>CM025923.1:21291887-21321739 GCA_000753965.2 Amaranthus hypochondriacus
TTTTAATCATTATCATTATATCTGGTGTATATTGCTTATATGGTCTATGATTAAAAAGAGATGAGAAACAACAACTTACACTCATAAAGAATAATGTGGTCAAAAAATCAATGAGCTCGAGAAAGAACCCCTAAAAAGAAAGATTTTCCTTCTTATATATTAGCAACGAGGAACTCCATTTCAATCAACAATAATTTTATCTTCCGATCTACTTTCATTTTAAGTCTTGGTTTTCCTACTACTTTGATTACATTCAAATGTCAATTACCCTATTATTTTGACTTGACTTTGTTAAAAACATACTTTCACACTAATATGAGGTACTTTGACTTGACATTGACTTGTGATTAATTAATACACACGAAAGTAAACCCACGACTTGGTTACATACTTGCTCCAATATACCAACTAGGCAAAAACAAACTAATAATAATAATAATAATAATAATAATAATAATAATAATAATAATAATATATTCAAAGTGTTCATATTTACAAAAATTAACATTTTTTTATTGCTTAATATGGAAGAAGCATATAATACAATTAATAACATAAAATTTGACAAATATTCTATAATTATTGATAATAATACAACTGTTTCAA
Organism: Amaranthus hypochondriacus; assembly: GCA_000753965.2. NCBI lineage: Eukaryota > Viridiplantae > Streptophyta > Magnoliopsida > Caryophyllales > Amaranthaceae > Amaranthus > Amaranthus hypochondriacus. The sequence continues at coordinate 21,292,494 of CM025923.1, forward strand.
TTTCTATTTCCCCTGTATTCATTATCCCACCACATGATTCACCGTTACCGCACCGATCAACGCCGTTTACACCCGCTAATTCCGTCATCAACATCATTTTCTTCCCTTAAATTTATCGACCTGAGAATATTGTTATCATCATCGTTACTGTTATCTTGTGAATTTACCATCTCATCCTCATACAATTCGGAATATTCCCAACTTGTCCTTTCAGAATCCTTTTCTTCTTTTTCTTCTTGTTTAACCATTCTTACACTATTGTCTCTAACCTCCACCCAACCGTCACTTTCCCAACTTACCCCTGATATTGTAGCTAATTTACCGATTCTATCTGAAATTTCTTGATCATCAGATAATGACCGTTCATCATGATCATGATCATCATCATAATCATCATCGGAAAAGTCGAGATTCTGCCAATCTAGAATACTTCTAGGAGAAAATTCTGAAGGTACAGGGAGTAAAAATGGATGCTGCAACAGCTGATCACAGCTCCATCTTTCCTCCGGGTTACGAACCAAACACTTGCTTAAAAAATCCTTAGCGGATTCGGGTAATCGAGTTGGATATTCCGGTAGTTCATCGGAGTGCCCAATTTTGATCAAAGTGTATGGTCCGTTATCTTGCCACGCTGGCACTCCGGTAAACATTTCAATTACTGTACACCCAAGTGACCATATATCTGCTTCAAAACCTTGTGATTCTCCACGGACGACCTCAGGAGCCATCCAGAGAGGACTACCACGTGGCACAATCTTCATCCTCTGATGTTGATTAAATACTTGATATGATGATCCAAAATCACAAAGCTTTACAACTCCTTTAGTGGGGCCTACTAAAACATTACTCCCCTTAACATCACAATGAACAATCCCTTTTGAATGAACTTCCTTCAAAGCCATAGCTAAACACCACGTGTACGATCTGATTAGCTCCACATCAGTAATTCCGCCGAATTTAGCCACGTCGCCGGAAGGAAGATATTCCAAATGAAGTCTCCTATCCGACGTTGTTTCATCGTCGCCGTAGTAATTTACAATAAACGGTGAAGATGAAGAAAGACAACGTAAGATTTTGATTTCATTTTCTAAAGCTTGTAATGAAGAAAGACAATTCTTTGAAGCTGATTTCACGGCGAAACGACCACCGTTGGATTCTCGCAAGTAAACTGAACCGTAGGATCCTTTTCCGATGAATTTTCTTTGAACCCCTCTCTTATCATCTTCCATTGTCGCTTAAAACTTAAGCTTTCTTTCAAAAATTAGTTTCTCTGTTTTTTTAATTTGAGGTTTTTCTTAAAGTTTGTGGATTTTTGACATGGACCAAAAATAGGTGGAGGGGAGGGGGTATTTATAGGAGTGTGAAAAGGGAAGGAAAATAAAATAAAAATAAAAGTAAAGTTGATGATGTGATGACGTAAGAAAATATGCCAACAAAAAAGTTTGGGTATGAAACTTCGTTGACGTGAGAGGAAAATCAAAGTTTGTTAAATGTATATTAACAAGTATTTGGTGTAAATTTGCCGATTTTCTAGTAGTTCATTAGTTGTATCTGCCTACTTGTCAAATAGCTGTTGTACCACCGTTATCCCATGTTAGGACTTAACTTGCTTAATGGGTATAATAATGTGCTCTACGATACAGAAAATGCATAAAAAAAAAAAGTGTTAAAAAGTAAGTAATTTTTTCAAATATATATATACCCTTGTAATATATTATGTGGAGGTAAATTAATTTTATTTTTTAAAAAATTTTATTTAAAAAGATTCTCCTATATATTCTTTTCCTTATTTATATTAGTTAATGTATATAAAATATTACGTATTGTTAAGATATTGCTCTTATATGTTCTTTAAATTAGATAATTAATGCTCTTAATATATACCTTATGATATAGGTAAGACAAACCGTTAATAAAATTAAATATTTAAATAGCTAAAGATAATAAAGAGCGAATGACAAAATGAGTGAAAAGGATGGAGCCATATGAGAAAAGTTAGGATATAATATATATATACAAAAAACTAGCTGAAGGTAAAGAATTACTTAAAAAAAGTATTTTCTTTTACCAAAATAGGATAAGGATGCAAGTATTTGAAAATGTTAAAAGTAAAAATGTCTAAACAAATAAAGTAGATTTTTGATAAATATCTTATATAAAAAAGAAATTTAACTAAAACCCATAATTTGATTATTGGGTTAGTAATTAAAAAATTTTATTACTATAAAATAAAAGGGTTTTCCTTACTTTAGGAATTTTTTTCACGTGCCTTTGTAAGTTGTTACAATTGATAAACACAAGTTTTAATTAATTGTTTGAGGTCTCACTAGATTTATCTATTTTAACTTTTTAGTGTTAAAATTTAAGGCTTGATGTTTCTAGAGTAAGGAATTTAACCAGAAATATTGAGAGGTGACAAGGTCAATATTGGTTGGTTGGTAGCTTTAGTTTACGTTTCTTAATTTGAATAAATTAGGACACGTGGAATTAAACATGATAGTTCTAGGAAAGTTGTATGGCTTCTCGAACAACAACCAAGCAAATCTCTTCGGATTTATTACTATTTATTATTATTATTATTATTTATAATAATTCTGATTTGTTGGCAAACAAATATTTTGGGTGTTGTAAGAAATATATTGTGTGACACATTAAATCTTTACTCTGTTTTTCCTCTGTTTATGATCACCAACCTATCATAATTTAATGCTAATTCCATGATATAAATATATTATACATACTGTATTTGTACTACCATTCTACTCCTAAGATATAACTAATTAATTATTATTATTCCATGCACGCAATCAAATGTGTAAAACTCAAATATTTTAAAAGAATTGAGCATTTTGCTCTATTTTTTATTTGATTCTAACCACATTAATACTAATATATCTTATATTTCTATTGATGGCAACGATGCTCACTCTTTCTTCGATTTCAATTAAATATTTAATTTATTATTTTTATAGCATTTATATAATTCTTTTACTTTTTATTTAAATAAAAAATTTCTATTTGTTCTTGGTATCCAATATCATTTACTCGTAATAATATTGAAGGATATATTAGAATCACTGTTTTTACTGTTTGAGCATTATTTGTCCTACTATTAATCTTGAATAATTGTATACTATGAGAATTTTAAAATAAACAAAAAAATGTTAGGTGATATTTAGGGAGAAATCTTGAATAATTTTATAGAGTGATAATTTAAAGGAGTATAAAATTAAATAATTAAAATTAGTTCTTTCTAAATCGAAATTATCTTATACATAATTAGGTTGATTCTAAAAGATATAGAAAATATTAGAATGGATTTGAAATTTTTTTTCTATATCTTAGTATAACATGTTCAAGACTTCAATCCACTCTGAAATCACTTTGATAGGGTTTCGATTGGATTAGAGAAGAGGGATCTGAAACGTGATATTATGAAGTTGATATGAGATACCATTAAGTGTCATGACTTCAATAAAAAATATGACTTCATTGGATTTAGCTCATATTAAAATAATGTATAACGATTTTATATTTTTTTCTAATTTTCTACTTATATTACCCGATTTCATAAAAAGATATACAATACTTAAATCATCATACAAATTTTTTTACCTACCTATTTTTTTTTTTATTTAGAAACAATTACCTAGAATAATCCAATCTATTCATGATTTCCCTACAATAATCCCATTTATTGATTATCCATGAATAATCCCAACTTTGAGGGATATTTTCCTAGAGTAAACTCGGTAACCGGTTGACTTGCTATAGCAAGTTTTATTTTTTTTAAAAAAACATAAATTAAAGTATAATGTCGCGAAAAAAAATATTCAAAAAATGTTCAAAAAAATTTATGATTGTTTTATACTCCCTCCGTTCCTTTTTGATGTTCCTATTTGGGTTTTTCACCAAGATTAAGAAAAATGGAATCTTTAGTGGTAGTGGGTATTATTTTAATTATATAGTAGTGAGAAATAATGATAGTATTGGAAGCATGAGAGAAAAAATAATTAAATAATAGTGTAATGTAATGATTGTATTGGAAGTATGAGAGAGAAAATAATTAAATAATAGTGTGAAGTAAGAAAAGTGGGGTTTTAAGGGGTAAAAGTGGGATGAAAACTTTCCAAAAATGGAAAGTATTCTAAAGTGGAAAAACTTATAAAACTACCCGTTTTAGTAAGGTGGAAAAACAAAAAGTAACGGAGGGAGTACTATTTAGAATTTTTTATGTAATATTTTAAAAATTCTCTCTGATTTTAAATTAATTTTCGGTTCACTTTTTTAGTGAATTGCCTACTATAGTAGGTTATCGGGTTACCCAAGTTTACTCTAGGCAAATACCCCCTAAAGTTGGGATTAAAATCATGTAAATGTTGGATTATTCTAGGTAATTTTTCTTTTTTTATATGTTTTTATTTATTTTAGTTCTATATTTAAGGGTCAAGCTTGTCTGGTTAGATGCGAGCTTGCGAATTTAGCTTCATCGGTTTTTTGTTGCATAAACCTCTTTTTCCGAGGATTTCTCATGATCTTTTTCGAGCCGGGGACTCTTTGATTGCATCCTCTTCTATGAATATGGGTTTTGTCTCCTTTTTCTCTTCAGACCGTGATCATAATTTCCCTACAAAAGAAATTCACAAACTTTTACCACGAATATGTGGAATAATTTGGTATAATATTTTACTCATCCTAGGCAATAAAAATAGTATGCAAAATAACGAAAGAAGTTGTAAAAATGTTCAAATGGACGTTTGATTTGAATTGTGATTAGATGATTAATTACAGAATAATATTATATTCCTAGGTGATAATACTATAGTAGGATTGAATGACCATAAATTTTATGGGGTTATTTTGAATGGATAAGATTTATTTACAAGATTCGACACAAGATATTTCTCATAAAACTTTTAAGTAAGAAAAATTTACTTATATTATAATCAACAAATGGACAAAATAAAATTATACTATGTATATAATAAAAATTAAGTCTTAAGTCAATTAAAGTATATACTAATTTTTTCAAGAGAAACTTCAGTTCGATTATTAGTATCTCCTCTGTTATCCCTCCTCCTTATTCACTTAGCTAGCTTACAAAAAAAAAGTGTACCAAGTGTTAAATTAAATGTTTACTAAAAACTAAATGAATCATCTCAATCCAATCCAATAGTAGTTTTATTCCTATCTAAATTGCAATATAGCATGACAATAGATTCATATAACACATAGACACTCAAATAAATAATCTCCATGCTTTACAAAATAAATGCGTGAAGGAACTAATATACCCATGAACAGGATGGTGATAGACATGAATCAAAAGCTTATCTCTAATTGAGTGACTTAGGTTCCTTACAAATTTTTATCACTCACACTATTACGCCACTCACCCAGTAGTCTACTCCGACTTTCTAAAGGATTACTTGAATGACCCAAATAAGATGATATCTTAGTAGAGGTTATTGTTTTCCCTTTTTAAATAGTGTTATGAGAATACATATTGTAAAAACTATAGGGTAAATTAAAAAATATAGGATCATTTACCAACTACAGCCTCTAAGTTTACTCAATTTCAAATAAACAGCCGCAAATTTTGTTTTTTACTAACTACAGCCTCCAACTTAAGAAACATGACATCGAGACAGCCAAAACTCCCCAGCTTGACTAAATTACCGGCTGAACCCCAAAATTACCTTTGACCATGCACTATTACCGTTGACTTAAATTAAAAGCTTTCTTCCCTCACATGGCTTCTCTTCCTCTCTTCTTCTTACCACATATTCATACTTTATACTTTCATGTCACTTTCCCAATTCTCCATCCTCTAAAAACCCCAATTTTTATCTATTGTTTTCTCAATGTTAAGATCAAAATCTAAGAAATCGGAAACCATTTCACAAAACTTATCTTCCTAAAATACTTCTAATCTTCCATAATTCATCTTCTAATCTCTTTAATCTGCAACAACAATGGAGAATTCATCTCAATCTCTCGTTGATTTCTGGGAATAATCACTGAATCTAAACCCCCAATTATTCCGAAAACCCCCCAATTATTCTTCACCCTTCTCTTCTTCTACCTCATGAGAAAACCCTAATCTTTTCTCTCTTTTTCTTTTCCTTCATCTTATTCTTCTTTTTTCTTGTTGTTTCTTCCATTACCTCATGACAAACCTGCCCAGATTGTTATTTTGTTATATTCTCTCTCTTCGGGGTTATTTCTTATGTGGGTTTTAAGGGAATTCAGCTAATTGTTGGAGATTTCATGTATAATTCTCCTCATTTTTATGGGGTTTCTTCGTTTGGGGTTGTTTTATTAGGGTTGATTTTGGTTTATGTTGGTGTGAATTGGATTCAGGTTAATGTGATTGTTGTGGTTGAATCAAAATGGGGGTTTGAATCCTTGAATTGAAGTAAGGATTTAGTCAGATGAACGAAATGGGTTGCAGTGTCTTTGATGGTTGGGTAACTCATAGATGAGAAGGAAGCCATGTGAGGAAAGAAAACTTTTTAATTTAAGTCAAAGGTAATAGGCATGGTCAAAGGTAATTTGTGGGGTTTATCCGGTAATTTAGTCAAGCTGGAGAGTTTTGGCTGTCTTGATGTCATGTTTCTTAAGTTGGAGGTTGTAGTTGGTACAAAACAAAGTTTGCGGTTGTTTATTTGAAATTGAGTAAACTTAGAAGTTGTAGTTGGTAAATGATCCAAAAATATATACTAGCATGAATCGAAAGTACCAGTATAAGGATCTTTACATGTGTATTTCAATCAATTCAACGGTCATATTTTTGTGCAACATATTATACAATTCAGTATTAATATGTAGTACTTCTAATTTAGGAAAAGTTGTCCGAAATAATCCCACCAATTGCCTATTTGCCAACCTTTGCATATATTTATTGCAGACAACACCAACTGCTACATTTTAATTGGCTACCATATGTACCTACCACCAAAGATGAGTAGGAATAGACCAACAAAGAAGCATAATAAGCAAAAACTATACAAATGTTGGATTATATAAAAATAATTAATAGTAGGAATTATTCACAACAAATTCGTAATACGTGGGATTATTCAGAACAATTTTTCCATCAACTTAAGAACAAAAGTCACCTATGTAGGCTTGAGCCTGGATTCTTCACTAAAAAAGAATATTATAATAACCATTATACTTCGCTATCGATTAATTCCTATTATTTAACATATTCTTTCATTTTGTATTTGTATTGTCCCTCTTATTTTACATTATTTATAATTTTGCAAAACGGTGCAACCTTACTTAAACTTTTTAAACCTTTTATTGTGTTATAATTCATAAAACATTCTTCTTAAATACTAATAGAGATAAGGACTATTTAAGTTATCCTACCCCAACAAAAAATTGGACCATAAGATAAGGTGAGTTCATCCATTACGCAGTAACAAATTTTTCTTTCTTTTTTTTCCTTCTATTTTAGAGTGTTCAACCAAGGCATTCAAAAGCCGCAAAGTAAAGAAGTTGACCTATAATTTATTGCAACTCCTATGGAAGAGCTGTGTTCATTATTAACGACTTTGACTCTGCTTTTATTTGTATATACTTCTCCGACCATAAGGGATGAAAATTGGTTAGATTTTTTATCTAAGATTGCGTTTAGGAACGTCCATTTTATTTCGAATTGTAAATTTCAATCATGGATTTATTAATTAAGAATTTGAGAATGACAAAGTTTGAGAAGACATTCTCAAATTCTCATTTTTAACCACTCTTATAATATAGTGGATTTGACTCAAATTCAAATTTGAAAATTTTTGATTGGCCAAACAATAAATTTGAGCCAATTCCAATTTTTGAAATGAAATTCTTGTTTCCAAACATGACATAAGTGTTTTTGGACTTGATTATAGTTTAATATTTGAATTTAGTAACTTGAGATTTTGAGTTTTTTTTTTTTGTTTTTTTAGATTATAGTATGAGTTTACTAGTTTATTCTTTCAATTTAATAATTTTAGATAATAAGAGTTTAATTATAGGTTTAAGTTTGTCATGTTTAAGTCAAAAATTTTCAAATATAAATTCGACTTTAGATTTTTAAGTTAATATACTGAAATCCTATATGATTGTACCATTAATTGTTATAATATCTACTTTTTCATCTTAAAATAATTGTCTTATTTGTTTTTTGTTGCTTTGTAAATATAAAGTTTTTTGTTTATTTGTGATAGTTAGTGAATGGTTTAGACTAAGGGAGAGAAAAAAGTAAATGTGTTGTTGTAGATGTGTTTATTCCAAATAGAATATGTAGCTAAATTTTTAGAACAATCAAATAAAAAAATGTGAAAATTATGTGAAATACAGAGTAATTATTCAACGATTCAAACTATAAGTTTTTGAAACGGTTACTAATTGTGATATTTGTGTGATACATATGATCAAATTGTATTATAAAGTCTTTTTTCTTCCAAATTCTTGTTATGTGATTTTGCTTAAGTGTTATTTTTATTAAACTAAATTTGTTTTTACTAATTTTTTTTTGGTTTGATCCTTTTTATTTTGCTGTAATTTCTTTTTATGAAAGCGTCTGTATCTTATTTCTTTTGTTCTCATCCATATATTTGAACATTTTATAATAGTACTTCCTCTGTTCTAATATAGTCGGAACATACGAAAAATAAGCACTATTCACTTATCTCCCTTAATTTGTGATTAATAAGTAATTTATAAGTTAAAACATAGTCAAGTGAAATCTTGTTTGATTCGTCTCGACGTAAAGATTATTAATATCAAATGTTTATAATTTTATATTATACATAATTATAGATATTAAGGATTAAATTAGTGCATTGGACTGCGTGAAAAAGATAAATGTTGCAAGTATTTTGGAATAGATACAATATTAGTTGTAAATTTTACCTGATCCGTTAAATTTTAAATTTTTGTACCATACGTAATTATGGAAATTTAAAGGAGAGGGAGAGAGATTAATCAAGTACTACAAGTCAATTTTATTTATTTCACTAAGATTAATCAATTTAGTTAAACTTAGAATTACTAACTTATGAAAATATAAATGTACTTTCTCCATTTCATTTTATTTGCACCATTTGGTTTAAATATAAGATATTTCAAAAATGTCTAAAAGATAAAAGGCAAGTAGACATCTGCTTTGGGAACGGGAATTTAATCTGATCTGGAATAGCCAATTTAAAAAGTGGGGTCCAGATTAAATGACCCAAAAAAAAGTTGCAAGGTTGACAACATAGGGGCAACAGGCAAAACTAAAAAGGTCATTTTTACAAAAAAATTTAATTTTAGCTTTATTTTTAGTTAAGGCTAGAAAACTCCAGTTGAAAAGTGACGTGGAGCAAAATGGTTGGTTAAAGAAGCCTACCATTTGAAGTTGAGGCTGGTATGAGGAGAGAGAGTGTATGTGATTGGGTGTGAAGTGAGAAGTGAGTTGCCTTCTACGCTCCGTTGACGTGCTCACTTCATCACCTTAGAGTAGGCGTACTTGTTTAGATTTCTATACCTTTTATTTTTATTCTTGTTTCGACAATTGTCAATTTCTCATAACCACACCATCTCGACTATACTTTGTAGGTATATATTTCCTTTGGTTTTAATAGTTGCTATATTTTTATTTTTCACGTTATCTAATGCACGATTCTAATCTTTAATATCATTAATTTCATATGATAAAATATTCTAAAAAGTTAATATTAAGAAAATACACATTAAGACGAATCAAATAAGATCTCACTTGACTATGTTTTACATTATACATAGAGAACTATATATCAAATAAGATCAATTGGTGAACGGTAGTTGCTACAGGAACTGTAGCAATTAATAAAATCCGGAGGAAGTATATAATAATAAAGATATAAAGTAAATTTTATAATACTTTGTTACAATAAAAAATTGTTCAGAATAATCTCACTCATTGTTCATCTGTTGTACATAATCCTTACTATTAATCATTTATTTTAGTGAAATCAAAGATGTAGAGTTCTTTTTACTCACTCATTTTCATCACCCTTATATAAATATATATATATATATATATATATATATATATATATATATATATATATATATATATATATATATATATATATATATATATATATATATATACATATATATATATATATATATATATATATATATATATATATATATATATATATATATATATATATACATATATATATATATATATATATATATATATATATATATATATATATATATATATATATATATATATATATATATATATATATATATATAAAACATAATAATAACTGAATTGAATAATATATCATGTGATATTTTTGAGTAGTATATCACTGCAAAATATGTTCTTATAATTTTTAATAAAGTTAACATCAACCTTGTTTTTAATATATGAGTAGCATACCACATTTAGATATGCTTTTTAAAATTTAATTGGAATATAAATTTTTGAATTTAAAAGCTACATATGTAATTTTTTTTAACATAAAAATTTGCTTTTTTTATTTTGATGTATTTGCTAATTAATACAGTTTGTTCATCAAAAATTCTAATTTCTAAAATATTTCATCAAGAAACAAACGATACATAATCATCAAAAATTATTTTGACAATGATAAAGAATCATTAATAATATTGTTGGAAGATTACTCTAAATTACCTTAAAAAGTTTAAAATTTTACTTTATACTTGTTTCTGCGAAGAAATCGAGTTAAGTCTCCCTGACCGGAAGGTGTCGCTTCTAATATGACCACGGTTGTTTATAATGTCTGAAGAATGGAAGAGTGGCAGAATACCTAGAAAACGAACAAAGTTACTTTTTGCAATTTCGCCTAGTTGACAATGGAGTGATAAATGAGTGATAAATGAAATGAGATGAGTGAAATGAGTGATAAATGCTAGAGAGAGTAATTGTAGAGAGAAAGAGAAAAAGCGTACCATAAATGGCGTTGAATGCGGGTATTTATAAAGTGATAAATGACCTAGTTGACTATCCCAAGGGTATTTTTGCAATTTTGCCTTAGAAGTGGGATTGACTGAATCCATTGGACCTTTTGACTTAGCCCACAAATTTGGGGCTGATTGACCCCATAACATTAGCCCCACGCACAAAGGGCGTCGAACGCGAGCGTTGGCGGGCTTTGTGCGGAAAAATCCAGAGCCATGTTGACCTTTGGGGGCAAAGTGTTGGGTTGCCTCGACTGTAGGAGTCCGGCTACAGTATCCGAATACTTGACGGCCAAATAGGTGAATAACTGAACAACACTTCCTCGAGGTGTCCGAATACTATCTTGGCCGAATTGGATATGAACAAATAGGGGCACCCCCTTTCCTTGGGTGTCCGAATACATCTTTAAAGTGGCCGAATAGGATATGGCAGAATAGGGGCACCCCTTTCCCTTGGGGTGTCCAAATACATTCTCAAAGTGGCAGAATAGGATATGACAGAATAGAGGCAGCCCCTTCCCTTGGGGTGTCCGAATACATTCTCAAAGTGGCAGGATAGGATATGACAGAATAGAGGCACCCCTTTCCCTTAGGGGGTCCGAATACATTCTCAAAGTGGCAGAATATGATATGGCAGAATAGGGGCACCCCCTTCCCTTAGGGTGTCCGAATGCATTCTCAAAGTGGCCGAACACATACATAGCCGAAAAAGGACACCCTTCCTTCATCATGGGGTGTCTGAATACATATTTGGCTGAATAGGGACACCCTTCCTTCATCATGGGGTGTTTGAATACATACTTGGCCGAATAATGAGCCCCAAGGACACATGGGCTAATGAGTCCCAAGTATGAGAAAGCGTTCGGACCCCTACGGAGTCCATCCATGGAAGGGGCCGAATAGGGGGAGTCAACCTCCTCCTGAGGTGTCCGGCTCCTGTGAAGGGCTAATGAGCCCCAAGGACACTTGGGCTAATGAGCCCAAAGTCTGAAATAGCGTTCGGACCCCTATGGATTCCATCCATGGAAGAGGCCGAATAGGGGGAGCCAACCTCCTCCTGAGGTGTCCGGCTCCTGTGAGGGGTTAATGAGCCCCAAGTATGAGACAGTGTTTGGACCCCTATGGAGTCCATCCATGGAAGGGGCCGAATAGGGAGAGCCAACCTTCGCCTGAGGTGTCCAGCTCCTGTGAGGGGCTAATGAGCCCCAAGTATGAGACGGTGGAGTCCATCCATGGAAGGGGTCGAATAAGGGGAGCCAACCTCCTCCTGAGGTGTCCGGCTCCTGTGAGGGGCTAATGAGCCCCAAGGACACTTAGGCTAATAAGCCCATGTATGAAGCATAGTTCGGACCCCTATGGAGTCCATCCATTGAAGGGGCCGAGTAGGATACGTACCTGCCGAGTAAGGCAGGTGCCGAATAGAGGGAGCCACCCTCCTCCCGAGGTGTCCGACTCCTTGATGAGGGGCTAATGAGCCCCAAGGACACTTGGGCTAATGAGCCCCAAGAATGAAGCATAGTTCGAACCCCTATGGAGTCCATCCATGGAAGGGGCCGAGTAGGATACGTACCTGCCGAGTAAGGCAGGTACCGAATAGAGGGAGCCACCCTCCTCCCGAGGTGTCTGACTCCTTGATGAGGGGCTAATGAGCCCCAAGGACACTTGGGCTAATGAGCCCCAAGGATGAATTACAATTCGGACCCCTATGGAGTCTATCTATGGAAGAGGCCGAATAGGGTATGTACCTGCCGAGTAAGGCGGGTGCCGAATAGAGTGAGCCAACCTCCTCCTGAGGTGTCCGGTCTTGAGTGAGGGGCTAATAAGCCTCAAGGACACTTGGGCTAATGAGCCCGAAATCTCCTAGACTTGTCTTTTTTCTTTTTTGAATCTAAGGGCGTACATATGTTAGATGCCCGGATGAACCTTTGAATTATGTCCATGGCTTCTGAATATGTGGTGATGTCATGTTCTAGCAACTTCCATTTTAATTTTGGTGTTCTCACGCCATTGATGAGGGTAGGGACGGTAGTGGCACCATTAGCCCCCCGGTATAGATAAGACTTCCTCGTGGAATATTTGAATATAAGAGCTGACAGACTCCTCCTCCTTCTAGATGACAAACAGCAAGTGCAAATTCGATTTCTTTTGCCTCTTGGGCGGCGACGAAGTGATCTAAGAACTAAGCTTCCAAGGACAGCGAAACTATCTACACTCCCAGGTGGTAGGGACGTGTACCAGTTGAGCGCCAGCCCTAATAAGGTAGTAGGGAAAAACTTGCATAGTATTGCATCACATGTAGTGCTTACCGTCATATGGGCACGGTAAGAAGCAATGTGTTCGGCTGATCCGTCGAATAACTTTACAATTGGTACTTTAACTTTGTTCCGGTTAGGAATAACTAGTATCCTTGCAAAGAGGGGTGCTTTAAAGATGGCGGGGGCCGATTGATGATCATCTCTAGCATACTCGTCCCTTCCGTGGTCATATCTTCCATACGCTTCTTCATAAAGAGGGTTGTGATGGGTTTCATCTATTGGCCCCTTTCCCGCTCTTCGAGAATTAAGATAAGTTCTTGCATCTTGTTCTTATTTTCTTCTATTGATAATTTCTCTGGCGTCAAATCTTGAACTTCTAGATTGTCCAGGAACCGGTTAGGATCCTGGCGTGTCTTTTCTTGCCGAACTTGACCTCGCGAAATCCGGCTAGGATGGGAGGCCGAGGTCAGCACTTGTCGACTTCCCAAAATCTGATGGTTGACTTGTTCATGAACATATTCTCGTTGCAGGGGCGACTCTTGACTATCGGCGATATCCTCTACCCAAAAGTTAGGGGCCTCCCTTTGAAGTGTTGGGATCTGTTCCGTCTGACGACGGCAAAATGAAGAATGCTTTGTTGTTGAGGCTGAAGGATAGCTCGCAGAGTCCTGAATGTCTGCTGAATTGACTTTTAAAAATGGGTAGTGATTGTTGTTAAAAAGGCATCTAAGTCTTGTCTATTGATGAAGTTGGGTGGTTAAACATTAGCATTCGGTTCCTGATCGTGGACAGAATTGGCAGAATGGTGTTCAGATTGCCTAGTGTTAGCTCTTGTGTTTCTTTTGGAGTTCATGGCTTTTTTTGAGGGTTGTGAAAAGGAAGGTGCTTGTCTCACTCCCCACAGACGACGCCAAATGTTTCTGTGTAGAAATCGAGTTAAGTCTCTCTAACCGAAAGGTGTCGCTTCTAATATGACCACGGTTGTTTAGAATGATTGAAGAATGGAGGAGTGGCAGAATACCTACAAAACGAACAAAGTGGCTGCTTCCCGGAAAGCCCCCTCCGACACTCAAGTCAGTGGTCGGTAATGAAACGAGTGATAAATGCTAGAGAGAGTAATTGTAGAAAGAGAGAGAAAAAGCGTAGCATAAATGGCGTTGAATGCGGGTATTTATAGAGCGATAAATGACCTAGATGACTATTCCAAGGGTATTTTTGTAATTTCGCCTTAGAAATGGGTTTGACTGAATCCATTGAGCGTTTTGATTTTAGCCCACAAATTTGGGGCTGATTGAACCCATAACAATACTTTTATACTATTCAATTTATGCATTGCACGAGTTTCCATTCAAGTTAATGATATACTAATAGGCAAATGATATAAAAAATATTCTATGATAAGCACCCACAACAAAGGTAAATAAAAATGAAAATGCTGATTATGAAATGTTTTTTCCTTAGACATTTATAGAAATTGGATCCAAAGCAATCATCCTATATACATACGAAACTGATCAAGACGTTTTTTTTCCTTAAAAATTTATATGATTAATGATTGAAAGTTTGTTATTACTTAGTATGTAATTAATTTATAAGTATAGTCTATAGTCTTTGGACACTTGGTGGTGGAAAACTTTAGCCTAATTGCCCACTACTTAAGAGGATAAGGCATGTGAAGGATCACACTATAAGGAAGCTTACCAAATTTGTATTATTGTTTACAAGGCTTACTTTGCTTGGAATATCTAATCTAACGTCATCAAACCTTAAACCATCTTGTAATGTAGCTATTACATAGATAATAGACAACCTAAGAGTAATTTCCCCAAAAAATGGAAGCCCTCGATTCTCTTTAATATTTAACATTTTATACATTCAAAAAAACCGAATCAATTTAGTTGTCTCATTTGGTTTTTTTACTCTATTTATCAATTCCGTTTAATTTGTATTTTATTCTTAATCCATAAGTTAAAACATAGTCATGTGAGATCTTGTTTGATTCGTCTCAATGCAAGGATTGTTCTTATCAACTTTTCATAATTTCTATTTAAGAATAATTAGAGATATTAAAAGTCAAAATATTACCTCGACAAGTGTGCCCAAACAAATGGGACAACTAAATTGGTTCGGAGAGAGTAATGTTTAATAGAAACTATAGGTAAAAACTTATTCAAATTATATTAATTTGAGCTGTTTAAATGTGACCTGACCGGAAAACCCAAAACCAGTTGATAACCAAAAATTAGAACACTGTATCCGAACTGCAACCGTTTTTTTTTATGATTGACGTATAACTATTTTTTGAGATTACTCGAACATAAAAGTGACTGAACCAAGTCATATCCAACTCAACCCGAATCGATGAAACATTTGGTATTTATTTTTGTCGTAAGTAAAAAAGCTTATATCAATTAAAAAAATCCACTATCAACTTAATATGATATTGATCTGATCCATAACCTTACGTAATCGATTCCTATTTGAAAAATAAAGCCCAAATCCAATTTTTGTCTGATAAAAACCAAACGAATTATTGATGGATGACAATCGGAACACAATTGACACTTGATTTAAATTTCATTTGGTAATGAAGCAGTGTGAACCCGATAATGTGAATAGTTTTTGTTAAATCGACCCGTAACTAACCAATCTTCTATTTCGACCTTAGAAAAGAATATCATCTATTGTAAACTATTTTGCTAATTTTTAAAATTTTAATTTACAAAATTAATCAAACTAATACTCCCTCCTATTCTCCCTATTAGTCCCATTTCTAAATAGGGGTTAAGTCACTCTATTAGTCCCATTTCTATTTATAGTATGTATTTTTGACCTTATTACCCTTACTCACACTACCTTATTACAATAAATCTAATAAAAAACCACTAACAATTCACTTACTATCCTTTCTCTCTCCTTTTTAAGTGGTCCCATTTGACCCACCTAAAAATTGGTGAAAAGTTAAATGGGACTAATTGGAAGAATAGGAGGGAGTACGTTTTTGAATTGGACGGATATCTACTAAACTTATGGATTAAATAACACTCTTTTACTTATTTTTTCCTTCTCTAATGAAACACTAACCATTGAACTTGTATATGAAACTGAATCTCCCACTTGACCCGTCTAGATGTATTGTAATTATCTTAGTATACATGAAATTTCCTCTATGTTTTTTAAAGTCCTTAAACTTTCCTTTGTTTTCCACCCAATATTTAAGAGATATTGCGGTCTATATCACGAGTAATTCCAAAAATGGTGCGCCAAGCCGTACACCAACCCAAAACCAATGAAGTTTATTGATAGGATAAGGCCATAAAACGGGACCAACCTCTCCATTACTTGTGTTATTCATCTTTAGATACTTCATTGGGGTACTTTTGCTTAATTGAAGTCTTGTGTAAAACTGTATGCTTTTTCGAGGAATTTTCTCTTCCACGTAAAAAGATTAATTTTGACGTTGTTCGTTCGATTACTTTATTTAAATTAATGTAATTGACTGATACAATATAAGCACAAATCTAAAAATATTAATCGATTTAATCTTGAATTAATTTTGAAAAAAATAAACATAAAATGGTTAATTCGCACAAAATATACCACTTGACTTAGGCCAATTTGCACATATTAATTTTTTAAAATTAATTAACCTCCATTATATACCATTTTTTTTGAATTATTACATTTTTATTTTTTCCTTAAATATTAACCTTTAGAATACATGGATGCTCTTGATCTAACTAGAATAATTTTGGGATTGAAAGAATATAATGTAGATTTAGTATATATGATATATGAATTTTGACAAGAAAGTGATCGGGAAATAACGATTCCCCACATATATGATGATATACAGCCACAACTTTAGAGCTAATCGACAACAAAAAACGGTTGCCTAAACACATGCGATATATTGGCATTTTGGGAAACCAACAATTGTAAGTTGTGAAAATTTTTGTCCAATATTTATAATAAGATTTTATTTCTTTTATAATATTTCACTTTTATATTTTACATGAATAGTCACATTCATTATCACATGAAATACTGAAGCTATAAGATCTCAGATGCTCTACAACCACAGAACTACTCATTTTTTATTTTTTGAAAAAATTCTCCGTTTAGTTTGTGAAATGTTTGTTAGTGGAATGGCCAAATTTGTGTGGATTGGAATTTAGCTAATCCTGAGAACAAGTGAGGTTCTAAAAACATACAAGTTCAAGTCAGTCTTTATCTTATATCATTTGGTGAATCAATAAATATGACAATATATACTAGTACAAAAGCCTAATGCCCTTTCTAATGCCAATTATTGTTACACAAATTCTTACTAGAGACCGTCTTTTGTATAGACGGCTCTCAAAAAGCCCAATCCGATTCTAAACATATATTGTTACAACTCTAAATATAGATTTGTTATTATAATTTATACATAAGTATAATTTTCAAAGAATCATGTAGATTAGAGCTGTTCATGGACGGCCTACCCGCTAGGCTCAACCCACCCGGCTCGAAAAACGGGCGGGCAGGGACAACGTTTTTAGAAACAAATTAAAATTTGGACGGGTAATACCCGCCCGCCAAGATAAATGGGCGGGTAGTGACACCAAAAAATATCCGCAGGTATACTTGCCCGCCCCGCTTAGTTTAATATATTAATTATTGCACAAACATTTTTTTCTTTTTATGTTAGCTCTACATTACCCAACTTACTTTAATATTCCAATTACCCAATAATTCTCATTTCCTAATTTTCATATATTGTCTACAAGTCTTAATTTCAACCAACCCAATTCCCATTTTTCAATCCTCTACTTATATATGTATGTAATTTGAGTATTTTGAAAGTTTTATGTAATGAGTATTTTGTTCAATGTGTTATATTATTTTAATTGTTATTAATACTTAACTTTATTATTTATATTGTATATTTAGTTTTTAAATAAAAATAACCGCTTACCGTTGGGTCCCACCCGCTAAGAAAACGGGCGTGTAGCTACAAAAAAAGTATGCCCGCAAATGCGGGCAGACTTTTGAATATTTAAGCCCGCGGGTAAACTTTTAGGACATTGCCCGGTTCACTACCCGCCCAAGCCCGCCCATGAACAGGTCTATTGTAAATATGTTGTATTTACCAAATTTGAATGTAGGAAAATAGGAAATATAATAAAATAAAGATATTATTTCAAGAATATTATGTTTTAGGAAAATAAGATATTTTTAATATTTAGAATATCAAAGGTTATTTATTTCTTAATTATTTAGGTTTAGGTTAATATTTTATTTTCTTATTTTAGTCCTTATAATTACTTGTATAAATAGAGGTAGCACCTCTCATTATTGTTTAATACAAACCAAGTATTCAAAACTCAAATCAATCTTTATTTTCGCATTATGATTTCTACATGTTATCAGAGCCGTAAGGTTTTACTAGACGGAAAAACTTGCTCGGTATTTTATCATTGATCATAATCGACAAAATCGATCCAAACAAAAACCAAATCAAAACAAAACCAATCAAACCAAACCAAATAAAAAAAAAAAACCAAGCGAGGGCAACGATTTTCGTGGCACAAATGGAACAAATGTTCCAACTTTTTCAAATAATGACCCTAAAACTTCAACAACCAATCGAAATTGAAAAACTAAACTACCAAAATTACATCACGTGGTGTAAAGAAATGGAAGTTGAACTTGGCGATTGAGCGATGCTTAATCGTATCACTGTCATTCCCCCGACGACCGTAACTCCACAATGTAAACATAATGATGCCAGGGTTATGTCATGGATTCTTGCATGTATTAACTCCGACATTATAGACTTCGTTATTTCATTCATTACTACTGCCCATGAAGACATGGATTCATACTTTACACTGGCCAATTTCGCTACGTCCTATGAATGACCTCATCCAACGTGAGGTCGCAAGGGGGAGAAATATAGGAGATAAGGGAGAAGAAGAAAACCCAAATCTCGGAATTAATAATCACACACAAAAACGAGATCAAGACCTCCGAAACCAAAGTTTTAAAAACAATTCTCAACAAAGGTACATATACTTTGCTGGGTGTCATGCATTGATTCTACTACCATCACCAATACCGGTGTTCACGGTGAGTTGAAGGTCGAAAATAATGAGAAAGAGAAATTTAGTTCAAAAGTGAGAAGGATAGAGGATACCGTGAATGAGCAGAGTAATATTTTATTTTCTCATTCAATTCCTTTTATATGGTGGCACAAAATAATAAAATCCTACCCCATCAAAATCCCAAGACTCATGAACCATTTCTTTACACAACCCATGTTTTTCTTGATCTTTTATCCAAACTCAAAAAATAAAAATAAATTATGACAAATTTTCCGATAAGATCATCAAAATGCGCTTTGTAAAGTCAAAAGATCAACTAGCGGACTTTCTATCAAAGCAATTGGATTCAAAAAACTGAAAATTATTGTGCAAGTTCGATCTCGGTGATCCTAAGACCTAACTTAAGGGGGAGTGTAGGAAAATATGAAATATAATAAAATAAAGATATTATTTCAAGAATATTATGTTTTAGGAAATTAAGATACTTTATCATTTAGAATATCAAAGTTATTTTATTTCTTAATTACTTAGGTTTAGGTTAATATTTTGTTTCCTTATTTTAGTCCTTATTACTTGCATAAATAGAGGTAGCACATCTCATTATTGTTTATTACAAACCAAGTATTCAAAACCCAAATTAATCTTTATTTTCGCATTATAATTTTCTACATTGAATATTTTCATTTAAATTTAATAGTGAAAATACATTCTTTTAACATACGATTGCAATGTTGCATGATTGTTTATATATATATATATATATATATATATATATATATATATATATATATATATATATATATATATATATATATATGTTTCTGCCAAGAAACTGTCGAATTTATAAAGGGGACTTTAGGAAGGAAGTACTTTGATTTGTAGGAAGTGAGATGATCCGACCGCCGGAAGTGGTGGAACTGCAACCACAAAGAAAGACTAAATCGAGGGCTCATGTCCCGGAAAAACCCTCCGATGCCTAAGTCAGATCAAGGAAGAAGTAATATGAATATACGTGTTTCGGGAGTAAGATTGCGTGACCTGATTTTTGTGGTATAGTGTCATATTTATGAGGGAAGTCTTCTGGGAAGTTGTAACTGTTGGGTGGTTATCCTTGTAAAGTTAACTTCTGGAAACTGCTATTGAGGAAGCGACATAGTTGCTGCACTTTTCCGGGGTAGTGGGCAGTTATGTGTGGAAGTGTCTTCTGAAGGGAAGAAACTGCTTAACTGCTTCCCAGTCATTCTACTAGGGTGACAGCTTGATAAGGTAGACGTTGACTCGCACACTTGACCTTTGACCCGCTGACCAGGGGTATTTTGGTATTTCAAATAAAAGGGGATTTATGATCCGTAACATTGGCCCCACGCATGTAGGGTAAGAGAGGAATTCACCTCGAGGAAGTTGATCTAGTCTATATGCGGAAAGATCGCGCTATGGTGTCGAAACGTTGGTTAATCACCTTCGTATTTTGAATTTCAATGTCTCGGACTCTTAATGTCTCAGAATCCTGATGTCTCGGATATTCCAGAGTATACATTGGTATACTTAGGCAAGTTTGTCCCCAACACTTTGTAAGACGCAAAAGCGGGGTCCGAATCATGTGAGTCTCGGACTTCTAGAGTATACATAGGTATACTTAGACAAATTTGGTCCTAACACTCTGTAGGACGCAAAAGGGGGGTCCGAATCACGTGAGTCTCGGACTTCTAGAGTATACATAGGTATACTTAGACAATTTTGGTCCTAACACTGTAACACCGCGGCCCAACGGACCACCGGTGACTACTCATGGACACTGTAGACTAGCCCCACAGACCAACACAAGTCTTTCCAGAGCACTTTGGCCTCACTCGTGCGCACCTAGGAAAACTTCCCAGGAGGTCACCCATCCTAAGATTGCTCCCCACCAAGCACGCTTAACTGTGGAGTTCTTAGCAAATGGGCTCCCTAGGAAAGAAGATGCACCTTGTTGATATGAGTAGTCTATCAATCCCTTTTCAAGCTAAATCTGGGATATCACACTGACCCCCACTTAGGAATACAACGTCCTTGTTGGACCGTCGTTTCAGGATCTTTTCCCCCGCTAAGTGCACTGAACACACAATCAGCCACGGTCGCAGGTTTGCTCTGATACCATTTGTAACACCCCGGCCCAACGGACCACCGGTGACTACTCATGGAGACTGTAGACTAGACAGACCAACACAAGTCTTTCCAGCGCACTTTGGTCTCACTCGTGCGCACCTAGGAAAACTTCCCAAGAGGTCACCTATCCTAAGATTGCTCCCCACCAAGCACGCTTAACTGTGGAGTTCTTAGCAAATTGGCTCCCTAGGAAACAAGATGCACCTTGTTGATATGAGTAGTCTATCAATCCCTTTTCAAGCTAAATCTGGGATATCACAAACACTCTGTAGGACGCAAAAGGGGGGTCCGAATCATGTAAGTCTCGGACTTCTAGAGTATACATAGGTATACTTAGAAAAATTTGGTCCTAGCACTCTGTAGGACACATAAAGGGGGGTCCGAATCATGTAAGTCTCGGACTTTTAGAGTATACATAGGTATACTTTGCTTGATTTGGCCCCAACACTCTGTAGGCCAAATAGGGGGTCCGACTTATAGAAGTCTCGAACCTATTGGAGTATAGATAGGTATACTTAGCTTGATTTGGCCCCAACACTCTATAGGCCAAATAGGGGGTCCGACTTATAGAAGTCTCGGACCTATTGGACTATACATAGGTATACTTAGCTTGATTTAGCTGTAATTCTTTGAGCCAAACAGGGGGGGTCCAACTTTACGGGTTTTTAGACTTTCAAGCGTTGTTTGAAGTTGTATTCTTACCATTGTGAATAGTAGTCTCAAAACGCATTAAATTGGGTAATAAATACTCAACCACCCAATTAAATGAGCACTATTCCAAATTTCTTCCTAGAGAGAGAATTTTCCAAAGCATTCAATCCAAATTCTAGTGAGAAAAGCTCTGACAGTTGGCGATTTTCTGACATCATACTTGGATATTTATTTCTAACCAGGTATACCCTAATTTGCTCATATATTTCTTGATTTTTTGATTGAATATTCCATTAACATTCAAATAAATCTTCAAACCTTCAAATAATATTCATAGATCTTCAAAGTGTTCTTGAAGATCTTCAACCTGTTCTCGAGTATTTTTGTGTTTGATCTTGCATTTGTGTTTTTGTTCATAATTTGTTGTTTGTATAATGGAGACCCTATACTTAGAAGATTTATGTAGAGAACTTCCCCAACTTGACTTGATAAGGACTCAGAATTCCGAAGTGCAAGGACAAGAATTGGTTCCGATGAGTCGAATGATGGTAGCCCAACTTGCCAAGTGACTCCGCATTATGAACCACTTTCGAGCGACGATGAATCTGATACTTCCCCCGTTTATCCACAGGAGACTATATTACCTTATCCTTGGGAGGTCTCTTTTGCATTTGTCCCTGGGTATTTAAGAATTAAACCTAAACTTTTGGAGTTGGTTCGTGTAGATATGACAAAGCAGGCAGAAAAAGAGTGTTCGCCGAGCCGAAACAGCGCGGAAAAACTACCTCATCCGTTTTATATTCCGCATGGAGGGCCCCTTAACTAGTTTATTGACAAGAAGATGATGGATCTGCTTGATAGTGATAGACGTAGCATGTCTAGGAGATGGGGCTTAACAGATGGATATGATGTGGTTAAGCCTGGGTTGTACGACACTGTCCGCTATCCTCCAGCCGGATGCATAGCGGTTTATGACAAGTCATTTGAATTGGGGCTAAGATTTCCACTTTATCCCTTTTCCCGGGCTGTTCTAGAGCTCTTAAACGTTACTGTTGCCGAGCTTGCAAAAGAGGGGTCAAATTCATAGGAGATTCTGATTTCCAGGACAGCAATAACCCGAAGAACATGTTCTCATTGAACTTCAAACAATGCAAAAATTATTTTAATAAGGGGGGGTCAGAATCATAAGAGTTTCTGACCTTCTAACCATTAAAACTTAGTTTTTAGAGAACATAGGTTCTCTAATCAACTCATAAGGGGGGTCAGACTCATAGGAGTTTCTGACCTTCTAACCATAAGAACTTAGTCTTTAGAGAACATAGGTTCTCCAATCAACTCATAAGGGGGTCAGACTCATAGGAGTTTATGACCTTCTAACCATAAGAACTTAGTTTTTAGAGAACATAGGTTCTCTAATCAACTCATAAGGGGGGTCAGACTCATAGGAGTTTCTGACCTTCAAGACATGATATGATTCGTAAATTTGACTATCCCTTGCAATCAATGCTTAAACATAGGTTCATTTGATAAACAAAGTTCGAGGAACAATACATGGTAAAACGATACTTGTAATACATAACATAAGTAATACACAACATAAGTTCAGTAGGTAAATGCAGTACTAATTAAACATATGCAGTGATATTGGCCCCTTGCAAGGGATTGTTCAAATGAAGAACTTTTTTAAATGATCAGCATTCCAGGGTCTTTTGAGGAGTTTTCCTTCAGCATCTTCTAGTTCATAGGTTCCAGGCTTGATGATACGGACTATCCTGAATGGACCATCCCAGTTGGCCCCTAGCTTTCCTTTTTCATTGGCCTTCCCCGTTGCTTCTGTCTTTCTAAGAACGTAGTCATGGAACTGCAATTGCTTAGGCTTGACCATCCGGTTGAATTGCCTAGTCATCTTTTGTTTCTATGCAAGGGAATGCAGAAGAGCGTTGCCCCGTGTTTCAGGTGGAAGATCCAGGTTTGTTCTCTTTTCAGCATCGTTTTCCTCGTATGAGTAATAAGCAATCCTTATAGAGGGAATGCCTATTTCTACTGGCAGTACGGCTTCAGAGCCATATATTAGAGAGAATGGTGTGTGCCTTGTTGCATCTTTTATTGTTGTGAGCATAGCCCACAGAATTCCAGGTAGTTCTTCATCGCAAGAACCATTAGCTCCTTCTATCTTTTTCTTAATACTAGATAGGATTGTTTTATTTGCAGATTCAACCTGACCGTTTGTTTAAGGCCTTGACACAAAACTAAATCTTATCTGAATTTTAAACTTGTCACAATATTCAAGGGTATTTTTGCTTATGAACTGCCGGCCATTATTAGTGATTATTACCCTAGGAATGCCATACCTTGTAATTATGTTTCGCCAAATAAATTGACATACCTGTTTGTCGGTTATGGAACTCAGGGGTTCAGCCTCTACATACTTTGACAAATAATCCACGACTACAATGATGAATTTCCGTTGGCCCTTTGCTGGTGGGAAGGGTCCCAAGAGATCAAGCCCCCATTTGTCGAAAGGGAGTACAGCCTAGATGGTTGTCAGATAGTTGGAAGGTTTTCTTGGAACTTCTGCAAAATATTCGCATTTCTCGCATGTCCTAACTAGTTTTTCTGCATCTTCCTTCAACGTTGGCCAATAATAGCCGCTTCTCAGGACATTGTTGATGGTTCTAATTCCTTGGTGGATGCCGCATCCTCCTTCATGGATTTCCCAGAGGATGTAATTTCCGTCTTCAAGTGTTACACACTTCAGCAGAGGGTGTGTATAACTCTTTTTGTAGAGTGTACCTTCATGGAACTCAAACCACTTCACCTTTTTCAAGAACATGGGAACCTGTGCTGGATCTTCAGGTAACGTATCATTTTGGAAGTACTGGATTAACGGTTCCATCCAAGTAGCACTTCTATCCACCATTGCTACTGTTTGGTTGATACTGGGTTAAGCAAGACTTCCCAGATGATGTTGTGGGCTTTTGGGCCCTCTGCCGAGCTTGCCAACTTTGCCAAGGAATCTGCCTGGGCGTTTGCAGATCTGGGAATATGATTGATGCTAAATTGTAATGTGGCAATCAGGGATTTGACTCTTTGTAAGTACATGAGTTGCGACATATGTTGATTCCCAGGATTAACGCTTCATACTCTGCCTCATTGTTGGAGGCTGTAAACTGGAAGTGGACTGCATGCTCCAACTTTTCCTCTGCTGATGAAATGATGATAATACCGGCTCCACTAGAGGTTCTGGTGGAGGATCCATCAACATAAAGCTTCCATTCTTGGTTGGGATCGTCTGGAGTGGACCCTGTTGTTTCAGCTATAAAATCAACAAGTGCTTGGGCTTTAATTGCTGTTCGTGGTTCAATTTCGATTCCAAAATCTGCTAATTGGTTGGACCAATCAGCAACTCTGGAGGTCTGGTTTTTTCCTTCAAGGATCTTCTTAAGGGGCTGGCTTGTACGGACTCGAATTTGGTGTGACTGTAAGTAGGGTTTCAATTTCCGACTAGCCATCACCACTACATAGACCACCTTCTCGATTTCACTATATTTGGCTTCTGATCCCCATAGGCGTGACTTATATAGTATATGGGGAGTTTTTTCCCTTCCCTTTCGGCCACGAGGACAACGCTCAGGGAATAATCAGATATAACTATGTATAAGAATATCACCTCACCTGCTAGGGGAGAAACGAGTTTTGGGAGTTCAGCCAAATATTTCTTGAGTTCGTGGAGGGCTTCTTTCGCTTCAGGGCTCCATTCAAAGGTTTGCTTCTTGAGGGTTTTGAAGAATGGGGAGCATTTATCTGCAGATTTGGACATGAACCTTCCGAGGGCAGCTATGCATCCGGTGAGTCTTTGGACTTCTTTGACGGACTTTGGCAAGCGCATGTCAAGTATTGCCTAGATCTTGTCCGGGTTTGCTTCTATTCCTCTTTCATCCACCAAGAACCCCAGACATTTTCCCCCGGTTACCCCAAAAACGCATTTTTCAGGGTTAAGGCGCATGACATGAGCTTTGAGAGTCAAGAATGTCTCTTGTAGATCTGTAGCATGATCTTTCGCCTCTTTTCTCTTGGTGATCATATGATCTACATAACCTTCCCGGTTTCTTCCAATCTGGCTATTGAACACCTTGTTGACCATTCTCTGGTATGTCGCTCCAGCATTCTTTAGTCCAAAAGGCATGACTCGATAGCAGTATACACCGGAGTTTGTGATGAAGGCAGTGTGTGGTTGATCTTTTTCTTCTAGGGGAATCTGATGGTACCCAGCATTGGCATCCATGAAACTCAACAGGGCGTGCCCAGCGGTAGAGTCGACTAGGTGATCTATCTTTGGGTAGCGGATAATCATCCTTTGGACACGCCTTGTTTAAATCTGTAAAATCCACGCACATTCTCCACTTGCCATTGGGCTTCTTTACCAGGACAACGTTTGAAAGCCAATCAGAGTATTGGCATTCTTGGATGAAGTTTGCTATGAGTAGCTTCTGGACTTCGGCTTTGGCCGCTTATATCCTCTCTTTGCCTTAATGTCTCAGCTTTTGTTTAACAGGCTTGTATCCAGGTTTGATGTCAAGCCTATGGCACATTATATCCCTTGGGATTCCAGGCATCTCAGAAACATTGAAGGCGAAGACATCTCGGAATTCTCCAATCACATGGGAGCAGCTCCTTCTTTGACCGTTCAGCCAGGTTAGCCCCAATCTTTATCATCTCTCCTTTCCCCCAAACATCGACCTCCTCATGTTTGCCTGAGGGTTCAGGTCTTTGAGAAGGAGACTGGATGTTCAGGACTGAGGCTTCTTCTAACTTCCTCTTTTGTCCGGGTTCTAAGGTCGGGTCACCATTTCTTAGGGCATTGACGAGGCATTCGCGGGCTGATTTTTGATCGCCTCTCAAGATTCCTACTGAAGTGTCATCTTTTTCATATTATAAGAGCATCTAGTGGGTGGATATCACTGCTTTAGTTTTGTTGATCATGGGAAGACCCATGATGGCATTGTAGGAGAACTTGAGGTCTACGACCGTGAAGCGGACTGTGAGACTTCGGCCATTATTCTTCTCGCCAACTCGAACGGGAAGGACTATTGTTCCGAGAGGAAAGACTCTCCCACCCCCAAACCCAATCACAGGTCTGTCCATTGGTTGGAGGTGTTTTTCTTCATACTTCATCTGGCGGAGGCAATCCATGGTGATCAGGTCAGTGGTGCTTCCTGTGTCAACTAGGACACGACGAACTTTCATCAAGTCTATTTTCAGAGTGACTACCACGAGATCAGAATGTGGCTGTTGAATGGGAACACTAAGCTTGTCGTCAAATTTCATCTCCGGGCAAGATGGGTGTTCTTTTGGTGGGCCTTTGACCAGCATGTGGATGCTATCTCTTGCGGATCTAAGTGTAGGGAACTCTTCTGAGTAACCGCCTACGATCATGTTGATCACCCCGTCAGTAGCACTAGAGGTGTTTTTTGAGTGCAGGGAAGCCAAATTTTCTGTCTCTATTCTCTTATAATCTCTATTATCCGAGTTGTGCCTTCTCTTTGCAGAATCATGGTTGAGGAGGAAGCGGTTCAACTTCCTTTCTTCGGCATAACGATCCAGAATTCTCTTAAGTTCACGGCAGTTAGAAAGTGTATGGACGTGCTCCTTGTGGTATTCGCACCATAAATCCATGTTTCTGCGGTATTTTGATGTAGGAATTGCAGTAGGAGTGGGCAGCTCATCTCGGATGGCATAGAAGATATTTCTTCTAATGCAGTTGAATCTTGCCTCGAAGCCATCATCTTTGAGATCTCGTCGAGGGTACTTTCTGTCTCGTTCAGATCTGTTAGGTCCTATTCTAGGACCCTGATTTTCATTTTGCGTTTTGTCCCTAGTGTCTGCCATCTTTTCACTTTTTCTTTTTCTGGAAGTAGGGTCTAATTGATGGCAAATGTCGGAAGCAGTGACAAAACTTCTAGCTTGTTTCGTCGCCTCTGCATAAGACTTGACTTGGTTTTCCAAAAGTTGGAATTTCAGTTTGTGAGTTTTCATGCCATTAATCAAGGCTGAGACAGCGATAGATTCCTCCAAGTCAGTAACCGCCAGTAGTCCATCGTGGAATAACTGAAGGTAGGCATAGAGAGACTATCCTTCCTGTTGTGTAATGCTTAAGAGATGGAAATTGGATTTCTCTTGTCGTCTGGACGCCATGAAGTGACTGAGGAACTTGACCTCGAGTTTAGCGAAACTATGGATGCTTCCATTGGGAAGTGAAGTGTACCATGTCAGGGCTAGGCCTGTGAGAGTAATTGGGAAGAATTTGCATAAGAGCGAGGGGTCCGTCGTGTACAGGACCATCAGATTTTTATAAGCTATTATGTGCTCTTCAAGACATTAGGTGCCCGAAAATGGAGGGAGAGGTTTTTTATTTTTTAGCAGCGCGGATTTTGGGGTGGCCAGAATTTCGACGGACAAGGGGGAATTCAGCAGCATAGGCGCTTCCTTCCCATGGGGGGCACCTTGATTAGCGGGGGATTCTGCCACCTGATCAGCGCTGCTTTGATCCCTGTTTTCTTGGCACCTTAGGCTTCTTCTCCTGTCCATGAAACTTTGGACATCATTGCTTCTCTCCCGTGGAAGGTGATTGAGATGAGATCTCATGTCCCTTCCCTCAGTTCTACGGGAAATATTTGTGTGCGATGTCTCTCTCCTTGAGGGCGGTCTTTGTCTTCTGCGTGAGTTCTTTGCTCGGGAGTGGGCAGGAGGACTTTCCTCCGCCTCACGACGACCTTGTTCAAAAGGGACTCTATTTTGCTCCCTGAACATAGTTCGGAGATCTTGGATTTGTTGTGTCATCGCCACTAAGGTGACATTCAGATCAGGATTATTTGAAGGTTGTTGAGCAGTGACATTGCGTAACTGCTCAGCAAATGTTCGCGAGAGGTTATTGGCAAGAGTTTCAAGATACTGCCTTGTTACGGCTCGATGTTCACGTTGGGAAGCGGAAGTATCTGTGCTCTGAGCCACAGATGCTTCTTTAGTGTTTGTTTTTCTGGGTGCCATCCTAATGTTTAAGGTGGAATTTCAGGTGTTTTGAAGGTTAGTACTTCTCGTCCCCACAGACGGCGCCAAACTGTTTCTGCCAAGAAACAGTCGAGTTTATAAAGGG
>CM025923.1:21330422-21345195 GCA_000753965.2 Amaranthus hypochondriacus
AAAAAAAATGTTTACAGGAAGCCTGTTTATGTGATTGGATCTGAGCGCTGCAAATGGAAGTTCAGTGACTTCCACAACACTCTCAGAGAACGAGGTCTTGTGCGCCCCTTTACGGGTTCTGAGGATGTAAGTTGGGTCATTTTGCTTATCGCAACCTTTACAAAATTATTTAATAGAAATAATTAATGTTAAGATAAAATTTCAGTTGTCAGAAAGCTGGAGTTACCCTCCCCTGAATGACACTGCTGAGGCTGCCTTGAAGATTCAACAGGCACTTGCTGAACGTGGATGGACTATACGAGCATAGACCACTTTTTTGCGTTGTACTTAGAAACTAATTCTATTCTTTGGATAAATTGCAATTTATCCCGCTTTTACTTTATACTATGTTATGTTTGGTTTGTTGGCTTGAAAGATGAAGATAAGTCACTGGGGTTGACGGCGGCTTGTGAATATTCCGAGATAAATACCATATATACTCCCAAAATACTAGTATTATGGTATCTTTACATACTTTGTAATTTAATGAAATATTGTGGGTTTTGGTATATTGGCATCATTGTGCCATTGAGTAAACTAGACAATCACACCTGATCTCTTACTTGATAGCATGGCATCAACACCCTAATCTTTTCGTAAAATTTGAACTAAATAAGCAAAATAATAGTATAAAAAAGTCAAACCATAAACAATGTTTCAAAATAGGGCATTATTATTTGTCGCCACCCTTTTACTAAAATCGCCACCCCTAATTTTTATTAATTTTTTTTTTGTTTTTTTTTGTACGATTTTCCTTTTTTTTTATTTTTTTTATTATAATATTATTATTATTTGTTATTGTTATTTAAATTTTATTATAAATTTTTGTTTTATTTATTTATTTAATATAAATGTTATTATTATTTGTTATTGTTATTATTTGTTTATAAATATTTTTATTATTATTTGTTATTATTATTATTTGTTTTGAAATATGTTATTGTTTATTTGTTTATAATTTAATAATGTTATAATAATTTTTTTGTTTATAATAATTTTAATTAATTTAATATAATATTGTTATAATTTTTATTATTGTTATAATAATTAATTAATCACAAAACAATAAATATTTTAAATAAATTAAATAAATAAATTAAATAAATATACATTTAATAAATTAAATAATAAATAATTAATTAATAAAAAAAAAAATTGGAAAATCGCACAAAACGTGCGATTGTACCATGGTACAATCGCATGTTTTGTGCTATTCTGCCATGGTACAATCGCACGTTTTGTGCGATTTTCTAATTTTTTTTTATTTTTTACTTTTTTTTATTAATTAATTATTTATTATTTAATTTATTAAATGTATATTTATTGTTTTGTGATTAATTAATTATTTAATTTATTTATAATATGTTAATATTATTAATTATGTTGATGTTAATTTATTTAAAATATTTAAAATATAATTATGTTGATGTTAATTATGTTTATGTTTCGATTATATTTATTTAATTTATTTAAAATATTTAATGTTTTGTGATTAATTAATAATTTAATTTATTTACAAATATTTATTGAACTTTATTAAGTTGATATTTATAATATGTTATTGTTATATTGATGTTGATTATGTGTAGATTATATTTAATTTATTTTAAAATAAATATACATTTATTAAATTAAATAATAAATAATTAATTGATAAAAAAATAAAAAAAAAAAAATTGGATAATCGCACAAAACGTGCGATTCTACCATGGCTGAATCGCACAAAACGTGCGACTGTACCATGGTACAATCGCACGTTTTGTGCGATTCTGCCATGGCACCATAACACATTTTGTGCGATTTTTCAATTTTTTTTTTGTTTTTTTATTAATTAATTATTATTTAATTTATTAAATGTATATTTATTTAATTTATTTATTTAATTTATTTAAAATATTTATTGTTATGTGATTAATTAATTATTATAACAATAATAAAAATTATAACAATATTATATTAAATTAATAAAAATTATATTATTATAAACAAATAAACAATAACATATTTCAAAACAAATAACAATAATAACAAATAATAATAAAAATATTTATAAACAAATAATAACAGTAACAAATAATAATAACATTTATATTAAATAAATAAAAAAAACAAAAATTTATAATAAAATTTAAATAACAATAACAAATAATAATAACATTTATAATAAATAAAATAAAAAAAAGGAAAATCGTACAAAAAAAACAAAAAAAAAATTTAAAAAAACTAGGGGTGGCGATTTTAGTAAAAGTGGGGCGACAAATAAAAATTGGGTTAAAATATTTCACAAAGTAAGCATTTTTTCCCAAAGCTGTGGTTTAGGCTGTTCGCTGTTCGTAACGGTGAAAAAAAAATTGACGTTTTTTCACCAGCCCTTTTTGTTCGCTGTTTGTAATAGCGAACAATCTACACCTTAACTCTAGAAAAAAAGTGCTTACTTTAGGGTATAATGAAAACATTGATTATTTTTTGATTATTTTTATAATTTTTTGCTTAATTCATTCAAAATTTTATCTTTTTGTTTATCTATCACACTGTTTGAACCAAATATGCTTAGTTCAAGCTTGGACACACATCAAAGACCTTATCAAGGGGAAAGCAACCTTAAGCAAGACAAATTAAGCCAAGCAATTCAAGACAAACACAATTAAGAGGCTTAAAGACAAAGGATCACATTTAAGAATTGGTCTGTTAGCTGTTCTTGCAAGACACTTTGAGACCAGATCCATGCATAGGGACCAGAAAATCCTAAGGGACGTCATCACTGTACATGGGCTGTTGGCCCATTTGAGTTTTGATGATGACTTAACTTTAATAAACAAACATATCACGTTTTGAGATTGTGTGTTAGGTTATATATCCGATTATCATAATCGTCGATGGTACCTAAAGAAGGTTGTGCAAAGAGCTTTGCGTGTCGAAGTCAAAGTCAAAGTCAAATAAGTCACATGGACCAGTTCCAGATTGGTCAAAATCAAAGACTGTCAAAACGGAGACAGTGCAGTGTTCCCAGGTCAACCGTCAGAGAATTAGTCAACGAATTTATTAAGAAAAATAATTATTAGTTTTCTTTTTATTTTTGTTGTACGGATGAATAAGTCAAGGCAGCACAAGGAATAACTTGGAATTAAAATAAATAACTCTTAAAATAGTAAATCCTAAAAGAACTCCTTAAAAATAGGATCTAATCTATTTTTAGTTGAAAAAGTCCACGGGTACTTGGAGTAGCCTCCAAGTATTCTATTCTTAGGACTCTCATGAATATATAAATAGAACATTCTCAACTGGCACAAAATGGGTGAGAGACATACAAAAGAAAAATCTGTCTAAGTGCCCAAGGGAGAGAAATATTCACGCAAATCATTCGAATACTCCCAAATATTTTCGTGAGTCAAAATCAAGAAAAGGAAATCTTGAGTGTTCTTTAATCGCTTAATAATTCCACAAAATTTCCTTGTGCTATTCTTGTTTTGTTCATCCATTAGAGAAGTTATTTTTGTACGGGTTTTTGAGAGAATTTGTAATTAGACTTGGGTAAGTCTAAAGGGAATAGAGAAAGAAAATAGAGAAAGAGAATAGAGAAAGGGAACGAGAAGGAGAAACGAGAAGAGAAAGAGAAGAGAGAAAGAGAAAGAGAAATTATTTTGTGTAATAGAGAATTGATTTACATAAAATAATAGAGAAGAGAAATCCCTAGAGGGTCGTGGTTCTTTTTCCCACGTTAAATCTTGGTGTTCCTTTATAGTTTTCTTTATTTGCTTTGAGTATTTTTCATTATTCAAATTCCGCAAGAAAATAGGGCAAAAATACTCTAAGGGCAACAAGTAACAATTCACCCCCCCTCTTGTTACAGTTCATTGTCTCTACGTGTTTCTACAATTGGTATCAGAGCCCTGTTCCTCATTTGATCAGGAAACCCTGAGAGCCGTATCTTGGTGTATTAGAGATGCTGAAAATGAACGAACGCATGGAAGAAGGTTATTCCACTCAAAGACCTCCTATGTTTGATGGAAAATTCTATACTTACTGGAAGAATAGGATGGAAATCTTCATCAAAGCCGAGAACTATCAAGTTTGGAGAGTCATCGAAGTTGGAGATTTCGAGGTAACAATTGCCAATTCCAACAACGAGACTGTTCCCAAACCGATAACAGAATACGAGAAAGAAGATTTTCAGAAAATGGAGATGAATGCTCTTGCCATCAAATTACTTCATTGTGGGCTTGGTCCAAACGAACACAATCGCATAATGGGTTGCAAATCAGCAAAACAAATTTGGGATCTGCTGGAAGTTACCCATGAAGGAACGAGTGAAGTAAAGCGTTCCAAGATTGACTTGCTCATGTCAAAATACGAACGATTTGTTATGGAACCTAGAGAAAGCATTCAAGAAATGTTTACTAGATTCACGAACATAACAAATGAGCTTGTCTCTCTTGGAAGGCTAATTCCCTCCGATGAACAGGTACGAAAGATTCTAAGAAGCCTTCCTCAAGACGATCGCTGGAGAGCCAAGGTCACAGCCATACAAGAATCCAAGGATTTTACAAAGTTCAATCTGGAAGAGCTGGCTGGTTCCCTTATGACTCATGAATTACATTTGGGAACAGCTGACAGTTCCAGAAACAAAGGTCTGGCTCTGGCAGCAAAAGAGCAAGAAGAATCAGAAACCGATGAGGAAGAGGCAGCCATGTTGGTTAGGAAATTCAAGAAGTTCTTCAGGAACAATCGCTATAACAATCAAAGGAACAAAGAAAGAGGAACTTCGAATTCCAAAACCTATGAATGTCACAAATGTGGAAGTACCGAGCACTTCATCAAGGAATGCCCTCTATGGAAAAATGAAAAGGGTAAAGGGAAGGCAAAAGAGACAGGAAGACAACCAACAAAAGGGAACTTCAACAAAGCCGATTTTCGCAAAGCCATGATAGCTGCATGGGGAGAATCTGAAAGCGAGGCCGAAACTGAAGCTCCCGTTGAAGAAGAAGAAACAGCCAATCTCTGTCTCATGGCAACGCATGACGAAAAGTCTAAAGGAAAAGAGGTACTGTCTTCTGATCCTTTTTCTGATTACTTATTTAAATTGGATAAACATAGATTAATTAAAATGATTTTAGAGTCTCACGAAAGTTTAGAAAAACAAACAGCCATCTGTCTCAAGACAGAAAAAGACCTAAAGGCTTGCAAAGACCAAATATCCTACCTTAATTCGTTCAGATCCGATGTGCAAAATCGATTCTTTGAATTACTTGATAAAAATGTGATGTTGAAAGAAGCTATAGAGAAAGTTAAAGAAGAAAACATCATGTTAAATATTGAATTAAATCAACTTAAGCAATTTGAGATGGAAGTGGATTATGAAGCTAAGAAAGAAATTCAATATGTACTTTTCCAAATGAAATCCGACCTAGAATCCACCTTAAAAGAAAACGATCAACTTAAACTTGAATTAAAATCAAGAGATAAAGGGAAAACTAGAGAAGTTCCCAAATGGATTCTTAATGCTAGAACTAAAGGAACCGAAGGTCTAGGATATAACAAACACGATAAAAAGAAAAAGGTCTACGTTGATCTCCCAAGTAAAAAGGTCTGTTCCTTTTGTGGCAAGACTGGGCACCTAAAACATCAGTGTTTAAAAAAGGAACAGCATGACAAAACGAACCAAATATATGTCGATAGGGTTTGGATAAAGAAATTTGATTCTTGTATAATCGACATGGAACCCAAGGATGGCTGGGTTCCACCCTCTAACAACTAAGTTCGTTCTGCAGGTTCTAGTGAGGGGGAACAGCTCATGGTATCTCGACAGTGGCTGTTCCAAACACATGACAGGCGATAGATCAAAATTTCTCTCACTAGAAGCCTATGATGGAGGAACTGTGACCTTTGGCGATAATATGAAAGGAGAAATCATTGCAAAAGGCAAGATAGGAAGGTCAAGTTCCCATGCTATAGATAATGTATTTTTGGTCGAGAATTTAAAACACAATCTTTTAAGTATTTCTCAATTTTGTGATAAAGGTAACTCTGTAATCTTTACTTCTGAAAAGTGCATCATTTCTAGGAACGACACAGGTAACACCATTCTGGAAGGAATCAGAAAAGGGAACACCTACATGGTGGACCTGCACACTGTTCCTAAAACCAGTTTAACATGTCTGAGTGTTTTAGAAGATGACCCTCTTCTTTGGCATAAACGATTAGGTCATGCTAGTTTTTCATTGCTTAATACTTTACGATCTAAAGACCTAGTTAGAGGATTACCGTCCCTAAAATTTCAAAAGAATGAAGTGTGTGATCCATGTGCCAAAGGAAAACATGCAAGGTCATCCTTCAAACCCAAAAATGTCGTGACCACAACAAGGCCACTTGAATTAATTCATATGGATCTTTGTGGACCAATGAGAATCCAAAGTCGCAGTGGTAAGCGATATGTATTTGTTATTGTTGATGATTACAGTAGATTTACATGGACTTTATTTTTATGTAGCAAAGATGAAGCATTTGACGAATTTGTTGCATTTGCCACTAAAATTCAAAAATCTAGTAACAATCAACTTGTCCACATAAGATCGGATCATGGTAAAGAATTTGAAAATTCAAAGTTTATGGATTATTGTAATTTGCATGGTTTAACTCATAATTTTTCCGCACCTAGAACACCACAACAAAATGGTGTGGTTGAACGTAAAAATAGAACCTTAGAGGAAATGGCTAGAACCATGTTAATAGCTAGTGGTTTACCTAGAAATTTTTGGGCCGAAGCCGTTAATACTGCATGTTATATATTAAACCGAGTTTTAATTAGACCAATCACTTCCAAAACCCCCTACGAATTATTTAAAGGAATTAAACCTAATATTTCATATTTTCGAGTCTTTGGATGTCGATGTTTTGTGCATGTCAATGGTAAACGAAATATAGGTAAATTTGATGAAAGAAGTGATGAGGCAGTATTTCTTGGCTATTCATCCCACAGTAAAGCTTATAGAGTTTATAATAAGAAAACTATGTGTGTTGAGGAATCTGTTCACATAATATTCGATGAAACAAATTTTATGACAAGTGAACAAGAAACAGGTGATTTTAAGATAGGTCTTGCTGATCTAGACGAAGATGAGAACAAACAAAAAGAGCAAGATCAAGAAGAACAACAACTGGTTCAGAATGCTGAACCTAATCAAGAACAGGAACAACAGGCAGATCGGGAACAGCCTGCAGTTCCTAATCCAGATATCCCTATACAAGTTCAAGAAGAAAGAATTGATGCCGAGCCAAATCAGAACCAAGTCAGAGAGCCTGCTTCCACATCTGTCTCCGCAAGAGACTTTGTTCCAAGGCCGTGGAAACACCATAAGTCACATCCACTAGACTTGATTCTAAGCGATATGGGAAAAGGCATACAAACAAGGTCCCAAATGAGAAACTTCTGTGCACACTTTGCATTTCTATCAACCATGGAACCCAAGAACCATGAAGAAGCATTACGAGATTCAGATTGGGTTGTAGCTATGCAAGATGAATTAAATGAGTTCGAAAGAAACAAAGTGTGGCACTTGGAAACTAAACCGAAGAACAAGAAGATTATTGGGCTGAAATGGGTATTCAGGAACAAGCTGGACGAGCATGGCACAATTGTCAGGAACAAAGCAAGGTTGGTGGTAAAAGGATATAATCAACAGGAAGGTATTGACTATACTGAAACTTTTGCTCCAGTTGCTAGATTAGAAGCTATTAGAATTCTTATTTCATTTGCTGCTTTTATGAATTTTAAATTATATCAAATGGACGTAAAATGTGCATTCTTAAATGGGTTTCTAGACGAAGAAGTATTTGTGGAACAGCCACCTGGCTTTGAAAACCCAATTTCTCCGGATCACGTCTACAAGCTTGATAAAGCTCTTTATGGGCTAAAACAGGCACCCAGACAATGGTACGAGAGATTATCTAAGTTTTTGATTGAAATGAGTTCATAAGAGGTAAAATTGATAAAACCTTATTCTTTAAGAATAAAGGTTCGGATATTTTAGTTATTCAAATATATGTTGATGATATTATTTTTGGTGGTACCATGAATCGTTATGTAAGGAATTTGCTGACTTAATGAGTAATGAATTTGAGATGAGTATGATGGGAGACTTAAATTTCTTCCTTGGTTTGCAAATTAAACAAACTGCTAACGGTATCTTCATACATCAACAAAAATATATAAAAGAACTTCTAAAGAAATATGGACTAGATAATGCTAAGACAAACCATACACCCATGGCCACTAACATAAGATTAGACGAAGACTCTAACGGAATTAATGTTGACCAAACTATGTATAGAGGCATGATAGGATCTCTACTATACTTAACTGCTAGTAGACCCGATATATCCTTCAGTGTTGGCTTGTGTGCTAGATTTCAATCAAATCCTAAAGAATCACA
Organism: Amaranthus hypochondriacus; assembly: GCA_000753965.2. Classification (NCBI taxonomy): domain Eukaryota; kingdom Viridiplantae; phylum Streptophyta; class Magnoliopsida; order Caryophyllales; family Amaranthaceae; genus Amaranthus; species Amaranthus hypochondriacus. The sequence continues at coordinate 21,338,891 of CM025923.1, forward strand.
TCATACGGCAGTAAAAAGAATTCTTTGATATTATAAAAGAACAGATGACTTATCCTTATTTTATCCTAAAAGTGATGTCTATGACTTGAAAGGGTATGGAAGTTCGTTAACAAGTATTTTTAGAAAGTTTGGTCTACCACTTGAGGGCCTTCATTTTCTTATAAGCGCTAATAATCAAATAAGTGCTAAGTGTCTTAAAAACCTGCACTTACATTTAAATGAAAAGGGAATTTTGGAGGACCTCATTGATGTTGAAGAAGAAACTTCTGATGTAGAGGAGATAGAAAAGGAAGTTATAGAAGAGGAGAAAGAAAGAAAAACAGAAGAAGAAAAAGAGGATCAAGGAGCTGTACCCTTTGCTATTACTGAGAAGGCAGAGGTGAATAAGGAACAGGAGGAAGCTATTGTGAGGGGGAAGTATCCGGGGAAGAACTTGAGGAGGTTTACTCCAGTGATAGTTCGGGTGATGAGGAGTTAGCTAAACCGGTTAAGGAGGATTCACAAATCACTCCTAGGAAGAGTACGAGGCTTGCTTTTAAACTCTCGGTTGGTAAGGATGAAGAAATATCTACTCACCCCACTAAGCAAACAATCAATGCCCCATCCTCACCAAACCAGATTCACCCACACCATTCCATATTCCATCACCATCACCTATTCCCACTTCACCTCCATCACCACACCCAACTGATTTTGATGATTCTACTACTATCCTCCTCCTCCTAATACCCTTGCTCATGTCCTATCCAAAGTTCTTGATCTGCAGTCCCAAGTTTGTGCTTTTCAAAGTGAAGTTCGTGTCTCACTCACCACTCTTGCTGAGCAGCTGACCCTAATGGAGTCTCGTCTTGGGGCAAAGCTCGACACTGTGGAAGTGCAGACGGAATATGTGGATGAAGAAACTGCTGCCTGATCCCTCCTTTCTCTGTTTCTGTTTTAAAATTTCAATTTCATGTTTGTTGGCCACATCGTTTGTAATCTTTAAAACAATTTTTTTTTCTTTATTTTGTGTACCTGCTGGGGTACAAACAACTGCTTTTGGCTTATGCTACTAATCCACAACTTTTAATCCTTCATATCTTTCGTTTACTTATCCTATGGTCTATGATGTTTATTAGCTTGCATTTCATGACTACTGTTTAGGCGTTTACTTACTTAGTTTGCTGCTTACTTTCTTAATTTGTCTAATGCTTGCCTTAGAGCTGTGAGTTGATACGATCTCTCCTTTTTGAATGATGTCAAAAGGGGGAAGATGGCAACAAACTTAAACTGTGTCTTGTGAATGCCTATCTTTACTTAGTCGTCGATATCCTTTGTTACTACATGTTTTGTTTGTTTCTCTGTTTAAACGTCTTAGCTTAGTTTATGAATTTATGATTCGTATGCTTTGACGTATGCTTTGACTTTCAAATTGCTTAATATGTTTTAGTATCTTTTGGATCTTACTAAATATGGGATTAGTTATTGTTCTTGTCACCGTGTTTAAACTTTAACTTAGATTCTTATAACTTCATGGTGATTGAAGTACTTAAACTAATGTGTTATTATGTTTAGTTTTATTTAGTTTCTTAATTTATATAAGTTTATTAGTATATTTATATTTTGTTCTATTTTAAGCTTTTATTACAATTTTGTTAAAAACTGAAGTCATGATTAACCACATGATTTTCGCAAAAAATATTTTAGAGTAATATGTGTTACTAAGAGTTTAGTAAATTATTTGTCATGATTTGATTTACTAAATATGTTTGAACTTGTGTTAATCTCTAGCATGTTCAAAGTTATTGCTTTACTCTATATTTTTTATTAAGTTTGTTTATAAAGTTTGTCATCATCAAAAAGGGGGAATTTGTTGGCCCATTTGAGTTTTGATGATGACTTAACTTTAATAAACAAACATATCACGTTTTGAGATTGTGTGTTAGGTTATATATCCGATTATCATAATCGTCGATGGTACCTAAAGAAGGTTGTGCAAAGAGCTTTGCGTGTCGAAGTCAAAGTCAAAGTCAAATAAGTCACATGGACCAGTTCCAGATTGGTCAAAATCAAAGACTGTCAAAACGGAGACAGTGCAGTGTTCCCAGGTCAACCGTCAGAGAATTAGTCAACGAATTTATTAAGAAAAATAATTATTAGTTTTCTTTTTATTTTTGTTGTACGGATGAATAAGTCAAGGCAGCACAAGGAATAACTTGGAATTAAAATAAATAACTCTTAAAATAGTAAATCCTAAAAGAACTCCTTAAAAATAGGATCTAATCTATTTTTAGTTGAAAAAGTCCACGGGTACTTGGAGTAGCCTCCAAGTATTCTATTCTTAGGACTCTCATGAATATATAAATAGAACATTCTCAACTGGCACAAAATGGGTGAGAGACATACAAAAGAAAAATCTGTCTAAGTGCCCAAGGGAGAGAAATATTCACGCAAATCATTCGAATACTCCCAAATATTTTCGTGAGTCAAAAATCAAGAAAAGGAAATCTTGAGTGTTCTTTAATCGCTTAATAATTCCACAAAATTTCCTTGTGCTATTCTTGTTTTGTTCATCCATTAGAGAAGTTATTTTTGTACGGGTTTTTGAGAGAATTTGTAATTAGACTTGGGTAAGTCTAAAGGGAATAGAGAAAGAAAATAGAGAAAGAGAATAGAGAAAGGGAACGAGAAGGAGAAACCGAGAAGAGAAAGAGAAGAGAGAAAGAGAAAGAGAAATTATTTTGTGTAATAGAGAATTGATTTACATAAAATAATAGAGAAGAGAAATCCCTAGAGGGTCGTGGTTCTTTTTCCCACGTTAAATCTTGGTGTTCCTTTATAGTTTTCTTTATTTGCTTTGAGTATTTTTCATTATTCAAATTCCGCAAGAAAATAGGGCAAAAATACTCTAAGGGCAACAAGTAACAATTCACCCCCCCTCTTGTTACAGTTCATTGTCTCTACGTGTTTCTACATGGGCCAAGCAGCCAAGGCCCAAGGGTAGCCCTAATGGTTCACACAGAGCCTACAGATCCAACCCTAAGGTCTTGAGTAAGCTAGATTAGTGATAAAGTTATATTTCAATCTTGTTCTTTTTTTTTCTTCTTATTTTCTATTTTGAATAAGTGCTTGGCATGTGATTTGTAAGTGAGGCTTAGGGAGTTTGTTAGGCCCAAGATTAGCCGTTATGTCGTATAGAGCCCTATAGAAAGGGGTGATTTCATTTGTGTGAGACATTTAGATTTCAGTTTTAATACATCAAACACTTAGTGTTTTTTAAACAACATTATTTATTTGTGAGAGTGTGAGTGAAGCACTTTCTTTCTCCCTTTGAGTTGTGAGTGGAGTAATTCAAGAAACCATCACAAGACTCAGGTGAGTGAAGCCTGAGTGTGTGTGAGGCTTGGCAGCCATTGTGGTTAGTGAAGCCTTCATTGGTGCCATTTTTTAAGGCCTAAAAATCAAGAACCTGGTTCTTGATGCTGTTTTGGCTTGTTGTGTTGGATTGATCAAGGAGCTTAGATTGCTGTGCTTGGAAATGGTGATTCTTTAACTTAGCAGGAAAACTGCCAACTTGAGATAGTAATCATTAATTCACCGAATCCAAAGCCAATCCTTTTTGTGAGCAAAGGACCAAAGATTCTTTAACATAACAACCTTATTCAAAAGGTCCAACCGACTCAAATTCAGACCACCACAAGACTTGGGAAGACAAGCATAACTCCAAGTTACATGGGGTTTAGTTTTAGAGTCTCGACCACCACTCCAAATGAACTTGTTACACATAGCTTCAAGCATTCGAATAATTTTTGAAGGAAGAATAAAGATCTGAGCCCAATAGGACTGCATACTCTGAATAACACTATGAACTAGCTGAATTCTACCAGCCCAAGAGTGCTTTCTAGGAGCCCAATGAGTAACTTTACTCGTAATTTTCTCCACCAACACTAAGTAATCCCGAATACCAAGCCTCTTAGCAGATAAAGGAACCCCAAGATATCGAAAAGGAAGAACACCTTTGGACACCTAACTAGCATGGACAAGCCTAAGACTCATAGCATCACTAACACTCGCAATATATGGAGCGCTCTTGGCTTTATTAATAGAAAGACCAGAAACCAAAGACAAATAATCCAGAACGAGATTCAAAGCCTGCATAGAAGGAAGATCATCTTTAAAAAAAATTAGAAGATCATCAGCAAATAAAAGTTCCATGATCTCTGAGAACTTACACTTAGGATGGAACTTAATAATATCACCATTCTTACTCTTCAAACATCGACTGAAATACTCCATAGCAAGAGCAAAAAGAAAAGAAGACATGGGTTCCCCTTGACGGAGCCCCTTCTGCGCTCTGAAAGGAATACTAGGAAAACCATTGATCAAAATACAATATGAAACAGAAGACACACAACATATATATAATCCAATCAATAACTGAGTAGAAAACTCATATCCTGCATAACACTCCTAAGAAAGGACCACTCAACAGAATCATACGCCTTTGCCATATCAACTTTAAGCATACAACGAGGACTAGGATTAACCCAATTATAGCCACGAATAAGATCAGTAGCAACCAAAATTTTGTCACAAATTTGCCTACCAGGAATAAAGCTTGACTGAGCCGAATTAACAAGATGAGCAACAACTCTCTAGATCCTAGTCGTAAGAATCTTCTCAATAATTTTGTAAAGCACAGAGCAACAGGAAATTAGTCGAAAGTCCTTCGGCTTTGAGGCATTAACAATCTTCGGACCAAGAATTATAAAAGTGATATTAATAGGAGTATACATAGCACCATCATTAAAGAACTGTAAAATAGCCGAATAGACATCCGCCTTGATAATATCCCAAACTACGTTAAAGAAGTGTGAGCTAAATCTATCAAGTCCAGGGCTTTTATACTTATCAATATCCTTAAAAGCATCATTAATATCCGCCCTGCTAACAGGTTTAATAAGATCCTGAGCTTGAGACATAGTAAGCTGAGGGCCAGCACGCAAAGTCTGAAGATCAATACCCTTAAGAGAATCGACATCTTTGCCTAAGAGATTTTGATAAAATTGTGTAATTGAACTTCTATTGGCATCAGGATCAATTACTACATCCCCACAATCATCAACTAAATCAATAATTCTATTTTTCTTACATCTCTCTTTCACACCACTATGGAAATAATGAGTGTTGGAGTCCCCCTCATGAAGCCATGAAATCCGAGCCTTCTGACGCAAACCACCCCCCCTCAATACGAAGCCACTTCCTTAACATGTCACTAGCATGAATCTTCTGTCGATGAAGAGCCATAGAAAAAGGAGAATGCTAAAGAGAAAGTTGGACTTGATCCAGCTCAGACCTCCAAAAACTGATTTTCTCCTAAAGATATTCTTAAAACGAGTCAGGTGAAGGGACTTCAAGACCCTCTTTATAGCCTTCAATTTATGCCACCCCAATTCAAGTCCATAACCACTACATGTAAAACTCCAAGCTTGATGAACCAAAGATAAAAAGTCAGGATGATCAGACAAATAAGTGAAGCACCGAAACGACCTACCCCCTGCAACAGAAATCTGCTCAAAGGACACTAATAAAGGACAATGATCAAAGATGTGAGGATTCAAATAATGCACAGAAGTACTAAAGTCCTGATGAGTCCAATCCTCATTGATAAAACAATGATCATTCCTAGAAGGCCCCGCCCATCAAAATCCACACCTTTATTGTTCCAAGAAAACCAATGCCCAATAGAATTAGGATGAAGCTAAATAGTAGGTGAAATACAATCCATAAAATCCTTCATTTCATAATTAGAGACTTTTCTACAATGTCTCCAATAAGAAGGGTCATACACAACATTAAAATCCCCAATAACAAGCCAAGGACCCTGGAGAGAACCCTCTCACTACATTAACTCCTTCCATAAAGGCTCTTATCAGAAAATAAGACAAAGGTAATCTAACGGTAAAACATCTTCCCACTATCAATAATCTGCACTTTAAAATGAATAAATTGCCTATGATCACACCTAACAGTTAAACAAAACCTAGAGTTATCCCAACCCACCATAATTCAAACCTTATGCCAATGCAAAGAATTATGAACCTACTTCCAAGAGGGAGCAATTAGCTTCTGAGAATGCACAATAAGCTCCTTCTTAAGCCTAGTCAAAAATACCAACAAGAGAAACTTCATGGGTAAGCAAAAACTTCCCCGCTTCTTTGGCGCTTGAAATGACAACCCAAGGCCTCGAACATTCCAAGCAAGACAATTCATGAGGCACTAATGGGATTAGGTATCTCAACACCATACACAACCGAGGTCCGTTT
>CM025923.1:21353618-21364324 GCA_000753965.2 Amaranthus hypochondriacus
AAAGCCCATTTCGATCTCCATCCATGGACAATTTATGTTGTTTGAATGTTTAAATGCTTAGGAAGTATGAATTCATGCTAGTAATGAGTAGCCCAGAAGCTAACTTTATTAGGATTCCTTTGAGGCCTAGCCCATCCTTAGGATGATGGACCATGCCTATCTTGTGTGAGTCTTTCTTGTTTCAACATAAATTGGAGGTCATGAGCATGTATTAGGAAGTTGTTAGTATGGTCGAGTTATACGCCCAGAAGCCGAATCTTCTAAACCATATTAGTAGCTATATAGTTCCTATGCCCAGAAGTTGTGGAGCTAAATAAGAAAGACCTTTCTTATCATAAAATGGTTAAAAACATATTTTCAACCCATCCCTGTAGTAAATTAAAAAGCTAAAATCCCCAAACTCTAGTCTTTTTATCTATTGTTCAAACTTGAAATTGAAATTTGTTGTCACTATAAAACTCAAAAAATCATAAACCTTCTTGTCATTTAGACTCTTTTTGTCACGAAAACGTTTCCCTGTGGACCGACCCCTTACTTACAACTAATGCTAGTTATTAGGGTTATTTAAGGAGAATAAAATTAATTGTGTAGACCGGACTTAGTTAAACGATCAACGACCTACGGTTCTGCGTTCTATCAGCCTGACATTTAGAAAAGAAATGAGGCACCCATTCAGCATAGTAAGCTTGATTAAAGACCGACCATCCTCATCCTCCACTAGCACTTCCCTAGGCAAAGATTTTGAGACTTCAATTTCAACCAAAATGCGAGCATATTGGACTCTAGACTGACTAGCAGTAGGACCATCATCAGATATGGGAACGCCAAAAATACTCCCAATCGTTCTGAGGTTACTTATCCCCACAAATGAATAGGTCTCTTTAACAAACGAATCCAAACAGGGATAACCCTAAAAATATCCTTCTTAAAATCAAAATTCTTATCCCAACGCCTAACTAAAACTAGACATTTACCAATCATCGTATATCCCCCATTAACAATCAAATTAACACCATCTGCAGAAGAACATTTAACAAGATAATAGCCATCTTGATGTAAAATAGTATTAAATTTTGCAATACTTACCCACAAATTCATTAAAAGTAATCAAGTTAGGTTGAAAACCCACAATGAACATAGCCACAGTATGATCCCATCTAGCCTTCAAAGCCCTAATTTCATCTTTATCATCCACAACCTTAACAACGCCATTATTCACACAAGGAGCAACAAAATTCAGAGCCCTAACTTCAACATGTATATGATGTGGCTATTTAGTTTGAGACAATTTCGGCCTACAGAACTGAAATCGTCTCACGGTGAGACAACCTCAATCAAGCATTTGTGAAATGTCTTAGTTCAAAGTTTGAATACATACTTTCATGGACCTAAATAATTGAAAATTTTTGAAAAGATAGTGAGGTAGTATTGATTAGTATTTTTCTAATAGTGTTTCCATTAGTTTTTTTGGTAAAGATTATGAGTTTTAATATTTAAATTCTAGTATGGTTTTGATCCATCTCTATGAAAATACATTTTAAGAAAGATTTTGATTCACTCATTTTAGTATATTTTCAGTTCGTCTTTTATAAATGATAGTTGAAGTACCAGTTGATTTAGTATATTTTTCTTATGTAAAAAGTCATTTTAAAAGACAAAATAACTTAAATGAATTGACATTTTGTAATGGAAATAAGAAATATTTACACTGATTTCTTTGTTTTGCACATGTGCGCTGTTTTGTACAATAACATAGATATTGATTCAATATATTTTGTTACACGAAAATAAAGATACACAAATTATACTGAAAAAGTATGTCTTAAAAATCTTAATTAAATTTCTTTTTCGAAAGCAAGATATTTTAAACGGAAGAACATTGTTAAATTGAGGTAATAGTGAGACATTATATAACGTTGTGCACGTCCTCTTTGAGTAATTTTTGGACAAAATATTTATGCATTACCTTATCTTATCAAAATCTCTCAATTCTATGATTACAATCATTCATCTCACAGCTTAAGCCATCCCAATGCTTCAACTTTTTACATTTTTCTTCACTATTCTTTCATTTGCTCTCTGAAAAATTTCCTAGTTCATGGCAATATGGAATCATGATCCGTTTTACGATTTAGATGATAATGAAGGTATTTATAAGGATGGTTGTTCCATTGATTCTATTAAGTTACTGTATTGTTCGAATGGCCATAAGGAATCACTCACTGAAATACTGATTTCTTCTGAAGTTAGTTCTCTTAATCGTCTGCTTTACTGCTGTCTATATGCACTAAGCGTTATCGGGTTAGGAAGAACGAGGTTAACAAACGCAAGATGTCCACTACGATGAATACACAAGAAGTTGTTCAGAATTCTAACAGTGCTAGGATTGTTAATGAAAGGGTTATAATCATTTACGTGTTTGTCCAGATGGCTGCAGTGGGTGTTGGTAGGATTATTTAGGTTAATGAAGGTTTTGTTTTTTTTTTTTGGATTTATGTAAGAGTAGGATGGGGTTTTTTTGGGGGGGGGGGGGGGTAAAAAACGATGCGAATCTTATTTTGTCACTCCTAGGTAGACATATGGCCTTTATATGTCATTCATGTGACTTGTGGTGTCACCGACTTCCTCTCGTTATCTTGAGTTTCGGCTCAACGCCAATGTATCATTGAGGTACCTACTTTTAAACTATGAACACTTGAGAGTACGTTTCTAGGGTATTGTTAATCTATCCCCACTTGGTTGATTGATTATTTTAAGGAAAAATTACCTAGAATAATCCAAACTATTCATGATTTTCCTACAATAATCCCACCTATTGATTAACCATGAATAATCCCAATTTTGAGGGGCATTTTTTTTAGAGTAAACCCGGTGACCAGATGACTTGATATAGCAAGTTTTATCTTTTTTTAAAAAAAGATAAATTAAAATAAAATGTCGAAAAAAATGTTAAAAAAATATTCATAAAAAATTTATGATTTTTTTTTATTATTTAGAATTTTTTATGTGAATTTTCAAAAATATTTTCTAATTTTAAATTAATTTTAAATTTATTTTTGTGGTGAATTACCTACTATAGCAGGTCATTGGGTTACCCAAGTTTACTTTAGGAAAATACCCCTCAAAGTTGGGATTATTCATGGTTAATCAATAAGTGGGATTATTGTAGAAAAATCATAAATAGTTTGGATTATTCTAGGTAATTTTTCCTTATTTTTATTGCATCTCATTTCTTGTCATTAATTTAGTTCATACACCCAACCAACCTTTTATGTAACCTCCCTACATCAAGAGTTAAAGTCTAGCATCCCTTGACCAATTGATGTGATTCTCAACTTAACCTCTAATCAACAAACACAAATTCCAATTTCTAATGCTTCGCTAATCGAATCCCCTAAAAGAACTACTCACTCATTCCATAAATAACCAGGGCAAAAGTAATAAATGAAACCATAAATGGAAGCATGAACAAACTTGAATGAAATCAATTGGAAAGCAAGAATTAAAGCAATAAAGAAAGCAAGAATAATATTCCCTCAGTTCTTTTTTCTTCTTCGCATTTACTTTTTGCACAGTTTTCAAAGCATATTTTAAACCTCAATATCTCTAAATACGCATAGTAAAAATTATAAAAAATAAATAAGTAACAAAAGTATACATTAAGACAAATCTAATGAGATCTCACATGAATATATTTTATCGTCTAAATATGTCTCAAAAACATTAATTAAATTTCTCTCTCCTTAAGGTGGAATATTCCATTTGGAAAGAACATTAGAGAATGGAGGGGAGTATTAAAGAACAAGAAAGCAAGGAAAGCATTAAATGAAAATAATAAATAACTTGAAAGCAATAAATAACTTTCATAATATGGAATACTTGAATTAAAAGCTTGAATGTAAATGCTGAAGACAATAAAGTAAGCTTAAATGGAAGACATCTAAGAAAGCAATAAAACTAAGGGCATAAACTAAGAAAGCAATTAGCTTGAATGTAAGGATTATTGTCGTAATGTTGGGTAACAAAAGGCATAGGGTTTTTCTACAATAGCTTGTTCAAGTGCCATAAATAGCCCTCAAGATTGGCTTGAGAGGAAAAAGGGCCCATTCGGCCGAATATTAAAGCAAAAGATTCTGAAACTACGAACCAAATTTTCATGGATGATTTTTCGGTTGGGGGTTTGTCTTTTGATACCTGCTTGGCACACCTTGAAAAAGTTGTATTGCGGTGTCAAGAGACGAATTTGGTGTTGAACGGGGAGAAGTGTCACTTCATGGTGCAGGAATGCATTGTCTTGACCCATAAAGTATCCCTCGAAGGCATTGAGGTGGACCCTTGAAACAGCCCAAACCAGCGGAAACAGTAATACTATCCATTAACACAGCAGAAGACTTACAAATGTCTGGACTGAATCTGACCTATGATCCGATGATCATAGCAAAATAATATCAGAGTTAACGAAAATTTTTTACATACTTAACTTAAGTTTAATTAATTACAAAGTATTTCTAAAACCTTACAAGTCTTTACAACACCAAACCAAGAAAACGTTTATACAACCAAAAGTCAAAAGGGAGTGATGACAAAATGGAATCCTTGCCGCGCACATAGCACATAATTACATATATTGTAACACCCCTGAATTTTCGACCCCTTAAAACGAAACTAAAATCGTGAAGGAGGGAAGGAAATTTGGGCGTTACATAAAAAGAAAAGGAAAAGAATTAAAATAAACATCAGAAGATTAACTTTAAAAAGGTGAGTGAAAATTTTGGCAGCATCTCTACTAAAACTCGAAGATGTGGTAAAGCAATTAGCACAACAAAAACTGTAAACTAATTTAAGGAATCAATGCCATTAAAATCTCACACCACGACGAAATGGTTCATCGCCGGCTTCTCAAATCGACATGCCAAGCATGGATCGTGATTTCAATGTCAATGCTTGTGTTTAAAAAAGACTTGACTCCGTTAAACCATACAAGTTATAAACTACGCAGCGGAAATACAAATATACAAAAGGAGAACACAAGGCCTCATAACAAAACGTATATAACCAAAGCATACAAACGATAAATAAGAACTACAGAATCAAATTAACGGTATGACACAAGTTATGCTCGCCCTCGTCACTCTCCCCCAATGCAATGCTAAAGAAGCTCCAATACCTGCTACGACAGCCCATGATCCTCCTGCTGCTCAACATCAGACCAAGGCCAATGTGTCATAGCAGGACAATCATAAAAAATCATCAAACAATCAAACATAAACACAAACACGTATATGTCAGTAACTAGCGTCAAATATAATAAGATCAACTGATAGATAACATTATGCAATACAATAACATAAGATGATTTCATAGGACACAAGCATAAATAGTAACCGTTTGTTGTCCACCTATGCTTCTTGGATAGAATGTGGGTCTTCACACATCCCTTCTCAAACATAAACTCTTGTAGAACACACGTAGCATCAACTCAACCAAGGCATTAACAAACTATCTAACACATGACTTTATAGAGTTTGTCTATCTTAAAGTAAGCGTAGTCATAGCCTATCTTTGAGACTGGTAACTCCTTTGAGGTAAATTAGCTTAGGCGCACTTCTCACTAGCATAAACTACTCTATCATTGAATAATCAATGTACAAACATCCTATTAATGTGTACGCTTTCTATGAATGAATAATTTTTCTGTTAATGAGTAACATTCTATCAATGGATCTCTTTTTCCACTTCATGGCATAGTGACACGGCTATGGGCGTTATCGGCCACCCGGCGCCCATGGCAAAGTATGAGCTCATACCACCTCCAGCTGACCCTCTCGGGTCCTACCTTCGGGAAACTAATACACTGGGGTACCAATCCAGTGAAGAGGCAACCATATTAGGGTTTGCAAGGCCCGCATGGTGACACCTGGGTCAAGGGGTGTTATCGGCCACCCGACGCCCAATGACAAAAGTATGCTCATACCCCCCTTACGATGGTCCCGTCGGACCTCACCTAGGGACTACTAAATCAAAAAGACATAATCCAGTTGAGTCACGCTGACTAATCATAATTTAGTACTTTATCAAATGGGGAATAATTCTCGCTTTTGACTATTAATGAGTGCCCTAGGATAGCAGAACGCCGAAACCCACTGAGCAACTCAAATAAGATACGAAATTCGCCTATAAAGGAGTCATTCTAACTCCAAATAAGACATAATCCAATTCTCAAATAAATAAGGGGGTGGTCCCCGCTTTCTACCAACAGTCTCTTCCTCTAAACTATTCTAAGCGCGAAGATTTCATAGTCGGTAGCTGTTCATATAAAGTGTATTCACTAGTACATCGTAGTTTCGATCCAATGCATATTATCACAATAAAAAAAAAACAATAATGTCTTAAAGGAAAATTGCATATAAGGATTAATTACTGCGTATATGTACCTGTAAGCGTCACTGCATGACCAAAAGTCACAAAAGTCACCCAACTAAAGTTCTACCTTCCTCTTATGAATTGGGCACCTATATAAGTTTGGAGTATAACTAATAAGTCCACTTATCTACTTTGTCATACCAGCTAAAAACCAAAGAAACCACTATTATTCATTCAATATGAGTTTTCGGTTACTCTAGCACGCACACAACTCATTCAATACAAGTCAAAATCATTAACTCAGCACAACATAAGTCTTTTTACCAATTCAAAATTAAAAGTATACGTGAACCGTTCCTCTTCATCAATTAATTTTGGGTATATCGATTTGCGTTACCCCAAAAATAACTATTCACAACCAAGCCTTACAATTTTATTTTTATTTATTTATTTATTTATTTATATATTTATTTGATTAATCACCCTGTAAAGCCCAACTAAAGAAAACCCACCTTTGATGTGCTCACAAGATTATAAAAAAAAAATAATTTTTATTCGAACCTCCTTATTTTAGTAAACTCAACTCTATTTTTAATATAACCATAGTGACTTTTAAATTCGTATGTGAAAGTAATCTTCTGAAATTATCCTAAAATAATTTAATATAATTATAAAATCTCTAAATGTTATAAAATAATGAATAATGACGTAAAATAACGGGGTGTTACGGTCTACCCCCCTTAAAAGAAGTTTCGTCCGCGAAACTAGAATAACAGACATGTTCATAAAGGAAATTTGTATTTCTAATCACCCAAGAAGTTATTTTAACTCCTTTTAAACATAATCACATGACTCCAAGATTGTGATTTTATTGACACTATTAACAAAACGATACTCAATTTTGTCAAAATAGTCATATATATTTCATTTCAAGTACTTAAAATTACACAATTTGACTCGAACAATCGATCAAAAGCATGTAACTATATATCACACAAATTGACTCAAACAATCAATCAAAAGCATGTAAAATATTTAATAAGTTTGTCTCATAGAGGAAATAAATGCGTGAAAACGCACGAAATTCTATCGCAATATACCCCCCTTAAAACTAAGTTACGACCCCGTAACTCATCTAGCCTCAAGAATAGGACAATCTGAATCTGCTCATAGACCTCATCAAGTCCTATAAATTTTGTGTTTGACTTGCTTTTACTAACAATTCACAATACTCCTTTGATAGAGCGAACTCTTAATAGTAATCCCCCATAGTGCACACATAATAACTTATAGTAAATCATCTTCCAAGTTTACTAAACATTACAATCACCTTTTTTTCACTAATTTATCTCATAGGACAGTCGATTTAATAAAACGTTTGCTTATTCCCTTTAATTTACTTACTACAAAGGTCATATATGAAAAGGTTGGATAACAGTATGATCCCAGAATAACAACTATCTCAGAGTTTTAGGGTGAGGAAGGTCATACAAGAACAATTAAATTAAATATGATTGAATAAGGGATTTCACTAGGGTGACACTGGTATTGTCGAGTGACTTTATCCATAAAATTTGATACGTTTGTATGGCTGCAATATAGTATGTTGAATTTGGATGATTGCACAACATAAGGTAGCATGGTTACTACATGAAAGAGCATAGTTTTATTAGGACTTGTAGAAAAACAATTTTACTTCCAAACAAGTTTCAAGGGAACTACTCAAATGTTTTAACAAGGCATGGATGAAGTTGATGGAGTAAGGGTAGTCATTCCAAGTAAAGTTTAACAACCATAGCCAACTAGTAGATGGACAGACATTATAACTTTTACTAATAAATAACAACATGATATAAGTATATTTCAAGACATTTTCACATAGAAAAGTTTCAGGATATAATTATATACTACTAAAACTCCAATTTAGAAGAGAGAAACCCCACTTCAATATTTTAACAACTCAATCGACTTTTGAATTACTGATTTTAGCTTGACAAGTTTATCTCAGAAAAACAATCAAACACTCAATACTTTACCTTAAAACGTTAGTGAGTTTTATATATGTAGATGAGAACTTTAGTTATGCAACTGAATCATTAGTTAAGTTATACATTAGGAAGACATTCTACGATAAACTTTTGAACGAGAACAATATAGAGTATTCATAGTGATTCAATCACCACATTCATGACTATCCCATCTATATAATCCTTCAACACGATCGTAACAACCCATTAATACTATATTTGGATCATCAAACTTGACCAATATTCCCAAAATAATCCATGCTACGATAAAACATGTAGTTCTCTAAGTCCTTGCACTTAATCCAAGGAACAAGACACGAGCCTATCCAATTTACATTACTTGACACTAACACTTGTAAGATATTTTCAAAATCTAAGTGAAGATCTTTTACTTAACATACGAGGGTCAATTAAACGTTACTCTAACTATACTTGACACTTTCGTGCTCTTGTATGCGTTACACATCAATAACAAGTCTTTTAGATTATCAGGTACATAATCTCTTTACTTAAAAACATACTTTAAGCTTTTACATAACTTCTTGATTATAATCCATGACTCAAACATGGTTGAACCAAAACTCACACTCATGCTACAACGTTACATATCATACAACATGCTACATGTAATACTTCAATTACTTAATTAAGTAGATTTTTGGGTGATAACCAACATTGTTCTACATAAATGATGATATATCATTACATGCTCTGAGCTTCACATACTCACATTCATTACTTTACTTATCATAACATGATCCTATCAATTTACTTAAATAAACATGCTCTTTTAGTTAACGATATATGATGAAAACATACTATAACATGCTAAATTACACACCATGACTCGATTAGGAAATTAACTAATGCAATTGATAACTTAAAACATTAAGACTAAATTCGATATATAGTCCAACTAAATATATCACATTATAGCAAGTTAATACTTACAAGTTCACATTATTAATCCATGATAACAATATAGCTGGTAAAACTGGTTTTAATTAATCAATGGAAATTCTTTGTACATTACTTTAGACTTACTTGTGGGGTTACAACTCATTTTAGAACCAATTAAGTAGGATATTATATCAAAACCAAATTGGACATATTTGGCAGAACTACACTTGAAATATCTCTCTAAAACTTATTACATAACAAATGCCCTCGAATTATTACTGAACTAATTCAATATGTTATAAACGCTTTTAAGCATGTGATATCTTAATTTGCTTCGAAATTAGTCAAATCATCTAGGAATTAGTTCAGACTCTTTGATAACTTAATAGAGCGTGCACTTCTAATTGATCCTCATAGCTTGAATGCATGATAAACTTATACATAGGTTTAAAACTTAGAACAACACATTTAAGAATCATCACAAACAAAACAAAATGAAAGGACAAACAAGTTCGAACCAATTGAAATATTTGTCTGATATTCTAGTGTCATTCCTGCGTCAATAACTTTCGAAGACAATAACTAATGGTCTCCAATTTACACTACACCTTAGTTTTAAAAAGCGAGAGGAACAAAGGATCCTTGAAGCCTAGGTGCAAAGCGCAACGCGCATGCGTGAGCTTTTCGTAGGCAAGGCGCATTCATCTCACTTAAGCGTAAAAAATCGGTTCAAAACATATATAATACATCAAACAACATGATATTCATATTTTAGTATTAACAAGGTTGAAAACATTCATTATCTAAATACCACTTTAGCACAAAACTATTATAATGAGAATATGAAAATTCTCAAAGTTATTTTCTTCTTCACATGTATGTTTTTCTTAGAAAAAAAATAAATTAAAATAAGGCAACAATTTTCCAAACTTTATATTCTAGTGAATTTGGGTTTTGAATTTTTGTTAAGTGCTAAAATTTATATTATTTTATTCCTCTTTACGTATAATTTATTACGTTTATTAAATAATATTTAATATTTAGTGAATATTTAATTTATGAATTAATATCTACACTTATAAAATTTTATTAATATTTTGTAGGATTTTTTGATTAAAAATTAAAGTTGGACGAAATGAGAAAAATTGGAGCCGAACGATGGAAAAACGTAATTATTTGACGCGACAGTTTTGAAACGGACATATCTCACTCATACGGACTCCAAATCAGACGTTTTTTGAGGCTACGGACATCTACTTGAAAAGATCTACAACTTTGCAGCTATGTACAGAAGCTAATTCAGCCTTGATCAGTACGAAAATCTAAAATAAAGTCGGCAGCTGTGCATGGGATATGCCAACAACATTTATTGATAAAGTATAAACTAAGCATAAGTGGAAGCTTTGTTTTGTGTCT
>CM025923.1:21389849-21433510 GCA_000753965.2 Amaranthus hypochondriacus
AATTGTGTTAGACATAATTATGTACTTGGCCGAAATATTTGACCCAAAGCAACCTCAATTAGCAATCAAAATTACTCCTTAACCGACCTAGGGTGTATTCCAACAATAATCAAGTTGCTCCTACACAAATCGAGCTAGCTACAAGTTGGGGATATTTTGTCTTTTTCTTATATTTTTACTATAAATACATGTTTGTTATGGGATGTTATGTAGTGTAATATTTTAATATACTACTAAGTAGAGAGATAGAAAAATATTATTTTTAGTTTTTTATTTTGTATTAACAAATTATTTACTTAATGAATTTTTCTTATTCTCCCTACTTCTTCATGTCTAATTTAGAGTAATTTTATTTTGTAGTAATATGTATTAATGTCTTGGCATATTATTTTTATGAGATTTGAAATGGGTTTTTAACTTATACAACTTTGTTATTGAGTACTTATGTAAACAAGTTTTTATCTCTAAATTTATATAAGATTAATTTTGTTGGGTACAGTTAGTTATTCTTGTATAAGTTAATGTTTTAAAATTAACTAAACTTTGTTTAGTTAGTTTTATTAAAGAAACAACTAGTAATAATAACTGCATCTAGTTTTATTATTAGAGTTTACAAATATTAAATTTAGTTAGGTTATAGGGTATCTTCTTAATTAAGTTTAATGGTTGGTGAAGTTTTCCTAAAATTAAAGCAGTCAATTCATTAAAACCGGATTAATGAACACTAGGGCTTTACTATCTTGGGTACAAATAGTAAGCTAATATAAAAGGGTTGACAAAGGGTTTACGAGGGTACTATAAATCCTACAGCCGCCTATTCATATAAAAGTTGTAATTAATCAATGATTAAAAATAATCTTGCCAACGACTAAAATACATGTTGCTACTATTTTCTCTTATTGATTTACTCTCTTATTTACTTTACACAATTTATTTTTAAGTTTATTTTATTTTTAAGTTCTTAGTAGTGTAATCACAACTCATTTCCCCCCAATCTTTTTACTTTGCATATTAAAATATATTTTAGAAGTATCTTTAAAACTAGTTATCACAATCTCTGTTGGTTCGACCCCTACTTACCACTTACTATATTTAGAAAGTTGTAATAGGGTAAAATAAAATTTAAATTTGTGCGCGTACGACAGCGTCCTACTTATAATATTTTACCCCTACTTACCGCTTACTATATTTAGAAAGTTGTAATAGGGTAAAATAAAATTCAAATTCAAGAATTAGAAGAAATAAGAAATGAAGCCTACGAAAACGCAATGATTTACAAAGAAAAGTCTAAATTATATCATGATAAAATGTTAGTTATAAAAGATTTCCATGTTGGAGACAAAGTTCTTCTTTACAAATCTAGATTAAGATTATTTCCAGGAAAATTAAGGTCCAGATGGATGGGACCTTATGAAGTTACTAATGTTTATGATAATGGTGCAGTAGAAATCAAAGATTTACAGGATGGAAAGATTTTCAAAGTAAATGGTCATCGACTCAAGCTATTTTATGAAAAAATTTGATTGTCATTGGATTGATGTTCAAAATTTAAATATGCCAACTTACGAAGTCTAGCCATAGACAATTAAATAGAGGCGCTGCTTGGGAGGCAACCCAAGGGAAGTATTTTAACGTATTTGATTTCTATTTTTATATTCAGTATTATGTATGTTTAAATTAATTTTTTCGAGTTTTCGTTCTTTATAAAAATATATATATACATAAAAAAAGGATTACATTAAGGATAATGTAAGATTTAAGTGTGGGGGGAGGTAAATTAATTGTAAGAATACTTAGCTTATATCTTTCTATATTATTTTAGTTCACCTACATCATATTTGTTATAAGTATTCATGGGGTTTAATTTACTAATATTTGATGTTATGCTACTTGTATCCTAAAATAAATAAAAATTAATGATAATTAAATTTCAAGTAATTTATGTTTCACACATACTATGAAGTTTTTACTCGTTTACTACGATATCTATCTTAAAAGGATCTCTTCCAAATAACACCATAATCCAATACTTGAATGATGAAGAGGATGAAATATGAAGTGAAAAAAAAAAGAATGAAAAATGAAAAGATTAAGAAAAAAAAAAGTATATACCTTGAGAAACCGATGTGAAAAACAAGGAAAACCTTGTGCCAATAGGTCAAAAATCAATCTCATATAAATATATCCTATTGGTTGATCATGGCTCAAGAGGGGCATAAGTAGGTCCAAAAAGAACAATGTTTTATTTATCAACGGAGAAGTTCGAAACGGAAACAGAATATAGTGTTATTTATATCGAAGAGTGATCAACCAATGGATTTCTAGTACTATGTAATTACTTTGCTTGAAAATTGTGATATCATAAAAATAAAAAAATAAAAAAATAAAAATTAAAAGATCGGATATTACAACTTTAAAGATGCATAATATTTTCTATTAGTTTGTTGAATACTAATGAGTTTCAATAGTAATATATGATTATGTGTGAATTTGGTAATATAGCTAGATATTATGTTTCTTTCTAATTAAGAAAAAAATACTTTTGAAATTATTCATACTTTTATAAAGATCTAATATCTTTAAAAAGCAGCATGCCCTAGAAAATATCCAATATCTTTAACACAAGATAGATAAGGTAAAGATTGTATAACCTCAATTTTTGCTTTATCAATATCTATTCCTTTAGAAGAAACTACATGTCCTAAGACTATACCTTGTTCCACCATAAATTGACATTTTTCATAATTCTACTACCACTAAGTAGAGAGAAAGGAGAGATAGAAAAATATAATTTTAAGTTTCCTCTTTTGTATTACAAAATTATTTACTTAATGAATTTTTCTTATTCTGCATATTTTTTCATGTTTAATTTAGAGTAATTTTATTTTGTAGTAACACGTATTAATGTCTTAGCATATTATTTTTATGAGATTTGAAATGGGTCTTTAACTTATACAAGTTTGTTATTGAGTATTTATGTAAACTAGGTTTTATCTCTAAATTTATATAAGATTAATTTTGTTGGGTACACTTAATTATTCTTGTATAAGTTAATGTTTTAAAATTAATTAAACTTTGTTTAGTTATTTTTATTAAAGAAACCACTACTAATAATAACTGCATCTAGTTTTATTATTAGAGTTTTCATAATATTGAATTTAGTTGGGTTATAGGGTATCTTCTTAATTAAATTTAATGGTTGGTGAAGTCTTCCTAAAATTAAAGCAGTCAATTCATTAAAATCGGATTAATGAACACTAGGGCTTTACTATCTTGGGTACAAATAGTAAGCTAATATAAAAGGGTTGACAGGGGATTTACGAGGGTACTATAAATCCTACAGCCGCCTATTCATATAAAAGTTGTAATTAATCAATGATTAGAAATAATCTTGCCAATGACTAAAATACATGTTGCTACTACTTTCTCTATTTGATTTACTCTCTTATTTACTTTACATATTTTATTTTTAAGTTTATTTTATTTTTAAGTTTTAAGTAGTGTAATGAAAACTCATTTTTCCCCATCTTTTTACTTTACATAATTTCTTAGAGTAGTAAAGTAAATTAGAATTATCTTTAAAACTATTAATCACAATCTATGTGGGGTTCGACCCCTACTTACCACTTACTATATTTAGCAAGTTGTAATAGGGTAAAATATAATTTAAATTTGTGCGCGTACGCAGCGTCGTACGCGCACAAATTTAAATTATATTTTACCCTATTACAACTTGCTAAATATAGTAAGTGGTAAGTAGGGGTCGAACCCACAGAGATTGTGATTACTAGTTTTAAAGATACTTCTAAAATATATTATAATATGCAAAGTAAAAAGATTGGGGGGAAATGAGTTGTGATTACACTACTAGAACCTAAAAATAAAATAAGCTTAATACAAGTAAACAAAATATGTAGAGTAAATAAGAGTGTAAATCAATAAGATAAAGTAGTAGCAACATGTACTTTGGTCATTGGCAAGATTATTTCTAATCATTGATTAATTACAACTTTTATATGAATAGGCGGCTGTAGGATTTATAGTACCATCGTAAACCCCCTGTCAACCCTTTTATATTAGCTTACTATTTGTACCCAAGATAGTAAAGCCCTAGTGTTCATTAATCCGGTTTTAATGAATTGACTGCTTTAATTTTAGGAAAACTTCACCAACCATTAAATTTACTTAAGAAGATACCCTATAACCCAACTAAATTTAATATTATGTAAACTCTAATAATAAAACTAGATGCAGTTATTATTACTAGTTGTTTCTTTAATAAAACTAACTAAACAAAGTTTAATTAATTTTAAAACATTTAACTTATACAAGAATAATTAAGTGTACCCAACAAAATTAATCTTATATAAATTTAGAGATAAAAACTAGTTTACATAAATACTCAATAACAAAGTTGTATAAATTAAAGACTCATTTCAAATCTCATAAAAATAATAAGCCAAGACATTAATATATGTTACTACAAAATAAAATTAGTCTAAATTAGACATGAAGAAGTAGGGAGAATAAGAAAAATTCATTAAGTAAATAATTTTATAATACAAAATAAAAGAATAAAAAATATTTTTCTATCTCTCTACTTAGTAGTATCTTAGTAGTAGTATCTCTCTACTTATGGGAAGCTATGGTAGAACGAGCATAAGACAAAAATTAATTCAACTTGTTGCCAATGAGTTTCTATCCACTACAAGTTGCACCATTTGCACATTCTTCAACCAGCTGGGCTAGGCAGTTTTGATGATGATATATCCGACCGTACAGTAAACCTCAGAAATGTCTGCTGTAATTAATAGCATTGATAGATGCAAAAATGTAGTGGCCAAGGTTTGAACACATGATCCCTTGCAAATGTGGCCACACGTCAACCATCTCAACAACAGAGTTCTAATTGGGATTCTCTTCTGCAACACAAATTATACATGTTTCCAGCTGTTACTTTTAATTAATGCTGCGCACTTGTTTCTGTTTTTGCCATTGGTAATTAGCTTTTTCACTTTGCATAAAAGTTGTAGAATGTTTTGAGTAGATATCCGTAGCCTCAAAAAATGCCTGATTTGGAGTCCGTATGAGTGAGATATGGCCATTTTAAAACTGGTGCATCAAATATTTCGTGAATCACGTTTTTTCTTCGGTCGGCTCCAAATTTTCTCATTTCGTCCAACTTTATTTTTAAACAAAAATCCTACAAAATATTAATAAAATTTTATAAGTGTAGATATTAATTCATAAATTAAATATTCACTAAATATTAAATATTATTTAATATACGTAATAAAATTATACGTAAAGACTAAAGAGGAATATAATAATATAACTTTTAGCACTTAACAAATTCCCCCACACTTATACTTTGATCGTCCTCGATCAAATTAAGTATTTTAATAATATTAACCATTTTCGAATTTGCATTTAGCATATGCAACAAGCCATTTAAACCCCTAGATTACCCCTAGTGGACGAGTTATGATCTCGTGTGGGTTTACAAAAGATATACCCATAAAATCTCAAAATTTTTTCTTTCAAAAATATATTTTTATAAAAGTATGACTAATTTCAAAAGTATTTTTTTCTTAATTAGAAAGAGACATAATATCTAGCTATATTACCAAATTCACACATAATTATATATTCCTATTGAAACCGATAAGTATTCAACAAACTAATAGAAAATATTATGCATCTTTAAACTTGTAATATCCAATCTTTTAATTTTTTAATTTTTATTATTTTTTTTATGATATCACAATTTTCAAACCAAGTAATTACATAGTACTAGAAATCCATTGGTTGATCACTCTTCGATTTAAATAACACCATATTTTGTTTCCGTTTCGAACTTCTCCGTTCATAATTTAAACATTGTCCTTTTTGAACCTACTTATGCCCCTCTTGAGCCATGATCAACCAATAGGATATATTTATATGAGATTGATTTTTTACCTATTGGCACAAGGTTTTCCTTGTTTTTCATATCGGTTTCTCAAGGTATATACTTTTTTTTTCTTAATCTTTTCATTTTTCATTCATTTTTTTTTCACTTCATATTTCATCTTCTTCATCATTCAAGTATTGGATTATGGTGTTATTTGGAAGAGATCCTTTCAACATAGATATCGTAGTAAACGAGTAAAAACTTCATAGTATATGTGAAACATAAATTACTTGAAATTTAATTATCATTAATTTTTAGGGTTTTTTATGAAAAACAGCCTCAAAGTTTACCCTTTTTATGAATTACAGCCTCAAAGTTTTTTTTTTATGAATTACAGCCTCAAACTTTCAAAACTGACCAGTATTACGGCCAAGTTACCGTTGACCACCCTGTCAACCGTTGACCAACCCTTCTTCCGGTTACTAACCCTCTTCCTCCTTCTTCTTCATCCTCTTCCTCTTTCTTCTTCATCTTCTTCATCCTCTTCTTCCATCTTCTTCATCCTCCTCATCCCATTTCAAATAAAATTTCTGGGTTTATTTTTAAAATTAACCCAAATCTTTTTGTTTTTTTTTGTTTTTCTTTTTTTTAATTTAATTCTTCATCCCCTCCACTTCTTCATCTTCTTCCTCCTTCTTCTCCCTTCTTCTCATAAACTTTCTGGGTTGTTTTTTTTAATTTCATAAATATACCCTTTAATTGACCCAAATTTTCCCCTTAAATTGACAAAATTAGAAATCTTCAACATTTTCATCTCATTTCACATAAACTTTCTAGGTTGATTTTTTAAATTAACTCAAATCTTCCCCTTAAATTGACCCAATTCTGAATTGACAAGGAGTAAAATTGGCACTTAATGACCCACAAATCTTCTTTAAACTGGAAGTTCGACCATATTTCTGTAGATTCAATTTGCAAATTGACTGAATTGACAATATTTCAATAGATACAATATTTTTGTAATATGGGCTGTGATGTTTACAAATTTTGACAATGATGTTCACACCACGCTTTCTCTCTCATCTTGTTCTTCTCCCCTTACCCTCCTCCGTTTCTCTTTGCTGTTACTCATTCTCATTTTTCCTTTCATTGATTTTTAAGTTTCTCTCTCTAGAATTCATCTTGAACTGTATTAGATCTTTCATTCAAGTTTACTTCTTCAATTTAACATCCAGATTTACTTTAATTTCAATCAAATTATAGAGTTTGATTTTTGGGATAAAACTGGTTATTGCTCAACTTTGACTCTACTTGAATGGCACAGTGAAGCGCGTAAACTCCGATTTAGACGGTAAAATGGATTAATTTCTTCTTTTCTGTTAAATTTAACGTTGAAATGGTCGAATATTTAGTAAATTTAGTGTATTTATTTTAGTGGGTTTAATTTAATTTTTTGTGGGTTTGTTCTGCTTCTTTGCATGAGATTAATTGGTGTAAAGTATAAATTTTTGAACTGTTTCAATCTAAAGTTTCAATCTTTATTGTTGCAGATTAATTATTCTGGTGTTTGAATTTGTGGGTAAATGGGGTCAAAAATTTGACAAGGAGAAGAAGGGAGAAGAAGGAGGAAGAAGATGAAGAAGTGGAGGGGATGAAGAATTAAATTAAAAAAAAAAGAAAAACAAAAAAAAAACAAAAAGATTTGGGTTAATTTTAAAAATAAACCCAGAAATTTTATTTGAAATGGGATGAGGGAGGATGAAGAAGATGAAGAAGAAGGAAGAAGAGGATGAAGAAGATGAAGAAGAAAGAGGAAGAGGATGAAGAAGAAGGAGGAAGAGGGTTAGTAACCGGAAGAAGGGTTGGTCAACGGTTGACAGGGTGGTCAACGGTAACTTGGCCGTAATACTGGTCAGTTTTGAAAGTTTGAGGCTGTAATTCATAAAAGAAAAACTTTGAGGCTGTAATTCATAAAAAGGGTAAACTTTGAGGCTGTTTTTCATAAAAAGCCCTAATTTTTATATATTTTAGGATATAGGTAGCATAAATTAAATATTAGTAAATTGAAACCCATGAATACTTATAACAAATATGATGTAGGTGAACTAAAATAATATAGAAAGATATAAGTATTCTTACAATTAATTTTTTTACAAATCAATAAGTCATACAATTATAATAATTTTATAGGAGAATTTGATTTATATGTATTTACCTCCCCCACACTTAAATCTTACATTATCCTTAATGTAATCCTTTTTTTATGTATATATATATTTTTATAAAGAACGAAAACTCAAAAGATTTAATTTGAACAGACATAATACTGAATATAAAAATAGAAATTAAATACGTTAAAATACTTCCCTTGGGGTGCCTCCCAAGCAGCGCCTCTATTTAATTGTCTATGGCTAGACTTCGTAAGTTGGCATATTTAAATTTTGAACATCAATCCAATGACAATCAAATCTTTCATAAAATAGCTTGAGTCGTTGACCATTTACTTTGAAAATCTTTCCATCCTGTAAATCTTTGATTTCTACTGCACCATGATCATAAACATTAGTAACTTCATAAGGTCCCATCCATCTAGATCTTAATTTTCCTGGAAATAATCTTAATCTAGATTGGTAAAGAAGAACTTTGTCTCCAACATGAAAATCTTTTTTAACTAACATTTTATCATGATATAATTTAGACTTTTCTTTGTAAATCATTGCGGTTTCATAGGCTTCATTTCTTATTTCTTCTAATTCTTGAATTTGTAAATTCCTATGTATTCCTGCACTAGGTAAGTCTAAATTACACTTCTTAATGGCCCGAAATGCTTTATGTTCTAATTCTACTGGGAGATGGCAAGATTTACCAAAACAAGTCTATAAGGTGACATACCAATTGGTGTTTTATATGTTGTTCTGTAAGCCCATAGTGCATCTCCAAGTCTATAACTCAAATCTTTCATATTTGGATTCACTACTTTCTCCAGAATACTTTCTATTTCCCTATTAGAAATTTCTGCTTATCCACTTGTTTGGGGATGGTAGGCAGTTGAAATCCTATGAGTTACATGATATTTCTTAAGCACAGATTCCATTACTTTATTACAAAAATGAGTTCCTCTATCACTTATAATAGCCTTAGGTACTCCAAATCTATTAAATATTTGGGATCTAATAAACTCAACTACAACTTTAGCATCATCAGTACGAGTAGATTTTGCTTCTACCCATTTAGAGACATAATCAACAGCTAAAAGAATGTAAAGGTTACCATTAGGCTGAGGAAATGAACCCATAAAATCTATACCCCAAACATCAAATATTTCAACCACTATAATATAACGTAAGGGCATTTGATCTCTTTTAGATATATTTCCAGGCATTTGACATCTTTCACAAGTTTTCACAAAGAGATGTGCATCTTTTTTTAAAGTAGGCCAATAAAATCCACTTTCTAATACCTTATGTGCTGTTCTTTGGCCACTAAAATGTCCACCACATTCAAGTGAATGACAAAAACTCAAAACTGACTTAATTTCATTATCAGGCACACAACGTCTTAACACTTGATCGGAACATATCTTTAACAGGTAAGGTTCATCCCAAATATAAAACTTAGACTCATGCCTTAATTTATCTGTTTGAGCACGTGATAAATTCTCTGGTAATCTTTTTGTTACAATATAATTCACAATATCTGCATACCATGGAAGTTTTCCATGCAAAACATACAAGTGCTCATCTGGAAAAACATCACTTAAAGGAGAAGATAAATTATTATCTAGAATCAATCTACTTAAATGATCAGCAACTAAATTCTCTTTTCTTGATTTATCTCTGATTTCTAGATTAAATTCTTGTAATAATAAAACCCAGCTAATTAGCCTAGGTTTAGATTCTTTCTTTTTGAATAAATGCTTAAGTGCAGCATGATTAGAATAAACTATTACTTTAGTCCCTAAAAGATAAGAACGAAAATTTTCAAGTCCAAATACAATAGAATAAAGTTCTTTTTTAGTTGTTGTGTAGTTACATTGTGCATCATCTAAAGTAAGAGAAGCATAATAAATCACATGAGAATCTCGTCCTACTTTTTGTCCTAAAACAACTCCTATCGCTTTGTCACTTGCATCACACATTAATTCAAAAGGTAATTCCCAATAAGCAGGTTGTAAAATTGGTGCAGTTATTAACTTTTCTTTTAGACAATCAAAGGCTTCTTTGCACTTATCATCAAATACAAATGGAACATCTTTACTTAAGAGTCTACATAATGGTTGAGCAATTTTAGAAAAATTCATGATAAATCTTCTGTAAAAACCAGCAAGCCCTAGAAAAGATCTAATATCTTTAACACAAGATGGATAAGGTAAAGATTGTATAACCTCAATTTTTGCTTTATCAACTTCTATTCCTTTAGAAGAAACTACATGTCCTAAGACTATACCTTGTTCCACCATAAAGTGACATTTTTCATAATTTAACACAAGATTAGTCTCAATGCATCTTTTAAAGATCTAATATCTGTAAAAGATCTAATATCATGAAAATTCCCAAAGTTATTTTCTTCTTCACATGTTGTATGTTTTTCTTAGAAAAAAAATAAATTAAAATAAGGCAACAATTTTCCAAATTTTATATTCTAGTGAATTTGGGTTTTGAATTTTATTTATTCTTTTAACAAACAAGCAAAAGTTAATTACCAAGCCCAACAAGGAAGCGCACAAGGCGCACCATGCATGAAGCATCAAGGCGCACACCTCTTGTAGTGGGCTTTGCCTCGCCTAGTGATAAACGTATTTTATAACACTTTTATACCACGTTTAAGCCACTTTGTTTGCTAATTTTGCCGCGAAAATAGCTTTATAATAAATTAAATTCTCGATAATTTACCCTTTTGTATAGTTGGTGGTGTTTTAATATATTTTGCAGATCTCAAGGTAAATAGTAAAAAGCATCATTGGATAAGAGATGGACCCTTGATAGCATAAGAAGCTTTGAAGAACAAGGGAAGAGAAAAAAAAGTAGCATGACTCGGTTGAGCTATTCGGTCGAGTGACTTGGTCGAGTCACTCAGTCGAGTCAAGGTCAAATTCTTCCCCAATTTAAAACAGTCCAGAAATCAGTTTTGCGGGTTTCAGTTCTTCATCTTCTTCGACTTGAGCACCGACTTAAACCTCTCTAGATTTCTCCAAGTCCTTCAAAGCCAAGATATTTGAGGAGATGTTTCTATTAATTTATGTAATAAATTAGTGGTCACATAATTGATCTTGCTCTCCTATAAATAGGGTTCTTCTCCTCCATTGTTAACTATCTATCTCAATTCAAGAGACAAGAAAGCAAACTCCACCATATTTTGTAATTCTTAGTAAGTAGTAGTAGTAGTAAGTTCTTAAACAATCTATTGTGTTCAAACATTCATCTTCAAGAAGTAATGGAGGTATCACATTTTGCAATTAAGGTATTAATCCTTACTCAACTTTTCTTAATTTAATGTTACATTGTTTAGTTTGAATTCCAGAAATTGATGATTGAATTGATGGAAATTTGTTGAATTTAGCTTGAATATTCATGTTCTTCCACATTCATCTCCACTATTTACACTTTCCTATTACATTGAAAATAAGAAACTAATTGATTCAATGTAACGGTCCAGCTTAAGTGACCCGGATAATCATATGAAAATATGACCCCGGTTCACAGATTGGACACTTAGAGGAACCGCTCCTTCCAAGATCGTCAACGTTCCATCGATAAAGGAATATAACTAAGCGAAAGTAAAACATAAGATGGTAACGAGTCTACGGTAATCCCAAATTACAACTTGAGAGCCCATTGGCCTCTAGACGAATAAAAAAAAAATACGACACAATAACCAAACCAACTAAGGTCTGTTCAAAACTGAAAATTATTCTTGTCATAGTTTTATTACATAAGAGATGCAGTGTAACATCCCGCAGTTTAATCGGATCATTTTAAAAGAGAAAACGACTTTTTTGAAGAACTAAATACGATCCGAGTCAAACCAGGACGTTAGACGGATAGTTTAAAACGGATTTCATAACGAAAGAAAACTTGCGGATCGAGTTCTATTAGAGTTATTACTATCTACCAGACATAAAGAAAACTTTGCAGCGGATAAGTTTGAAAAGGTAGGTCTACTTATTACAACTTGAGAGCGTCAACGCCTCATAAAACCAAACATTCAAAATACGAAAACTTAAGTTCATAACAAACTCCTGAATCTAGCAATTTATTTCTCCCAGGGTAATCCTCACTCCCCATACCTGCAATTAACTTACTGCTAGTCATTGTCCAGGAAGGAAACGACATCATCGCAGGATCGTTAAGACCAAAAGTACACGTCAGCAAGAAGTCGTAATTCATTTAATTCGAGTACAATAAATTTTATGATAATAACTTTAATAATTTCTTGTTTTTGTTAGTCAGCCATACTGCTGTATCTTTTTCAGCCATACTGCTGTATCTTTTCCAGCTATACTGTTGGTTCCACTTCAAACTCCATAGGCGAGACAATACATTAGAGGGAGCTAACCCCTAAGCAAGTCCCTACCATAGACACACGTCCTACTTCGGTGCCTATGGTTAAGTATGCATACCCCCGCGGTGACTCAAAGGCTCCAAAAGCCGCGAGTAATTCATTCCACCAATTGACGTCATACTACGTCCACTTTAAAGTTAGTGAGGTCATACTACCTCTGCTTATTAAAATATTATAATGAAATAACTTATTCGGAAAGCGTATCGTTATTCATACTACATGCCCATACTTTACCTTTGTTACCATTATCATATGGTACATAACATATACTATGAATCTATGCTGCGTGTACGTACCTTGACCAAGCAAACAACGCACAAACGTCCTAATCAATTCCCGGTCACGAATCGGCTTCAATTTCAATGAAAGAACACTAAAATGATGAGTAAAAATGGAAGAAGTGGTGTGTGGAAAGGGTGGTATATGCTATGGTTTTCTCTTGAGTTTTTAGCAAATAAAGTATAGAATAAAGAGAAATGATTAGGAAATAATGAAGGAAGTAGTGCAAGAATAACTATGGGATCTTTCAAATTCTCAAATGGGAGTTACACCCATGCCAAGAGACCACCTAAAGGCCGGTCAACACTCCACTTTTCCTTCTCATTTTATTTATTTTTTTAATTTAATTTTTGAAATAAGAAAATGGGTTAAAAGTTTGGGCCCGAATAAAAAGGACTGAAAAATACCATGATCAAGCCCAAACTAAATAAATAAAAAAATATTATTTATATAAAATAATATTACTAGTAAATAATTAAATATATCGGGAAAATATCGGGGTGTTACAGACTACCCCACTTAAAAAGGTTTTGACCCCAAAACTACAACTTACAAACACAAAACAACCACACACACACACAACAAAAAAAACAAAACAAGCACATAACAAAAGAAACTAGGTCAAAACAACTCAAAGCGCGGAAATCCTATAGCCTTCTACCCCCCATAAAACGTTACGTCCCCGTAACTTACTAACCCGAGAGAAAAGGTGCGGATACTTTTCTCGCATGGAAGCTTATGTTTCCCAAGTTGCCTCTTGTGACCGATGATTTGACCATAGAACCTTAACCAATTCAACATCCTTTCGCTGAGTACTACGAACCTTCCTATCTAAAATCTGAACAGGTTGTTCCTCATAGGTTTGGCTCTCATCAAGCTCTAACGGCTCTGGGTCGCATTAGACACCGCTAACCGGTAAGCTAATTTCCCTATCTTTTCCACAATATCATAGAGACCAATGAAACGTGGTCTTAACTTCCCACGAGCACCAAAACGAACCATGCCTGTCACTGAAGACACACGGAGGAGAACTTTGTCGCCTACTGCGTACTCATCAGGCTGACGACGAAGATTAGAGAATGATTTCTGTCTATCTTGGGCTGCCTTCATTTTCTCGCGAATTAACTTCACTTGTTCAGTCATTTGAACAAGCATATCTGGTCCTAAGGTGATAGACTCAGTGAAATCATCCCAAGACACCGGGCTACGGCAGTTGTGACGATATAGTGCCTCAAACGGAGCCATCTGAGCTGTGGCCTGATAACTGTTATTATAAGAGAACTCCACCAGATCCCAATGTTCATCCCATGAACCCTGCCATTCCATGGCTATCGCTCTTAACATGTCCTTCAACACCAGATTAACACGTTCAGTTTGACCATCGGTCATAGGGTGAAAAGACGTACTATAGAGAAGAGTGGTTTCCAAGGCCTGCTGTAACGATTCCAGAAATGTGACAAGTATCGGGTGTCCCGATCAGATATAGTACGAGGTATCCCATGATACCGCACCACGTATTTAATGTAAGCGCGAGCAAGTTGTTCCATATCCCACTTACAAGTCATCGGAATAAACCTTGCAGACTTAGTAAGCCTATCCACAATAACCCAAAGAGTATCATTACCAGCCTTAGATTGTGGCAGACCTAAGACGAAGTCCATTGAAATGTCATCCCACTTCCATACCGGAACTTCAAGAGGTTGCAATAACCCAGCTGGTCTTCGATGTTCACTCTTAACCTTTTGACACGTTAAACACTTGGAAACAAATTCGGCAATGTTCTTTGTCATACCCGACCACCAAAACATACCCTTTAAATCTTAATACATCTTGTCCCCACGAGGGTGAACAGAGTACTTAGAGTTATGCGCCTCATTCAACACACTCTCCTTTAAAGAGTTGCACCCATCCGGTACACACCATCATCCTTTAAAACGAAGACTACCATCCTCATGAAACAATGTGACCTAAAAAGCCACTTGTTCTAACCAAAATTCATACTTAGAAAACTTAGCATACAACTGATTCTCCCGCAGAATCTGCAAGACTATCCTTAAATGTTCTCGATGTTCTTCTGGGCTCCTAGAGTATACCAAGATATCATCAATGAACACCACCACACACTTATCGCGATACGCATTGAAAACCTGATTCATAAACCCATAAATGCTTTCGGTGCGTTCGTCAACCCAAAAGGCATCACGGTGAATTCAAAGTGTCCATACCTAGTTCTGAAAGATGATTTACTGATATCCTCCTCTTTAATACGTAATTGATGATACCCTGACCGTAGATCAATCTTTGAAAAGATTTCGGCTCCTTGTAGCTGATCAAAAAGGTCATCAATCCGTGGTAACGGGTACTTATTCTTAACGGTGACCTTATTAAGTTCTCTATAATCAATACAGAGACGCATAGTCCCATCCTTTTTCCTCACAAACAACACCGGCCCCCCTAGGGCGACACACTAGGTCTTATATAACCCTTTTCCATCAACTCCTCTAATTGAACTTTCAATTCCTCCATCCCGTTTGGGGCCATTCGGTAAGGAGCTTTTGAACTTGGCCCTGTCCCAAGTATTAAGTCAATCGAAAAGTCCACGTCCCTTCTTGGTGCATACCAGGAAGTTCTTCCGGAAAACATCCTTAAAGTCACTGACCACCAGAATGTCCTCAATACGCACCTCCCACTCCTTCCTTACTTATACTACACAGAAACCACGGTTGCCCTTGCTTGATTAGTTTCTTAACTTCCAATGATGACGTGATTTTTTTTTTTACCTTCGGTCCCTTAGGAAGGCTCCTATATTTAACCTTCTCTCCCCTAGGTCCACTTAGAGTCATAGACTGTTCTTCACAATCTATCATCGCCTTATATCTACCCAACCAATCCATCCCAAGGATTACATCCAGATCACCCATTTTCAAAGAATACAATCACTCGGAAATTTTACTTTTCCTATCTTGACTGCCACTTCACGAAACAACCTACTACAATGAAAAGTCTCTCCAAAAGGAATAGCGACTGAAAAAGATGTTTTCTCGGGGTTTTTTTTTTTTCCAATCCTAATCTTTTTAATTCTAGACTTCGAAATGAACGAGTAAGATGCACCAGAAACAAAAGTACTTTAACAGACTTTGTATTGATGCAGAACGTACATGTGACCACATCCGACGCCTACGCTGCTTCTCTAGAGTTAACTGTGAAAGTCTGCCATTATTTTGAGTAATAATAGCAACACCTCCTTGATTACCACGCTGGCCTGAAAAAAAAAAATTCTCGTTCTAACATTTCCCTGAGATTGTTGGATGCCTGAGTAGTTTCTCTGAATCCTAGGGTTTGAGGCACTCCCCAAGTTTCGTCTGAAACCGCCGCCATTGTGGTTTCCTCTACCAGCTTCATTGTTACTCCGTCCGTTACCGAAACGTTGTTGTTAAAAGCCCCTATGATTTCCCCCTTGAAACTCTTGTTGTCCCAAGCGAGAATAACACTCATACATTCTATGAGCCGGGTTTCCACAGTGCGAACAATCCACTAACACACCCCTACAATCCCTTCTTGGGTGATTTTTTTTTTTTTTTGGCATTTCCTGCAGTTATTAATTATTTCCTTTCATTTGCGGTCATACAAAGGCTTCTGCAACCCAGCTTTTGGTGTCGAATTTCCCCCACTCTTGCTGTTCTGACCAGTTTGAAAGCCCTTTTCCTGGGAGCCTCCAAACGGTTTGTGCTTCTTAAATTGATTTTGAACATGATTACTTACACTCATTACATTCTGAAGCATGGGTTCCTTCCTCTTTTCCCCACTATGACCCATCTTTTCCTGTTCTTTCCTAATAACATTTCCAATTTGAGCAGCTCTCTTGTATATTTGATCTAGGGTATCGTACCTATCGCTCTAAATGTGCTTTTGAATCTCATACGATAAACCCAATTCAAAATGCTGCATTTTCTTTGCATTAGTAGGAACATCCTTAGGGCAAAACTTCAAGTACTCCATAAATTTCTGGTAATACTCGTCCAAAGTTAAACTTCCCATTTCGAACCTAGCAACTCGTTTGATTTATCCTTTCTCACCTGAGGCGGATAAAATTGATTCCTTAACGCCCCCTTAAAACCTTTCTAGCTTAATTCACCATCGTTTTCTGCTATCGACCTCGTCTTACTATGTGTCCACCAATAGTCAGCGTCTTCCACTAGGAAAAAAAAACGCGGCTTGGTCAACCATGAAGTCAGCGGGATATCTCACCACACTGAATAGTTTGTCAAATTCTCTTTCCCACTATAAGTCGAGGGTTTACTCTAGGCTATTCTCTTACTAATTGATGAAGCCCTTTCCTCCAAGGATTTCTGTCTGAGATTCCTTGCGCCAGCTAGGGCCTTTTCAAGAAAGGTGGCATGTTGGCAGGTATACTAGAGTCTAATAATCGAATCCTCGCACTTTTTCAAAATACAATACTTAACCGATTCTACCTACTAATGTTCAAAATTTTATAAACACATTATGTAAATTTCACTTTCCATCTCACGAGGACGAAAAACACGAGAAATAACACAAAATAAAAAAATAATATCACAAAGATGAACGACATTCAAATTCAATTCAGTAATGCCATATTATTCCAATCCAAAACTACTTGGGTATAAAATCCCACATAACCACTGTTTGGCTGCTACAAAAGTCCGAAAATAAAACAAACGATAATTGTTCAACCAACAAATTTGTTCACAATTTATTATTACTGTGAAACTAGACATACGAACTCGTACACATGCATACTAAGATAAAATAAAAACAATCATGCAAATAAAGGCGATGCATCCAAACGGTCCTGATCTTCCACATATCGATCAGGGTCAAAATCAGCATCTCCAGAGTCATCACTGGACGTGCTATCGGAGTTAGAAGGTATTCCTACAAATAAGGAATCACTCATAGAAAGTCGTTCCATAGAATCTGAAAGCTCCACAATTACTGGTTCGGGTAGCCTTTCCTCCCACATAGTGATTTCACTTTCTTCCTTACTCATAGGATCTTCTTGCCTCACCGGCCAACCCCCTAAAATGATTATGTCACTATATAGCTCATAGTATCATTTCTATCAACTATTTCCCTCTCCATATCAGCACCATAACCGTCTCCCACATTATCTTCATTGGGTTCTACGACCTCTCCTAAGGAATCTTCCTCCATATCATCCTCATGTTCCTCTTCAGGATATTCCTCAAAATCCTCCTCGGGTTCCTCTTCTGGATCCTCATCGGAATCCTCATCCAGGTCCTCTTCGAAATTAAACTCATCAAAGTTTATCAGTAACACTGAGTTTAGGTCAACTACGGGAACAACCTCCTCAATAACGTCAGCCCTTGCCCCACTAGACTTCGGAATGTCAATTCCATCCCAACCCATAGTATCTACTACTCTAACCCTTCTGCCGATATCTCGATCAAACTGTTCAATTCTCTCATTCAATTCAGCCAACTCCTCATCTATTATACTCTCATATATTTGTTTAGATTTCTTGTAAATCATTTCCATCCTACGTGTATAGTCCAGGTCACTTTCATCCTCTATTCTATCCCAAATTCCTAAAGCCTCAATCTCTGCCCAAGCTGGTGCATTAACTAAAGCTCTCCAGGGTTCTTCTAGGGTACCAATTCCCTCTTCAGCAGGTCTCTATCCTTTATCCATGACAGAAAAACAATAATCGAACTTTCTGACTCACAAAGAAAGCAAACGAGACAATCCATTTCTAAGATAAGACAAAGATAGATATAAACAGAATACTACAAATGTATAAACATAACTTCTACCATAGACACATTAAAACTTATGTATGACAACATACTTAAAGACGCTAAACAAAAGACATAATCTCCCCTTAATGTCTACCCATTACTCTCATCATCATTTATTCCTTGTTAGTCTTTGTGTTTAGATAAATAACACTAAATAGAACTCCCGCTCTGATACCAATTGTAACATCCCGCAGTTTAACTCGAATCGTTTTAAAAGAGAAAACGACTTTTTTGAAGAACTAAATACGATCCGAGTCAAACCAGGACGTTAGACGGATAGTTTAAAACGAATTTCATAACGAAACAAAACTTGCGGATCGAGTTCTATTAGAGTTATTACGATCTACCAGACATAAAGAAAACTTTGCAGCGGATAAGTTTGAAAAGGTAGGTCTACTTATTACAACTTGAGAGCGTCAACGCCTCATAAAACCAAACATTCAAAAATACGAAAACTTAAGTTCATAACAAACTCCTGAATCTAGCAATTTATTTCTCCCAGGGTAATCCTCACTCCCCATACCTGCAATTAACTTACTGCTAGTCATTGTCCAGGAAGGAAACGACATCATCGCAGGATCGTTAAGACCAAAAGTACACGTCAGCAAGAAGTCGTAATTCATTTAATTCGAGTACAATAAATTTTATGATAATAACTTTAATAATTTCTTGTTTCTGTTAGTCAACCATACTGCTGTATCTTTTCCAGCCATACTGTCGGTTCCACTTCAAACTCCATAGGCGAGACAATACATTAGAGGGAGCTAACCCCTAAGCAAGTCCCTACCATAGACACACGTCCTACTTCGGTGCCTATGGTTAAGTATGCATACCCCCGCGGTGGCTCAAAGGCTCCAAAAGCCGCGAGTAATTCATTCCACCAATTGACGTCATACTACGTCCACTTTAAAGTTAGTGAGGTCATACTACCTCTGCTTATTAAAATATTATAATGAAATAACTTATTCGGGAAGCGTATCGTTATTCATACTACACGCCCATACTTTACCTTTGTTACCATTATCATATGGTACATAACATATACTATGAATCTATGCTGCGTGTACGTACCTTGACCAAGCAAACAACGCACAAGCGTCCTAATCAATTCCCGGTCACGAATCGGCTTCAATTTCAATGAAAGAACACCAAAATGATGAGTAAAAATGGAAGAAGTGGTGTGTGGAAAGGGTGGTATATGCTATGGTTTTCTCTTGAGTTTTTAGCAAAGAAAGTATAGAATAAAGAGAAATGATTAGGAAATAATGAAGGAAGTAGGGCAAGAATAACTATGGGATCTTTCAAATTCTCAAATGGGAGTTACACCCATGCCAAGAGACCACCTAAAGGCCGGTCAACACTCCACTTTTCCTTCTCATTTTATTTATTTTTTTAATTTAATTTTTGAAATAAGAAAATGGGTTAAAAGTTTGGGCCCGAATAAAAAGGACTGAAAAATACCATGATCAAGCCCAAACTAAATAAATAAAATAATATTATTTATATAAAATAATATTACTAGTAAATAATTAAATATATCGGGAAAATATCGGGGTGTTACATCCAGTCTTGGTGGTATAGGTCCTAGATTGAGTCCTCACTCCAGTCCCCACCTGCAGTCAACCTGCTAGTCGTCGAATGACAACAAATAGCAAGTTCCAAAGAACAAATCCAATACACGTCAGAGACAGCATACAATTAATCAACAAGTGGAATACAAGCAAAGTGTTCATCTTAGCATACACTTGTAACGTGTTCATCCAAATATACCCCACTTGTAACGTTGCCCGTCCTGTTCGGGTCGTCCAAGTCATTAAATATCCAATTCCTTTTTGGAGGAATACACTTGGGAGAGCTAATCCCAAGGCAACCACCGACCTAAGACGTTGCCCGTCCTGTTCGGGTCGTCAGAGGTTAAAGTATGCATACCCCCATGGTGACCGTAATGATCCAAAACTGCCATGTGAACAATAATTATATAAATATTAACCCCCTTGGGATAACCAACACATAAATCCTCAATTTCCAAGTTTAATTTCTTTCAAATTATTTGAGATGTCTAATCCTTATGTGAGTCACAATGCCATAATCAAGAATGAAACAACATTACTTGCACAACCACATAAACAGTATGGTCTAAGCGTGTACCTTTAAGCACGGCAACCAACGATATTCAAGCACTACAGGAATTTCACCCTCTTATGAATCGAGGTCCTAAACATCACACACACAAAACGAACACGTATTAGAACGTGTTTACACATTCAACTCATTTCATACCACTTAAATATCAATAAAACTTGATAATTTTAATTGATTTCATCAAATTCCTAATAATTTAAAATTCCATATTTGACCCGAAACGTAAACTGCCAATTTGGACAGTTTAGAAAATTCAAATGAAGAATCCGGCTTCACCACTGCGTCCGGAACGCATCAATTACCTTGGGTACCAATTTTCATAATTTCTAACATCCATTTACGATTTTTAATTATTTTAAGCGTTTAAACGACTTTTAACACATCGGTTAAATAAAACGACAACGAAACGCACCCAACACAGTGAAAATGAGGCGCCACACCGAGACACCTATTGCTGTCCGGAAAGTTCGTGTTACTTAACTATTATTTCTCATATTTATTATTCGAATTATAAAAATCCACTTTACAATTCATGGCCAAGAAAACCAATAAAAACCGAATCCACAAACAACACAATTTATATTTCTTATCACACAATCACTTAATATTTCTACCCACATATAATATTATTACACACATAAATCCATCCATCATCAAAACACAAAATCATTAAACTAAAACATTCTCTACTTAAGACCTCTCAAAACACTGTAAAATTAATAAATTAAAATAATGGAATTAAATACTTGATCCTCTCACAAATTAAATTTTGTAGAGAATCACAAACAAAATTACCCCTTTGAATCTAATTATATATATATAAATAAATACAATCCCTTAAACAAATCAAATTTTGTTAAGGAATTTATAAACTCATCAATACTTATTTCACTTAATCCATACATTTAAATTTCTTCTAGCAATTGAAATTTTACTAGAGAAATTTAGATCATGAAACAATTTATTTAAATATTAAAAATAGGTTTTATTCTTATAACAAATTTGAATTTTTGTTAAAGAATATAAATCAATGAAAGATCTTATAAAATTTTTGACTTAACCCTTTTAGCAAATCAATTTTGTTAAAGGATTATATAAATAAAAACTTACACAAAAATACTCAATCTTCCTAGAAGTCATAGGATATCATCATATATAAAATATAAAATATAATTTATTTTAAAGGTAAAAATCTAATATTAACACTTAAATTTCACTTACCCTTGATTTGGAATTTGGATGATACACAAAGTTTATTTTTTTTTGTTTTTTTTGTTTGTGAGAACTGAAAAAGAGAGAAATTCTTTGAGGTAAAAGCAAGTGAAAAGGAATGAAAGTCTTGCATAAGAAGGGTTTTTAAAGGAAAACAATCACCCTTTAAGCTCCCCCTTAACTCCCTCTTAATGGTGCCATAATACACACTTCAGAGAGGAGTTACAAACCCATCAATATCCCCAAAACAACCGCCCCCCCCCCCCCCCCCCCCCCCCCTCACTAACTCACCTTGTTATATTTTTTTTGTCAATTAATTAATTATTTGTTTAATTGCCTTGATTTAATTTTTATTACGCATGTACAATTTCATTAAAGATTAACAACTAAATGACGATAACCTTGTACGCGATAAAACACGATACCATTTGTCACATATTAACTCACTTAAATTTCTTATACTTGACTATTATTAATTTATTTTAATACCGAATATTCTATAAAAATTACGGGGTGTTACATTCAACCTACAATTTAACTTTGTATGAAGTGATTAATTAATCTATTAGTCATATATGCATCTAATTGATTAAATTATATTCTTATCATTCCATATTGAATTATTGGTATCACTAATTTGAAATTAACCTTTATTCTTCACCATTAGCAAGAGATTAATCTAAAATTATTATATTATGGATAATGTAATTAGTATTGTTGTTACTTTAATTTCATCCATGAGTGAGTAATTCCCTACTTAAGGTAGGGGATGTACTTGACAACATTAATATGTCTAAGGATTAAGATGGTTAGATAATGGTTATTGGCATCTGTAAACTCTATGGTAGGAATTGGAAGACTCCGTTGTTAAGGCCTAGTCAGCCAACAAATGGAGTGAGGTTAGCTTATCCCAGAAGATGCACTAATCACATTCGAATCTCCATCCATAGCTTGTTATACTAGATATATGAAAGGAATTTAAGACATATGATTCATACTAATATTGTGTAGCCCAAAAGCTACCCTTATTAAGGAGTCCTTCGAGACCTAGTCAGTCCAAGGATGATGGATCATATGCTCAAACGAAATCACATTTCTAGTATAACTAAGGAGTTAAAGAACGTAAACAAGGTTAGTGGTTTGGACGAGTTGTATGCCCAGAAGCCGAAGCTCCTAAGCCAAATCACTAAACCAATAAGCATCTATACCCAGAAGTTGTGATGCTAATAATCAATTAACTTTGTTTATTACCAAGGTCCATGATCCACCTAATCATAAATCCCTAGCATATTAACGAGTCATATCCCCCAGTCTAAGATTAAATATTAATCGATAATTACAAATAAGAACTCGCTGTATTCCCAAACAAAACTCTATAAACCTTTGAATACCACCATAACTAAAGTGCATACTTAACTAGCTTCCCTGTGGATCGACCCCGTACTTGCTAACTATACTAGTCATAGTAGCTAGTGTGGGAATTTATTGTTTGACCGACCCCTCGAGAATGTTCCAAAGCTCCACAGACTACAAAAACCCACATCAGTTCTTAGGCAAACAGTTTTATACAATTGAATGCATCCAAACATAATATTCTTGCAAAAAAAAAATGTTTTCAAACATCACATAAATAAGATAACATTAAAACTCTTTCCATGCTAAATCATCATTTAACTCTTCGGTTCATCCCTTAGATTAATGTCATGTAGAAGGAATTCTTCCAATAAAATTTTATAGGATTATTTCTTAAGCATAAAACTTAGATGGAAGGAAACTTTAGCAGGGTACAGAAGCAGACATTCACAGGATCGCACAAATATAAATATCTGACATGCAGTTAAACGAAAAACTTAAAAATGACCTGAGTTGGAAAGTACCTCAACTCTTGCGCACATACAACTTCATTTTGAAGACCCAAATTCCATACTAGTGTAACACAGTCTTGGCTAATAGAAGCCAAGAAATAGCCTGAAGGATTCCAATTTACATAACTGAGTTTTTCAATTATATGAACCTCATATGCGATAATATATATACGGAAAAAAAATAAAAACAGACCTGATGACTAAAGGTTATTATAAGAACAACCACAAAGGTACTCACAAAGTAACCATAAATGGAAAGCATTAAATGTCAAATCCATTAAATAACAAAAAAAAAAAAAAAAAAAAAAAAAAAAAAAACACTCCAATAATTCAAGCAAAAGATTAGAAACTTGACTTAGAGTGCAAGAACAAGAAAATAAGTAAGGTTCATGAAGTGCAAGAACACCTGCAGTTGGATTCAAAATATTTTCAATAGATATATGAATAAATTAAAGAAGTTTGACATACATCACAACATTGAAGCTTTGACACACTGCTAAGCTTATGTTTCTGCCTCAAAGAACAGCAGGTGTGCTACGGGTTTTAGCTTGTTCCGCTATTGTCAATGGCTTTCTGCTGCAACACCTTGTTCTAGTTCATCTCTCCATGCCCAGCTGCACTTTTTGCTGGCAAATTCTCCTTGACCTACTGATTTATATCTTAAAAACACAAAAACATTGAACCTAGAAAATCAATACAACCCAATTTTCAGTTGAAGATGATTGATGAAACTTACTTGGATTTAACTAGCAGTGTGCTAACAAAACAACTAGAGGTACATAGTATTTTTGAAGTAATACGAGAGATCTGATATACCTTGGTAAGGAGTTTTGCAGTTCATACTTAGAAACATCATTTATTGCTTGGAGACAAGAGATTAATTGGAGTATAATCGACTTACCTGATAATTTGTTCAAATTGCAATGAAAAAAAAATCTTATTATCAACTAAAGAACTAGTTTACAGTTAACATTTATGCCTAAGATTCATCTCAAAATAATCTTAGTGGTGAAATCCTTGAAAAATTTGGTCACTCAACTAGTTTACAGCTACTAAATGTGTCATTCGATGATATATTTGGTTTGATACCTTGAGGCAAAAGTTTTAAGATAACAATGCTTTTGTGGGTAATACAAAGTTGTGTGGGGAGCCTTTAGAGGAATGCCCAAATTCTAAGGCAATCCAAGTAGAGTTTTTGCGGGTACTAAAACTTTGTGTAGCTATTGTTGTTTTCATAGCCCTTGGTATATTATATCTAGAAGTTAACTTTATGTAGCTATTCTAAGACACATGTGGTTAACTATCCTACTCACATCTTATAGTTAGCTGGTATATTTTTCGCTCTTAAGATATGACGACATTATCTATATGGGTCAAGTGCAAAAGCTACACCGATCATCAGAGTCTGAAGTATCTTTATACCCAAGTCACTTGAACATGCGGCAACGTCGGTGGTTAGAGTTGATGACTAATTACGATCTAGAGTTTGTGTATCATGAGGGACGAGCGAACTTGGTTGCTGATGCTTTGAGTAGGAAGTCTAGTCATACGTTTACGGCTCTGGGTGGGGTTAAGGAATTGAATCAAGATTTTTCTAAGTTGGGCCTAAAGGTCAATCGGGAAGGTGAACTGCAATAGTGCCTGAGTGCTTTGGCTATACAACCTTCATTCTTCGAAGAAATTTGGAGTACACAGGATAAGGATCCAAAAATTATGAAGTTAAAAAACAAACCTCGTGAGAAAAAAGCAGAGGGATTCTTTGTTCATGAGGATGGGGGCTTGAGGTTTAAGGGCTGATGGTGTTTGCCGATGATGAGCCGACCTTGAAAGAGCGTATCTTAGATGAGGGTCATGATTCAAAGTTTTCTGTTCATCCGGGAGGTGATAAGATGTATCAAGATCTTAAACTAATATTTTGGTGGTCGGGGATGACAAGGATATTGTAGAGTATGTTTCGCGCTGTTTGTCCAGCCAAAAGGTTAAAAGAGAACATAAAGAACTGGTTGAGTTGTTACAACCTTTAGAGATACCGATGTGGATGTGGGATGACATATTGATGAATGTTATTGTGGGCTTGCCTCAAACAAAAGTCGGGTAATGATGCCT
Organism: Amaranthus hypochondriacus; assembly: GCA_000753965.2. Lineage (NCBI taxonomy): Eukaryota > Viridiplantae > Streptophyta > Magnoliopsida > Caryophyllales > Amaranthaceae > Amaranthus > Amaranthus hypochondriacus. The sequence continues at coordinate 21,415,706 of CM025923.1, forward strand.
TGTGGGTCATAGTGGATCGTTTGACAAACTCTTCACGTTTCATTCCCATGAATTATCGCTGGGAGATGGAACAATTGGCTCGTGCTTACATTAAGTATGTCGTACGCTTTCACGTTGTACCCCGTATAATTGTGTCTAATAAAGACACCCGCTATCTGTCACTTTTTTTGGAAGACTTTGCAGCATGCTATGGGTACTACATTGTTTTATAGTACGTCATTTCACCCCAAGACTGATGGGTAGACTGAGAGGACAAATTAAATTTCGGAGCACATATTGAGTGTATAGCCTTGGAGTGGCAATGGTCGTGGGATGATCATTTGGATCTTAGGAGTTTTCTTACAACAATAGTTACCAGGCAACGATTCAAATGGCTTCATTTAAGGCTTTGTATGGACGTCGTTACCGAAGCTCGGTGTATTGGGACGATTTCACTAAGGCAGTGACTTTGAGACCCGATTTGTTACTTCAAATGATAGAGCAAGTTAAATTTATAAGGGATAGAATTAAAGCAGCACAGGACCGTCAAAAGTCTTATGCAGATTAGAAGCGTCGTCCAGAAGAGTTTAACATGGGGGATCCGGTGTTGCTACGAGTATCTCCGATGTGTGGAGTTGTGCGTTTTGGTGCTCGTGGGAAGTTAAGCCCTAGGTTTATCGATCCTTATGAGATTTTGGAACGAGTGGGTAAGATGGCATATCGGTTAGCTCTTCCCAATGCCTTGGAAAAAGTTCATGATGTGTTTCACGTATCTCAATTAGAAAGATATTTTGCAGCGACCACTCATGTCTTAGACCCTGAACGCTTGGAGTTAGATACAACCTTGTCTTATGCTGAACAACTCGTTTGAATTTTGGATACGAAAGTCCGTAGTACGCGGCCCCCTTTGAGTCTCCCCCACATGATCTTTCACCTGAACTCGATCTTCTTCTCTACAATTTTCTTTCTCATTCTAAAACCAGTAAGAAAAGCCTATGTTGGGTAGGCATCTGATTTGCTCGTTTTAGAGCACAATTATCTCCTTATTTTAGTGTCAAGTCTGGCTTTTAGAATGGTTTTTACACAATTTACGCATGATTACACCTTGTTCTTGTCTACATAGTGTTTTAAGGTATTTTCAGGTATTTTTGGAGATTTCAAGGTATTTTTCATTACGTACGAGACTTAGACACTTCAATCGAAGATGCGACACGAGTATCGAAGCATTTTAGAGCATTCCAAGTCATCCTAGAGGGCCTCGCATAGTGCCAAGACCTTCCGACACTTTAAGGGTACATTTTGAGGAAGATATAAGGCCATTCGACAACCCATTCAGTCGAATGGGTGCTGGCTCGGGCAAATGGACTAAGGAACTCAAGAAAACTCCTGGAAACCCCAATTGCACTTTCATTCGGGCGAATGAGGTGTCATTCGGGCGAATAGAACTCCTTATTCGGGCGAATGGGGAAGGAAAACATCAGATTTGAGCTAAGTACATATGGAAACCCCAAATGAAGTCCATTCAGGCGAATAGGCACCTCCATTCGGGCGAATGCTGCTGAAAATGTGTGTGTATTTATTTCTTCGCAAGCCAAATCTCGTGGGTCATTTAGGGCACGACTTGTTTAGGTTAGAAATACCTATTTCTGTGAATGTATTCCTTATGCCTAGCGTGGGTGCCTTTATGCCTCACTCTAGAACATCAACATTTATGTTTTCTCTTTACTTCTTGCCCTAGTGTAGAATCAATGTTCTTCGTTTATGCTTTCTTCGACTTTCATATCCTTTCATTTATGTAAGTTTACATTCATTTATTGCTTTCGTATCTTTATTGGTTTCATTTATGCTTTCCTTTAATGCTTTCCTAATGTAGATTTATTGCTTTCATGTTCTTCGAATCTTGCTTTCTTGTTCTTCATTTCATTCATGCTTTTTAGTAGATTTAATGCTTCCCTTGCTTGTTGCTTTTGTTTGTAGTATGTTAGAGTAGTTTCCTTAGGGGTTTTAGATTAGATAAACCTTAAGTTTGGTCCTGTTTTCAATGTTTAGGATTAGGGTTGAGATTGATGATGGTTGTTGATAGATATTCGACTCGAATCTTGTCCTACCACTCCTAGAGAGACATAGGGCGATTATAGGTCGTTCGTGTGGAGTAAAGGGGTCACCACTTTCCTCTCGATATCTTGAGTGTCTTTATTTATTGTCGTTTGATCTCCCTTGACCAAGCTTATCTCTATTTCCAATAGACCATTTTAGGGTGGACCTAGTCTAGTCCCTGCTTTTCTTCCATTGCTTAGTTTCGTTCTTTATTCTTGTTATTATTGTAGCATCCCTTGTCCTTGTGGTTCGACCCCAGACTTATCAATACACTGATTCTAGTAGTATTAGGGTGATTATAAATTTTGTTTGCATAACTAGGTTCGTAGTATTACGACGTGCTAGAAACCCCGTTATCAGCATCTTTGTACCCAACACCACCTTATAATCCACGCATGAGGCCCGATCTCCCTTGCGCACTAAGAAATAGTCAACTTGGGTTGCATGCCCGTCGCTCTTATATACTTGGAGTTGTCTAAGGTATAAGGTTCTTTTTTTGTTATTTTATACGAAAATTAGGGTTTTATGTAATCTTCAATATTTGTTTCAAATGTAGGGCATTACTTGTTAAATCACTACTAATTTAGTTTAATTTAGTTATTTTTTACTTATTTGTTCAATTTTTACTTAGTTATGTAAATGTAGTTAGTTAATTAAGTAACTTATAATTGATTTAACTTAAAATTGATTGCAAGCACAAGGTGTGGCAGTCGTGATCCGATCTAGTCATGAGCAGCCTATACGAGAGATTGCGCGGGACATGGTCGTTGGCACACAGTTCCAGCACTTTATATAGGAAGTGGCTGAAGAGGCTTCCCTTGCTGCCGGCGAGGTCCAAGTCTTGTCTCCTCCTTATGACGTTCATTTGGAGGAGGTGGACTTGACCTACCCAGAACATGGTTCAGGGACCTCGCAGGCTGGGACATTGCAATACCAGTCACCTGCCCTCCCCGAGCTACACACGAGCACCTCTAACTATCGTAGAAGGTGTAAGAGGCCATTACAGCTGGATAGGATGGAAGAGGGTGATGAGGCATAGTTTTGTATATATTGTGATGAACTTATGTAATTATGGAACGTATGTATCATACTACACATTTGTATATATTTTGTTGTATATATATGTTTATTTATTTCATGATAGTCTCAAATCCTTCGACTTATGAATGCTCGGACTTTTGGCGAAGAATGATCCATGATCGAAGTTGTAATGACTTATGTTGATGACTTCATTGCACATAGACAATGCCGATAATTTAACATAGTTTCATTATTATTGATTACAAATGCATCGTTGGTTCATGAAATTAAACCATTACAACTTAAGAACATTTATTAAACTTTTTCAATATCCTCTCGGTTTCTTCACTCCTATGCGCTTTATCAATTGTTTCCCCTTCTCAAGTTATGTATCACATTTCAAAGCTCCTCATTTTCTTTATCGAGCTTAATAATGATGTCTTTTTGTCATTCGGTGCCCTCCGGATCAACCCACCTCAAGTAGGTGTATCAAAATCCTTCATATTGGAATAGTGTACAGGCAACATATTGACGACAAGGATCAAAATCGCACCAATCATGATCATATTCAACTTCATGACCACAATGATAATACTCTTCCGTTGAATGATGCTTTGACATATATAACTAAATTTACATAAAAACATTAACTAAAAATTAACAAATAACCTAATACAAAAATTAGAAATAAACATAACAAAGTAAACATAAGTTAAAAGCAACATACCTCAGCTTAACTTCAAAAGCAATATGATGAAATTATCATATACTTAGAACAAGATTGATGTATTGATAAATCATATCTCGACAGTTATATTGTACTACAACGGCTAATTTGAACAAAAACAACCAACAAAATTCAATAAAAGTCAGGGACCTGTTTGCTGTTAGTAACAGCGAACAAATTAGACCTTGTTAAACAAGTTCAAAGCTTTGTTTGTTGTTACTAACAATGAACAGAGCTTTGACCCTATTTGACCAGGTTATAACTTATTTCGCTGTTAGTAACAACTACAAACCCTTTGCCTTTTTGGAATCCTCAGCATTTGTTCGCTGTTACTAAGTGTGAACATTTCAAACCTCAGGTCTAGAAAAAAAATGCTTATCGTGGGAAATATTTTCATGGCTATTATGTGAATTTTTTATATTTTTGGTTGCTTATTGTTTAAAATTTTCACAAAAATGTATATATTCATCAACCCAAAAACTGACAAGTGCCAACCTTAAATAAGCCAATGATGCTTGACATTATTAAGGGATTTACAGAAGTACACAACTGCACATAATTAAATCCATATCCACATAATAAAAGGTCATCGCGTTGTATATAGGATTAAACACTTCAGACACATTGATACCCTCAACCGTTGAAGCAACAAGCCTTGACAATCAGAACGGACATGCAGGGTCACACCGAATCACCTCTTTGACAAGAGGAAAAAAATCAATTTGACGAAGAACCTCTGCCGATAAGTAGTACTGAACTCAGAAGAATTGATACAACCAAAGCAACTACGATCTACAATTCGGCAGAGTTAGACCTCCACAACAAGCAGCAATTATAACGTAGAGTAGCACAACTAGCAAGCACGTCAGCCAAACCCTGCAATAGAGTTGAAATCTAATGTAAAATTGGAGCGCTAAAACCAGTATATTGGTTGTACTAAGGTAAAGCTTGAGCAATGGTATACTTTTAAAACAATTGAGGCCCATAAATTCAAATCTAAACAATTAACAGAACACAAACTATCATGAAAGATTGTCTCACAGTGAGACCAAACACATACGGGCTGCGGTTGTGATCAATTTTGACATAAAAGTGAAATTATAACCTTAAAGTGATCAATTTCAATTTAAACTATATAACCTTGAATGAATGAATTATGATCTTTTAGAGTGATTAATTTTGACCAACAGTGATCAAAATTTTAACCTTAAAGTGACCAATTTCGATACATGATCTTACATAAATCAATTATGACTAGGGCTGAGCAAAAGTATCTGATGATCCGAATATCCGACAATTCGATTCAATATCCGAACCGTTTTTTAGGATATCCGATTGGGAAGTCATTTTCGGATCGGATATTTGATCCGAAAAAAATCGGATACCAATACGGATATCAGTTTTAGAATTTTCGAATATCCGACTATCCAATCATATGTCGGATATCCGAATCATTTATCCAATAATTGCAAATATCCGGAAAAATGTCTTTGCTGGATATCCGAAAACAATTTTTTTTGGAAAAAATAAAATATGTTGGCAGATGTCGACATTATGTCATCATCCATTCATCCCAATCCATTTCATTCTAAATTCTAATTACTCATTTTTCATTTAGGGTTTTCACTTTTCAGTTTTGTTGCTTCACTCTTCACTTTCATTCACCCTCACCGGCGGCTCACTCTTCACTCGTCCTCACCGGCGGCTCACTCTTCATTCTTCACTCACCCTCACCGGCGCCTCACTCTCATTTTAGTCCCTCACGCAGTCACAACGGGACGCTCGTTGCTTGGTTGTTCCAGCCAGGCCGCCTTATTCTCCACCTCACTGAGATTAGCTTCAATTTGGTAAGCTTCTAATCATAAATAATCACTCAACTTAGTTTCTATTATTATTCTACTCGAAATAAATTAAAAAGTCCTTTATTTTCATCATCTATGGATCTGTCTCTAAATATTAGTCCTCCTTCTGTAATCACTTCTTCTTCAAAAGATACTGAAGCTAAAGGGGTCAACTTTTACAGTGAGAATTTGCAGCTAAATTATTAGATCTCGATGGCCATAATAAAAAATCACTTATTTGACTTAAAAAAGATAAACTTTAGGAAAAACAACTCAACATTTCTTTTAATTTCTAACAATAATCTTAACTATCAATTAATTATGAATAATATTATATATTATAGGAATTAATTAACTTGGATTGTTATTAGAAAAATTTTGAGTATATACGACAACTATTTATTCTCATTAGTTACTTGACAGTTGACATTCTTTTGAATGTACTTTATGATTTTATGAATTATGAGCATTCTTGGAGTGTTAATGTTGGACTAAAAATATGATGTATGATTTAAACTTAGTGTGGCCTTTATTCAATCTTATTTCGTCTTTGTTTTCTTTTTATAGTGGTTCATTGAGTCATTGACCATGCTGGTTTTGCTTAATAATCCTCTTGTTTTCTTAAAGTTTGGTTGTCTCTTGTTTCTTTAAGCATTGAGTGAAATCACAATTGACAGATTCAACTGCTATTTAATTTTCTTTCATTTTTTTTGATGCTTTTGGTCAGTTTTAGTCTTGTAATGTCAATTATTGTTAGATTTTGTCCACTCTTGTGAATATTGCTACAAGATTTGTTTCTTTTTAATTAATGGATGATTACATTTTATAAATATTAGTATAACCTTTTATAAATATTAGTGCAGGTATGGATGATTATAATGTTCATGGAATCCCTCCTTCTAGTGGAAGTTCATACCCCACAACAGCAACAAGTTCACGCCCTACAAACCACGAGGATGATGGACCACCGGGCTTCAATGACGTTGAGATATACTAACAAACAAGATGCAGTTCGACTTCAAACTCCTATTTCAATTGAACAACATTCAACCAAGAGGCCTTCCATAGATATTGAAGTGGAGTCAGATTCTGTCCAAACTCAAAAGAAAAAGAAGGTATCTGAAACCAAAGGTAATAAGAATCGCTCTTGGCTTTGGGATCATTTTACTAAGATACTTAAAAATGGGGAAAAAAGAGCCGAGTGTAGTTATTGTAAAATTGATGTGTGGGGTGACTCCAAAAGTGGAACCACTCATTACAAAGTGAGCAGACTCAGTTACATTTTAGTGAGGGTCAATGTTTAACAGATATAAGGAAAGGAACACTTGAGTTTTGGAAGTTCAAGCAAGATGATTCAAGAAAAGCTTTTGCAAAAATGATTATCATGGATGAGATGCCTTTTAGGTTTGCAGAGCGTGAAGGATTTCGTCTTTTTATGTCGGTTTCACAACCCCATTTCATTATTCCCTCTCGATTCACAGTTGCTAGGGATTGTTATCAATTGTTTCTTGATGAACAAAAAACGTTAAGAAATTTCTTTAGTAAGTGTTCGTCACGAATTAGCCTCCCAACTGACACATGGACATCTTGTCAAAATCTTTGTTACATGTCATTAACTGCTCATTTTATTGATCAAGATTGGACTTTGCATAAAAAGGTTATAAACTTTTGTCCTATAAGTGGTCATTCTGGTTAGATTATTGGAAAATCTGTTGAAAAATGCCTTCTTGAGTGGGGAATTACTAGGGTGTTGACTATCACCGTTGATAATGCTAGTGCAAATGATGTCGGGATTGAATATTTGAGTAGTAGGCTTCGAAGGTGGAAAGATGGGACAGTTTTAGATGGTAAGTTTGTGCATATGCGATGTGCAGCTCATATTCTTAACCTTACTGTGAAAGAGGGTTTGAAAGTAACTGATAAATCAATACTTAAAGTTCGCAATGCTGTGAGGTTTGTCAAATCTTCCCCTGCGAGAACACAAAAATTCAAAAAATGTGTAAATCAAGAACAAATTAATTGCAAACGAAAGTTGGTGTTAGATGTAGAAACTAGGTGGAACACAACACACTCAATGCTTGACTGTGCTTACATCTATCGTAGAGCTTTTGATACACTTGAAGTTTCTGATGGTGGTAAGTTTAAAAAGGAATTGGAAAAGTCTGGTGGTAGTGGTACTCCTACTGATTATGATTGGGATCGTATATATGCATTTTTGCCTTTTTTAAAGATGTTTTATGATGCTACTTTGAGACTTTCTGGCTCTTTATATTCGACAAGTAATGTGTATTTGGAGGAACTTGTTACTGTTAGTAGAATGATAGCTACTAAGTGTAAGAGTCAAGATCTAATTGAGAGTATGATGGCTATTGAAATGAAGAAGAAACATGATAAATATTGGGAAGATGTTGACAATATCAATTTGTTGTTATATGTTGCTGCTGTGATTGATCCTAGGAAAAAATTACACTTTGTAGAATGGGCACTACTCTATGATCAATATGATTTTGAAAAATCAACAATTTTGTTTGGGAAGGTCAAAGATATTTTATTTAGTTTGTACGAGCATTATGCATCTCAACAATCTAAGCTTGCAATTGCATCCACTACAGAAATGGTTGATTTAACTAAAGATGTAGAAAGTTTTGATGATTGGCATCTGAGAGCTCAAGTTGAATTTGAGATGCATGCTGGTGCAAAGAAGAGTTTGGAAAACAAAAATGAGCTTACAAAGTATTTAGATGCTGATAGAGAGCCTCATGTCATTGGCAAACACTTTGATTGCTTAGAATGATGGAAAAAGAAGCAAGAAGACTATCCTATTGTTGCTCTTATTGCTAGAGATGTGTTGGTCATACCAGTGTCTACAGTAGCTTCTGAATCCGCATTTAGCACAGGTGGTCGAGTACTTGATACTTTTCGTAGCTCTCTCTCTCCAAGAATGGTGGAAGCTTTAGTGTGCACACAAGATTGGTTGCGCAAGGGACGTGATGCATTATTGGTTGAAGAAAGTCTTGAAGATCTCGAGCGAATCGAAGAAGGTATAATTTTAAAAGTATGAAATGTGTATTTATTTTATTATAATTCCTTTTACTTTATCCTACTTTATTTTTTTGTTGGCAGAGTTATGTCCTCATGTCGTCGATCAGCCTTCGATGTCTGTGGTTGATGATTATGCTTGATTTGCTGTGAAGAATTGAAGATTAATAATTATAGTTTAACTTTTAGTTTGTGTAATTTGAATTATGAAAGACTAAGTAGTGTTCGATGTTTGTGTAATCGGATATCGGATATCACATATCCGCTTCAAATAATTGCTTTCAGTTCCAATCAGTTTCGGATATCGGATAGGCAAGATATCCGATTCGATTTTTTCCGGATATCAGATATCCGAGTGACTTCGAATCGAATACGGATAGTCAAATCTCTATTTTTCAGATACCGGATATCTGATCCGAATTGCAATATCGAATCGGATATCCGACTTTGCTCAGCCCTAATTATGACCATTAAAGTGATGAGTTTTGACTTTAAAGTGAACTGATAAACTAGATATAAAGTGATCTACTATAATTTTAGAGTGGACAACTTTAAGTTGATAACTAACAAGTTTAAAAATGATCATTTACAACCTAAGTGATCATTTAAAACTTATAATGCTAAATTATAAGTCAGCAATTATAACTTATAATTTTAAAGAGGTTTATTGTAACTTTAAAGGGATCAATTATAATCTTAACGTAGTCAATTTCGACCTTCAAGTAATAAATTAGAAATGATCAGTTATAAATTTTAAAGGCGTTTTGACCTTAAAGGCAGATGACCTTAAATTGAAAAGTTTAGTGATCGTGTATTGTAATTTTAAAAAAATCGAAATTAAGCCTATTGGACTACTCTTGTATGAGTGGTGTAGCAGTAAGACGGTCACTTGCAAGAGTTAACAGAAAACCATTTGCAACATATTTCCAGGCCAGTATGCCACTCTCATCTCCTTTTAGAAAAGGTCGCAGATTTTTGGTTACTCCCTTACTGTAACCCAGGAGTTTTATCTATTTCACACACTTTCAAGATTTGCTAACTAAAAATAAATGAAATCACATAAAGATGTGGATTGATTTTATTACACATTCAGTTGCACTGATTTTAATCTGTTTGTTCATCTCTGTGAGGTTAAATTTTATTATTTCATTGGTTTGGTTAGAAGGTTTTATTAATAAACTTTACACACTATAGAAAATGATACAACTAGTAATCACGTAATTAAATTAACAAGCGTACATGTATTATCTTTTGTTTGATCCTGTATCAGACTTGTTAATTTAATTATGTGATTGCTAGTTGTATTATATTCCATAGTATGTAAACTTTGTAAAGTTTATTATTAAATTTACAGCTTTAAGCATACCATCCGAACACATGCAGAATCACGGCAATTATCATCAAGATAACAGACAGGGGGAACCATTTGTTGTTATCCATGCAATAACTAAAGGAATCACCCAAGTCCAAAAACTAGTTAGATGTTAAACCAAGAGATAACTAAATTAAGAGGCGATTGAATCTTACAATAACTTGGCGTTTTTCATCCAAAGGGCACGACGAAGACGTTTTGACTGTTTCCTGAAATGGAAAGCACTATCCTGCATTGTTGCAGTTTTATCTACAAGAAGCTCGATTCTGTCACCTCTCTCGAGTATCTTCTCAATATTTTCTACCATGATAGTCCGTATCTGAAATTTTCAGAATATAGTCAGAAAAAGGAAACGATATCATACTAACACAACTGCTGCATACTTAATGGCGGTCTAGGATATTTTAGGGGCCTTGAGCGAAAATTGAAATATGGATCCTAGACACAAACAGTGTCACGGTATTTTTTAAGTGACGATTGACGTAGTACTAATTTTCTCAAATATACAACGCAGTAAATTACTCGATAAAAATTGAACAAGAAAAAACATAAAAATCAACAAAATTCATAATATTATAATTCTTTCAAAAAAATATACAATAGAACCAACAATTCTCACTATCTAGAAACCGAAAAACAAATTGAAAAAAAAAAACAGTCAACCACTAAAATGAGAGGCTGTTGAATAAAAGCATATGACAACCGAAGTGTGTTGCTATTCTAGGTAAACCTAACCTACTTTTGAATATATTCAATTGAAAAAAAATCAGGGCGTTGAGGCGTTTCTTATGGTGATCAAGAGTCAACTTGATTTCCTCCGTTCTTTATATGAAGTAGATTTGACCAACACAGTTGCTAATACACAAATTTGATCAGCAATATCTATCATTTTTCAACTTTCAATAATTTGAAAATAACATTGAGACGCATTCAAAACATTTAAATTAATAGAATTTGGTTTCATATTCAAAGAGGAAAAAACATGGTGGAAGTACAAAAATCAAATTGTATGATCTAAAATCCCAAGCCTTAATCCCATATGGAGTCCGCTACATGAAACATAACAAATATTACAGAAAGAGAAAAAAATAACATGAATTTCTTAAATGATACTATTCTAATTTTAAGGATACCGCAAAACAATATGGTTGCAGATCATAATAGTTCAGGTCAACCAAGTAAAACAAAAATACTAATGGTGGACCATTCACTGCCAAGTGCTAGCACAATCTTTTGCATAGTAGGTGTCGTCCATAGGATGCAATAAAAAGAGAGCATATTCATGATGATGAGCAAACATAAAAAGCCCATGCACCGAAGTATTAAAGACAAAGGAGAAAGAATCTTAGCCTCTACGAAAAGATAACGCCTAAAAGAAACTTGCCTCATTGACTTCTCCCCTGACACGATTGATAGTGTCCGCAGAAGGGTTGCTGGAGAAAAACTCCATTTGTTGATGCAAAACTCTAGAGAACTCATCATTAACAGCGTAAGCAGGAGCATGTTGCGCTATTTTCCCATAGTTTTTCATGAATCTCATATGAATCTCCTCCAAATACGAGAATGGGATACGTCCTACCAATAACAAAAAGACAAATAATTAAAGACTTCTAAGATTATACACATAAAAAATAAAATGAGGATCCTTCCTAGAGCGTTTACACCATCACATGATTAAACATACAAGTACATCAAAATAAAACGCAAAAAGAATAAATTCAAGGCAAAATAAAGAGGATGGCTCATTAAAAGTAGAATTATCTAAAACAAAGGGCATATATCTTTAACATCAGAAGACTAACTAATAAAAAGCAAGTCCAATTCATAGAGGCCTTCATCCTCGTTTGATGTGATTGTTGTATGTAAGCTTGAAACCCAAGGTTACAAACAACATTATAAAGGTTTCAACGATTTGATGATTGAAGCAAAGATGTCCTATGAGAATGAGACAGTTTGCAAGGAAATGTTTGTTGATTTGTGATCTTCTTTTGATGGATATGGATTCATGCAGCGTGTTATGGAATGTAATTGTTTTTAGACAATGTTTGTAAGGTAAATGGAAAAAAATAAGAAAAGGAATGGAAATGAATGCAATTGTTCTTTGTTGACGCAGTTACACCACAGCTCAGAAAAAGTAAGCAATGTTTAAGAAATGAAGGTGATTGAACCTTAAGTCACACCACAATAAGGAACAAGTAGAAATATGAATAAATAATCTTATGAACAAATATAATTTTAGATCGCAACAAGATATTCATGAGCATTTCTTGGCAAGAACTATTTAGATTGCATCAAACAACGCTCAAACGAAGCACCGCTTTCCACCCTCAAATTGATGGGCAGACTGAGATTGCAAATAAAGCACTAGAGACCTACTTACGATGTTTTCTGATTGAACAATCTTATAAATGGGCAGGATGCGTTCACTGGATCGAGTTCTATTACAATATATCTCCTATACGTCCATACAAATGAACCCATTCCAGGCATTGTATGGCGGGGTCCCACCCCATATCGTTCAATTTTGTCACAGACAAACCAGCGTAGAACAGTGCGGACCAATTATTGTTATTGTAAGAGCACATGTCAAAACATGTATTAAATGGGCTTTAGACTCACAAAGAATGAATAAGATTTAGTCGTTTGTAGAAACCAATTAGCTCGTCAAACAATTTTGTTTAAGATATTCAAGATTTACAAGTTAGCATACACATACAAAGTTACCTACATTTCAATTACTTGTGTAGTTAAGTATAGTTTTTCAAGTAAGAATAACACTATGTTTGAATATTCTTGTGCAAACAATCCTCAACTACCCAATCTGAATAATTGATGTTGACATTCAATGTTCTTCGTTGTTGACAAGGAAGTGCATTTTCATCTCTCCCTTTATAAAATGCAATACTCTAGATTTACACGATTGAGTGTGATGTATACTCCAACTTTGGTGTGTTTATAGCACTTGATTCGGGTTAAGGTATTTTGTGGGTAAATGGTCAGGGTGACAGTTATGTAGGGTGAGTGAGGGAACTTATATTGCAGTTATTTCAGGTACGGACATGTGGACTTGGGATGGTAGAAGAGTATTAAGTTTGTGAATCGGACAAGGGATGACTAATGAAAAGTGACGGATGAGATTTGAGTTAGAGTTCGTTGGGACGGACCGGTGATAAGAAAATATAAAGGGTTTGCGCTTTATTTATTTAAGGTGTGTCAAGGGAATATCAGATGGAGTTTATTGGGAGTTTGGGCACGTTACACGAGTGGATTTAGGAATAGGTTTAATTTGTCCAAGATTAATGACCGCAAATTAAATTACCCTCGTTTTCCAAGAACACTATAAATGCTCCAACATGGACGATTACTCAACATTCTATTCCTAAGATTTAAAATGCAAACATAAATATAAAAAAAATAATAGTCCAAAACTAAAAATATAAAGTCAAAGCATAGTTTATCAACTATTGGATGATTAAAGATAATTAATGAACATCTAAAACAAAATCTTTAATGTTCATCAATGGCAACTTGGTGTCAAGACCTTCATAGTTGCTTGTAGATTAGAAGGGACCGAATTGCTGCTACGATCGATGTATGATTCGGGTCATAGAACGGGATCGGGAACGCAATTCACGAATGTTAAAATTTTGAGGTGGAAACGAAAAAATTTGGGTCGAGATTTTTGTCTTGTAGTACGATTTGTTCCGGATCGAGATACGATTTGAGATCGATTACTTTCTTACATTAATTTTTTTATAACATTTAACATCTAGAAAAAGGAAATAAAATCTTATAAATTTTTCACATTTAACATCAACTTCTCTCTTTGTATATTTGTATGACATTTAACATTAATTTCTGAAAATAAAACATTTAAATTTGCTATTCTAAGTTTTTAACTTTTAATTAAACTATTAAAGTATAGGAGACAACTTATTTAAATGTTGTAGAGTACCAATGCACATTCATGATTACATTTTGACATGACTCTTCACTTCTCCACACATAATTATTATCTTCTTAAATTCTTTTAACAAATCCTCAACATTTCATTTGTACTATTCATCTCCTACACTCCTTCAGTCCAGAACCAAAGTATTGGAGTTTAAATGGTGCTTATGATCTCCTCCCTTCATCTTCTTTATCTCCAAGAAACAATAAATAATTAGCAAGTATTTTTTTATAGTAATATTTCTTTTTTTTAATATTGCAATTAGGGTTTTGGGTCGATTGATTCAACGTTCCAGGTCGTGAACCCGAACGTTCTAGAACGTCAATGACCCGCGATTGGGGTCGCACGATCCAGATCGGGGGTCGGAGGCAAATCCTTTGATCCTGGCTACACTGCCGGATCTACATCACCCTAAACTCCTACTATGTTGTCTAATTCGGTCTGACCATCAGTTTCTTTAAAGACAACTATTCTAATATTGAGCAATAACATCATTCTATAAAGCCAATGAAGATATTTGAACTGAAATCAATGACCATATTTATTTTAAAGATTAAAAGAATAGTAGAATTGTTGTGTAAAGAAAAATAATGTGAACCCTTATTAGCGGCTGTTCTATGCCGATAAATTGCAACTCCTTTATCATTTTGGGGATTTACGGAGTTTTTACTAGGCAGCCAAATGACTAATTACAGTTCCACTTTTTCATGAGTGTTGTCTTTTTTTCTCAGTGATTAACAATGATATTTGAATTTAGGGTTTTTGAGTGATTAAAATTTGCAGCAAATTACTTTGTTTGATTATGTTCACAACTATAGCTCAAAATTATCCATGCCACACCTTAAAGCATCACTGCAAGAACAGCAGAACAATGTCAAACCATCATCAAAAAAAGAGGCATAAGCTGCAAGCTGCCATAAATTGGATCTGCCAGTCAATACTAAATAAGAGATTAACAATCAAGCAAATGATTGACCACATGCTTGTATGCCACCCTCTTTGATCGATGCAAATTAAGTGTCAAATTGGATAGAGAAGAATAAATATGATACAGTGCCTTGGGAACATTGAAATTTAAGTATAAAGCCCCTTGAAACCTCAATGAAATCATAATCGAAAATATGAAACCAAAAACACAGACATAATCAAAGCTTCAAAAAAAGAAAGCAAACACAAATAGGAGAGATAAAGTGTCGAAAAATACTGCCGAAGGTATCGTTGGCCATACAGAGGAAGGAGAGACCATCAGCCCTATAAATATGGAAAATATAGCGATCTTGCGAGAAGCAAAGCCGAGCATCAGCTTCGGAAGGAATATTCTCGAGGATACGGCGCGCCACGGCACCAATGTTTCCGGTAACGGCGCAGAACTCTGAAAGCACGGTTGTTCCTCTAGCCACCACCGCATATAATATCGCCATCCGTCTTTGATCTCCTCTCCCAATCGCAACTCCTTTGCTATATGTGCGATGTCACCTCTGGGCTTTTTGAAATAAATCAGTCGAAACCGTCTCGAGAGGATCTCAATACAAATAAGTAAACAACTCATAGTAATCCCTCCTATTCTTCTTTATTAGTCTCATTTCCTTTAAGACACTATTCACTTATCAATTTTAATATGTATTTTACTAATTACCTTATAAGTTAAAACATAATCATGTGGGATCTTATTGATTCGTCTCAATGCAGAAATTATTAATATCAAATTTTCATAATTTTTAGCATAATTAGAGATAATAAGGGTTAAAATATTGTCTCGACAAATGTGAAAAAAAACAAATGGGACAAATGGGTTGAATAGAAGACAATATGCTTTTGTCATGAAAAACAACTCATATCTTACTTATTATATTAGATGAGTTATTCAACTCATACTAATTTTTTTATTAACCGTGAATAAACCAATTTAAAGGGTGTTTCTGTAGAATATTCCTAACATATTAAAAATGAAACTATAGAAGATTATATGAAAAAAAATTGATAAGTTAGTTATTAAACTAAAGTTGGTGTTATCCTAGGAAAAATCCCCTCTAAGTTGGTGATATCATGGTTAATTAAAAGTTGAATTATTATACGAAAATTAACGAATATTGTATTATTTACAGTTTTTTTCCATAACTTTATATATTATTATTATCTTTTATTTATTTGGTCCCTAAATACTAAAGTTAAAACCAATATAAAATATTTTCACTATCTATCTTATCATTATTCCAATCACAAAGACCAAATGTTTTTAATTCATTTGAACATATATTATGAGAACAACATTTGTGAAAAAAAAGGGTTTTTTGCGAGTACGTTAGAGAATGATAATAAAATCCAAATTTTTGTAAGTAAAAAACTTAATATATTTTCCAAATAATTAAGGAAACAATTTAGGCACTTTTGGATGTATATATTGATTCCTACATTATAAAACATTAATACACACAAAAATACAAACACAAGAAATAATCATTTTTTGGTTAATCTTCTTAGACTTGGTAATAGATATAAAGGCATATTCGGACCAAAGAAATAATCCTTATAGGCTTTAATCATAGACCATTAACCTATCTTCAATGGAGATACCAACAAAGAAATCAAACAAATGGAAACAAACTCTAACATGGACTGCATTTTGCAACTCTTGCAAAAAAATAAAAACCAACAAGCCACCCATGTAATCCCTTAATAATCAAGTAGTTAATCTATCTGAAAAACTAAATCATAACATTATACAAGTCGTGTATGATAAATTTGTTTTTAACCTTGCACACAACAAGATTCACACAAGAGGAGAGTTAACTATATACGATCTCGGTGAGGTTATATTCTAAAACCATATTGTAAAAGGAGGAGGATTCCATCAAGCTTATATGTTAGTCAATCACTCTCTAATTTTTAGGTATGTGATCACATGTGGGTTATTTTTCATCACTCCACCTCACATGCGACCCCATTCTTTATAAAGGCCGAAACGTCACTCTATTCAAACCTGAAAGTTATGTTTTTGTGGTTGAATAAGATGTTTTATTCGTTTATAGTTGATCAGAACTGGCGGCTCTGATGCAATGATAATTTTCTTATTGGGTGTAGCAAAAGCGGTTGTCTCGATACATAATTAACATCAATAATTTATGTTTGCAATAATTGCGAAAGTCTTCATATGCTGATATGCAAAAAAGTTTTGAAAACAAAAAATTTATTAAGTTCTAAGCTAAATCAGGAGAATACCTTACTTTAAGCCAGCAGAAGAAGATTGAGCACTGGGGCTATTTTGGAAAGGAATCCACCGCAAATAAAACTCGACAAAATAATCATAAAAAGTCTTTGTTGGGGATTAGAAATCTCACATACTCGAAATACCCAAAATACCCTTGTTCAATGGGTTAATGGTCAAATGTATAAGCCAAAATCGACCTTTGAAGTCAATGATGGTCAAGGTCACGTGCATATCTAAGGATACATGACAGTATACTCACTTTTATTACAATCGAAGACACTTCCACAAGATAACCGTCCACCATCACAGATAAACGCTGCCACTATGTCACTTCCATGACCCTATTCTCCACAAGGCAGCATTACAAAAATAACCAACCAACGATTACAACTTCCACACAAATGTTCTTATAAATAGATAATTCTTCTACAGAAATCAGGTTACACAATTCTACTCTCACACTAATGCTTACACATATCATTTCTTTCAAATTTGACTTAAGTACTCGGAGGGCTTTCCGAGACATCAGCCCCGATTTAGTCTTTCTTTATGGTTGTAGGTACACCACTC
>CM025923.1:21464332-21536987 GCA_000753965.2 Amaranthus hypochondriacus
CGTATGCTGCTAACATTTGTACTAAAATTGCAAGGCTGCAGGATGGAGTGGGACAACATTTCATAAGATAGTTTGGATTGCTGCAAATGCCAACAATGAGTATATATTTGTAAAAGTCATATCCAAGATATAAGAGTATAATGCAGCAGCATATGATTATCTCACAAAGGTAGAAGAACAGTGGAGTGTGTACTTGTTTGACAGGACAGTTTGTTGTGATTATAACACAACAAACTTCGTAGGGTCATTCAATGCAATAACAAGGGCCAATAAGGACAAGCATGTGTTGACATTGCTGGAAGGTAAATTTGTGTCCATGTTTTGAACATTTAAATGCAAAAAAATTATTGTTGCTTAATGTGGTTTTTTTTTAATAATTAAGCTGTCAGGAATTGGTGCATGAAAATGATGGGTTTTAGGTTCGATAAAGCAGTTGACATGAAATTTTTTTGGTGACACTTGATTTGTGTGACACTTCTTTTGTTAACTATTTGGTTTGGATGACACTTCTTTTGTTTATCACTATATTTTAAGAAAATGGTATTTGACCAAAAAAAACAAAAAAGTAATGGTATATGGTGAATTAATAATTACCGCAAACGGCAGACTAACGGAATTTGTCATTAATGGTATTCCGTGCTAACGGACTAAAACTCAATGGTATATGGTGATCTACAACATTTGATGTGGTATATGGTGAATTTTGAAGAAACTCAGTGGTATATCATGAAATTACCGTAAAAATAACTATTATGAGTACTTGGTAATTTTTTTTATTTGTTTTTTAAAATTACTAAGAAATATATAAGATGATGTCTAAAATGTATTTATCTGGAAGTGAAAAACGCTCTATATTGAAAAAGATATGTTTGAATCTCTTGATTTAGACACTGTTATTAGTGATTTTGCATCGAAAAATGCTCGCAGGAGAATTTTTATTTGAGTTTATATTATGTATAGATGCGTACACTTTTTCTTTTTTGAAATTATAAATATCGATTTTGTTAATATTATACACAGGGGCTCATATTTTATTTTTTGCCCCAGGCCTCTAAAAACAAAGGATCGGCCCCGCCTCTTCAAATGATTTAATAGTATCAATCTTCTCTACAACTGATTCATGCCTTTCAAAACGATGAAGAAGCTGTCATTCAACTCTTGTAAGCTCATGTGTGTGCAGGATGACGTGCTGCTTGATATAATAAAGTCCACTTTCATTATCCAATTTAATTCGTATCCTTGCCTTACAATCATATCTTGTTGGGGTGAGTTTCATCTTTTTCGGCTTATTTAGATTTTCTAGTGCTTAAATTGAAGGATCCAATGGTGCGTTTTCCCGTCACATGAACACACATAGTACCTCTCTACGACAATATTCTTTCTTGTTCTTTGGGTGTATTTTTTAATGCCAAAACCCGTTACTCGTGCATGTGACATGTATAGCTGCTCAAGCTCTTCTATTGTTTGGGCTGTAACCTGTAATGCCTTCAAGTGAACTAAATAAGTCTACTTTTGATAAGTCAGTAGCACATTTCAATTCACTTATAAAATTTTCAATTGCGCCCGACACCTCAGTTTCTTCATTTTGTTCATCTATATATCAACAAATATATCTTATTATATATTATATATCCAAGTATATAATATTATAACACCAATTAAAATTTAATACAACCCCAAGTATATATTTCAAATTATTTACAACTGTGTTTCAGTATACACATTATACTATAACCCCAAAATTAATACATTAAACCTCAAAATAAATTATATTATAACCCCGTATATATTATACTATAATAAAAAATAAAGTTTATTAAAAAAAGTAGACACATGATATTTTAAACTCAAATCTTGTACCTATATAATACCAATGACATGCCATTATAACCCCAAATATAGTTACTTATAACAACATAAAAAATACAGTTAATTATAACAACATAAACAGAATTGTATAAGCTCAAAACTTTCAGTTTATAATACCAATTACGTGACATTATAACTATAGATGTATTACTCTATAACACTAAGCACAAACAATGTAAATTTATTACGTACGTAGAGGCAAATAACATTGCTATGTCCTACATATACATCTTTATCATCCCCAACTGAAAACATGAGCAATGTAAATCTAGATGTAAATATTATGATATTGATATCAATATTACTTGGTTATATCCCCAACGTCAAACATTATAAACCATTAATATTCTAACATACCTGATGTATATCTTCAACACCGTTTCCTTTATTGCCACCTCCATTGTTATATTCAATTATATCTACTATTGATGAAGCTTAAGGAACAAAAAAAATATGAATGCGTAAATAATTTTTATTGCGTGACATCAATATTTTTCGATATAAAATACCTTGAAGCATATCATTGCCATCATTTTTAAACGAATAAGTAATGTTGAATTCCGTCATTAGTTCCTCCATTATTTCAATATTTTCGAACTTCAAAATAAGGCTGTGAGCAGTGGTGAGGATGGAAGTCGAAATTTGGATTTCTTCATGTTTAAGACCGCCAATCAGTTTCTTCATGGGAATAGGCAGTCAATGATGAAGAAAACCTTTCATATTCCGAGGCACCTCAAAACACACGCGTGAATCTGATTTCTGACAGCAGTTACTCTTTATTTTTTTTTAATTTTAGTTTCCAAAAATAGAAACTTTGAAATTATGGGTTGGGCTGTCTTGTAAGACGTCTATGATATAGACGGTCTCTCATGTTTTTTTTAAGTGTTCAGTTGGTAGAGGTTTTAGAAACACTATGTTACTGATTATTTTTTTTTTTCAAAAGTAAATCCTAAAAATCTTGCAATACGCGATTTGTCTCAGCTACTCCCTCATTCATTCATTCGCTTCTCCCTCCCCATTTCTGTTCCAGTATCCAACCCCGCACCCTCCGCTTGTCCGCCAGTGCCGGCCACCGCAGCTGCCCAGCGTCGTTTTCCAGCCGGAAAACGCCAGCCCCAGCCAGTAGCCACCGCCCAGTCGCCCACCACCATAAGAATATCTACTCTTTTTTCTTTATTCATTCTACTTTGGATCTGCATTGTGCAATATCCAAAATCAAATATCAAATATCAAACAACCAATTCAATGTTGTTAAGTAGAGTGATAGGTTTGTGTTTGGTGTTGTTGGGCTGCATAAAGCTTGGCGATGCAGCCACAGCCGTGGATGTATATCGGCTGATACAGTACGATCTAGCCGGATCTCCTTTTGGATCTCGTCTTTCTAATCTCAATCATCATGCTGCTTCTTCTCTCAACGCTCCCAACGTCGATCTTTCTCGCGCCGTTGTCATCATTCCCATTCGCGACCTTCATCAATATCTTTCTTCTATTCAAGGTCTTTTTTTATTTTTTATTTTTTGTTAATTTTATTCATTCTACTACTACTTTCTTTCTTTAACTTTGAAATCCACATCTTTGCTGCAGATTACATTGACCGGAAACAGCCCCTCGGTGGTCTTTTATTTTTATTATCAAAATCTGGAGTAAGTAGTGAAACCAAAGAGGATGACAAATTGATGCAATTGGAAAGGTTACTGGTTCATTCCAACATACCTGTGAGTATTTTATTTGTTAATTTATCTAGTACACTTCCCCAATCCCTAATTCCTAATCCTTGATCCCTAATCCCTAATCCCTAATCTCTTCTTGCACTGCTTAATACAAGTACTCCTACTATGCATGCAGTATCCTGTCTACTTTGCCTTTGAGGATGACCACATCAATACTGTTGTTCATGCCGTTAAACGAAATGATGGATCTGCTCAGTCTGCATCACCAACTACTGGCGGGTCTGTTTGTTTTAGCCTTTTATTTTTGTCTTGATTAATTTTATATCTATTTATTTGACTTGCTATTTTTAGTCTAGTGAAATACACCGCGTTGGTTCATCTATTATCAATTTTATCTACATAAATAAGCATCTTTAGGAGTTTTTGCATGATCTTAATACTCATTGTTATTTCCAAAACGATTGGCAATTCCTTTTCAATTTTTACATTTTTTTTCTCATTTTATTTGGTCTAACAATCTTTCACTCATTTAATATTTCAGGTACAAGCTTGTTGTTTCCACAACAGAAGCTAGGAAAGTTTCTTCTCCTACCATTACCAACATTCAGGTTAATTTCTGGGCTTTTAATCATAATTTTTAATCAAACCTTTATCCTTGTTTCTAAGTCAACTTTTCAATTCTAAAATGTGTGATTAATTGTGTTTTTGGTTTAGCATTGACTTTGTTTTTGCCTATTGGTGGCTTCTTAACTCATTTTATACTGAGATACATAGGACAGTTCTTTGAATGTACTTTTTATTCCGCTCTTCATTCAGGTATATAAAATTATATGGATATGGACTAGCTAGATGCTCTGTTCCTGTGGAACCTTATATTATTTGACTAATCGTAAAATCTGAAATGTTTATGTTGATTGTATATAATCTAAACTGTTTTCTGCTTCCTGCTTGTGTATAACAGCTATTTTGCTTATTTATTTATATATTACATATGTGGTTTAGGGATGGTTGCCAGGTTTGAAGCTGGATGGAGATTCCAATCAAATTCCAACAATTGCTATAGTGGCAACTTATGACACATTTGGGGCTGCACCAGTGAGTACTCCAATAGTCATATGCAAAACTATTTGTTCTATTGTCCCGATTCCTGTTTTAAAACCTTTGAGCTTAATTTCTATAGGCCTTGTCAGTGGGTAGTGATAGTAATGGAAGTGGGTTGTGGCACTTTTGGAAATCGCTCGTTTATTTTCGATTTTGTATTCAAACCCTAAGACAAGAGGAAGATACAATTTACTTTTTGGGCTGACTTCCGGTGGACCTTACAATTATAATGGAACTCAAAAGGTATTTGTCTTAATGGATGTTATTGCTCTCTGGTATCATACCTTGTATTTTTGTTGTCTTTTCGGATATCCGCACGTATTCAACGTTCTTTTTCTCCTGCATGAAGTTACTGTTTGTATTCATATCATTTTTCTTGTTTCTTTTATTGTGGTACTTATAATCGTCGAAGGATTAATCTTTTCATTTCATGTGTTTGACAGTGGCTTCGAAGCTTAGACCAACGATTGCGTGAGAGTATTGATTATGCCATATGTTTGAATAGTATTGGTTCGCTCGACAATAGTTTATGGCTTCATGTATCGAAACCCCCAGAAAATGCATACATAAAACAAATGTTTAAAGTAAGTACATTGAGGGAAATCCTACCTAAGGCTAAAATATTGGTTATTTTGGTGAATTCCTTCATGAAAATTGTTTTGCAGGGTTTTTCAGATGTTGCCGGAGAATTGGGAGTTATGGTTGGCTTGAAGCACAAGAAAATCAACATTTCAAATCCTCGAGTAAGTTGATTTGCAATGCGAAATTTACTCTTATTTGTACATTAGTATTGGGTGTGACCCATATTCCCCTAATCAATAATCCAACCTTTATTTGACTACATGATGTCACCGTGCTTTGATTTTCTTTCTAAGGCATGTTGATTTATTTTGGGAGAAGTATGTCAGAAGTTTTATTATTTTGTTTGTGTTCCCATTTTCAGATGATGTATGAACTCCCCTAACATTAGATTTTGAAATTAAAAAGCATATAGCTGATGGGAGCGAATCGAATTTCACCCACGAATCACTATTTGGTTCGGTGTCACATGATTCGGTGGTTTCACCCACGAATTTCACCCAGTGTCACATGATTCTGTGGTTTCACCCACGAATCACTATTTGGTTCCGCCGGCCCGAATCAGGGTTCGTTCGCCGGTTGAATTGCTGATGGGAGCGAATCGAATTTCGGCTACCTTATCGAGAAGAGTATAGCTTGAAGAAGTTGCTGAATGTTCTAGGTTTTTCTCTTCAAAAAGATATTGTATAAAAAATGAGAAAAGAGAACAAGAAGAAATTGAAACATAAAAGGACAAAAATCTTGCATGATAAATCAAAATAGAAGATTACGATTTCAAGATTAAAATTTCACCATTGTTGAAGGCCTTTTTTAAGCTTCAGCTACTTGAGGGGAAGTCCATCATTTCAGGCAGGATGAAGAAAGAGTTGATTACTAAGGGAGGGAAAAAGAATAGAAGTAGCTGAAGTAATTTATTGTAGAAGAAGAATAAAGGAAAAAAAGAGTAAAAGTGCTTTCTAGAAATATGTGAAAAAAAGTGAAGAAAGTAGTAAAACTCTGAGTATACCGTGCATAACTTATATCATACACAATTCTCAAATTAAATTAAAGTTGTTAAAAAAAGTGAAAGTACTTTTCCCCTCCTATTTATTATTATTGTCCTATTATTATTGTACATATTCAATTGTAAAATTTTTGAATTTTATTTAGTTGAAAAATTATAAAATGTTGATTGTAAATAAAATGTTTGATATTTTAAATAAAATAATATGAAAAAATCTTGGCAAATAAAATGCACGAATCATGCACCCAAAAATCAAATCAAACAATGAACGAACAACATATATGTCAACTAGTGAATCGCGAATTCGAATCCGTACAACAAATTCAACTGAATCACGAATCATGTGACATTGCTTCTTCCATTTTGGTTGCCTGGATTTTTGAATTATAACAACATTGACAGAGCATTAAAACATTATCTTATGTTTGCAAGTATGAATTGTCATTTTTAGTTTCAGTTACATTTTTTTTCAAGTTTCCAAAATCATTTTTCATGAATGCGCCAAATTTTTTTATCCAGGGCTTCATACTAGGAGTTATTTTTACTTGGAAGTTGGAACTATTTTTGAATATCTCATCTTGTTGTAGGTAGCTTGGGAGCATGAACAATTTTCAAGGCTTAGAGTAACAGCAGCCACTCTCTCTAAACTCTCTTCAGCACCTGAATTTTTAGAGAATTTTGGAGGCCTTTCAGATAACAGGTAACTCCATCTTTCCAAAATGTAATTTTCCCTATTTAAGAGTGTCTCCTTTTATAGTGGATTATTGTTTTGCAGGAATTTTGCTAGTGAAACTTCTATTCTCAATGTTGTAAAGTTAGTGGCAGAGAGTATTGCTGTAAGTTTATGCTCCTTATACTCTTTTCTTTGGTTTTCTTTTGATGCATCTTACTCGTGTTTCTATTTTCTCCTAATATATGCGAAGTCGTAGATAGTCTTTACCTCTTTTTTTCATTTTGAAACATTATCCACTGTTGTATCTATATGGGAAATGAAATGTCATTGTGTATGATATTGGATTTGTCTCGGGACATATTTTGCAAGTAGTACACTTTGGTTAATTTTAGTAATAACTAAACATACAAATATACAATGTCATGTGTGTGGGTGAGTGTAAAATCCAGTGTTTCAACTAAGTAAAATAAAGTGCTAGCCTAAGTGTTCTTTCGAAGAAATAGGTAGAGTAATGTCGGATCGGGTTTGACAAAATTAGTACTAAATTGTTAAATTTCTTATCTACGACGGTAGGTGAAAGGTGAGGGTATGACATGTGTGATTTTGGTGTTTTAATGGAAAAGGCATAAGCTTTTTGTCGCTTTATTCATGGGGTAGGTTAAAGATGTTTTGTGACGTAGGACTAAGCATGATTGACATACATTGAATCTTTGACAAAAAGATTCCATTGTTAGGTGATTTGTAGGCTAATAGGGGAGTTTATTTTTTTCGTTTTTAATGGATTTGATTTGAGCTTTGTTGTACTTTAATGGAGATGGGAAATTTTATTCATAGGTAAAGATTGAATCTTTAATTAATTCAACCTATTATGAGCAATGCATGTGTTGTGGAATTTTAAGTGTTTAGGTTATGTTTGGCAAAGATTTTGGAAAAACAAAATCTGGTTTTTAAACTAACAAAAATAATTTATAGAGAATCACTTTTTAGAAACAAATTCTTTTGATCTTGAATTATAAAATGAGTTTTGAGGAACATAAACACTTACGGGTGTTTGGCCTTTTCCTATTCCACTTTTAAGAATTCTATTTTTTGAGTAAAATGATAAAAAAATCCGCAGTTGAAAATGTGATCAAATTTTATAAATTTATTATGTTCATTATTTAAAAAAAATCCGAAAAAACATTTAGTGGAAGAAGAGAAAATATATCTTTTAACAAATAAGATGGATTATTTTATTTTTAACCAATAATTTTGATATCGTTAGAATATCTTTATGAGAGATAAGATGTGTGTATTTTTAACTAAAAATATTGATACTTCTCAAATATCTTTATGAGAGTATGAAAACACTATTAAATAGAAATTGTTGATGTATATTTCGTAATATTACGAAAGAAGTTGAATGATTTTATGGATTGATTTATGTGTATAAATAGAGGGATTTTAGGATGTCAATTTGAGAGAATTTTTGATGCATTAATGTTGAGATTTGTGGGTAAAGTAAGATAAAGAAATATTTGTTAGAAAAACAGTATTGGGATTTAATTCAATTAACTAACTAAGGATTCATTTAACAAATTAGAATTGCTTAAGTTTTGATTAATATGGACAATTTCTAATTTTTCCCCAATTTTGGAAGGAAAATTTCAAGGAAGAAAAAAAGACTTAAAGTGATAATTTTTGAATAATTCATCTAAATTCATTGATGCTTTTACAATTCTATTTATAACCAATGAGTTAAATATTAATTCTACTCACCGAAAATGAAATAAATGATGATATGGGGCTTTTAATTTCCTCCAGTTGAAAGATTTTAACAAATCTGATATATCACATGTCCAACCTTACTTTTTTATCTATTAGATCTCTTTATGCCATCTTTCCATATGAATAATTCTTCTGTGATAACTTAGTGTTAAATTACTCTGTTAGACGCCTATTGCTAGCTAAGATTTTTGTTTGGATCTTCAAAAAGATAAAATAATGAAGCCTAGGAACGAAATAAAAGACGAAGCATAAAATTAAATAACTATTGTAAGAAATTAAAGATAATTGAATGAACATATAGGACTAATTCCTCAATGCTCATCATTAGAAGCCTATAGTTAGGACCTCCATGGTTGTAGCTCAGATCTAACATCATATAATAAAATATCCAACCAAGCAGAATAACTCCTATTTATGAATCAAGATCAAGGACTCATTCATCCCAAAAAACTTTTCAATTTCATTAGCACCTACTTGAAAATTGAAAATACACCCTTAAATTCCTCCCAAATCATGCATATGCAACCTGCACATGATCACTGTTGAATTGCAATTTATTGTATAATCACAGAGCAGTTGCAGTGTTACACAATGTGGGATGGGATAATTAAAAACACTTGTGTTCAAGATACTTAAATACTCAAACAAGTTATAAATAAAATAAAGGAAGCTATAGGAAACGGAATAAAGTGTTTAGTTCTGATGGTGGTTAGTGTCTCCAAATAGGATTCGTAGTTATGTTTTCTATATAATTAAAAGTATATTGGGGATTTTAATAGTCAATTAGTCTCACTTTGAAACATGTCGTTTCCATTTTTTTTTGCTGTAGTATGTTCTGATTTTGTAGTTTGACATCGATGGTTTGATGTGGTAGGAAAATCAGTTGTGTTAAGTGTAATTGTCTTTGTTATATGATTAAGTTTTGATCTAAATGTTTTTCTTGTTTGATTGTCGAGTTTCCTAGATTATTCTTTTTTTTCTAGCTATGTGTATGGATTTAGAATTTTTGTAATACCATGAGTCTATTATAACTTCTTTGTTTTCCTTCTCTTCAAAGAAGACAACCTTTTGTCTAATTCTTATTTGAAATATATAAAAAATATTTCCTCCGATCAAAAAACCAAAAGCACTTGAATTGAAAAAAGCGCATGGACTTGAATATTTAAAATTGATTTCTCTAGAGCCTAGATGCAAGGTGCGCTTTTTGTAAACTAAGAAATGAAGGTGGAAAATATATGTAAATGATTAATGGACTTGATTTTTTAGTTGTAGATTAATGTTAGATAGGGCTGAATAATATCATTGTTAATCCATGCTGATTTACTTTAGTTCATTTAGCCGACACTGCTTTGTTAGGAATATAGGATTAAGGATTTGACATTATTGTACTAGGTTAATCCTTTTTTGGGGTCGATTCCCCGTCTCTTGACTTTTGGTAATAGTGAATGATTGTGACAAGCTACTGTGTTGCATTGGGTTTGATCCTGTGTACATCGAACTTTTATAAACCAATTTGTGCTTCTTTGCATTTCCATTGCTTGAGGCGTAAGCTTATGCTCATGCTTATTGCTTGTCGCCCGTCTGCCTAATTTGACTTTCTATTTCTCTTCTAAACAGAGGCATATATATAGTCATGAAGGAAAGAATACTCAGATATTTGCAGATAACAGTACTTTAGCTGTAAATCCATCTTACATAGCGTCATGGTTGAGCCTTTTATCGCGAACGCCTCGAGTTGCCCCTTTTCTTCCAAAGACTGATCCTCTCATTAATGCTCTGAGTAAGGTGAGCATTGTTTGTATTATTATATAACTCCATATTTTAATATAAGTGTTCATATGTTTTTCAATTGTTGCTATAGATGAAAAGATTGAAAAAAAATTTCATGCGTATTTAGGTAATGAGGCGGACACTTTTTTCCTCTTATATGTTCACAGAATAGAACCTTTGAGCGGGATATATTGGTTGATTGTTCAATAAGGTTTTTATTTGTATTGCCACTGGCTTTTAAGCTCTCATATATGTCCTTTGGCAAATGCAATATCTTAGATGAATATTAGAGGTCCTAGCTTTGGTGTTAAGGTTAAGGTTAAGGTGTGGATACCTTGTTTTCCCCGATTTTTGACTGAAATAAACAAATGTACTTTGTATCAAATTCCAAGGTTCTGCTGGAATGATGTTATATTAAACTTTTAGCTTGTAAGGAACTCAAACTCAATATTAATATCAACATTTTGAAGCTACCACTTTAAAGCCCTTTTTTATAGGTGTTAAAACTGTAAAATGTAATCAAGCACGACTATAGTCAATTTCAAATAACTAGGACTCTTGCGTACTCTTTGTTTTGTTGTTACTTCTAAAACCTCATTCCTACGAAACTATAAAAATCACACAACATAGTTTAGAGTTAGGATTCCTTGGAAATATCAACATATCATCTAAAGCTTAAAAGAACCAAGAAACCTGGTAATTTGCTCTTTGAGAAGCTTGTCAATCAATAAATTTGAGCCTGGTCCAAAACTACAAGGATCCAATGAGTTCTTGGTGTTTCAATTTCCGATGGAGAGTTATGTTTTTGTGTTCTTTAAGATGACATACGAATTGTAGAGCGCAAGGGTTGATGCAACAATTCTTTGTGTTACAATTTCGAGTACAAGATTCAGTAGAACCTGATGTAATCTAAAGGTATTAAATTATTAAAAGGGTTTTCCAAATGCAGAAAAAGATAAGAAAAAATATGTTTGGCTTAGAAAGGTCTAGGTATTAAAGTGGAAAAATTTAAGGTAATTATATAGAGCTAATGTTGAATGACAATGGCTATTTTGGATTAGTTTTCAAGGCTTTGAATGGATTTATAAAAGACTGCTAGGACTTGTTTTCAAAGGCTTGAAAATGATTTTAAGGACTATTTTTTTTGGTTATGGAAAGGGTTTGGAAAATTAAATAAAAAAATTAGGCTCACTAGAATGTTATGATTCAAGAAGACATGCTAGAAAAGGAACACACATTTAATTTTGCTAGGGTGTACTTTTAATTTATGGAATTCTCACTCGAATTATGCATACAAATTAGTTTGTTCGGAACTCTACACAAACGCTCTACTTCCTTCAACAATGAGAATTTTCGAATTGCGCAATCACAAGTATAAGAACAAGTGCATAATAAAAGGCTTTTGATTGGAATTCAGATTTGTGTCTTACTCATACGAAAATAAGACCTTTATATATGCTTACAAAGCATATGAAAAATCAGAAAACATTCATTTGATTACAAGTAATCAAGTGATTACATTAAACAAATTTAGAATCCTATGTATCATCTTAGAATTCTAACTCCGGATGCTTAAACAAACAGAAATTACAGCCTTAATCAAATGTTTTTAATGAAAGAAAAGCAAACAACTTTAATCGTGAAATCATATATGAATTTTCTTGAATTACTCTTAATTCATCCTCCATTGATGACTTGGATATCCTTGGAATGACTTGAATGTTCACCTTAGATGCCATTGAATAACATTGATGAAAAATAACCACTCTTGCAACAATCATATTTAAGAACATAAATGACCAAATGGATAAAAGGAATTGAGAGAGAAGTCAACAATATTCCTTCATAAAACCGTGAGGAGTTAATCCCTGATGAATTCGTGTGAGTTACTCCCATGCAAAGGTTTTAATTACCATATGTAGTAAAATATATTTCTCTCAAGTCTCAACACTGTTTCTGTTTCCCTCTTCACTATCCAATGAAAGCAACTTATGAGGTTTAAGCTCTACCCTATTCCTTTTATATGGTATAATACATTTCCATTTAGCTTTGCCTTCAATTGAAGGAAACCAAGGATGTCATATGTGTATAGAACCTTTATTTGCTTTGGTTGCATGTGTACCATAGAATAAAAACAAGGCCGCATCGCATCGCTTCGGCCGCGTTGTAAAGGTTTTCAAAACAAACGAACTGATATGATAACCGCATCACTCTCGTTACCGCATCAGCCTTTCGTTACTGCAATCACATCCATTACCGTATTTTTACACGATGATTTGTACTTCTCAAGGCCTAATAATTACAACTTAATCCTCTATGGCTCACGATTTCCATGAGTTGAGGGTGTTCATGGATTATTGACTTGACAAATTGGATTTTAACTTGGCTAACCGAGCTCCAATGTTCATCTTTTGCTAATTGAAGTTACCTTAAAGCTTTAAAATGTTTTCATAGTTTATGAGTTATTAACTTGACAAATATGTATTGGTTACCTGAGTCGCAACTTTACCTTTTGATATTGGACTTGAATACCTTCACGATTTTTAGATCATGACCATGCTTCCCACTCATGCTCTTGGCACTCATAACTTAATTCATCTAGAATGAGCACATATCACCCTTTGACTGGCTGACAATCCTATAACCTACATACAAAACTAAGAAATATACAATCCTTTGTACAATGGAAATGATGATGAACATGCTTCTGGAATGGAAATGTCGATTTTGGTGTATGAACATGCTTCTGGAAATGGAAATGTACAATCCTTTGTACAAAGAAAATGATGATAATCCTTTGTATTAAGTGACTCCCATCTAGGTGAGGTTAGGAGGGGTCGGATGTATGGTTTCTTACCCTTGTAATAAAAAAGTCTCTTTTTGATCCTTGACTGCAAGTATCATTTGTGACTTCATATAGATAATAAATTAACTTGATCTTTTGGGCCATTTTACTAGTCCTTATTTTCTGAAACCAAAAGACTGAATTGGCTTCATAGGGAATGGACAATATGTTGCATTTCGTAATAGAAGGAAAACAATTGATTAAAAACTGACAAGAATCAACCTGCCAGGATGTTTTGACCTGCTGCTAGTTTGTTGTGTTGAGGAACATGTTATGTATTGATATGATGAAATAAATTTTATTCAATAATGCACTCTTTTAATTAACAGGAACTAGCTGAGCATACAGCTGAGGTGAATGTACAACATGAGAATCTGGATGGTATTTTCACCTTCTATGATTCAGTGAAGGCCACTCTATATATTTACCAGGTGAACTTTCTAGGTGGATGTATTGCACCGAGAAATCTATGCAGTATTTTTTTTATCCCAGTTTAAGGGGACTAACTAAATTTTGAATGATTGCAGGTAGCTAGTGTAACATTTGACTTGCTCTTGTTGCTAGTTCTGGGGTCATACTTGATAGTACTATTTAGTTTCCTCGTCATTACTACCAGGGTAATAAAACTTCTACATTCTACTTTGAAAATATGCATGTATAATCTTAATTTGCAAGCCATGTCATTTTCATGTAGTAACCTTATTGTCGTATTTTCAATCAGGGTCTCGATGATCTTATCAGTTTATTTCGAAGACCACCATCTCGGAAGGTCAAAACAGCCTAAATTTGTGATAAGGAAGGTGTTGATGCTATTAAACAATCGTCACCGGTTCAAAGCCAACATGCCTTGGTAAAATGGTGACACTTCATTTACTTCCAGCCTGAATCATAGAAGTTGCTGGTACTTTTGTAGACTAGTCTGCGACGAGGAAGTGGCATCCTTTGTGGATGCTTCACAAAGATTTCCTTATTTCTGGATTTGGTGTATCAGCGCCAAACAAATTTTTTTGAAATAAGACTGTTGTCTAGCATTTGGTTCCAGTTCAACTAACAACAAATTTGAATGCACTTTCATATTTAAAGACTCCGGTCTATGATCTGTTCCTGTTGAGGTCTTTAAATACATTTGTCCCAGGAGGAACACCAGAATTCAGCTCAGTTTTTGCTTCTGATGTCGAATAGATAAATTTTGTTGTATGGATATAACAAAATTGGCTTCTTGTTGGGTCATGATGGATTTTATCCAGACATTTTTTTTGACGTTCTTTGGCAATGAGTAAATGATTTAATGTTAGTAACATTAGTAATCAGTTTATGAATGAGATATATTGGGGTATGATGATCAATAACTAGTTTACGGGTGGATATACTTGGCATGATGATGATTGATGATGTGAGTCTTCTGTTTAGCATTTGGTTTATGGGTGACGCATGGTAATTGGTATGATATTAACATGGGAACAACCAAGATTTTTGTCAAATGTGGTGATTGAACATGGGGCATGTTGCTTTCAAACTTGACTCAAGTCTTGAATATACAGGAGGCATTTTTCTTAGACAAGGCTTAAGTGAAAGTGGAACTCAGGACTGAAAAAATTGATACATACACTAATGGAGATACAACTCCATTATTGCAAATTGTTTCAAGCTATGACCTGTTCACTTGGTTTAGGTTGTTTTCCAGACTATAAGAGTCGTTTTGTGAGTAAGGTATTAGAGGCGAGAACAATTAACTCGTCATTCAAGAAACGACTCTGGTTTGAATTGTGAAAGCCATCGTGCATCTTTGCTTTCCAAAATAAGAAAGATTGAGCTTTAGAGGATTTCTGTAGTGATGATGTTCTTGATCTATTTTTTTTTAATCATTAATATCTTTTCCATCAATTCAAAAAAACAAAGAAAAAGGAATGCAAGGTAATCTGAAATTAATTTCCACAAAACGTATTTGTGGTCGTTATTCCAAAATCATTCCACGCAATTTTATCTAAAACCATTGTGGCTTTGCGTAAAACAGAAAGAAAATACATTGTGTACTATTTCCAAAAAAGTGATGTAGAAAGCATAACTTTTTCTTTCAGCCCACAGCTATACTTATACACACATGAACGACCTTGGTAATAACAATTGGGGAGATCAAAATAAAATTCAAGTATAATACTAGTATGCATCGCATCCATGTTCCCATAAATCATGGAAAGTTGCTGTACTTGATGCTCGAGCTCAGTTATAAACACACCAGGACTTGAGAGAAAATGCCTTCTTCAAGAGTGGTGTGCTCTCAATAACTTCTGATACACCAAGTCGATGAATTGATTATCCTGTATCAAAATGAGTCAATCTTAAGTGATAATTTGTGACAATGGAGGAACGAAAAAGTTACGTTGAACAATAACATAAACGGTTCGTTTGTTTAGTGGTACTAAATAGTGGTAATGGAAATGATTTATAGTGTAAAATTTCATTAAAAGTTCCATATCATTCCCATGGTAATGATATTTTGATCACAAAAATTTTATTTGTTTATAAATTTCCATTACCACCTAATACCACATCTCCCAATGGTAATGCATTCGAATGAATTTTATAAAGAAAATGTGATGGTTGAAGTTGAACAAGCATGACTATCAAGGTAGCCACGAAATTTTTCAACCAAACTTACACTAGATTTTCATTCCCATTATCACCATTCACCAACCAAACGGGCCTAAAGAGTTATCCCATTTCAATGGTAACCACTACCTACCTTACTTCCTGATAGCGAAATCAGCCCATTAATAACAAGGATCCTAACATAACCAAAATGGTGACACGTAGCCATCCATAAGGTAAAGAGAAATACAAGTCTATACAATTCAATTTGTTAAAAAACGAATCCAAATTACAAGATGAGAGTCCAAGCATTCAAAACACCAGAATACCATGTTTCCGTAAACTGATCACATCCAAATTGTGGTTGAAAAAGTCCAAAACACATTCACACACAATTTAGGAAGAATAGGTTACAACAAAAAGGCCTCAAAAGTTACCTTGCCTAACACACAAAAGCCTAAAGATTCAATCTTCGGATATTTTTTTTCGTTCTCTTAAACATCCATCCTATTTCTTTCTTGGGTCAAAATCATATCTAGTCAAATCGAAGGCAAAAAGAAAATATAACAACCGAAAGAACCCAAAACACAACACCCCTCCTTACGCCACTTATCAAGGAGTAAGTACATGTATTAACTGAGATTCCACCATCCCCGTGAAAGAGACATTGAGCATAAGTTTAATCTCATTCTAAATTCCGTCAAACCTAAAAAATCGACCTATAGAATGCACCCACGAGAATTAGATATCCAAGAAGAAGTGGGATAATTGTTAGAAAATCGATTCATTCAAGAGTCTCTTAGCCTTAGCAAAGTACCCACTCCTTTGGTACCAAAGAAGAATGAAGCATGTCACATATACATAGACACTTGAGCCGTGAGCAAAATGACAACTCCATTAAATATAAATTTCCAACCCCAAGTTAAGTCATTTATTAAATGAGTTGCATGAAGATAAAGACTTTTCTAAAATAGACTTAACAATTGGATATCATAAAATTTGAATTATCGAAGGAGATAAACGGAAAAAACATTCAAGGCAAAATAAGGATTGTATGAATGGGTAGTGATGCCATTTGGGCCTTCCAACGACCCTAGTACTTTAAGCATTGAAACCTTTCATTGGCAGTTTTGGGGTAGTGTATTTTGATGACATATTAATACAAAGCTACTAAGGGTCAATCGGAAACAAACTCTTTGATAGTTTTATCATTAATAAGGGTAATTTTGTGTACATCCGACCTTCCCAAAGCCCACCTAAGTGGAAGCGTCTTAATGACATTGGGGTAACGGAATAAACATCACCTTTGGTAAGTATTTGACGTTTAGCACAAGAAAGCTAAATGCAAACCTAAAGAAGTCACATTTTCAAAAAAAAAAAAAGCCATGTTTCTAGGGTTTATTGATTCAAGATATTAAAATGTTCAAGCAATTCGGGAATGGCGTACACCTAAAATGATCACCCAAGTTGTAACTTTTCATGCTTTATGAACTTGGCATATTTGTGTTGGATATTTGTTCGAAATTTTGGCACTCTTACAGGCGACGTCATTGAGATAACCAAGCACAAAAAGTTTGAGTGGTTTGCTTAAACCTAAGCCTGATCATGTGTAAAGACGAGAAATTTGCGATCGGTATGGTAGCTAAAAAGACAAGGGGTTTAAAGAAAGGAAGAGGAAGATGGAAGATGTAGAATGAGAAATGAAGAATTTGGACTTAATAGATTGAGATGGTAGAACATCGAAATGAATGGAGAAGAAAAATATATGTGTACGACCATTAAAACTAATATAATGGTTTATGTACCCAATTTCAATCTTTTGAAATAAAGGCTATGACAACGTTGTTGTTGTGTTCCACTACAATGTGTGCTTACCACTACCCTATCACCATTTGCTTCTCCAAGATTGCGCTTAGTGGCACAAGTGATGCAAACCTTCATCTTCATTCAAGTTGAATCTGCATCCACCTTCTTGTCCTATCAACTTCAACGACTCTATTAACAAAACTTTTTGTATTTTCTTCTTTTAGTTCTACCATTAAATTCTTTTACTTGAATTTTATTCTTGTGCAAACATCAACGACTATGAGTTTGTGTTGCGCGACAAACATTCACCCAATATGACCTTATATTTAGTTTAGACACCATTTCATATAACTACTCAAGAATAATCAACTTGGGGTAGCATTTGCCCATTTCTATAAGTCACAGGATGCTTAAAATCCTTTCTACACCACATGTTAGTACTAACAAATCATGTTGGTAGAAATTCCAATAGACTACCCTTCTTCATTTCTCGTTAAATATCCAAAACCTCCATATCTATAATAAGATAAAAGCTTTGCAAAACAGTTTTTTATATCTTGTTTTAGCATGACCTTGAACTAATTGATAAATTCCAAAGATTATAGTTGGTAGTCATCGAAATAGACTAATGCATGTGGCTATAACGTTCAACTTGTTAACTATAAAAGCTACAAGTAATAATGTGAATCGGATCTTGGGTTCAATTTTCCTGTAGCCCTTCCCGTCCCTTAGCCTACCATGTAATCAAAAAAAAGCAACAAGTAATAGTCTAGCACGGAAAATAATTAACTCAAGTCATGAACACATTTAAAACCCACCTGAGCAAGTAACATAAGAGCTTCACGAACCTTGTCTCTGCTTATAGCTAACCCATTCTTAGGAGTGGCAGCAGTCGTTGGAGTTAGAGATGGAGGAGGAACTGGAGGAGGAAATGGCTGGAGGACTGGAGTACCATAAGGACGCTGAAGATTAGGAGGGTGCAGTGGAGGAGCAGTGGGCATAGATGAAGGAACAGCTGCCACCATCAATGGGTAAGCTGCAGGAGGCATACTGCTAAAAGAAGATGGCTTAACAAGATTTGTCACATAATTGCTATTAGACTCTGATGTATCAAGCAGAGACAACAACGAAGCAGATGTTAAGTTAGCCGTTGATGCTGTTTGTGGTGAAGGAACCATTGGAGGCATATTGACTGGTCGACTAGCAAGGGTAGATGCTTGAGAATGCTTCTGGAATTCTCCAGTTATTGTTGGAATAGAAGGATTTCCAATATTCATAGCTGACTGCAAACATGAATCAAATATTAGGCACAATAATGCAAAGAAATTTCCCAGTTGCGAGCGTAAAAGCAATCAAAAGTTCTGAAACAAGTACAGGGGCGGTTCTGGGGCCGTGCGAGGTGCCCAACCGCACAGGGCCCCCGAATCTAAAGGGCCTCATATTAAAAACTTATTGTAGAATAGCATACTATTGGGGTAGAGTAGTTGGTAAGAGTTTTACTTAATGTATCAGTGGTCATATGTTCAAAACCTATTAATTACATTTTTCTCTCATTTTTTATCTCTTTCCAAAACAACTCTTAACCTTCCAAATATTTTTTCTTACCTTATTTAATATTTACACATTCATCATATCAATTATCACTAACTTAATTTATAAAAATAATCAACAATTTATTTTTAATTTTTCAACCTTTTAAACTTTTACTCTTTTTATTATTGGTCATCAATTTTTTACTATTTTTTTCTCTTTCATTTTAACAATAGAAAAGAAAGTTTAATTTTTAACAACTTAATTTAAGTTTAAGAAATATAAATTATATTGAATTTTTATTTTGTTAATTTTTTTAATTATAAAGGGCCCCAATTTTAGAAATCTATAAATAATAAACAGGGCCTCGGAATTGTTTGCTCCGCCCCTGAACAAGTATCAGTCACAAAAAACATATTTAAAAGCCTCCCATCAAGAACATGACAAGTATCAAAATCTCAAGTTCAAAAGAAAAGGAAACGGAAGTACGCTGAAGAAATTAACAAACGCATGATCATCAGAAGCCTCGTTGAGGTTTGAGCTAGTGGACTGTGCGGGCTCCAAAGGACCATCGATAACAGCCATGGTTGGGACTGCCTCTAGCTCCTCAAATTCACTGCAGAACAAAATACTGGTTATAGCATACCCTTTACAAACAAACAAGAAAATTTCAACATAATTCCCATACTTCTATGGATATTAAAGTACATTATCATAGCAGACCCAGTGGACAAACGTTCACTGAAAGCAATGCCAAACACTTAATTCCAACATAGTGCTGGGAGTATGATAATTTTTCAGCAGCAAACACAACATTCCAACATCCCAATGCCACCAAGTGGTTCCTACCTAAGAGGCGTTAGAGGAAATGGTGTACGCACTTTTATTTTTTAATAACAAAGACATTGTTTCAAATTGACTCTTGATTGCAAACATCATCAATAACTTCACATTAAGAAGCATACATGATTTAGTTAGCCATTTTGTGCGATACATAGCCCAGTTATTGCGCGCTGCACAAATCAAATTCCGCAACTCTCCTGAGGCCGATCCTCATGCTCCTGCCCTTCCCCAATCCTGGCTTCCTGCAGTCCTTAAAGCAAATATAGGCAATATACAAAGATGAAAAAATGCCAGATTGTTATATTTCTGAGAACAGAAATGCACAACTCTTGATGAAGGTGTGGAAAATGGCTAAAAACCTTTCTATTCAAGTTAGATGCAGTTCCAATTTTCATTTGTCCGTCAAGGACGACTTGCTACATGAACCTTTAAGCCCCTTTTTTCATTATCTTTGACCCACTACATCCTCATCTTTGACCTTTCTCAGTCTCTTTTGAAATCGTCAAGTTCTCGGATCTCCACCTTTCTTACTAGGGATTTTGATATCGATTGCAAAATCAGCATGTGGGATTGCATTGTCGTGGTTTTCCACTTTTCCTATATTTTATCTTCAATATTTTAACTCCAACCTTCTGCCTAATATATTCATTTCTAATTAGTTCTCCTAATTATTTACACATATCAATTCCACATACATGGACATCTTCATCATCATACCAAGTATATGCCACTCACATGGGGAGGGCAGGGGATACACAGACATCTTCCCTTTCTAATATGATCTTATATAAAAGCACATACACATACAATAGTACATATAATACGTCATAACCGCAAAAAATCCAAGTGGCATTTCTCCTTTTGAGCCATCCCACATTGATCATCAAGTGAGTAACATATAGATCAAAATCTACATTGCTTTGAAAAATCAACCACGAAACTTAAAACATGCACTTTTTAGGTTACTCCATACCATTCAATGTTCCTACATACTCCTTTCATTCCATCTTAACACAAATTAGATGACTTACAGTTTGTTTTACTACAATCTCAATCCTAAATACCATCTTCCATTACCCTTAAGAAAAAAATACAATGTTAACGGTAGACCTGTTTGACACACTAAAATACCACAAGAAAGACATGAATAGAGTTAAAACCCATTGGAGAAATGGTGTCGTGCCTCATGCAAGCCAAATGAACAAGCACAAATATTATACTAGACACTTGTTATAAAATCTTTTACCTTACATCATTAACCAAAATCATGACCGCCAAAAACAATAAAATGAATCATATAGCCTTAAGACTATGTAGCATTCAAGCCAACACGAAACCAATAGTATTTCCACAATTTCATCTTGAAAAGGAATATTTCATAAATCAAAAAAGAAATTATATTTACCTCTTAGAAGAAGATATATTGGGCTTAGATGGCACCTTAGAAAAAGCATTAAGTATCCTGAAGAAATAGAATAGAGCATACGTCATGATAAGATACTTTCCAACTCATTTTATCTATAATCATGTTTAAAAGGCTCATGTTTCTCTTATTTTGGTTTAGGGACAAGGAAATACCTGCCAAAGAGATTTGCCACCTCTTCACACTCACGAGCATTATAAAACCAAATACCATTTACTTCTTGCGCGGCATTGCGATATAATAAATATGGTACCTGGATTTCATACTCAAAATCTCCCAAAAGATTCTCAACTAAATTTTCTGCACATTTGAATGTAGTAATTCTTAAGTTTCTATTGATATGAATTACGAATTTGGAAGAGAATCACAAAGGTATTTAATTGGATCCTTAAGGTCATATATAAATCAAAAATTAATTTGTTCATAATGCTTGCAACTTTTTAACACTAGGTCATTAATGTTAATGTTAACTAGCATATAAAAGTAGTTATCAAGTGGGGTATTACATTTTTGACAAGTATTCAAACGTCTAATCATGAATAAAAATAATGGGTCGACTCCATATTTTGGGATTAAGGGTTTGGCACTTTTGTTGCAT
This sequence comes from Amaranthus hypochondriacus, assembly GCA_000753965.2. Classification (NCBI taxonomy): domain Eukaryota; kingdom Viridiplantae; phylum Streptophyta; class Magnoliopsida; order Caryophyllales; family Amaranthaceae; genus Amaranthus; species Amaranthus hypochondriacus. The sequence goes on from CM025923.1 coordinate 21,486,399, forward strand.
GATAACAGATATTGACGATCAAATTTGTCTTTAAAAATCAAAAGTCCTGGATAACAAAAAGAGGCACAATTGATCAAATTTGTCATTAAGTTAATCAGATAATAACAAACCTATTCAAGGGGTAAATAACATCATCATATTTAATGGAAGAAAAATTGCACTAGCTAGGGTAGGCACAAAAATCTTCACTCATTAAATTGTAACTAGAATTGTTTTACATATGCCAAGACTTAAGTTTAGATTTTAAATAGATTATTTGCCAAATATCTAGTAGCATAACTACATAATTGCTAAAATAAAAGGTGTTGGCTATTCAAGGAGGCCTACATGCACTCAATAGTACCATATAAAACTGGGATAAAGGATTCATCAAGAACATTTAAGAATCACCAACTACTTATAAGATATACCAATGAGCCTATCACCATCGTGAAAAAATACGGTTCTGCCGTTCAGGGGTGATTTTAGTAATGGTCGCTAACGAATACGGTTGTCGCAGACCGGATCACGAATGTCGTAACTCGTAATAGGTTTTTATCACTTTTATGATAGTTTTTTTCTTTTAATTTTGACTTTTGTGATAATTAATCCAAGTAAATAGCTTATAATTGTATAAAGAGTAACTGGAAACAATTTTATAATTATATATTTTATTTTTTCATGATACTTCTATAATAACTCTTATGGTAGTACCGGGCTATTTGATTGATATTTTCTTGAATGTATTGGTTTTTTGCGGGCTAGCAATTTGTCAATTTTGTGAAGATAATTGGGTGTTTCAGATGCTAAATTTACAATAATTTGTATCATCACTTCACTCAGGTGATGACTTGCCCTAAAGTTTGTGAAATTTGGAATTTGTTTTCATTAAAAATATCACTTAATTTTCTTGGGTCTTGAAAATTGGAACTTGAAATTATAGTGTTTTGTAGTCACAATAACAAAGAAACAAAGGTAAAGTATAGGTAGAACCTATTACATGATCTAACACTGTAAAAAGAGTCTTTAGCAGTAAAAAGAAGGGTAAAAAAAATTTAATATTGTAAAAAGTTAAAGCTTCATTTTTCTAGCTTATTGTAATTCCTTGCATCTGTTCTTCTTTATCATCAGAAAATGAAAATATTTCTTCATCTTCATTTCAAACATAGAAAAAAAAAACATTCTTCCCCTCTTTCATAAAATTTCACCCACCCATTTTATTGCAGAGATTCAAAGAAAAAACAAAATATTCCAAACTACTTTATGTAGATCATCTTCATTGAAGGAATCTCTTCTACAGCGACAGCAAGATCAAGAAGGAGCTTAGTTTTAAGGGGCGCGAGGCGCAAAGGGTCCTATTTTTCGAGGCGCGAGGCACGAGGCGGAGGCGCGCGCTTTTGTATGCGAGGCGCACAATTTCGCTAAAAAGCTCCAAAATCAATTTTAAAACATATTTGATACTTAAAACAACATGAATTTCATATTAAAATAACATTGAAGTAAGATAAACACTACTTTAGCGCATAAAGTCATACAATAACTCGATAACATAGTCTAGACTCTAGAGTGTAAAGATGCAACAAAATTTGTGGAACTCATTGTTCAAAATTCAAGCTATAAAAAAATAATAATCAACAATTACTCACACATTTACACTAGTTTTGTTCAAAATTCAAGCTATAAAAAAATAATAATCAACAATTACTCGGCATATTTCAACCAGTGGACTATAAATTTCAACCACAGCAACATATTTACAATATTTACAATTACTCAACATATTTACAACATTTACAATTTCAACCACAATTACAAAAATATTTACAATTACTCACATAGTAACAATTACTCAACATATTCACAAATACTACTCAGTGGACTATAAATTTCAACCACAACAACATATTTCACAAAAATTGCAAAAAAAGAAAAAAAACCTTACTTGAGAAGAATGGCGAACTGGAGAAGAAAAAAAAGAAAAAAAAATTGGTTCGAAGAAAAAAAGAATTGCTGGCGAAGAAAGGAAGGCTGGTTCAATTTTTGAAGATGGAGAAAACAGAGATGGACCCATAAAGGAAGAAAGGAAGAAAGGTAGAAATGAAAAGAGATAAAAGAAGAAAGGAAGGAGAACATAACTGGCTGGCGACTTCACTCAAAGCAAGAAGGCAAAGAAAAATATTGAAGGAAGAGCAAGAATGGCGACTTCACTCAGAGACCATAAAGGAAGAAGAGCAAAAAAAAATGTCAAAGGAACAGCATCCGGTTCGACTTCTCTAGTTCAAAAACTCAAAACTCAGGGTTTTTTTTATTTTAAATCATTTAACATCAAGGGTATATTAGTAATATCATGGGTTTTTAAACCTTATTTAAGGCTTATTGACATTAGAGATGTAAACAACAGAAATCAGACATCTGACTTCAAAAAGCGCATGAGGCGCATGGAGGCGCGTGTGAGGCGTGCTTTTTGGTCGCCTTTGTGTGTTCGTTGCGCCTGGACTCATCGAGGCGTTTTAACTTGCGCCTCATTGCGCCTTGCACCTAGGCGTGCCTGAGGCGCGCTTTTTAAAACAAAGAGAAGGAGCTTTAGTGGTGGACCTATCTGGTTTATAAGTTTTTTTTTCTTTTTTTCCTGAATTCAATATTTGTTTAATACAGTTAAAACGGTCAAAAATGCATTCTTACAAAATAAAACAAAACGGAAAACAAACGGTTAGTTTACTATAAAAAAAAATCGTTCCAAAACAGTTGTAACAAGTTGACTCGGTCGTTTATTTTCACTGTGGCTATCAATAGAGTAGATTCATCATCTTTTCCTATATTGGAACTAGAAAACTTGCCCTTTACTCAACTGAGAATTACAAAACCTTCTATTGGTGTACAAGATTTTGGTGTACAAGATTGTGTATTAAGTGTAATGAACAAAATATGTCCAAGTCTATGAGCATTACACACAAGAAATTAACATATTGTTATTGGAAAAAACTTTAATCATATAGCTTTGTTGATTATGTTATTTAAAAAGGCCTTTTTGTTTCTCAAGTAAAATAACAACATATACCCAAATGAAACCAAATTGCATCCTACAACTGCTCAACACCAATAATGCCACAATTCCAAAGCTTAAACCATACAGCTAAATGAACCAACTATATGCAGTAACCCTCTCAAAATGGGACACAATCATTGAACCTTAAAGCTCATTAATTTGCTTCGATGAAAGAGCCATGATTAAGATGAGATCTCTAGCTAAAATTTGTAAAACATCTTGAAAAAAAATAAGATTTTCAAACAAATTGAACCTTACCATGAGTTTAATACACCAATTAGAGTAGAATCTATCAACTATGGATTATATTGACTAGTTTTACAATACAAGGAAACACGTAAAATAAAAATTTGGGTAGCCATATTGGTCGACCATATATAAGTGATCACTGCAATAGTTCTTCGGAACATCCAAGTCTCCTTCCATTTTTTGAACTTCTCTGGGTTTCTTTTTCTACTCCTTGTTTGATCTTGTTTTCTCTTTATATGCAAAATGCAATGTGCCTTAGGTATTAAAAAGCACGCCTGAGGTGCGCCTAGGCGCGAGGCGCCAAGTGGCAATCACTTAAACTTCTCCTTGAGTATAGGCACAATAAGGAGGCTCTTCAAAGGCATACCTTTTTGGCACCTCGTGCCCCTCCACGCAATTTGCACCTCCTGTATACCAGATGTGATTTTTAAAAGAATATCTTTGCTTAATATTACTAAATAACCCTTAATTTTTAGTTGTTTAATGGATAGAAAGCAAAAGTATACCCTCTTTCTTGCCCTAAAGCTATAGAGGAGCGAGAAACATGAGTAAAAGTTATTGCTTGAAGTGCCGCCATCAAAACCTGATCTTCTCTCCTCTACTCTCCTCTACTGGTTGACGTCTCCACTACCCAGGTAATGTCTTATGCTTTCTTTCTTGTTTTCTTTCTATTTCGATATTTTCTTCTTTTTTGCATTCTCTCTCTTTCGGTCTCTTTCTATTTCCCTCTCCTCTTTGTTTTGATTTATTTTATAAAGAAGTATGGATTGTTGCTTTGTTTAATATATATTGTTGCTTATTTTTTGATTAAAATTTTTTTTTTAGTGGATGATAGTGATAAGGAAGAAAAGGATATTAGTTATGATGAAAACTATACAGCAGATAGTGAGGATGTTTATCAAGAAGATGATTATGATTTAGATTTTTTGTGTTTGTTTACGTATGCCACAAAACAATTCAAGTATCAAGAACCACTTTTTGCTTTCTTTAACTTTCTCTATGATTTAGTTTTTATTTCTTTTGTTAACTCAAGACAATGTTATCGCCTTATCGTATTACTCTACGCGCTAAAGTAGTGTTTATCTCACTGATATGTTATTGTAATATGAATTTCATATTGTTTTAAATATGAAATGTTTTAAATTTGATTTTGGACCTTTTCTGTGAAATTGTGCGCCTTGCATACAAAAAGCACGTGTCATCGCTTAACGTCTTGCGCCTTAAAATAAAGGATCTTTTGTGCCTCGGTTCGCCTCGCGCCTCTTAAAACTGAGAATGTACCTCACTCTTACGCATCTCTCATTACTAATGTAGGCACGTGAACTAGAAGCTACGTGCCCCACTCTCTTACTCGTGAACAAACCTCATCGTTTAGTTTTTAAAATAATCCTTATTACTTTTCTTTCTTTTAACCTTTGTATTTTGAGTTCATTATCTTTGTGTTTTTAGTACTTAAGTTTCCACCTTCAACTAAACATTTTGATATTATAATTAACTTATTTTTCTTTTCAAACTCTAAAATATGAATAATAAATTGATTTGAACATTTTCCAATATAACTTTAATTTGGTAACAAAAAAATTTCGATATTTACCACAAAAACTAAAAAACGTATATAAATTAATATTTCAAAAAAGTGCAACTTGCCTTACAAAACTCGTGCTTTGCCTTACACTTCGTGCTTAGGCTATAGGAACCCTTTGCACCATGGTGGAATTTTTAAAAGCCCAACATTACCAAAAATTTACCCCCAATCTTAAGTCCGCTATATGAACAAAATAAAAAAAATGAGAATTTTTCGCTAGCAAAGAATATGTGTTCCCATCTAATAGTAATGATGATATCTAAATCTTTAACTAATAAAATTCTACCAATCTATTATCATATTCTCATACAAATCTTTCTACTTATGTCATATTCGACGTACCTCCCCATCTTCCAACATTCTACTCTCTTATAACTAGTACTTTACTAGATCTTCTTTGCACAAGCAAACTAATATTTGAAATTTTCTCTCCTTTCATCTTTAATAATGACTGCAGGAGCCTTTTATACGTCTTGATTTTGAATTTTATCTTTTAAAATATCTCTATCCTTGCATTTTAACATATACAGCTCAACTATGAAAATCTTCCTCATCAATAATCTCCTTGGAATGTCCCAAATAATAATATGGTCTAACAGAAGTAAAACTGGTTGAAATTTTTCCTATAACCTCAGTGGCACTCACCTTGATCGTGTAACCAATTTCCACAAATTATACACCTTTCTAGAATCTTCATGTATGCCTTCTCATTCTCTAAATCAAAACAAAATAATATTTCAACACTTCCACCACATAGAACCATCAAAGTTTCATCAAACTCTTTTGTCTTTGTAGAATAATCATCTAAAGACCCTAAAAGATTCCATAAAGCACAAGTCACCTTCTCATACAAAGCAACACAACTAGTTTTTGTACATGAGATTTGCCCATTTCTCAAAAAACTTCAAACAAACAAATTTATTTTGTATCTCGAGTGGATGCCTTCCTTATATAAAAAGCACTACAAGCACTTGAAGCTAAGTGCTTAAAAGCTCCAATAAAGCATTGGTGTGTCATGGGTTACAAGCTAAAGACTAACCAAACGAAAACAAAGATGTAGATATTGAAAGACCCTTTCTCAAAATACAACCACACATAGCACAAATATATCAAAGCCTTAATCCCAACTATAGACTACTCGTCGAAGTCCGAAAGCTCATTAAGCCCTTTCATGGTTTGCATCACAAAATGCATAGCTTTATGAAAGATTAAACATTTACTTAAACTCTCAAGTTACCTAATTTGAACTAACTGCATAGAAAATTTTGAAAAGAAATCTAACCTGTGTTTCGTCTATTCATGACAATAAATTGAAATCGAGGCTGTTTGTTCCTGGTAAAATAACAAAAAGAACGGGACCAAATTGGCAATTTTTTCAATGCAAATGAAATAAATTAAAAACAAGAACAAATTAGTTAACCTTTTTACTACGAATAGGGAACCTTCAACGTCCTTGCGACTCTAGAAAGAGACATTACATATAAACTCAGACAAAATTTGAGTGATCAAAAGGGCAAAAAGAAAAAGAAAAACCAAGAGAAAAAGAAACGAAAATGAGAGTGAGAGAAAAAAAACCCATTGGCTAAGTTCGATGTTGAACTCATAAAATGTAACATGAGCCGCAGTAATGAGAATTTCTTCAACGGATGGATCGATTCGCTGAAGAACAGTGAGATTGAGCAGCTTTGTACTATTCTGGTCCAAATTCGGCATCAATTTTCCGCTTTGAGCCATTACATTTGATTGATTTCTACCTAATGCGATCGAATTTGGGATCGAAAAACAAAACCCTATTTGCTTTTCAATCGCTCTCCTCCTCCACCGGACCACAACGATAAAGGCCAAAGGGTGATATCTTTTGTGGTTTGTCGTTTGACGGTTGGGTGTTAAAATGGTGAGGTATCGTCACACCTAAGTGAACAAGGATCAGTACAGTTTTGCAGTGGTTTTTTTTCCCTCAAGATAAGGATTACCTTCAAATGTGACTAGAAAATCGAGCCAAAATCGAAGTAAATCGATCCGAAAATTGATAGTTATTCTAATAAAACAATTAATATTTTAATAAATTAAATGTTTTAAATACATGGTTTTATATAGTTAGACTTAATAATTAATGGTCAATGTTTATTTAACTACTTTTAATCAAATTAGATGAAAATTGATAGTTATTTAATTTTAATTAACAGACAAACAAGTAAAAACAACAAAGTAATAATCGCTAATTAATTTGCATTTTAACTATATTGCTTTAAGTTGAGGGGATTTTAATCATCAATTAAAAAATGACTAACAACGTAGATGTTGACTCAATTGATATAAATTAGTTCTTCCTCCGTTCTTTTAAGTTTTTCTAGCAAACTATAACGGGTAGTTTCATAAGTTTTTCCACTTTGGAATAATTTCCATTTTTTGAAAGTTTTTTTTCCCCTCTTTTACCCCTTAAAAACCTCTCTTTTCCTCTTTTTGTTACCGGTATAATCTTTGGATTATAAATTGCTTTTGGGCGTCGTGTATGTCATTATTACCCCCTATTAATCACTCTTCCTCCTCCTCTTACACGTTATTTTCTCTCTCTCTCTCTCTCTTTTGGAAACCATTTCTATGGCTTTAATTGCCCCTCATACCCATGTTTTGTTGTTCATTTTTAGTTCAATTTAACTACATTAAAATACAAATCGATTTATTCTCAACATTTTGAGGTTCATTTTCTTATTTTTGACAAAGTTTTGAACTTGCATGCCCCCGCTCTGGAATCCGCCATTATCTTTTTCTTGAAGCTTTAATTTTTTGCGATGGAAAACAACGAATCTAAGAGTAATTGTTCAATTCCTTCGTATCTTTATGATGGTCTCTGTGAGTATGATGAATTTTGTTTTTGTTCCCTTCATGGTCGTTCACATTCTTACTTAAATGAAATTTTGAAGTGGTCAAAAAAGGATCTTGAGGCATATCACAAGTCCCTTGAAAATGATGCCACATCTATGTATCATGAATCTCCATCTTCTTCTCCTTTTGTTGAAAAGGAACCACCACCAATAATTGTTGAATGGATGTTTGACTCTATGCTTTTTATAATTATATTTGACATTTTGGTGGTGGTTTTTGTGTTGCTGCTAGTTTGTGTTGATCTTTTATTTATGTTTGCTGAAATTTGTTGATGTTTTGTTCTTCTATTGATGTTCTTCTAGTTTATGTTTATGTTGATGTTCTTTTGTTTTATGTTGATGTTCAGGGTTACCTTCTTCATGGTTTTTTTTTTTTTTTTGTACAAGCTTTTATGATGTCATTTTATTGAGGATTATTGACCTCCTAATTCTAAAAAAATAACTTTAATTACTTGAATGAGTAGCATATGTTAAACCTACACATATCACTTGATTTTTTAGCATGTTTAATTCAACTGTTGTGATTAATTATGTCATACTTTTGGGCATCTTTTTATGCATATGTGATTGTATGCTCCTAAAGAAATCCAAGTCTACAATATTACAATATGACTGTTTGGAGGTTGTTGTGTAAGAATGAATGTTAAACCCCCTTGTCTAATGTATTGTAGCCAAATTGAATCATCGTTTGTGATATAAACCCTTGCAATATCTTGTTGAATAAAATAATAGAAGATCCTTCACTTAGCCATTTTCTTAGTATAGCTGGAATAAGTTATTGTATCAGCATTGTAATAGCCATACTTCTTTTAACGTCTTTTAATCTTAGCTTAAATAGCCTTGAGTATGGATTAATGCTAGTAACATATCAAGTTATTTATCCTTAAGTGCCAAATATAATAAGAGTTTAAATTTTTTTTAAACTTTTAAATTTGAATGAACCAAGTCTAGTTTTGTTTACTGTTATTATTATACTAAATTAAAGATTTTCAATGTTATTAAAGTTTATTTTATTTACTAAAATAACATTAATTTCCTTTTAAACTTGATTGATTTGATAAACATATTAATTTTGTTTCTTATGATGAAACTTTATAGTATTTGCAAATAATTTCATAAACTATGTTAACAAAAGCATATTTTATGTGATTTAATAAAAGTAGTTATAAAGAAAAGATATTTATCAAATTACAATATATTATGAAAAAAGGTTTTTATAATGATATTATAGTTAGTTGGTATTTGAAAACAAGTTTTGGTTATGGATTTATATTGTTTTCAAACAAAAGTATACCATTTCCTAAAAATAAGTATTTCAGAAAATTTTCAAAACTAATCTTACTTCTAAAATCATTTAAAAATAGTAAATAAGTATATTTTGACATCATATTTTACCATATCATCCACATGCATATTATAGCTTGTTCTATAATTAAAGAAAAAAGTGTAGATATGTACACAGGTCAGGTTCAATGACAGTTTTGCAGGGTCTGATAGATACCCTAATTTACGTAAGCTATACCCTATATAATTGAGTTCTACCACTTGAATTTTTTTTTCTAACACTCTAAGATTTCTATAGGTACCTTACGCGCCCTTATATCCCCCCAGAAATAAGAGATTCATCTCCATCTTCCTACCCCTTCATCTCAATAGTTTCTAGCAGCTTGTATACCTTTACGAAATCATCCAATTTCTCCTAAATTCTCTTAATAAGTACCTTATATTTTTATACTATGATCTTTTAGACATCCTAAGCTTTCCATTGATACCTCACACGTACATATACAAGCTCTATAAGTCCTTCATCCTTAAGCAAACATCCACAATTTTTTGTTCTTTTTGGTCAGTTGTATATATGAACACAATTTGAAGTGTTTACCCATCTTTCTCTTCATGCATGTATAAATAAACCTTATTGCATTAACTAGAGCATGGAAGGTTATGTTATTCTCTCAAACATTTTAGACAACTAAGAGTAAGCCAATTTCAAACGCCTTCTTTTTTGTGGATTTTCGAACATCTTCAGCTCATTTTAACGCTATAGTTTGTTAATAAGAAATATGAGTATTGGGGTTGCGAATAATTAGACACTTGAATCATTTGATTTGGAATTCGGAGCTAGAGGTTATGAGCATTTTAGTAAGACATGCCAAAAAGGGACTTATAGTGGTGAGATATTTAGATTTTAAGTTGAATACAGAATATAGAATTGGAGTTAGAGATGAGAATTATCATTCCCTAAGCCAAAATAATCAACTTTTGTAAGGTTCTAGTATTATTATTTTGGGAGCTTGGATTATTATTCTTGAAACCTTGAAGATTATTCTTGGAGCTTATTTTCTCTTATGTTGGAGTTCTTATTTCTTAATGCTATTTTATTCACTTTTAGCAACTTTTGTAAGGTTCTACTATCGAATTTCATAATGCTATTTTGTATACTTTTATTAACAATAATACGAAAGAAAGTATTAGACTGTCAATTTGTTGCAAATATGTAAATAATGGAAACGCTGAAATTGTGTTAGTAGTAGGTTACGATATCAAAGGCATGAAAAGTTGAAAACATATTGAAAGCTTTATGCGCTTAATCATAAAGCGTCGCAATGTTGTTTAAGAAACCAACTAATTCAATTGTAAATGTAAATGCTATACATAGGACAAGGTTTAAAGTGTCAGATGTACGTAATTTTGACCCTTATTAGTGATAATAAAGTTGTTTTCGATTTATCCTTAATAGTAAACTAGATGTGCGACTTTACAACAACGGAGTATACAAGTAGTGTTGATCCGTTTTGAGGCAACATCAAATTATAATTGATCTCAAAGTAACTTATTTTTATACAATAATGGATATTTCTACATGCTTTCAAGATACCAGACTCAAATAGATAAAGCATTCCATGAGGTAATTAAATCAAATTAGTTCTCAAAAGATTACATTTAAGGGATCAATCTCAAAGTATCCCACCCAAATTGGATCCTTAATCCTTGCATTTTCCCTCTTTATTTGCAACTAAAATTTGTTCTCGTATACTTTCTGCAAGATGCGGTGCTCGTGTGTCTTTATCCGATTTCGATGATGCATACTTCTAAGGGCCACTATCATTCACCTTTTGTTGGATTATATGGATGTGTCTAACAAACCACAAGAATAACAACAAACATCAATTATTCAATCAATATAACGACTAACAAGTTCAAATAACTAAAACTAAATAGTTCGTTGTGTGAACATTTTGATATGTTTAATACTCGGTTTCAGTTACTCACATGACGTAACAACTCCAAAGAGCAAGGGGTGGGTTACAAACATTACAATGCCATAAAATAAAATTTGAAGTTGACCAATTCACTACAAGTCTACAACTGTTCAAATTGAATTCTGATACTTTGGAACCTTGAAAGAAAAGTATATGTTTGAAGCTGCAATTATTCTTAGAGGTATCTGCAGATACAGAAGCACAATAAGAAAGCGTGAATGCAAATAAATAAATAAATAAGAGAGAAGAAATTTTTTAGATTAAAGGTTACATGTGAAATTTCGGTCTAGCAAATCAACAAAAGTGTTTGATCCATTAAGACAATATCACATAGCAAAATGAAAGATAATACTTGAAAAAAGTTTAAGAAAAATTCTTAGGTTATATATTGGACTTTGGAGTAATCAAGATATTCATACACATAGGCAATTAGTTGAACAATCCAAGATCCACAAACCACAAACTTGAGGAGGTGTGAGTAAACAATGAACCATGTGGATAAGTAAACAACCCAAGAACTTTATATACATAGCAAATTAGTCTAGCAAATCATAGTATATAAACAATCAGCTAAGTGGACAAGGAAACCATTAGGTAACTGTATAGGTCAGCCATAGTTATTAGAATCCCAATTCTGATCTACGATTCTACGATTTTACGATCCAAAAATGGGCCACCGATCCGAATCGTAGGTAGGATCTTAATCTGGTAGAATCATGCGATCCTACTTAGCTCAAAATTTTAGGTAATAGGATCATAACACGATTCTACGATCCTACGATTTTACGATCCGATCTTACATAGGTAGTTTCAATTGTAATATATTTTCATATCATACAGATTTGACTTACGTATAAATATATAATTAAAATAACTATATTAATACCTTCATAAAATTCAAGTTTTTCTTAATTTGTAGTTTAAAAATGAGTACTAAAAGCGTTTTTTGTTCAAAACTTAATAGATGAAGTCAAAAAAGTTTTTACTTACACCTACAAACTTAAAAAGATAACAAATATAAATGATAATCAGTAATTCAAAGCACATTGATGCATATTTGTAGGATCACACGATCCTATGATCCAATCCTACCGATTTCGATCCTACCCCCTCAACGATCCTAGGTAGAATCCCGATCCTAATAACTTTGAGGTCAGCTGTCAGCATATACACCATCACATATGTGTACCATGGTAGTGACTAAGATGAAAATGTAAATGAATGTTGTATGATTAGTGTAATTCAAAGAACAACAATAAGGATTCTAACACAAGTACACAACTACTTGAGAGGCATCCTCTCCCCAAAATGAGCATAAACCATTGGGTTTGGACACCGGGCGCTGCCAAATCATAAGACACATCATGTTTATAAGGTCGGTTTAAAGTAGCATCAAGATCTCCCTATATTTCAGGGTGCCTTCATAAAGCTTTTAAACCTTAAAAAAATTAATAATAACAAGAGGATCCTAATATTAAACTATACAGGTACATGTATTTTGAGATTTTGAAATGTAATTTAGAATAACTTGTGAATAGTTGAACTGTAGTTTAGATTTTGTTTTCCCATGTAAGCACTTACACTTCAAGTTCATCCAATTGCCCAGGCTCACATGAAAGCCCATTTGTTTAAACTAAGGTGAAGACTGTTAGTTTACAAGGCAACAAAACGATATCATATAGATAATTTGCATCTTGAAAGCCATCTTATAATTCCAAAAATATGAGTAAATTAAAGAATAGCTTTGTTAATAGGGTAACAATAGATATAGAGTTTATTTTCCATATTCTCTAGGTGAATTGTGCCAATATAAAAACGAGATATCCTGCGTATGAATATAACTTTATTCTGCATCATATCAGAGGTAAACATTTTAATCATGTTGACAGCTAGATCAAAAAAAGTCATTTAAAAACCTCCATCAAAATCATTAGTAACCACTGTTGACAAATTTTCTTTGCATCAAAAAGAAAATATTGATAAATTTTAAATCCCTTCTACATATCTGAGGCCCTTGTTCGGAGCTCCTATAAATATTAAATAAAACAATATCAATATATAGTGATGGGAGTAAAAGAAGAAAATCTCATTTTGTTGATCATCCCGAACTTCAAAAGTTTCAAATAAAATGTGAATCAGTGAATGTGAATGCATTGCAATTTTGTGTATATACTTAAAGGTTCAAAATTACTAAAACATGGGCAATCTGAATATGTGAGGCAATATAAGTCAGCTACTTACTGTGGCAATCACAACAATATAGTAATGACTCTTGGTTGAGTATCTCCATGTGCATAGGCCTCATTTAGGCTGCCAAAGTGCCAAGTCTTCAAGTTTATCATCAAGTAGTATGCTACTTGCTTGTATAGTACATCCCTTGGTAAGTTATTGATGGTAAGTCATGAACAAATTAATGAGATTGTATGGCTATGTTGTATTATGATGCAAAAATTCAAAACAAAAAGCCAATCACATCTAAAAAACCATAATTTACAATAGCAGGAGTATTTGTTGGTGAAGAGGCCTGTCAACATTTGCATTTTTATAATACAACATAGAGGAATTTTAGACAATGAAGACCCACCAAAATGGAGTATCATTTATGGTGATGTATTGTTTCAACAATTTTAATTACTACTTGAGAAACATTTATTTAATTGATAGGAATCAGATTTATAAAAAAAACTATTTTAAAAAATAAATGATTGATAAAACAAAGGAATTAAATTAATAGATGTGAATGAGATTAAAAACATGAAAGCATTATTAAAAAATAAAAAGATGTAAATTAAGTGGAACGAAAGCAAAATAAAAAGTAGAGTCTTTTCATTGACAAAAAAAAGAACAAAACTAGTGTAAATTCAAAAATTTGCAGCAAAAATTAAAACTAGTGTTTTAATTCATCACAAAGTCCACAAATAAATGTACTATTGTTTTAACTTCCAAAATCACTACATATATTAGAAAAGAAAAAACTGGACATGTAATTAAGATATTTAATCCAAGTTCTTAAACTCCAAATTGGATGCATGGGAATGCTAGATTCTCAAAGCCTGCCAATAAAAATGATCAACATCACTTTTATTTGTCCCTTTAATAGACCTTACCAGAGATTTTTCAGATAAACCAAAGTTTGAAACCAATTAAGATTCAAGAGCATTGCATTTAGAACTGCACTCAAGTAGGTCTACACATACAAGTATACAACAAAAGCTTCATATAGAGAGGATGCCAAACAAAATATCAAAGGACACAATAGACTAACGAATATATTTACTCTAGGATGGCAAGGCCACTCAAGCACACGAGTATATGAATTGACTCATCCTGTGTAGAATGCTAATAGAATCATTTCATTGACACATAAGAAACTTGAGATTTTTCAGGTGAGTACAAATTTGACATAATGCTAACTATACTAACTGTCCAAAAACTGTCAGAGTTTAGACTGAACAAACAAGAACTGAACACAGTGCAAAGAAAATCAGCATACCCTGAGTTTTATAAATCTGAAACAAAAGAATTGTAAATCTTTGGACCCAACGAAATAAGGGGATACATTTCTTTGACATATATTAGGAGTTGTCAAGAAATATGGAAATACATACCACTTAGAAGCTACATTGGCAATTAAAAAAGTTTTTCTAAATAAATTAGAATGACCAACATAATAGATGACAATTCAAATCTACTCTTAGTAATGTAAGACTCCTATTTATCCAATGTCTGCACCATCAAAATCTTCTCTCAAATAAATTATTTAGGCTTGAAACCTGAAAATTAGTTTTCATTTCAACCAACATATCAATCAATAGTATTAATCATCAAATGCATATATATATAATCATATTCCTCCAAAAACAACTAAATTTAAAAATACCAAAATTAGACAAATAAATGTGGGTATATCAACAAAAATAGAACCTTCTTAACAGAATGAAAGCATAACAAAAATAAAACCTTCTTAACAGAATGAGAGCATGACAATCCGTAATTTTTCATCCCAAAAATCATACATCAAATGAAAACATCAAAAAAATCTACCCAAAAAGTTGATGAAAGAAAAAAGCAACAAAAAATCGTAAGAATCAAAAAAATGAACTAACATTGGGAAAATAGAGTAGAATTGATGGTGAATCTACACAAAATCTAATCCTTCTGGTTTTAACCTTGGCAATGGCGAGAGATAAGTGGAAGATAAGGGAAAATGAGAGAGAAAAATGGCGTGGGATTTGATTGAGAAAGAGGAGAGATATTTTACAGACAAAAGCTAATGAATCTAGTAGTGATGGCCACGAAGCGGGTTACCCGAAACCGGAACAGTTCGCGACAGGTTCCGAACCGCGGAATCGTGAACCCGCCGGAAAAAAGTTGCCGGAACCGTGGAACCGCCGGAAAAACCGTTTGAACCGGACCAAAGAACACCGGCCCGAACCGGTTCATCCGGACCAACGGTTCTATGGAACCGCCCCAGAACCTGGAACCGAACGGTTCTTTTGGCCCAGCGGTTCTTTGGAACCGGTCAAACTAGCCGTTATTAACCGTTGAACTAGCCGTTGCAAATTTGCCTTAAATACCCATCACTTTCAATCCTTCTAATTCACAACTCATCTCTTCTCCTACTCTCTCTACTTAATTACGCAATTATTCTCTTAATTACATAATTAGTCTTCTAACTATTTCTTAATTACATAATTATTCTTCAATTATTCCTTAATTAAATAATTATTTTTTTTAATCATTTATTAATTTCTTTATTACATTATTATTACAATATTATCATGTCTTCTTTTTTGAAAAAAGCCTCTAAAAAAGTCACTAAAGTGGCAAAATCTTTGGGAGGTTCTTCTAGCTCCAAAGAAAGGCCACTTCAACTCCGTCGATATCAACAACACCTTCGGTTAGTAATTATGAACCGAATTATCCAGAAGGGTACGAGTCATACGACCAAGAATTACATGATTATGCGGAACATGTGGAAAGAGAAATACAAATTGAAGATGAAGAAGAAACACAAGAAGAAGAAACACAAGAAGAAGAAGAAGAAGAAGAAGAAGAAGAAGAATCAACAACCCCTATCGGGATACTTAGATCTCGACAATCATCAACAAGATCAGTTGAAGAAGCACAACAACAACAAAGACAAGCTCGTAGTAAATTGGTAAATTCGTAGACGTCTAACGACATTAGTAATTTTATGTCGATTTATCGGTAAATTGGTCGAACAATTTAGTTAGAATCCATAAGCTTGTTTTTCTTGAACTTTCTGGACCTCTAATATATTTTAATAATATTTTTTATTGGTTACTATGAATTTTTAATTAATTTACATGTTTAATCGATGGAAACTACTTACTAAGTATTACGAAAAATTTCCTTAGGCTTTATATGTTTATAGGGTCTTGTAAAGAACTTATATAGCCCACATAACCTTGTCATACATTTTGGAATTTTATTTATTGAGAATCTCTAATTATTAATTTATCAAATATGCGAGGTTAGATAGAGGGACATAGAGAGTTCCATCTTGTAGAAGCTCGAGCATGCAATTGGTGGAGCGACGACTTCTATCACAGTTAGAGTTTGGAATACGTTCCTCCTCTAGCCAAACCCGTACATATATTAGAAAGTCATTATTATGTGTGTTCTGCAAATGTGATTTTGGATCTAATTAAGTAGATACATTAGATGAATCTTATAGTTACCAAGTGTAGGTGACTGTATCAAAGATATTTATTTACATTCATGTGATGAATATAAAAAATTGTAAAAAGTATTCGAGAACTGAAAATGAAAAACGAGAACCGAGGAACTTAAAATCAAGTTTTGAAATATACTTTGTATATCTTGTGAATATATTATGATTGTAATAGTATTACGTTGTTGAGGAGTTTGTAGTTGGCGTTAGGCGCTGATTTCGATTCAAACGACTGTCATTCGTATCATGGATGACTGTATTTTGCAGGAGGATTTAGCTTCATGTTTTGATCCAGGACGCAACATTTATTTTCTTTATCAAGGATTTAGCTGCGTTTTATTTTACTTATTGGTAACTTTGATGATCATGGTGTACTTATGCTTTTATTATGTTTTGAGAAAATAATATGTGTTATTCTCTCAATTGTAATACTCTAAACTTATGTTTTTAAACGATTTAAATTTCAATGGATTTTAACAGTTTAGAATTTAACACTTTCTCATTATTTATTGTAAACATAATTATTAGTGTGAATTATATACTGGGATTGTTGTGCCTGTTACAAAGGGTATCAGAGCATGGTTTGATTTTGTGAATGCGTAGATCTCCATATGCGAGCGTTAAAGATCCATAGGTTATAAATTAGGTTAAGAAGAGTTATGATTATTAGCTTGAAAAGAATTTACACAGAGGTAATTTTAGAATGTTTTGGTTTGATTGATTGATTATGAATATTATTAGAGTTATATTTCAGTGGTTGAGTACTTATAGATTTATGAGGATTTTCAGTTTACGTGAAAGTAGGTTGTTGAGAATTATTGTGAAAAGGATTTGGGAAATATAAAGATATGATACTCATTACTTGAAGGTGATAAATTGCGTATATTTGTAGAGTTAGACATTAGTGATTATATGTCATGACTTGGGAGAATGCTTGATTTGGGACATTTCTAGATTATATAAGGTGTGAAGAGGTTAGGAGGAATACATCAAGTTTTGGTTGGTGAACGAATGACTTACTTGGCATAAGAAAATAGAGCTATTATATGCTTATGATGAAAAACAATTGGCAATACGAATCAAGTACCTTCTGATTAATTTGAGGAATTAAAAAAATGATTAAAGAAGTTATTAATTAGGTTACATGCAAAATTTATATATATTATTGGTGAATAAAGTTTCCTTCAAGAGATATGGATGAATATCAAACGAGTTTAAGTGAGTTTTAATGAATTTGTGTGCTTATCAGAAGTAAGCAAAATGAATTAATGAAAAGCATATTAGTCGTGATTGGAATCAACGAAACGATTACAAGTAGGGCTGAGCAAAAGCATATGATGATCCAAATATCCGATAATTCGATTGGATATCTAAACTTCTTTTTAGGATATCTAATCCAAAATTTAAATTCGGATAGGATATTTGATCCAAAAAAGCGGATATCGGATACCTACGAATATCAGATTTAAACTTTTCGAATATCCGACTATCCCATCATATGCGCCGGAAATCGGATATCGGATAGTCGGATATCCGAGGCATGTATCCGATGATTACAAATATCCGAAAAAATAAAACATTATTGGATATCCGAAAACTAATTTTTTTTGAAAAAATAACATATGTGGGACTGTAATTGTTGGCCCAAAAAGGACAGGATGTCACATTATGTCATCATCCCATTTCATTCTCATATTCATTATTCAGTTAGGGTTTGGTGTTTTGTTGCTTGACTCCTCCCTCACTCTCACAGTCTCATTCTTCCTACTTGTTGCTTGGTGGCTCCCACCATCTTCAATTCATTCAGGTAATTTTCCATTTCTTCAATTTGATTAACACTCATTTTAATTAGAGTCATATACTAATGGAACTCATGAAAGTGCTTGAATTAAGAATCCCCATTTCAATTCGAACTTCATCAATGAAAGTGCTTTTAAATTCAAGCTTCTTTTCATGGCTTCCACTCCATTTTTATGAATGTAATGTAATTAGGAGTTTAGGATACTTTGCTTGATTATGAAATGTTAGTATTAGTACTAGGATATTTTTGTGAGGATTAGGATACTTGTTGCTTGATTATGTAGTGTTAATGTTAAATTCCAATTGTTTTTCCAAAATGTATTTGACGTTGTAAAACAATGAGTTCTTTTGTGGGTTTTATCATTTTGTTCTTTCTTTTGGATGACAATATTTATTATTTCTAATTAATGACTTTAGTATTGGATAATTGTTTGAACTGATCCATTATCAAGGAGTTTTCATTAGACTTTGGTTTGCAGATATGAATGATTATAATGTTCATTGAATCCATCCTACTAGCGAAAGTTCATACCCTACAAACCATGAGGATGATGGACCATCGAGCTTCAATGACGTTGAGATAGTATCTACTGACAAACAAGATGCAGTTCAAACTCCTATTTCAAATGAACAACATTCAACCAAGAGGCCTTCCATAGATATTGAAGTGGAGTCAAAGTCTGTCCAATCTCAAAAAATGGTATCTGAAACCAAAGGTAATAAGAATCGTTCTTGGCTTCAGGATCATTTTACTAAGATAATTAAAAATGGGGAAAAAAGAGCTGAGTGTACTTATTGTAAAATTGATGTGTGGTGACTCTAAAAGTGGAACAACTATTATGAAAAATCACTTGTTAAGATGTAAGGAATACCCGCCAAACATTGATAAGAAACAAAGACTTCTTTCATTACAAAGTGAGCATACTCAGTTACATTCGAATGAGGGTCAATGTTTAATAGAAATAAAAAAGGAAAACTTGAGTTTTGGAAGTTCAAGCAAGATGATTCAAGGAAAGCTTTTGCAAAAATGATTATCGTGGATGAAATGCCTTTTAGGTTTGCAAAGCGTGAAGGATTTCATCTTTTTATGTGGGTTTCACAAACCCATTTCATTATTCCCTCTCAAATTCACAGTTGATTGGGATTGTTATCAATTGTTTCTTGATGAAAAAAGAAGTTAAGAAATGTCTTTAGTAAGTGTCCTTCACGAACTCACAACTGACACATGGACATCTTGTCAAAATCTTTGTTACATGTCATTAACTGCTCATTTTATTTATCAAGATTGGACTTCGCATGAAAAGGTTATAAAATTTTGTCCTGTAAGTGGTCATTCTGGTGAGATTATTGGAAAATTTGTTGAAAATTGCCTTCTTGAGTGGGGAATTACTAGGGTGTTGACTATCACAGTTGATAATGCTAGTGCAAACGATGTTGGGATTGAATATTGGAGTAGTAGGCTTCGAAGGCGGAAAGATGGGACAATTTTAGATGTGTGCAACTCATATTCTTAACCTTACTGTGAAAGAGGGTTTGAAAGTAACTGATAAATCAATAGTTAAAGTTCGCAATGC
Organism: Amaranthus hypochondriacus; assembly: GCA_000753965.2. Lineage (NCBI taxonomy): Eukaryota > Viridiplantae > Streptophyta > Magnoliopsida > Caryophyllales > Amaranthaceae > Amaranthus > Amaranthus hypochondriacus. The sequence continues at coordinate 21,506,478 of CM025923.1, forward strand.
TATGAGGTTTGTCAAATCTTCCCCTGCGAGAACACAAAAATTCAAAAAATGTGTAAATCAAGAACAAAATAATTCCAAACAAATGTTGGTGTTAGATGTAGAAACTAGGTGGAACACAACACACTCGATGCTTGACTGTGCTTAAATATATCGTAGAGCTTTTGATACACTTGAAGTTTCTGATGGTGGTAAGTTTAAAAAGGAATTGGAATAGTCTAGTGGTACTCCTACTGATTATGATTGGGATCGTATTTATGCATTTTTGCCTTTTTTAAAAGATGTTTTATGATGCTACTTTGAGACTTTCTGGCTCTTTATATTCGACAAGTAATGTGTATTTGGAGGAACTTGTTACTGTTAGTAGAATGATAGCTAGTAAGTTAAAAGTCAATATCTAATTGAGAGTTTGATGGCTACTGAAATGAAGAAGAAACATGATAAATATTGGGAAGATGTTGACAATATCAATTTGTTGTTATATGTTGCTGCTGTGATTGATCCTAGGAAAAAATCACACTTTGTAGAATGGGCACTTTATGATCAATATGATTTTGAAAAAGCAACAACTTTGTTTGGGAAAGTAAAGGATATTTTATTTAGTTTGTACAAGCATTATGCATCTTACCAATCTAAGCTTGTATCCACTACAGAAATGATTGATTTAACTAAAGATGTAGAAAGTTTTGATGATTGACATCTAAGAGCTCAAGTTGAATTTGAGATGCATGCTGGTGTAAAGAAGAGTTTGGAAAACAAAAATGAGCTTACAAAGTATTTAGATGCTGATAGAGAGCCTAATGTCATTGGCAAAAACACTTTGATTGCTTAGAATGGGGAAAAAAAAGCAAGAAGACTATCCTATTATTGCTCTTATTGCTAGAGATGTGTTTGCCATTCCAGTGTCTATAATAGCTTCTGAATCCGCATTTAGCACTGGTGGCCAAGTACTTGATACTTTTCGTAGCTATCTGTCTACAAGAATGGTGGAAGCTTTAGTGTGCACACAAGATTGGTTGCGCAAGTGACGTGGTGCATTATTGGCTGAAGAAAGTCTTGAAGATCTCGAGCGAATCAAAGAAGGTATAAATTTGAAAGTATGAAATGCATATTTATTTTATTACAATTCCTTGTAGTACTTTTTTCATAATAATTGATAGTAACCTTTGTTTCTTTTCATCTTTATCTAAATGAAAAGACTTATTATATTAATAACTCTTATTTGAATTACGAAACATGATGTACCAGTACTAAGGCTTGTAGTGTTACGGGACTGTTAGTTAACTAAGGTAACTAAGGTAATTGAAATTTATTTATTTAGTTAACTAAGGTGATTGAAATTTATTTCAAATTTAGTCTTTTGAATATCGGATATCGGATATCAAATATCGGATGTCGGATATCGGATATCACATATCCTCTTCGAATTGTTGCTTACAATTCCAATCAGTTTCGGATATCGAATAGGCATGATATTCGACTCGATTTTTTTCGGATATCGGATATCAGATATCATATATCCGAGTGACTTCAAATCGAATACGGATACTCAAATTTCTATTTATCGGATACCGGATATTCGATCCGAATTACAATATCGAATCGAATATCCGACTTTGCTCAGTCCTAATTACAAGGGCTTATGGTAGTAACAAAAGATTCTGATAAATGGAGTTATATTGCGATGAAGTTTGCCATGTAATTTTGATGACTAATTATAAAGGTTTTGTTAATTGAAAGTTTTATCTTAAAGTTGGGGACTAGTATTGAATGATTGAGTTGGTTAATCATGAATAATCCCAACTTTAAGGGGTATTTTCCTGGAGTAAACCCGGTGACCGGATGACTTGTTATAACAAGTTTTATCTTTTTTAAAAAGATAAATTATAATAAAATGTTGAAAAAAAATGTTAAAAAAACGTTTAAAAAATTTATGGTTTTTTTATTATTTAGAATTAAATGTAAATTTTTAAATTTTTTTGGTGAATTACCTTCTTTAGCAGGTTATCGGGTGACCCAAGTTTACTCTAGACAGATACCCCTTAAAGATGGAATCATTCATGGTTAATCAATAGGTGGGATTATTGAAGAAAAATCATAAAATCACTAGTGGAAAAAATTTCATGTATTGCGCTAAAATTGCTACGGTTTTTCATAGACACACATAAGTTGAAAAGAAAAAATGAGTTAAAAAAATTAATATAATAAATAATGCGGTTTTTATTGGCCCGCAGTAAATAATTTGGAAACAAACACATATAATGCGGTTTTCTCTTGGACCGCAACAAATAATCACCTTCATTAAAATTAACAAACCTTCCTTTACCACAAATACTGCGGTTTATGCTAGGCCCGCAGCAACTGATCACCTTCCATTAAAATAAAAAAACCCGCCTTTATGTAACATTCAACAAAACCCACGAAAAAGCTATTGTTCCATAAACCCTTATAACGTTCATCTTCTTCCTTCTTCATCTTCTTAATCTTCTTCTTCTTGTTCATCTTCAAAAGATTGTTGCTTTTCATCTTCTTCTTCTTGTTCATCATCAAAAGCTTGCTACTGTTCATCTTGTTCACAACACCCTTGAAAAACTGTCATCTTCTTCTTCAAAACCCACACACGAACACATTAATATGCTTCAAAGCCACTCCCAAAATTTGCTTCTTCTTCATATTGTTTTCATTCTTGTTCTTCTCCATTAGCTTTGAAAACCAACGAAAAAGTTGATGGTAATTTCGGTTTATTTGGTTTTTATTTTTTTATTATTTTTTTTGAAAAAATGGTTATATTACTAATTTTGTTTTTCTTGTTTCATTGAAAGTCATGTGTAGCTATTATTAATCTAGGTACACAAGGTAATTTCTTTTGATAACAATTTTCATTGCTTTTTAAATTTTTAGGGTTAAATGATGTTTGTTTATTATTTATAGTTAAAATGATGTTTGTTTGATAACAATTATGTTTGTTTATTATTATTCAAAATGTATTAGCTGTTTTCCAAGTGTCTAAAATATTTTTTTAGACGCAAAAAACCGTCGAAAAACCAAGTATAAAAGCGTCTAAAACCTCCGTGTTTTGTTGTTGTGATATTCTAATTTTAACATATATATCATGTTTTTTTTTTTTTATATTTATAAGTAATTTCTTCATTTTATTTATGAATGTGCATGTAGTTGTGGTTTTAAAGTTTTAAATTTATCATAATTTATTTATAGTTTGTAAATTAGGTTTAATTAGGGTTGTTTATGGTTAAATTTATTATTTTTATGGTTAATTTTGTGGTTAATTAAGGTTCGTTAAGTATATATGTTAAAAAGTTGTTATTAATTTTATTTTGAATTAGTTAATCACACTTAGGATGACAAAAGATCATTCTTCGATGTATGAAAGCATTAAATCGTCAGAATTTATTGATGGCGTATTAGAATTTTGTAGTATTACGGTTGAACATCAAGTTAGGACGGGGGGATTTGATTTTTATTGCCCATGTGTCAATTGTGGCAATGTATCAAAGGTAGATAGTGTTCATATCCTTAGGGAGCACATACTTCGACGTGGGTTTAGGCCTCAATATCATGTTTGGGTTTGACATGGTGAGGTGGGAGTTTACAAAGAAAAAAGTGTTGTTGATGATGTCAATAATGTGGTCGATGTAAATGAGGATGTAGTGGATCGTGTTGATGGGTATGAGACAAATGAAGAGAATGTCGATGAGGATGTAGATCGTGTTGATGAGATGATGGAGGGAGTCGAGGATGAGTTAGGAGAACGTCCTCGTGTATTTGACTTGTTGACAGGGGCTTCTCAAAAGCCTTTGTACCCTAGATGTACAAAGTTCACCAAACTGACAGCAGTGTTAACAATTTTTAATATTAAGTCAAAGTTCAATTGGAGTGACACTAGTTTCACAATGTTATTAGAAGCGTTAAGTGAGATGCTTCCTGAGGGAAATGAACTTCCACAATGGACATATTATGACAAAAAGCTCATGTGTCCTTTCGGCTTAGGGTACCAGAAGATTCATGTGTGTCCAAATGATCGTGTATTATATCGAAATGAAAATGTGAACTTAGAAGAGTGTCCTAGGTGTGGGTTATCACGTTACAAGCATAAAGGGGCCTCGGGATGCTTAAGGGCCCCGGCTTAGGTATTGTGGTATTTTCCAATAATACCAAGATTCAAGCGCTTGTTTTCTATAAAAAAAGATGCGTTAAATTTGAGGTGACATGCAGATAGGGTGAAAAATATCTCATACTCACACATCCATCTAATTCTCTGGAGTGGAAGAGTATTGATAGGTTGCATAAGACTTTTGGGGATGAAGTTAGTAATTTATGGGTCGGACAGTGTACGGATGGAATGAACTCATTTGACAATCTTACTTCTCAACATACTACTTGGCCGGTCTTGTTAGTGATCTATAATTTTCCACCTTGGTTGTGTATGAAGCGTAAGTACATTATTCTTTCGCTTCTTATCTCGGGTCCTAAACAACCTAGCAATGACATAGATGTATATCTTGCACCTCTCGTTGAGGATTTGAGAATGATGTGGGATGAAGAAGTTTCCGTGTTTGATGCATATGCTAATGAGGAGTTCACCTTGCGTGCAATGCTTTTATGCATCGTTAATGATTTTTCGGCATATAGCTACTTATCAAGGTATAAGAAGAAAGGGAAAAAACATGCCCAATATGTATCGATGACATGGAATCCACCTAGATTCCTAAGTGCAAACACGTATTTATGCACCATCGAAAGTTTCTCCCACGAGACTACCAATATCGTAAGAAGATGTTCAACTGGGAGGTTGAGGACCGTGTAGCTCGTCGACCGTTTACAGGTCATGAGGTTTACGAACAAGTTAAGGGAGTTGAGACTGTATTTGGTAAAACAGGGCAAGTGTAAGGGGGTGAAGACTGACTCTGGAAAAAGGAATCAATCTTTTGAAAGCTTCCATATTGGAGAGATCTACAGGTTAGGCATTGTCTTGACGTTATGCATATAGAGAAATATGTATGCGATGCCATACTCGGGACTCTAATGAACATTTCGGGTAAAACAAAGCATGTTAAGGCCATACGGGATTACTTTGAATGTAAGGGTATTCGTCCGGAGTTGTGGGAACATGTTATGGTGATTAAGAAAAGAAATAGAGCTGATGAAGTTGGTGGCAGTAATAAGGTAAAGGGCGGTAAGAAGAAAAGTAATGAAAAAGTTTATTTGACTCTAGCTTGGTACACATTGTCCAAAGCAGGAAGCGAGCATTTTTTGAGTCTTTGGATGGCATTAAGGTTTCGTTTGGGTACTCATCCAACACGAAGAGATTGGTGACCCTAAATGGTGAGTTGAAGTTGGGAAGCATGAAATCTCACGATTGCCATGTAATGATGCAAGCGTTCTTACCAATTGCACTCCGTGGAATACTGCCAAAACATGTGATATCTGCTATTACTGAGCTATATTCGTTCTTCAACACAATTTGTAGTAAAGTTCTTGATCCTTTAAACTTGATGCTCTTCAAGTCGACGTGATTGTAACTTTATACAAGTTTTAGATGTGTTTTCCACCTTCTTTCTTTGACATAATGGTTCATCTTATTGCCTATCTCGTTCGTGAAATCATGCTTTTGGGTTCAGTTTTTTTAAGGTGGTTTTATCCTTTTGAAAGAAACATGGGTGTTTTACAAAATAAAGTGAGAAATCCAGTACAACCCGAGAGGAGTATGATTCAAGGCACTGTAAGCGATGAGATTGGTAACTTTATAGCCGAGTATATGGCCATGGCAAAGCCTATTGAATTTCCCACCTCTCGGCATGAAGGAAGGTTTGAGGGAAAAGAAACAATTGACTCCAAATCGATCACACCTCCTCGAGACAGTCTTTTACAAGCACACTTGTATGTGTTGCATCATATTCCAGAAATTCATCATTTTTTGAATGAGCATTTTGATATATTGCGTGCAAAATATCCTTGTAAAGGGGATAGGGCATTGATGCAGTTGCATAACAAGACGTTATTGATTGGTTTCATAGGTAATATGTAAGAATAACTCAAGGGTGTATCTGAAATTGTTAAGTGGTTACCTTTAGATCATCGTGATGATGTCAACAAATATAAGGGTTATGATGTCAATGGGTTCACATATTGGACTGAGGGTCAAGATAAGAAGTCATCTTATCTGCAGAATAGTGGGGTATCTATTTTGTCGTCATCTACATTTTACGCGAGTGCTAAGGATTAATCGCCGGTTGATGCTAAATTAGTATACTACGGGAGGATGTATGAAATATAGGAGCTTGCACTAGTTAAAAAATCCTTATTTGTATCTTGGTTTTAAGCTTATTTGTATCTTGTATTGGGGGTTAATAATACGAGGGTTACAAATAATACATTATTTGCCAAAAAAATACATTATTTGTATCTTTTGAAAACCAAAGATACAAATAACGTTTTTTTTCCTAATATATATATATACTAGGATAGAAACTCATGCAATGCACGAATTTTTTAATACGTTTATATCTTAATGAAATTTTAAACGAACAAAAATATTAAAATGAAGGTGCGTAATAAAGTATTTACATACATATATTGTAATTAAAAAAGAATTAAATAAAAAAAAAACACAAAATAGGTTGTTGATAAAGAGTTTATAGGTTTTGAAACACCTCTTTATATACTACATTCTCAGTACGATGACATATTTCACCTCTTGTTTGAAATACCTCTTCTTAATCCAAGACTAATGATATAGTTATTTTATTAATTACCAATTTCCGTGTAATGAGTTTTTGAAATATGTGTTAAGGTGTTGTTATTACATACCACTTCAATTCTTCATTTTGGCATACCGCAATATCATAATAACTCTTTCATTGATTTTGCAAATTCTTCAATTCTTCATTTAAGGTATTGTTATTGTTATTGTTGGATTAACACCAAATTTTGCAAAAAAGTATTAACGAAATTGTAGAAATTTTGCAAATTTTGCAAATTTTGTTATTATTATTATTTAGTATATTACATTTAGTATATTATTATTTAGCAAATTTTGTTATTATTATTATTTAGTATATTATATTTAGTATATTATTATTTAGTATACTAAATATAATAATCATTGCTGGATTTTGCAAATTTTGCAAAAAAGGTATTGTTATAATTTAGTATATTATATTTAGTATATTATTTAGTATTAACGAAAATTATGGAAAATTCTTGCCATATAATAATCATGATGTTTTAAATAAATAATTACTGGTCCAAATCCCTGATCTCATTGTTATTATTGCCATATATTAAAAGAATTACTATACTGCAATCCTGCCCATAAATTCCTTCCATAAACACTCCTGCCATAAATATTGACCAATAGAATAATTACAAATGACACTCTATCCTTCACTCACATTTTTCTTCACTATACATTGAAATTAATATAGTGTATGATTGTTTAAGATATTATATTTAGTATATTAGTTAGTATTAACGAAAATCATGGAAAATCCATATAATAATCATGTTGTTTTTAATAATCCTGCTGATTTTATGCCATATAATAATCATGACGTTTTAAGCAATCCTGCCGTTTTAAAATTGTAGAATTTTTGTCTCAGTTGAGAAAATCCCTGGTCATAAATATAAATAAAATAATCACTATACTATTATTGCCCATCAATAAAATAATTACTGGCCAAAATCCCTGATCTCATTGTTATTATTGCCATATATTAAAAGAATTACTATATTGCACTCCTGCCCATAAATTCCTTCCATAAACACTCATGCCATAAATATTGACCAATAGAATAATTACAAATAACACTCTATTCTTCACTCACATTTTTCTTCACTATACATTAAAATTAATATATATATAATAATATATATATATATATATATATATATATATATATATATATATATATATATATATATATATATATATATATATATATATATATTGGTGCTCAAGTGCTCAAGGTTCTCAAGTGCTTAAGTGCTAAAGCGCTAAAGCGCCTTAGCGCCATTAGTGCACGTGTGTGTGTAACATTATAATGCAAGCGTGGATTTTTCAAGATGCTCCGGCTGACTCGGACCAAGCATATCCTTTTTGAACTCGAAGAAATGCCCACAACTCACGGCTCACGGCTCGGGGCGAGGCTCCGGCCATGGCTAAAGGCTACCACATTTGTCATTGTACTCGGGGCAAGCATATCGTTCTGAAGCTCGCAGCAATACCCATGGCTCACGGGGAAAGGATTCCCTTTCTCGGTTCACGTGCGTGGGCCCACGACCCACCGCTCACAACCTACGTCTCGGAGCGAGGCTCCGACCATAACTCCAGGCTACCACATGCCCAGTCGATGGGTGAGGTGCTGCAGCCTGCCAGCACCTTGGGCCCCAATCCTCAAATATAACCTTCCCCCAATAATATATAATGTGATTTTTGCCTTTTGACCCAAGGGGACACTCAAATACAAGTTAAGTTATACTAGTTTTTCTACGGACCAAAACTCACTTTTGTTTGCAATAAAATGTGTTTTTTATGACTTGTATTGTTTATAGATATATTTAAGATCATTTTTTAGTCTCGTGGCTCACGGCTCACGGCTATGTCTCCCTAGATATCGAGGGGAATTCAGTGACCCTAGGGTTTCTCTAATCCAAAATCCCCTAAAGAAACTTCTCAAACATACTAGAATCAAAAGCAATAAACATGGAAAACATTAAATCTATTCTAGAAAACATTAGAAGAATTAAAAGACTATAAAACAATAAATCTATACTAAGAAAACATTAAATAAAGCATTAAAACAAAGCAAGAAAGACATTAAAGTATTTAAGAAATAAACTTACATAAATAAAGAAGCTTGAATGTAGAAATAGTATAAATGAAGAACATTAATCTAATCTATGATTTTAAACTAAGAAAGTAAAATTTGATGTTCTAAAGTGAGGCACAAGAGCTCTCACAATAGGCATGAGTGTGTTCAACCAAAAATTGGGGTTTATATAGCCAAAAAATAAGGGTTTTAATTGCCCAAAAAATAGTCCATTTAATTTGGGTCGAACATCAAAAGAAACCCGCAATGCCCATCAGTTCACCGTATGAAATGAAATTGATTTCCGTATAGGTAGAATGTCGCTGGATTGGAATTTGCTGGCCCGCTTTTTCAAAGCTATTCAGCCGAATGAAGATGTCTTTAACCGAAATAAATATCATTCGAAGAAGCCGCCTAACTTTTGTTATCTAAAGTTGACTAAATTTGTAAGATTTTATTATGTTGCCTAACTTTCATTTTCATGGTTTTGCTAACTTTTATATATACTAGTGTGGGGCCGCGTGCTACGCACGCGGTCCCCCAAGTTGCGAGATTAAGTGAAAATGTTAGCTTATATACTGTTAAAGAAAAGCGAATGAGAAAAATTGTAGGAAGCGAAAAAATTGAAAGACTGTGTAGTCTGAAATCGGAAAAACAAAGATTACAATATGAACATGATGGACAAAGTTTTACAAACATATGTTCTTAGAAGTAAAAAAACGTACATAAATACAATATAACGATAAAGTTACAGAAGTGGAAAAACATAAGAAAATTGTACAACGAAATAGCTCAAGCAAGACAACGTTATAGTAAAACATGAGTTTGCATTGATATAATCGAACTTCAAAAAGCATCTTTATTCCTGCAGGTACAGTAACAATGTGTCATATATCTTTTAAAACACAAAGTTCATAGATAAAGGTACGATACAAGATACAGAAGAGTAATTTGTATGCTTATATATTTTGTCGTACTATACCTGTATGTTAAAAATTTGCAGAAGCGCTTGATGTACCAGTAGCAGCTGATTCACTGACGTCTATGGGCATGAGGGAAATCGATTTAAGAACCCATTTAAGAACGCCGTTTTTTGATAATGATGTTGTTGGGCCAAGCAGCATGTATATCGGCTTTGTTTGTAAAATTTGTGCTATATTGTGAAATGTTTCTACGTTTTCCTGTGCGTATTAGAGAAGAAAATGTATTTAGTCATTACATATATATAGTGGGTATTAAATTGTATGTAAAAACTTACAGTCGTAGTGGGTTCATAAAGTTCTTCAACTGGTTTTTCAAATAACTGCTCAATTATGTCGGTAAATGCTGTTAGACTAATTGTGCCACTGTTATCTTCAGCGTTAAAGTTTAGTACTAATCTGAGAAGAGTAAAGTATTATGGTTAGTTTATGACTTATTTGGAAGGTCATTTTGTTATTAACTAACCTTGGAATAGATGTGCAGTCTTTTTTGTAACATGCTGTGCAGTTGAACAGAAAGTTTTTTTCAGTATAGGTTTTTGTATTACAATTACTACAAGCCAAGAATTTTCTAACATCAGTGTAGCTGAGATTGCTTATGAATGCTTTGATCCAGTGCCGTTCTTCCTGGATTGTATTTGAAGCCTGAAAAAAAAGGCGTAAATAATGAACGTAAAGGAAATACTTTTGTCTATTATTGCGTGTATCGAAAAAAAAAAATTTTGTTGAGTATCTTGTATAAGTATTGATGGAAATAAAAGTCATTAGTAAGTTAGATTTTGAAACTAATAAATAACAGTGTAAAATTGTTTAATAACTTACAGTTTTGGATTTAACCCATTCGATTGTGCAAACATGTTGTTGGTATGATATTCTTTGTGTTTGCATAATATTGTATCGTCTTTCAGAAAGTAAGTTGGCATGCGAGAAAGCCCTGAAAGAAGCCAAAATATATAATAATAATAAAATGTTATGAGTACTGTGAAGTATAAACTTGTAATGAGTTTTTAGGTTCGGAAATAATGTATATGTTTGTTTACCATTGTCTTAGTGTGTTTGCCTTATCACCTGTTGGTTCAAGTATTATATTGGCGGACATAGTCGTTCCAAGGCCAAAACCTATACACATAGAACAGATGATGTGACAATATAGTTTATTGCAATAGGAAAAAACGTATAAGTATATGGTGGTTATATACCTTTATGAGATGTCAATTTTAAGGAAGTGAAACCCACAATAGGGTTTGAATCAAGACTGTTGTCAAAGAAACAAAATAGATCATTCCAGGCCGAAATTGTCAGAGGTTGATGTGAGCTACATAAAAGTGGTGTTGTAAGCAAAAAGTAATAAAATTTTGTAAAAATGAATATACAGACTATTATACTTGGGATCTGTAAAGGATATACAAGTAGTAAAATGTGCAAATCTTATTCTTAGTAAGAATAATAAAATTTTAGATATATATACTTTTATCATGAAAAGTTTCATTTATCGATAAGAATAATAAAATTATATATATATATATATATATATATATATATATATATATATATATATATATATATATATATATATATATATATATATATATATATATATATATATATATACTTTTTATCATGAAAAATGTCATTTATTGTAGTAATAATAAATCAAAACGTGATATTAATTAAATTATTATGTTGTCAAAAAAACATGATCGTAAGATCATTAAAAAGATTTTTATGTCTGTTATCTATGGAATTATAATAAATTAAAGTTCGTGTGAATTTTGTTTGCTTGTGGGTAAACATAAATCTTTGAAGTGATACCTGTGATCTGTAATGAATATATCACAGACGCTGTTTTGTCGAGCAACTACTCCTTTTACTTGCCGAACTTCACTAACGAAGATGATAATACCAAGTATATCTAACAAGAAAGGCATTGTACAAAAGTGAGTTATGGGTGAGAAAAAAAACTGAAATTTAGATAGATGGAAAACGCAATACAAACCAAATCTTTCGCAGGTGTTAGCTATTCTAGGTATGGAGGCGATCGAATGGTATTGCGGTATCGACTCCTGTGACTCAACGCATGTTGGCTGAATGATTGTGCGATTGTTCATTGTCATCTGAAATTCATTGTGTCTCGTCTAAAATCTTGGATCAACGGGTCTTATGGTTGCGTTTGAAATTATGTACTCGTAGTTCTGTTTTATGACAGCGTCGTATGCAGTAATATCGTCTTCAAATAAAGTTGCCTTCATTACAGAACCCTGTTTATGAAAAAAAAATTAATTATTTCTATTATATGTGTATGTAAAGTATATGGAAGTTAGAAATAGCGTATGGCAAAAAGTATAAATACCTGCATATCTTGAAGTACGAGTCGCTGATATTTCTTTTTTCCGGGTGATTGAAACGGTCGCGATTTTTCAATAACTCGGACTTTGACTCTATAGAGTGTTGACTTTTCTGTAAGGTCGGCTAAAAACGTGTAATCTTGCTGCATAGTTAGAGATGTGGTTTGTAAACAAAGGACAAAACCACTTAAATGGTAAGCTGAATGCAATAGTAATCTGCGATATAAGATGAAAACAACATGTGCAAATAAATGGACACTTTTCATAAGCTAACAGTATATATAATCTGAAAATTATGTAATTCACACATTATTCTAAAACGAATAAACTTTCGATTAACTAAAATATATATAGTGGGTTATGTTAACAATTTATTTAGATTTATTTGTTGATAATGTATATAAAATTGTTTTTCAAGATAAAAATAGGCATATCAAACAGTATTAAAATGACGGTAAAATCAGCTGAAAAAAAATGAGAATGAATGTGCTTGCTAAGATTTCTATATCTAACACATGACAGACTCAGTGAACACACTATTCAAGTTATATAGCAAGAACAAGTATTTTAAAAAAGATATTCTATGTTGGTAGGGTAGAAGACTAAACCCAAGAAAAACAGAGCATAGCTAATCATTATAAAGGTCTAAATAGATGTGTAGTGAATTGAAAAGAGAGTTTAAATGCACAGATGAGATTGAAAGAAAGTGGTGGACCATAGTCAAAAAATATAAAAATGCAAATTAAATGAGACAGACTACAATATAAAATGAAAAAAATTAAATAAAACGGAGCAAGTATGCATTATTATGGAGTAATAAATAATTATTTTATAATAGTTATTTTTGTAGAGTTGGCGAACTATGCTAATATACCTAAACACTAATAAAGTTACTTAGATAGTAATATTATGTTTTATATACAAAAGAAGCTATTCATAATAAACCTAACAATTTTTCAATGACTCGTAAGGTATAATGTAAAATATTTTTAAAGCTATAAGGAAAACATACTTTATTTGAGTTCGTAATAATGTTGTGTGTTAATGTGAAAATGAGCTGTATGAATTATAGTGTAAGATATGTTGTAAAGGGTTTGTATATAAAGAAGTAGATGATAAAAGAGATAAGGATAGTTGTATCTTTAATAATGTTGCATGATAGACATGTATGTAATTTTTGGATAAGTATATGTGAGAAAAGGTTACATTTGGTGAAAACAGGAAGTGAGTATATATATAAAATAAAAACGAAAAAATTTGAAGAACAAAAAAATTTAGTCTTTCAAGTGAACCCAGGAACAGAACAAACTTGGTAGATGTAGATGAGATAAGAGATATAGATTGAGATATAGATGAGGAAGAAAGTAGATGTGGATGAGATAGAGATATAGATGGAGATATAGATGAGGAAGAAAGTAAAATGGCAGAAAATGGATAATGTCGATCACAAATTCAGTAATAGTGTTGGTATAAGTTTGTTATGACAAGGTGTACTACTATTGCAGTGATTGGGATGTGTGTTTGTAGCATTTTTTAGCACACTAAAATGCACCAGAACAAGCATAGTGACCATGATTACTTTATGATATCTTACTACTTAAGAAAAATGAAAACAAAATGATAACAATTTTAAATATATATATCAAAGAGATATATTGAATAAATAGGAAGTATTATAGTTGTAGTGAGAACATTGTACCTAAACGCAGCTTTTCACTATTTCATATCTTGGATTGACTGACCCGAATGTAGAAGTGTTATATCCAACACTGCACAACAGAAATAGTTTGTGTAGTTCATCATCAAAATATTTCACATACGTTAAACGTACTTGGACGATTTAAGGAAAATGGACACGTAATAAAATTGAACATTACCTAAAATACTTGCATCAAAAATGGCTTGATAAATTTACTCTTATCTAAGACAGTCTCGCTTCCTAGTTCAAGCTGACCAATTTGTTGGGGATCACCATTATACTTGTCAAGGAGAAAAGTCACAGCAGCTAAAATGATATCACAGAGCAGATTAGAGGATAAGCCACTGGTAAATTTAACAAAATATGCTACAACAAATTTATTGGATGCGCAAGCGAAATAATTATTAAGCAAAAAAAAAATATTTACAAAAAAAACGACTATTAAAAATAAGCAGTAGATTTTGAACTTCATGGAGATAATGTCTTCTAACTCAGTAAATATGTGGTTCCTTTTCATAAAGTACTGCACGAAACTTTATTTGTTGTTTTTTTTTTATTCTTTTAATCCTTGTCTATTAATCAATAATGTGATAAAAAACCTTTATCCACTACCATTAAATGTGAGCATCAATAAGTAAAAAAAAAAAATCAGAATTTTTTCCCACAAAAAAAAAAAATTCAAAAACGTGTTGTAATAACGCACTGTTATGTTTTTCGTAATGCTGTATGAATTTGACTCTTTTTTTTTTGTGATGCTTTACTTCTTGATGGCACAAAACTAACGACATTAATTTACACAAAAGATCAATCCCAAAACAAACAAATGTGCACAATTTTTTGAAAAACAAGTCCATTGAGAAGATAGTAATCAACAGCACTTTATTTGAATAAAAGGTTTTCAAGATGCTAGTAGTAACACAAATCCAAAATAAACTTTGCAAGAAGCAATAGTAAGAAAGTGACTATCAGATGCTTTATAGTCTTACATAAAGAAAGGTAGCTCAGTAAAGTGTATCAATAGTAAGCACAAATCAACAACCACACAATCAGTAGCACAAATAGCAGCATAGTCAGCCAGATGATGACAAAGTACGCATCATTGTCATTAGCATAACGCCACAATCAAAACAGCCTATTCAACAAACAACCGCATAGCCGACAACATACCAACAATATACAAATGATGAAGAACTAATTACATTATTCAGCAGCATTACAGAACAGAACAACATGTGCTGAGGAAATAATCAATACAGTTACCAATAGAGGAAATTAATGTGCATAGCAATTAAGAAGTATAGCACAAGTTGTACATATAGTAGAACTTAGGTGCAATGGTAATATACATTAAAAAAAAAAACAAATGTTTAAGTGATTTGTATTGTACTAAATGAACAAATAGAATAGACTAAAAAAATGAATAATGCGAAGAGCAACACGCAATGGAAGTAACATCTATAACCCAAACAGATTCTAATGACAATAACAACACAACATTAGCAAGAACGGATGACAATAAAAAGCAGAGTAATGAATTGGAATAAAGGGAGTTTTGTTGTAACTAATTCATAATGCTTACCAGATAAGCAATCCCACGACATGGCAACAATTGACGGGGATATTGCTATACTCAACTATTGAAACCCTAACTTTATTGGACATCTGGTTCCTGATTTCAAAAGGTGTAGAAGTTTTTTTTTGTGATCGATATTAATCTATTGACTATCGCAGACATTAATCATAATATAACATATACAAGTCCAAATGTTATGTAGTCACATGAGAGTCAAAAAAACTATAGTTAAGAATGAAGAAAACGCTGTATATTTAGAAAAGATATACATACCAAGAAGCTGCACTGATGCGATTTGCTATTTTTGAAAGCACCAGCTGCATTTTGAGTTACAGCAAAAGCTTAGATAAGACCAATTGTCAAAAATGCTGTATAACGGAGGCCATGGACTAAAAGTAGATTTACTAAGCAACCCAAATACTGAATCTGAAACAAATGAATGTAATATGTTAGAAAAAAAAAGGTATCATATATATAAATATGCAATCACTATAATTCACATATTCTTCTGGTAGATCAACTTATTTGGGATATTCATTATCAGCGATTTTGATTTCACCTCCACACAACAGAACGTTAATGATTCAAACGCAAACTTTTTTGCACCACACTTATAGCAAAATGTAGGAGCCTGAAGTTTCAACGGAACATGGGGAACATTCTGTCCTGCAAATATGTAACAATAAAACACTTGTTTTAAAAAAAAGAAAAAAGAGAAACCTTCATTTATGGTTGTTGAAATACCATTTTCACAGACTGTACAATGAGGAGGAAAAAAAATTCAACACCTTCAGTAGACACCAAAAACTTGGTCTTCCCTTTATAATTTGCACAGACTGTACGATGCGGGAAAAAAGCAACACTTTCAGTAGACACCAAACACTTGGTCTTCCCTTTATAATTTACACTGGATGAACCTACATGTAAAAGGCAAGCATCATTACAGCGTAGACGCAGGCCATTTCACACAAGTAATTGTCTAATATTCTACTATCAGTAACAATACCTTTGATCAATACAAATAGGTGTAGCATGATCGAATGATGCATTTTGAACGCTTATGCTTAAACACGATAGACAAATGATTCGTTTTTAATGCTGCTGCTATATATACACATATAAATAAAAAAACGTAATGTAATGTTTAGGAACGCTTATTGCATTGCAAATTATGAATTTGAATAAGGAAAGCATAAAATAAAGAAGTTTAGATAATGAAGTGGAAAAATGCCAGAACGCGAACTACCATTGCAACCACTAATGGAGTATAGGGGACAAAAAGAAACCGCAAAGTTAGTACGTGCCAACCAACAAATTAAATATAAGTCTAAAGTTTTATGCCAAAGCAGCGTTCACAAACATACTAAAAACGACCATAGTGCATCAAAAAAAACTAGAAACAACAGCATAAGATTCGATATTTTGTCTAAGGAACTTACTCTTGTTTGCTAAATGTAGGTTGGTAGAAGGATCAGGTTCAACAAAAACTAAGCGTCTGCTCTTGTAACGGTCAATACATATAGCTGCACTCGTATGATCGCCATAATTATAATCTTCTGTGATTACAAAAACAAATACGAATGATGCACAAAATATTATAAAGCAGAACCTGTAAAAAGGCAACACGAAAACAATAAATTTAAAACAATATTGGACATGCAGTAATACCAGTATTATGGTCTCTAATTTGGGTATAAGGTGAGTCGTAAGCAAAATGTTGTGTAGCAGAACACACTGGACTACCATTTACTTCTGGAGCAACAGTGAAACTTGGAATATTCTGTTTAATACGCTTACTTTTATACGGTCTTTGAGATGAGCTACAACCAGCAGAGTCAGTAGAAAGCAGTCGTTTACTGTTATACTCTTTTTTACCAGAAGTAGTACGATATCCAGCCTCACGAGCAGAATCCATAGACTGAATGGCTTACAACGGGGAGTAAAAAAAAAACCAACTATCAATTTTGCAAAAAACAAAAATGTACAAAAAAATCATGTACCACTATTAAACAAGATGGTTTAACTAATTTGATTCAATACAATCCCCTTTATAGATAGACTGCATCAAAGACAATAAGATCCCACGAATAAAATCATAATACTGAATAACAAGCCATATTCATAAGGAAATAATTACGATAAAAAAAAAAGGTAATTGTCAAGTTATTACTTGAACAATTTGGATCAACTTCTTAAAAAATAGTTAACAGTCAAGTTATTATTTGAAGAATTTGGATCAACTTCTTAACAATTACTAACATACAAATAACAGAAAACCTAAATTTCAAAAAGCTATAATAATATAAATTCATAAGAACATGACAATAAACCAGACAATAAACCCACTGTAAATCGCAAGTTATTCTTTGAAGAATTTGGATCAACTTCTTAACAAGTAGTAAACTCAGAACGCTTTCTATATTTTTATTATTTTCATAAAAGTACTATTATTAAATAACAAAATGAGGTGATATTCCCAATTTTTAGTAAAGGATTTTAAATAATTTGTCCATTACCCCAAACACAATAAAATCCAAATGAAATGCTAATTTTCTTGGTAATTGTTTAATTGGATTTGCGGTTTTGGCTCAAACCACCAAACGCCCAAACCTCACAAGAAAGCGTAGTCCATATACCTTTATTTGGTAAGTAATTTATATTTTAGTATTTAACAATTTACCGATAGATAATTTAACGATCACTCAAAAATCATGAAAAATTCCAAACTAAATATATGCTGGCCAAATCTTGTTGGAGACATTATAGAATGATTTTATAATTAGTTTTTATGATCAAGAATTAATCTCATACTATGTTTTCTTAATAAGAAATTCATTAGAACACGACAATAAACCAGACAATAAACCGAACAAATTAATTAAAAAAAAATATCAGTAGACAACTTGATGAAGAAAAAAACGAAAATTCCGTTAGAAAGAGTACATAAAACAGAACAATTACAACAGGTCATTAGGCGTTAATATTGATCAATCTCAAAACCTAACATAAACTACAATTAAAATGCCATTTTGCACACCATATATAATACTTACTTCTACATAATCGAAAATTCCCAAAAAGTAGACCACTGTTTTAATTCTACTTATTACACCATATCCATAATTCTTCCTAATTCCCAAAAATCAAAACAAGAAAAAGTATATAAAAAAAAAGTGAACCCATTAGCCCTTGACAGTAAGTAACTCAAAGCCTAACCAAAAACACTATTATTTGCCATTCATAAAAAAAAAAAAACACAACTATTTTAATTGAATTCATCACACCATATCCAAACACATACTTCTACATAATTCCCAAAAATTAGAAAAAATTAAAGTATGAAAATTTAGTACACCCATTAGGATTTCACATTGAGTAGTCCCAAACGATTTAGTGACATCGTCAATTGATGAACACAAACGGCCACAAAATACACAGTGACTATGAGTATATTTTACTAATTTCCTCCAGCAAAAAGTATAGATTAAAAAAAAAGCGACAATGGGTCCTCCTCAATTCAATCAAGATAGCAAAGATGACAGAAAATTGAAAAATTTAATCAATTTTATTCAAACAGTGGGGAAACATCTGAAAGCATTCCAAATTTTGTTCAACAAACAATCAAAGAAACAAAAGGCCACAAATTACACAACTATCAAAACCCTAGATAGCAAAAAAAAAAAAAACTAAAACGTAAAAAAACAACATACCAAACCAAATGGTTAGAGAATGAGAGAATGGAGCAGCAGCAAATGAGATGATGGAGAACGAGATCAAGCGAGGACCAGAAAATGAGAGAATGGAGGACCAGAGTAAACAAACTTAGTAGATGCCATGGATAGATAAGGCAGAAAAAAAAAAAGTAATAGGTTATAGGAGTAATAGGGTAGTAGGGGAGGCAGGTGGCACAAAGTAGCAGAGGAATTACTGTTGGGTTAGTAGAAAATTAGCAGAGGAATTACTGTTCATCACTGTTCATGCCGTGAGACAGCGATGAACAGTAATCCGGGGTATTAGCTTCGACGTTTATATATATATATATATATATATATATATAATATATATATATATATATATATATATATATATATATATATATATATATGCGCTCCACACTTTGGCGGGTCTCCACGAATGTCTCAAAATGTGCGTCGAATAACGAGGCCTCCGCGAATGTCTCGAAATTTGCGTCGAACTTTAACGAGGCCTTTGTGAATGTCTCGAAATGTGAGTCGAAGTCTCGAACACTTGGATTTTTACCTCGATGTCTTAAAAAACACCTGAATTAACCTCGAAACTACCCGAAGACAAGAACAAGGTAAAAGCACGTGTAATGTGCATAAAATCAATTGAAAAACCCAAGACTCGACATTAAAATGAGGATATAATTGTGCTCTAAAACGAGCACATCAGAGGCTCCAGCCATGGCTCTATGATACCAATTTGCTTCCTTTAGGTCATTGGACTCGAGTGAAGCACATCGTTTTCGGGCTCGTAGCGAATCTTACGGCTCATGGCTTGGACGTTCCTACCTCATGTCACGTGCGTGGGTCCACAACTCATGACTCAAGGCTCAACGATCAGGGCGAGGCTCCGGCCATTGCTCTATGCTACCAATTTCTTTCCCTTGGGTCATGGGACTAGGGTCAACCACATTATTTTTGGGATCATAGTAAATCCCTAGGCTCACGGCTCGGACGTTCCAACTTCGGCTCACGTGAAGGGTCCCACGACTCACGGCTCATGGCTTGCGGCTCGGGGTGATGCTTTGGCCATGGCTCTATGCTACCAATTTCCGTCCCTTGGGTCATGGGACTCGGGTTAAGCACATTCTTTTTGACTCGTAGCAAATCCCATGTCTCATGGCTTAGGCGCTCCTACCTCGGCCTAGGTGCGTGGGCCCACGGCTCACGGCTCATGGCTCGCGACTCGGGGTGAGGCTCCGACAATGGCTCTATGCTACCAATTGCCTTTCCTTAGGTCATCGGACTCGGGTCAAACACATCGATTTTGGGCTCGTAGCAAATCCTACGGCTCACGGCTGAGGCGTTTCTATCTCGTCTAACATGTGGCCACTCACAGCACGGTCCGTATCACCGCGACTGTGGGAGTAGATCGGGGTAAAGCTCCGGCCATGGCTCTATTCTACCAATTTCCTTCCCTTAGGTCATCGGACTCGGGTTAAGCACATCATTTTCAGGGTCGTAGCAAATCCCATGGCTCACGACTCAAGGTTAGGCTCAGGCCATGGATCTATGCTACTCATTTCCTTCCCTCAGGTGATAGGACTCGTGTCAAGCACATCTTTTTCAGGCTCGTAGAAAATCCCACGGCTCCCGCCTCGGGCATTGTTACCTCGGCTCACGTGTATGGTCCCATGGCTTAAGGCTCATGGCTAGCGTCTCGCGGCAAGGCTCCGGCAATGGCTCTATGGTACCAATTTCCTTCCCTTGGGTCATCGGAACGTTGGACTCGAGTCAAGCATATGCTTTTTGGGCTCGTAGCAATTCTCACGGCTCACTCAAGCGTTCGTACCTCGGCTCAGGTGCGTGGGCCCATAACTCATGGCTCAACAAGAGGCTCCGGCCATGGCTCTCTGCTACCAATTTCATTCCCTTAGGTCATCGGACTTGGGTCAATCACATCATTTTCAGGCTCATAGCAAATCCTACGGCTGATAGCTCGGGCGTTCCTCTCTTGTCTAACGTGTGTGGTCTCATGGCTCACGGGTCACGGTTCGTGGATCGGGGCGAGGCTACGGATATGGCTCTATGCTACCAATTTCCTTCCCTTAGGTCATCGGACAAGGCTCAAGCACATCTTTATTCGGCTCGTAGCAAATCCCATGGCTCATGACTCGGATGTTCCTACCTCGGCTCACGTGCGTTGTCCCACGGCTCACGCTCATTGCTTGCGGCTCTATCGTTTGGCTCCAGCCATGACTCTATGCTACTAATTTCCTTTCCTTAGGTCAACGTACTCGGGTCAAGCACATCTTTTTTGGGATCTTAGCGAATCCCATGGCTCACGACTCAAACGGTCTTAACTTGGCTCACGTGTGTGGTCCCACGGCTCATGGCTTATGGCTCGGGGCGAGGCTCTAACCATGGCTCCATGCTACCAATTTCCTTCCCTTAGGTCATGGGACTTGGGTCAAGCAAATCTTTTTCGGGCTCCTAGAAAATCTCACGGCTCATAGCTCGGACGTTCCTACCTCGGCTCACGTGCGTGGTCCCACGACTCACAGCTCATGGCTCGCGGCTTGGGGCAAGGCTCCATCCATGGCTCTATGCTACAAATTTCCATCCCTTAGTCATCAGACTCAGGTCAAACACATCCTTTTCGGGCTAGTAGCAAATCCCACGGCTCACGGCCCGAGCGTTCCTACCTCGGCTCAGATACGTGGGCCGACGACTCACAACTCTTGGCTTGTGGCTCGGGGTAAGGCTCCGGCCGTGGCTCTATGCCACAAATTTCTTTTCCTTAGCTCATCGGACTCGAGTCAAGCACATTGTTTGTAACAGGTGCAATTTTAAGCACCTTGATTTTCGTTTTAAACTAAGTTTATTAAGTCTCATTTTAATTAAATTATTTTGTTGTCCTTTAATTTGTAAAAGTTGCATTTTGAATTGTTTAAGTACATAGCCAATATTTAAAATTAAACTATATAGTATAAGCTAAATTTAAGTTTTAGTTGAAGAATAAATAAAGTAGTACTTTTTATCATTCTCCCTAGTATAATTATTTGACGAATAAATAAAGTTGCATTTTGAATTGTTGAAGAATAAATGAAGTTTTAGTTTTAGTTGAAGAATAAATAAAGTTGCATTTTGAATTGTTTAAGTACATAGCCAATTCTCAATTAAACATTCTCACTAGTATAATTATAGTAGAACGAATAAATAATAATAGGGGTGTTCAAAACCGGGTATCGGGTCGACCCGGATCCGGAAATCTGGGTACCTAAAATTGCGATCCGGTTCGGTTCCGACCTGGTTTAAACCGGGTCGGAAACCGGATACCCGATTTTGTTAAAATGTTTTTTTATTTTTTATTTTTTTGTCGTTTTGTTGTTTAACCATATGTTTGTTTATTTTTATTTTTACTTAAAATATTTTTTTATATAAAATTCAAATACAAACTCTCTAAAAATCTTTAACTTAATTAGTCATAAAAGATTAATTAAGAAAATAAAAGAATAATATTATTGTTCATAGGTTTAAGTAAGAAAAATTATAAAATTCAAATACTAACTCTACAAAAATATTCAATCTAAGGTTAGCTTAAGAGATATCATGATTTTTTTATTTACAAACAAAAGGAAAAAAAAAAAAAAAACCGAATACTCGGTTTTCAAAAAGTCGTGACCCGGATCCGGATCCGGTATCGGGTTTAAAACCGGGTACCCGACCCGGATTATTTGATTTGCGAAAACAGGGTAAATTACCCGATTTTAGAAACCGAATACCGGATAATCCGGATCAGAATTTTCGGAACGTGTTATTATGAAGACCCCTAAATAATAATAATAATGGATAAAGAATTAAAAAAAAAAAAAGGACAAACTAAGAAGCTTTCACGTGAAATCCATTTCAACTTCTTCCTTCTTCTACATTATTCCAAATGAAGGTTCATAAAACCCCCTTAACTTCTACATTATCCTTCCCATTTTGACGAGTTTGATTGAGTAATGGAAAACAAAGACTCCCATAAGCCAAATTTACTATCCTCGCTGTCGACAAAGCTAAGCCCAGCCTAACCCAATCCTACCATTTGTAATTTCTGCCACCTCCGGTAGCACCGTTGGACCGAGCTCACCGTTAGCTGCCAGCTGTGAGGCAGAGCCACTCTTCATCAATTCTACTCGACATTTCATGGTTCTCCACCTTTCTACTTAGAGCAAAATGAATTTAATTGAGCACACATTTAATTAGTCTTACATAGAAACTATTTAAGGGTTAAATGAGTAATTGATGAAAGGTGGTATGGAAATGATAACGGTGTTGTTTTGTTGTGAAGTATCATTTTGGACTTGAAGCAATTGTAAGCTTATTATTGTCGATTGAATTGGTTTGCTATGAATTGAGTGTACTTAGGTCATTATAACTTATAAGATTTGTGGAATGTAAGAGTATATTATTAAATGTCAAATTATTCAAGATGTTAACTGAGTGCTTATTTGTTGTATGCTTTAGAATTTTTATGAATCGAAAAACATTGAAATCTTCTAGAAATTGTTGGTCCAATTAAAGACTCATGTGTTATGGGTTATATTATAAGAAATAGTTTCAAATGAGTTATCTTAAATCGGTAGTACTTCAATTTATATTTATGTTAAGCGGTTGAAAATAATTATATTTTAATTGCCTAAAGTAAATAAAAGTTATATGCATACATTGATCATAAGTAATATTCCGTTTACAATTATGTTGTTGTTATTATTGAATGTATGTGAAATATATGAATAAGCAAAAGAACCAATGAATGAAGAATTAAGAACTAAGTATACTTCAGAGAATAGGTATTGGCTAAATAGAATGTTTGAGGAAATTAATTGAATTCAAAGACTTGATTATAAAGAATTTATAATCTAGTATAAAGCAATGTTTAATAGCAAATTATAAATAAAGAACTCAAGAAGCGAATGTGGTTATTGAGTCAAAATTAAAAGATTTGAACAAGCAAGCTTAGTGATGAAATATGAGTAGTCACAAGTTGTCTGATGACGAAATTTGAGTAAGCATCAGCTGTGATTAAAAGATATACTGGGGTCAAATGGAGCCTTGACCCACCTCGTCCCTTTAAGAAAATATCGCAGTTTGCCTCTGCTCATCCTATTGAACATCTCGATTAGACATGGGAAAATTTGATCCGACCCGAAAATGAACCCGGGACCCGACCCGCAAAATCCGAACCCAACCGATCCGAAAGCGACTTAACCCGAAACATGACCGACCCGATAATTACCCGACCGAAAATGACCCAACCAACAACCGACCCGACCGACCCGTTTTGACAGGTCCAATATCAATTGTTAGAGTAATCTCAATGTTAGAATTCATTTTAAATAATATTTTAGTTTTCAAAGTATCTCAACATATTGAGTATATCACTTGAACCCTAAAACTCATCAATAAATCTCAAAAAACATACATTTAGCGTCTTTTTATCCATCATAATATTTTCTTTTAAAAAAGGACGTTATAATCATCTTAATTGAATACATATATCTTATTAAATCAGTCAAATGAGTTTTTAATTCTTCTACATTTCAGGAAGCAAATCAATATAATTTATAAAAATGTTTTGCACTTTTGAATGAGCTTTTCAGAAAAGGAATGTCGCGACCCTAAATTATAAAACGCATATCTTATAAGACGAAATAAGTACTTAATTATTTGTATATCTTTCTAACATGAAAATTGTGAAGATATTTTTATTAGGAAATGAGAAGATATTTAGCGTCATTTTTATCTAACGTTACAACTTTAATAGTCAAACACAATGACTTTTATGAAGCGCGTATCTTACAAGTCTTTCAAAATAAGTATTAATTCTCCTATTATCCTTACACTCAAATGAACCCGACATACCAACTATTTTTTGAAAATCGTACATCTAATCTCTCTAATGTGACATGTATGTCATAAATCCAACTATACATAGAGATTTAAAGTTTAGAACACGAGCGTCGCAATAACTGGTTTCTATAACTTGAATTGAGTCACATAAGGCTTTAATATTGTGTCAATTGATATGTGGATTAATGTCATAGGGACTAGAAATAGTTTTTTTATTAAAATTTTTTTATAAATAATAAAAAATGTAAAACTTAATTTTTAAATTTTGTAAATCATAACCCGTTGGGTCAGACCGACCGACCCGGAACCGGGAGTGACCCGATCCGAAAATGACCCAACCCGAAAATGACCCGATCGAAATTGACCCGACCCGTAACCCACCCGACCGACCGTTTTCCCAGGTCTAATCTCGATTAATAATGTTGTTAGATACATCAAAAGCTCAATTGAAGCTTTTAAATTTTTTTATTAGGTTTAATAATTTATGGTTAAAATTAAGGGAAATTATCAATTGTACCCATTAGTGTTTGCACTTTATTAATGGTACACTAAGTTTTTTCGATTATCAATGGTACCCTCGTGTTATTGAGCGTCTTAAAACCGTAATCTAATATAATTTTTTCCGTCGAAAATCGTTCATAACCGTTAAATTTGTCTCTTTTTCTTTTATTTTATAATGTTTTAAATTGAAAAATAAAAGAAAAAGAAAAAATTAACGGTTTTGGACGGCAAAATTAGAAAAGATTACGGACATAAAACACTGAATAACACAAGGGTACCATTGACAATCGAAAAAACTGATGACTACTATTAATAAAGTGCAAAAATTCAAGATAACATTGATAATTTTGCTAAAATCAATGAATACCACTACATAAGTAATGGCCCCCTAATATTGATGGGGTTGATTATTCTGGATTTATGTAATACTCCCTCCGTTTCTTTTTAATTGTCCACTTTCCTTATTTGGTAAAGTCACTCTACTTGTCCACTTTCTATTTTTGGCAAAACATTTTACCTAAATACCCCCAACTACCCCAACTTATATTATTTAATAATACCCCACCTACCACCTTTTCAATTATAATAATCACTTAAAATACCCCTCTAACACCTTTTCAATTATTATATTCACTTAAAATACCCCACTACCACCTTTTCAATTATTATAATCACTTAAAATACCCCACTATCACCCGACTCTTAAAATCCGTTCCAAAGTCAAAGTGGACAATTAAGAAGAAACGGAGGGAGTATAATATAGGGCCCTTGATTACTATTGATGGGGTTAATTGTTGACCGACTTATCTAGCTATCTGCAAATTAATCTTGCGTTGTATTGAAGTTTCTAAAATTCTTCAAAAATTATCATTAGAATTGTATGAAAGCAGGGCGCTGTTACTGTATACAACTTTAATCATGAAGTTGAAACTAATAGTTGATTGGAATCAAAGACGCAAGAAATTACAAGAATGTGTAACGGTATGAAACTATAATTCAAGTTCTTATTTGATTTTCTATTCGATTCTTTTTGACTAGTAATTTTATCTTTTTTTAAAATTTTTTTTCTTAACATTCATTTGAACTAAATTTGAAGAAATTAATAGTGTGGAAGTAAGAGCTTTGGAGTTTTGAATACTTTAATTTCATAGGAGATGTACTACAAGGTTTAAATATACAAACCGATTAAGGTAAAAAAGAAAACATAATAATCTAGCAATATTTACTCCTAAGAATTTGGCTCTTCGTGAAATATACTCCCTCCTATTCGTAAATAATGGGATATTTGATTTTTCACACCATCCAACGTTTAATAACTTTTATTACATATAACGAAATATTATGAAAAGTGGATAGTAATAATCTTTACATTGAGATGAATTAAATTCGATCTCACTTGACTATATTATAATTTATAGATTAAGAATAAAATACAAATTAAGAATGATAGGTCAATAGTGTGAAAAACTAAATGTCCCCTTATCTATGAATGGGAGGGAATATATTCCTACAAAATGGACAATATAAAGATTCGAAACCCTTTGGGTTGATTGAAAAACAAAGAAGTGTATGTAAACACATAAACAATCGAAATAGCCACTAATAAATGGACAATATAGCTTTTAAATTTGAGATTTGATAAATATATGTTGGTTGTTGCAGAGATGTGATGACAAATACTTGATATTTGAAGGAAGCCATAAAAATTTTTTAAGGAATGGAGCATGTCTACTTGAAGAAAGCATTGCCCTGTTTCACGGCAGGGCTAATCCTTTACGTCATTTTTCTGTGCGTGAACTCAATACAATGAATGTTGAAAAACGTGCCGTCTATAAATTCACATTTCATAACTTGTACAAAGGGTGTTGGGAGGGAAGACATGTTTTCGTAGGAAAGGATGATAATATGGAACACAAGCGGCATTGGGAGTACTTTTTGCGCGAAATTCTTGTGGCTGCACAAATGGCTACTCGTACTAATGTCCATAAATTAATAGGATGTTGCCTTGAGACTGTAAAACCAGTTCTTGTTTATGAGTCACTTGATCATTGTATTTTACTTCAACATCAAACCCAAAACCAAAGACTAGCTTTAGAGTTGAAACACAGGCTCAAAATTGCGTGGGAAATATCTCATACCATTGCGTATCTGCACACTGCCTTTCCCCGCCCTATTATTTATAGGAATTTGAACCCTAATAATGTTTTCTTGACCCCAGAAAGCTCTATCAAATTGTGTGACTTTAGTCTGTGTGTTTCGATTCCTAAGGACAAAGAATTTTTCGAAGCAGATCGCGTAGTAGGGACACTTGGTTTTATGGCACCTGAGTATCGTTTGTTTGGAAAAGTTAGAGAGAGTGCAGATGTTTATTCTTTTGGTGTGCTTTTTCTTATACTTTTAACTGGAAAAATACCTAGAGAAGAAGATGATATGTTAGTTTTTGTAAGGAAAGGTATGACAGAAATGTGCATCAACAAGATAATAGATCCTAAAATAATCGGAAATGGAGTAACCGATATTGAGGAGCTTCAATTGAAATATTCTATACAGACTGCTCTTTTGTGTGTGGCTAACAAAGAGAACTGCAGACCGACAATGGTGGAAGTTGCAACGGAGCTGATGAACATCATTAAGTCGCCCCAAAATATGGTTGCCTCTAGTAAATTTAAGGTTTGTGTATCTGTGCTTTTTCACATATATATACATGCTATCAGATAGCTTTTGAGTTTTGAAACAAAATGTATTAATCACGTTTCTCACATGTTCCAGTTAAACCATTACAACGATCATACCAGTGAATCTGATGATGAGTTTTACGATTGCGACAATCACAACAATAACAATAATGATGAGGCCTATTATGATTGTCCGCAAAACAGAGATCAATTGAATGATAAAATTTAGAAAATGGGTCTGGGCAAGTTAAATAAGGAGGAGAAAAAGTAGTTCACTCATAAACCCAAAGATGGATCACTACTAAAACCAATTGGTGATAATAAGAGTTTCTCCTTGACTTTATAAAGTGATGCATACTCTTCTCTTTCTCCGATGTGGGACAACTCACATGTGGGTAACACATGTCCACATCATCACATAAGGATGACCGAATTGTAGTGTTAATTTTGCATTTCTTTGGAGTAATTACAAATTACTAATTAGTGAGAGTAAGTGGTAAGGTTTCAGTTTAAGTATCTTTCATGTATTATGCAATTAAAGTTACTTCCAAGTTACAAATTATATTACGTCATTATTATCTATTTATTTATTTTATACTCCTTCCTATTCACCATAGGAGTCCCATTTAACTTTTCACGGATTTTAAGGAGAGTCAAATGGGACCACATGTGTAAGTAAAGTTGTTAACTATCTAACTTATCCTAATCTATATTTAATCAGGACCCTTGGATTAACTTCCTGCACACGCTTGTAGAAATACTTAGAGATAGTCGAATACAACAAGAGGGTTGGGGTGAATTGTTGTTTTGTAAGTTTAAGTATTTATGCCCTATTTTTGCGGAATAGTATAAGGAATTAAACCTTGATACACGCGCTTATCGCGCGATTTACGCACCAATATTACTTGATTTTACTTCATTCTTGTGCGTATCTTACTTAACTCAGGCCTTTCATAATCAAATTCTATGATTTACGCTTGTGGTGTAGTGCTTTGATTATTTCAGGAGCTTATAGCCGCTTTCGAGGAAGATTTAAGGTGATCGGACACTTAATGAACCTTGGGAATCAAAGCCCGACCCTTCGGATTAAAAACGACAAATCTTGGTGGAAATTTATGAAGGAGTCGAGTAAAGTCGACTGGGGGTCGACCCTGTAGCTATGCAAAATTCAAACGGCCAACACTTAGAAAAATTTTCAAGATCAAAAATTGCCCAGCACAGAACCAGTCGACCGGTCCACTGGGAGGAGTCGAGCCGACTGGTTCACTCCTGACAGCTACTGATCATGCAAATTTTATATACCGCAAGCGCACGGTGTACGTGTAGTACGGGTCGAACAAAAGGAGGCGAGATAACTCTAGATTGTATGCTTTATGACTATAGTAAGACAAACTCTAGGGCGTCGGGCGTCACCTAATTCTAACATGGAAGTCAATTACTCTCATGATTGTATGAATTTGAGCCATCGACATAATTGAACGTGATCTAATTAATCTCAAGCTTCTGTTCTATTGATTAATATCGATTTAAGGCGAATTAGTATTAATCTTCAAACTTCCGTTCTATATGTTAAACTAGAAGGAATTTAACTTAAATATATCTCAATCTTAAGTTAATCCTAATCTCAAACTTCTGTTTTATTGAAAAGGTTAACAAAGATGTTTAAATCAAGATTCATTAAGCATATATTCAATTATAGACTCAAATCGCACACAATCGATCGATAAAATATCAATTCATGTTTCGAATTAGGGATTATACCCTAACCCTAGATAAGAAAACTACTCACAATGCATATTAATCAAGAACACATAGAAATTGATGAATAAAAGTGAAGAACGAAATAATAACATCAGAAAACTTACGAATTCTGAAGATAACATAACATAAACTTGAAAGTACGGAAATTCGAATGTAACAATGATGTTCAACAAAGGAAACTTGCAAGAAACTCCAAAGAAATTACAAGAAAAAAATTACCGGAAAATGAAAATACTGAAAAACTGAATGAACACTGATAAACTGGATCCTTTTTAATTTAATGTAACCGTCAGTAAACCGCCCCGGATATAAAGTGACGAGCATTGCTTGATAGGCGACGAGTCATCGCAAAGTTTCTGGCTCTTGGGATGCTTTTCATTGATTGAGCGACGAGCATCGCATAAGTAGCGACGAGCGAACTTTAAGGCGACGATCGTCGCTTTGGGTCTGACTGGTGAACTTTAAATGGCCGCCATTTGTTGTGCTATAATTAGATATGGACATATAATATACCGTCGGACAACTCTTGAAGTCTACTTTCCAATGCTGCAAACGTTGCATTAATGTGAT
>CM025923.1:21538282-21582405 GCA_000753965.2 Amaranthus hypochondriacus
GCTTGCTCACCCACTCATGCCACTCTTTTGCCTAGGTCGCCCTTTCGGGTTTTCAACCTAGCCGGGCTTTTCTCTTATTAAGCATGATTTTCTTTCCCCTTTTCAATAAACAACAAAGTACAGATTTAGCTATAAGATGAAAATTAAAATGCATGATCAAGCTAAATCAATACAAACATGTAGGATACAAAACGTGAATAGGCAAGCAACGGGTTCCCCCATGCTTGCTTTTCACGGTGGATGGTAATAGGGTGTTTATCAACCCAAAATAAAAGTAGGGTCTTTAGTAACCCTAGATAAGACAGTGAGAATACAAATATGAGAATGCAACCTACCTAATAAACTTCGATGTTGAATCGGGATAACACCATCGGTTGTAACTTACCTCTTAAATATGAACATCGGTTCTCCTTATGACTCCCCAAAAATAAAAGGCTTCCTATCTTAGTCTCCTTCCCCTCATATAATGATCTCACATGTAATCCCATAAAAATCCCAAACCCCTTACCAACCTCAAACCCATCCCAACACAAAAATCAATCATCACAACCACAACATAATGTACAAAAATAAAAACCCATTTTAATTATTCGACTTTCGAAATGGAGGTGAATATGTTACATATATATCATTACCTCTTGGTTGAGGAAACTATTGCTTTTAGTTAGTTTCGAGGACGAAACTTTTATAAGATGGGAAGACTGAAACAGTTGCAGAAATTTATCTCATTTAAATTACGAATTTAACATCTAAATATTTTAATTAGTGATGGTAGTAAAAAAAAAAATCTACGATGATTAGAAACTTGTCAACTCGTAACATAGTTATGAAGTGTAACAGGTAACGTAAACTTTGGAAATAAAAACTTAAAGTTGAGCAACTACCCATAACATTTTGGGATAATTATAATACTTACCAGAAAACTTTATTTACCCATGTTGAGAATAGATTAAATATTTCATACGTGTATACAAGTGATTTTTACACATGAAATACAAGTTACATAACTTGTTACATGTACAACAATTTTTACCCAAACTTTAAACTATCTTAGATAAACCTTTCTTGCACCATAATAGACCAAATTGAGGATAAAAATCACCTCAAATCAGCCTAAAACAGCAGCCTCCTACCTACCATACTACCCCTCTTTTAGCCCCAAAACCCACTTACATACTCCACCAAAGTCTCTACCCAAAACCCCTTTTGTTCTTACCCAAAAACACCATCATAACAAACATGCAAACATGATAAATTAAGACATATTTGCTGTCAAGATTTTTAGCTCCATCAACCTTCTTTCACTCTTCATTTTACTCCTAAATTCACCCATAAGTACAATAGAGGTTCAATCTTACAATTCCTAGCAAAAACACCTTCTTTTATCATCAAATCTTCTTCAAAAAACCCATCTAAGCTTCTGAAAATTTATGTTTAGAAATCAAATCTTTCATAAAAATTATCGTCATTTCAAGAGCTTTCCATAGACACAAAACTTGGGGAAATCCACCAAGTATAAAGTAAGTTATGTTCATTTCTTTATTTCACTAGTTATGTTAAAAACTTGTTCATGTAAAATTCATTTTACATGAAATCTTTCTATAAAATAAGATTATTATAAAAATGGGTATTTCATCATAATAACTAAGAAAAATAATCTCTTAAGAAGGCCTAGAAATTTCGGCTAAAAGAAGGAAATTCAAACATTTTTCTTCCATCAACTTACCATCTCCTATTTTTGTTTCCTAGCCAAAAACTCTCAAGTTGTGGAACTTGTTCAACAATTGTTGCTCAACACTAATCAATCTCCAAAGTAACAAAATATCAAAGAGTAAGTAAAATCTAACAATTTTTAGTTAGAAATCAAAAGTCATTAAGTTGCATAGAAAGATCCGAAATAATTCTATTTTTTTGAATTCTTTAAAAATAATTGTAGCAAAGGAGTTGGATCTTAGTTATCGAGAGGTTGTACCAAAAGTTAAGGAGTACTTTTGGAGCTAAGGATCGAGGTATTCACATGGGGTGATTTTTAAAGGATTTAAGGAACAAGTTGGAAATTTTGTATAAACTTGCTTTTAAAAATAAAATTCCCAAAGAGAAGTACTTAAATCTTGAAAAATGATATCAAAATGATAATTTTTGAGTAAGGAATGATTTATTACATGTATTATTATTGTGGGCATCATGCATGTTAATTTTATGAATTGTTGGTTTAAAGGCATGATTATATAAACTTTGAAAATATTTGAAATTCATTTTTAAAAGTAATTTCCAGTAGTTATATGTTAAAAAAAAAATCTCTTGAATATTTTTGTTGAAATTTATTCGTTAAATCGGTATTTTAATGGATTTTAAGGTGTTTAATACTCTTATTATAAAACATGGTATTAGATAAACTCTTGATCATCAAAACTAATTAATCAAATCATATTATAATATCTCCAAAAAGATTTGGCCAGAATATATTTAGTTAGGAATTTTTCATGATTTTTGAGTGATCATTAAATTGTTTATTCGCTAAATTATTAAATAGTAAAATATAAAATAATCACCAAATGAAGATATATGGACTTGAAATTTTTATCACATACTCATATGGTCAGTAAATAAATTTGGTAAAATATTGAAAAGATTTTATTGACGTTTAAGCACCTTAATAAAATAATAAATGGAGTGTTTTGGGTATAAAAGTTTTATGAGACACTTATATGAACAATATATAGATGTTGAAAAATTTATATGGATTTTCGTGACCATATATGGACTTAAATAAATTTTATTCGATTTATCGGTCAAATAACAATATTAATTATTAAAAGGAAAATTTGCCGAGAATAATCCCAACTATCATCCGTTGGCCAGAAATAATCCCAACTATTGATTATTTTTTAATAATCCTAACTATTGATGAAGTTTGCTGAAAACAGTCTCATTTGATAGTTAACCGGCTGTAGTTGGGATTGTTTTCAGCAAACTTCATCAATAGTTAGGATTATTGAAAAATAATCAATAGTTGGGATTATTTTTGCAAATGGGTGATAGTTGGGATTATTCTTGGAAAATTTTCCTTATTAAAAATACCCCACATTGTTTATAATGGTTATTTAAAACTTTATATTCCTTAAAATAGTTTCTGGAACATTATAAAGTTTTTATATTATTTTATTCGGACTTAAATAATTTTAAACCGATTTTATTTGATTTATTGATAAAATGCCTATATAAAAAAATATCATACATGACGTTTATAAGTTTAAATGAGCTAATAAAAGTATTATATGACTTCTAAAACTTGGGTAAAATTTATTAAGCTAATTATTAATTATTTACTAATTTATCAAATTAATAAATATTATTTAATTATTTAAAGGTGTAATATTGTTAATTGAATTTGAGTAAAAATAAACCTATATCAAAAATCTTTAATTGTATTATTAACCTACTGCCTCATAGTATAAAATTACTTTAACTTAGATGGTTTATAAATTTTATGGATTTAAGACATTATTTTAAATAACGGTAAATACTTAAAATGTCGATAATATTCTATTTGCCCTGTTACTTATCTTGGTCTTCCCCTTGGTGCAAATATGAATAAATGCTATGCTTGGAAACCGGTGTTAAAAAAGATTAAGAATAAACTCTCGTCATGGAAGGCAAAATTGCTATCGAGAGTTGGTAAACTAACTTTGATCAAAAGTGTGCTTTATAACCTCCCTATATACTATTTGAGCATTTTTAGGATGCCGAAATCTGTTGCTCTTAAAATTGTGAAGATGCAAAGAAGATTCTTTTGGGGAAATGCTACAAATGGAAACTTTCCAAAGCCTATGGTCAAATGGTCCTTAATCGAATTACCGAAAAATATTGGTGGTCTTAGTGTGGGAAACATCTTACATAAGAATCTTATTCTCTTATTCAAATGGTGGTGGAGATTTTCGGAAAGTGATAATTCGCTTTGGAAACGCATTCTAATCTCTATATATAATATAAAGGGGTTGAAGGCGTCCTCGGATTCTTTTGGCGGCATTAAGAGTGGCACTTGGGTACATTTGTTGAAGGATGATTCTCCCACTAAGAAAATTAGACACATTTTAGAGGAGGGATTGTTTGTAAGGGTGGGTGATGGTAACTCCACTCGATTTTGGCATGATAAATGGTGCTCCCCTAGACCACTGAAGGTTGCTTTTCCTAGACTGTTCTGAATTTCTGTGCTTCGTGATGCTATGATCAGTCAGATGGGGTCGTGGCAAGATGATGAGTGGGTGTGGAACTTATGCTGGAGGCGACAACTTTATGATTGGGAAATTGCGAAGCTCGATAGATTAACTCTTCTTATAGCACAGGTGTCCCCACAACCTGGTAAAGCTGATGGTGTTAACTGGCATGGTTGTGACTACAATAAATTCCCCATAAAGGATATTGTTGGCAGATTCTATGAATCATACAATCCTCTCATCCCCAAAGCTGTATGCAATTTCATATGGAAAATTAAAGTGCCACCGAGAGCCCAACTTATCTTATGGCTTGCTAACTTGGAGAAACTTAAAACTGGAGATGCACTGGTGAATAAAGGGTTGATTGATCCTTTAAATGGTTTGTGCCCATTTTGTGAAAATGAAACTGAAACAAACTCCCATGTGTTATATTCGTGTACTTTCTCTTGGAGTATTTGGATGCATATTCTTGAGTGATGGGGTGTGTCGGGTGTACTCTTAAATCATTGCCCTACTTTTACCCTTTCATGGAAGAGCTCGGTGCCGAAAAGATGTAGAGGGGAAGCTTTGGAATCTTATTTTGGGATGTGTAATCTAGTCAATCTGGTTCGAGAGAAACAAAGTTAAGTTTAAGAACAGGTCGTGTGATGCTCGTTGTCTTTTGTCTACCGTGAAGACACGAATCGGCATTTGGGCTAAAGAACTCCTTGGGTTGGATGCAATTTCATACAATGCCTTCTTTTCCACTCCGAAAGCTATTTTGTTTTAATTTTTAGCTTTTGTTTTGGTGGAGCTTTTGATGTGTAGACTTGGTATTTTGTTAGATATGGCATTACTTTAGTATGGTGTGTAAGGTGGTAGGCTTATATGGGTGTGTAAGGTGTTTTGATTTTGCTTTTGCTGGTGTTTGCATATCCCACTCCTATGCGCTGTTCTGAGTGGCCTGTTTCTTGGTCCCTTATTCCAATGGCTTTTTCCCTCGCGGGGTTTTTTTATGCCAGCGGTGCTGGGGCTCCCAAGTCACAGTGTTTTGCTTTTTTCCTCGTTTTTATATGATTCCTAATTCTCAAAAAAAATAAAATTAATCGTAAAATCGTTATAAACTGGTATAACCAATTGTAATATGATGGGACAACCTTAAATTTATTTTAATTAGGGTATTATAATGACTTGATTAACTTGGGGCTTGTTGGAGAATTAATATGTATTTCGTAAATCAATTATCGATTTTGATTACCGTCAAAACTATCTCATATTTAAGAAAATAGTGATTTATGAAATCTTTTGTCATAAGAATTTTATAGACTTATGAACTATATTATGGTTGTTTTGAATGAATTTCAAAACTCTTCTAAGTTATATTTACTTGACTTAAGAAGGATTGTAACAAAACCTTTTAATTATGCCCCAATATAATACAAAGGTTTTGTTTGATGATATGATTATGCTATGCATGTTTTACCCATGTGGGAAAGATTATGATTTGATTTTTGCTATGTTGTAAAGAAAATATGTTTTGCTATGTTGCAAATAAAAGTTGTTTATCATAAGGAAAAAGTTAATATTTTTTTGACTTTTAAATGTTATTGAAATTGCAAGGTATATATTATATATAAAAATATTTTAGCCTAAATGGCGGGTACATATGCCACAATAAAAATATTTTAGCCTAACATTTTTGAAACAGTTACATATTATAGAAGCGACTGAGAAACTTACTTTCGATAAATGGTAGTCTATAAACTTTCTTTTGTGATATTTTTTATATGACATGTGATGTTTTGCTGATGTGTACCTTTGATCTTAACGATCCTGCGATGATGTTGTTTCATTTTGGGGTGAATTACTAGCAGTGAGTTAAGTTGCAGGTCTGGTGTAACCGCCCCGAATTATGAAGCCTAAGACTAATTGGAATTTAGTATTAATCAAGCGGAAGCTCACTTTTGTCAGCGTAATTAAGAGGGTTACTTAAAGGTTAAACCAATGTTCAAGTAAAATACTTGAACCAAAACCAAAGCAATATAACGGAAGTCTTAACTGTCCAAAATAAAGGAAAATTACAACCAAATCGAAATAAGTCTAAGGTTCGAATTACATCTTTAAAATAGTCCAAATCTAAACAAATGTACTAATACTGTCTAAATACAATAAAGAGATCTAACTAAACGGAGTCAAACTCCAACTCAAGTTCATCCTTAGCTCGCATATCAATTCTCCATCGAGGTGCCATGGGGGTTCACTCTTCAACAAAAAAAACATTGAAAAACATACAAAGTATAGTATCAGCAAAAGGCTGAGTATAACACACTAGTGCCCGTCATACAAGTTGTTAAAACAATTTGGTTTGAGTAAATTCATTTTGAAAGATACTTCTTCATTTGATAAAACATATCATCATTCAAACTCAATTCATTGGTTTCATAATAATTCCAAGTTCTCATTTTTCATCACAAATCGACTTCTTACAAAATTCAATCGTATATAAGGAAATAAGCACACATTCACACTTTAACAAACCACAACAAAACACACACACACATCTAGCATCAATCCACTCTACCACATATTCATGATCACCCATACACTTCATTACAACATAACAAATAAACAAATATTCAGATTAAACATTCTGTCTAGAAACACATGTTAACACCGTCAAATTGGAATTCCGACTTCACCGTTGCGTCCGGAAGGCGTCAAAACCCCCGAGTACCAATTTTCATGATTTATAATGTACTATAAGTATTTTTAAAACCAAAAAGTGCTCCAAAATACATTTTTGATACTTTGATACTATCTGGTGATATTTTGATATTTATTAGGTGGTGTGTAAGGTGTAGTTTTCCTGGGCCGAGTTGGAGTGTAAGGTGCTTTAATCGGCGCGTGTTTTTTTTTTTGGGTTGTTAATTTGGTTTGCATAGTCCACTCCTATGATGTCTTGAGTGGCCTGTTTCTTGGTCCCTCTTTCCAATGGATTTTTTCCCTCCCGGGGTTTTTTATGCCGGCGGTTTGTGGGCTCCCAAGTTTCAGTGTTTTTCGTTTTCCTATCATCAATTTAATCTTCCTAATTTTCAAAAAAAACAAAACAATAAAATAATTTTCTCACACCGCATACACACATTTTTTATGGACATTCATTATATATATACACTCTTCAAAATCATCCATCACACAACAATCGTACTTTTAACACATATATACATATCTAAAACCCTAAAAACATCGTACACCAAATTAGATAGAAAAATACATCACAATTCATACATATATTTTTAATCATGAAAATAATCATAGATTCTAAGATAACACATGTAATAATCATAGAATTTAAATTAAAACTTTATAAATAAAAATAGATTGAGAATTTATAATCACAATTTCCAAAGGAAGAACACCAAAAATGATGGAGGAATGGGCTAGGCGTGTGACTTGGACAGTTTTTGAGAGGGTTTTTTTCTTGAAACTTTAGAAGAGGAGAATGTAAAATGTAAAGATGATTAAGGAAATTAAGGAGCATAATTAGAAAGAATTATTGCCTTGATCCTTCAATTCACTCAAATGGGGGTTACAAACCATACAAAAAACCCCCGTAGGGTCGGCCATCAAGCTCCATTTCCCTCCTTTTATTTATTTATTTTTTAAAATTTGAAATAAAGAGATGGGTTAAAAGGTTTGGGTTCGAAATAATTTTAATTGCCAAAAGAATTGAAATCTTATGGTCAAGCCCAAAATAAAATAAATATATTTATATAGAAATAATATTGCTAGTAAATTATCAAATATATCGGGAAAATATCGGGGTGTTAATGTAACCGCCCAGAATTATGAAGGCAAATACTAATTGGAATTTAGTATTAATGAAGCGGAAGCTCACTTTTGCCATCATAATTAAGAGGGTTACGTAAAGGTTAAACCAATGTTCAAGTAAAATACTTGAACCAAAACGAAAGCAATATAACGGAAGTCTTAACTGTCCAAAATAAAGGAAAATTAGAACCAAATCGAAATAAGTCTGAGGTTCAAATTACCTCTTTAAAATAGTCCAAATCTAAACAAATGTACTAATACTCTCTCAAATACAATAAAGAGATCTAACTAAAGGGAGTCAAACTCCAAGTCAAGTTCATCCTTCGCTTGCACATAATTCTCCGTCGAGGAGCCATGGGGGTTCACATTAACAAAAAAACCCATTGTAAAACATACAAAGCATAGTATCAACAAAAGACTAAGTATAACATACTAGTGCCCGTCAATCAAGTTGTTAAAACATTTTGGTTTGAGTAAATTCATTTTGAAAGATACTTCTTCATTTGATAAAACATATCATCATTCAAACTCAATTAAATGGTTTCATATTAATTCCAAGTTCTCATTTTTCATCACAAATCATAAGATCTCAATGGATCCAAATCAACTTCAAACTCAAATTATAAGTTTACATGGGTACTCTGTGAGTCATACTGTGACTCGGTTGGTAGTCGGTCTTCCGTCCGCGACATGTCCGACAAGTGTAACACAATGGTATTGTGAACAATACGCGCTCAGCATTGGTGAGCCGTTTAATTATGCACACAACATTTGCTGTGGCATATGTACCCGTCATTTAGGCTAAAACATTTTAGTATTTAATATATAACTTATAATATCAACACCATTAGAAAAGTAAAAAAATATTAACTTTTTCCATATGATAAACATTTTTTTTACTTGTAATATAGCAAAACATACTTTATTTGCGACATAGCACAATCAAATCATAATCTTTCCCACATCGGTAAAACATGCTTAGGATAATCATACATCAAACATAATATTTGTATTATATTGGGGCATCATTAACATGTATGGAAATGTTTCTTTTGAAAACTAGTTAAATTCAATATGATTTTTCAAGAAACCACTAAAACGTTTTGTTACAATCCGTCTTAAGTCAAGTAAATATAACTTAGAAGAGTTTTGAAATTCATTCAAAACAACCATAATATAGTTCATACGTCTATTAAATTATTATGACAAAAGATTTCATAAAACACTATTTTCTTAAGGAAAAATTACCTAGAATAATCCAAATTATTCATGATTTTCTTATAATAGTCCCACCTATTGATTAACCATTAATAATCTCAACTTTGAAGGGTATTTTCCAATAGTAAACTTGGGTAACCTGATGAACTGCTATAGTAGGTAATTCACCAAAAAAATAAATTAAATATTAATTTAAAATACAAAAAAATATTTTTAAAAATTTACATAAAAAATTCTAAATAATGCAAAAAAAAACATAAATTTTTTATGAACTTTTTTTAAACATTTTTTCCGACTTTTATTATAATTTATCTTTTTTTTTAAAAATAAAACTTGCGATAGCAAGTCATCTGGTCACCGGGTTTACTCTAGGAAAATGCCCCTCAAAGTTGGGATTATTAATGGTTAATCAATAGGTGGGATTATTGTAGGAAAATTGTTAATAATTTGGATTAATCTAGGTAATTTTTTCCTTTTCTTAAATATGAGATAGTTTTGACGGTAATCAAATCGATAACTGATTTACGAAATACATATTAATTCTTCAACAAGCCCCAAGTTAATCAAGTCACTATAATACCCTAATCAAAATATATTTAAGGTTGTCCCATCATATTAAAATTGGTTATACCAGTTTATAACAATTTTACGATTATTATCGACATTTTAAGTATTTACCGTTATTTAAATAATGTCTGAAATCCATAAAATTTATAAACCATCTAAGTTAAAATTATTATATACGATGAGGCAATAGGTTAATAATACAATTATAGATTTTTGATATAGGTCTATTTTTACTCAAATTTAATTAACAATATTACAACTTTAAATAATTAAATAATATTTATTAATTTAATAAATTAGTAAATAATTAATAATTAGCTTAATAAATTTTACCAAAGTTTTAGAAGTTGTATAATACTTTTATTAGCTCAATTAAACTTATAAATGTCATGTATAATATTTTATTTTTTTTATATAAGCATTTTATCGATAAATCAAATAAAATCGGTTTAAAACTATTTAAGTCTAGATAAAATAATATAAAAATTTTATGATGTTCCAAAAACTAATTTAAGTAATATAAAGTTTTAAATAACCATTGAAAACCATGTTGGTTGTTTTTAATAATTAATATTGTTATTTGACCGATTAACCGAATAAAATTTATTTAAGTCCATATATGGTCACGAAAATCCATATAATGTTTTCAACATGTATCTACTATTAATATAAGTGTCTCATAAAACATTTATGCCCAAAAGATGCCATTTAGTATTTATTTTGTATTTTACCGTTTTCAAACTTACTGATTATTAATAACCGAGTAAAAATTATTAAGGTCTTTGAAAGTGAATAAAATCTTCTCAAACTTTTACCAAATTTAGTCACGGCCCATAAGAGTAGGTGATAAAAATTTCAAGTCCATATGTTTTCTTTTGGTAATTATTTTATATTGTACTATTTAATAATTTACCGATAAACAATTGGAGAAATGGACATTAATAATCCAAACTTTGCGTGATCCGCCCAAAACAATCCTAGCTTTCGTATATTTTCTAATAATCCTAGCTTTGCTTATTTGTTGTTGGGGGCATACCCTTTTAAATCTTAACCGGTTAGAACCGGTAATAGAGTGTAATTGACAACTTCTTACCCACTGTTTCCTATTTCCCTCCTTATTAATGAATTTCACCTAACCCAATTACACTTTTCAACCCAATTATACTATTCTCTGAAAATTCTCCATCCTCAACGAAGGCTGAATTCGAAGGGTCAATTATGAAGAAGAGTCGCAGGTGTTCGTTGTCAATGGTAAGTTTCTTCATCTTCATCCTCATCTGTATTTTCTTTTTCTTTACTGTTTTGATTGAATAAAAATGGTAAATTGAATAAAAGGGTCAATTATTTTGAATGAATAATGATGAAGAGCTAGGGCTGAACAAAGTTTGGTCTAAACCGTAAACCAAACCGTAATTTGAGTATTTGGTCTGGTCTACGGTCCAAATGGTCTGGTCTGGTTTTTTTTCAAAAAAAGTTACGGTTTATGGTCTGGTCCCGGTTTTTTAATTTTTCAGACTAGACCAGACCGTAAACCGTACTTTGACCAAAAACCATTAATTTTTTTATAAAAAACGGGTTTCTACTAGGATATTTTGAGATGTTATTATTTTTATATAGTAATATATACTTAAAAAAT
Source organism: Amaranthus hypochondriacus (assembly GCA_000753965.2). NCBI lineage: Eukaryota > Viridiplantae > Streptophyta > Magnoliopsida > Caryophyllales > Amaranthaceae > Amaranthus > Amaranthus hypochondriacus. The sequence goes on from CM025923.1 coordinate 21,549,728, forward strand.
GTTGATGCAATCAACTAATTACACGTTATGTTTATTTAATGTTTGTAAGTGCGAAATATTTTCATAGAACATATATTAATTTGGAAAAAAATATAAAAATAAAAACCGTAAACCAGACCAAACCAAACCGTTGTAGAACGGTTTGGTCTGGCCCGGTCTGACATTTTAAACGGTCCGGTCCGGTCTGGAAAATTTTCAGACCGGAATTTTTGGTTTGGTATGATTTTAGTGTTAGACCAGACCAAACCGGACTGTGTGCACCCCTATGAAGAGCAGCTATGGTGGTTGATTATGATGAAGATGAAGTGAATTTAAAGGGGAAAAAAAAGATAAAAAGGAAAAGTGGTGCAACGACTCTAATACTACCGGTTATCATCGGTTAACATTTAAAAGGGTATGCCCCCAGCAACAAATAAGCAAAGTTAGGATTATTAGAAAATACGAAAGTTGGGATTGTTTTAGGCGGATCACGCAAAATTTAAATTATTAATGTCCATTTATCCTAAACAATTTAAAGATTACTCAAAAATCATGAAAAATTCTTAACTAAATATATTATGGCCAAATATTTTGGAGACATTATGATATAATTTTATTAATTATTTTTGATGATTAAGAGTTTATCTAATACCATGTTTTATAACACGAGTATTAAACACCTTAAAATCCATTAAAATATCGATTTAACGAATAAATTTCAACAAAAATATTCAAGAGATTTTTTTAACATATAGCTACTGGAAATTACTTTTAAAAATGATTTCAAATATTTTCAAAGTTCATATAATCATTTCCATCACAATACCTTTCACAAAGTAGTGTAAATCATGCCTTTAAACATACAACAATTCATAAAATTAACATGCATGATGCCCACAATAATAATACATGTAATAAATCATTCCTTACTCAAAATTATCATTTTGATATCATTTTTCAAGATTTAAGAACTTCTCTTTGGGAATTTTATATTTAAAAGCAAGTTTATACAAAATTTCCCAACGTGTTTTTAAATCCTTTAAAAATCACCCGATGTGACATACCTCGATCCTTAGCAACAAAAGTACTCTTTAACCTTTGGTACAACTTCTCAACAACTAAGATCCAACTCCTTTGCTACAATTGTTTTTAAAGAATTCAAAAATAGCATTAGTTCGGATCTTTCTATGTAACTTAATAACTTTTGATTTCTAAATAAAAATTGTTAGATTTACTTAAACTTTGATATTTTGTTACTTTGGAGATTGATTATTGTTGAACAACACTTGTTGAACAAGTCCCACAACTTGAGAGTTTTTGGCTAGGAAATAAAAATAGGAGATTGTAAGTTAATGGAAGAAAAATGTTTCAAATTTCCATCTTTTATCCTAAATTTCTAGGCATTCTTAAGAGGTTATTTTTCTTAGTTATTATGATGAAATACCCATTTTGTCATAATCTAAGTTTATAGAAAGATTTCATGTAAAAAGAATTTTCCATGAACAAGTTTTAACAAAACTAGTGAAATAAAGGAATAAGCATAACTTACTCTTTTGTTGATGGATTTCTTCAAGTTTGGTGTCTATGGAAAGCTTTTGAGATGAAGATTATTTTTGTGGAAGATTTGAGATTATAATCATAAAATTTCAAAAGTTTTAGATGGATTTTGGAAGAAGATTTGATGAGAAAAGAAGATGTTTTTGCTAGGAATTGTAAGATTGAACTTTCTTTAGTTCTTATGGATGAATTTGGGAGCAAAATAAGTGTGAAAGAAGATTAATGAAACTGAAATTTTGGACAGAAAATAGCTCTTAATTTCTATTGTTTGCATGCTTGTCAAGATGGTATTTTTGGGTTAGAACAATTGGGGCTTTGGGTAGAGAGTTTGGTGGAGTGTGTAAGTGAGTTTGTGGTTAAAAGACAGGTAGTATGGCAGCTAGGGGCTGGCTGTTTTGGGGTTCGTTTTAGGTGAATTTTTTCCTCAATTTGGTCTATTATGGTGTAAGAAAGGTTAATCTAAGATAGTTTAAGGTTTGGGTAAAAATTGTTGTACATGTAACAAGTTATCTAACTTGTACTTCATTTTTAAAATCACTTGTATATTTGCATGAAATATTTAATCTATTATCAACATGGGTAAATAAAGTTTTCGGGTAAGTATTATAGTTATCCCGAAACGTTATGGGTAATTGCTCAACTTTAAGTTTTTACTTCCAAAGTTTACGTTACTTGTTATACTTCAGAACTATGTTACGAGTTGACAAAGTTTCTAATCATCGTAGAATTTTTTTTAATTACTACCATCACTAATTAAAATACTTAGACGTTAAATTCGTAATTAAAATGAGATTAATTTCTACAACTGTTTCAGTTACACAGAGTTATTAAGATTATCACCTTGGTCGATTGGAAAGTGTACTCACCCACATTACCCTTTGAAGAAAGCGAATCGTCAAGCTCAATTGTTGCATCACTTGTTTTCTCATTGTTCATCACCATCTGATCGATAATTGCTTGATTGCGAGCAAGACTAGCTGATTGCTCAGCAAGATGTTCATTCATTATTACTTTAAGCTCTGTCATCGTTGATTTTATGCCAGAATGAGATTTTGACATTGTTCATCCTGCAAACACTGAGCAGACATATTGGAAAACAAGTCCCAACGATAATTGTCATCAATGTCAAGTATCTGACCATTGCCCATATAGTTGGCTAAACTCCAACACTCGGGGGTTTAATCCATCTAATATCACATGGCTTAGATCCTCATAATAAAAAGTGTAACCATAAGAGCACAAATATTCCACATAATCTTGAAATCTAGAGAAATATGCATGAAATTGCTCACCTTCATTTTGCGGAAAAAAGAATATAGCCATGCATAACACATAAGTATCACGTAAAGTCATCAACTAAACAAATAAATTATACATCGCCTCCCCGAATAGTATCTTCGATCTCTAGGTGGTCGTTCAAGAGATCAAGCTTGCCTATGCATGCAAAGGTTCAAGGAGAGGGGACAACAAGCAAGTGTCTATGTAAATCAATCAACAAAACAAAAAGAATTAAACATCGCCTCCCCGGCAACGGCGGCAAAAACTTGATTGTGCAAATTTTATATACCGCAAGCGCACGGTGTACATGTAGTGCGGGTCGAACACAAAGAGGCGAGATAACTCTAGATTGTATGCTTTATGACTAACAAGACACGAGACAAACAAATAATATGGGTTGAAATCTAAATGTATGATGCAATTATACAGAAGCAAATAATGATGATGACGTGAAGACAATAGTAAGATCACAAACTCTAGGGCGTTGGGCGTCTCCTAATTCTAACATAGAAGTCAATTACTCTCATGATTGTATCAATTTAAGCCATCGACATAATTGAACGTGATCTAATTAATCTCAAGCTTCCGCTCTATTGATTAATATCGATTTAAGGCAAACTAGTAATAATCCTCAAACTTCCGTTCTATTGGTTAAACTAGAAGGATTTTAACTTACATATATCTCAATCCTAAGTTAATCCTAATTTTAAACTTCTGTTTTTTTGAAAAGGTTAACAAAGATGTTTAAATCAATATTCATTAAGCATAGATTCAATTATACACTCAAATCGCACATAATCGATCAATAAAATATAAATCCATGCTTCGAATTAGGGATTATACCCCAACCCTAGATAAGAAAACTACTCACAATGCATGTTAATCAAGAACACATAGCAATTGATGAATAAAAGTGAAGAACGAAATAATAACATAAGAAAACTTATGAATTCTGAAGTCACTGTCCTGGTCGGTATCAATTCATTTTTGTCATTTTGGACGACGGTCATGCCTCCCTTTTTAGGGACCACTTGTACGGGGGATACCCACTTACTATCAGAAATAGGGTAGATGATCACCGCGTTTAGCAATTTAAGATCTTCCTTTTTAACGACCTCTTTCATGTTGGGGTTCAGTCGCCGCTGTCCCTCGATGGAAGGACGAGCGTCAGATTCAAGGTGTATCTTGTGAGGGCAAACAGAAGAGCTGATTCCCTTAATGTCATCTATGGTATATCCTATTGCTTTGCGGTGCTTACGGACTAAGTTGACCAAACGGTCCAAATCTATGCCATTGAGCGCATTGCTCACAATTATGGGGTAGGTGGAATCAGCACCTAAAACAGCATATTTCAGATCAGAGGGGAGAGTTTTCAATTCTACCTCAGGAGGTGTGGAACTCTCCTTACCTTCTTCGAACACCTGCTTATGTTCATGTACCTGCAAAACCTCATTGTACAAATCCAAACTCACATCATCAACACATGCACTCTTAAAAGAGTATTCCCATCCCAATGCCTTGGCATTGTACTCCCCCGTTCCTTCAAGAAAGGATTGAAGGTTATCGACCATGCGGTCCCATGTAGACTCCAGAGGCAGATCATCACATATATCAATTAAGAACATAGATTCGTTTCGGACGGGGGCGCTTAACACATCTCTAATAGCAAATTCAACCTTCTCTTCTCCTACGCTCATAACAAGCTTACCCCTAACCACATCAATCAGGGTACTAGCATTCGCAAGACATGGTCTCCCTAATATGATTGGGGTTTTGACATCCTCGGGAATGTCCATAATAACAAAATCACAAGGCACAACCAACTTGCCTATCTTAAAGCGTCATCGGACAAAATTCCCTTAGGGTACACAATACTACGGTCAGCCAATTGCAAGGTCATCCTAGTAGGGGTTAGCTCGTTCACGTTGCGGAGCCTCTTGTACATGGAATATGGCATCAAACTCACACTTGCACCTAAATCACACAAAGCTCGGTCTACTAACACATTCCCCACAGTAATGGGAATGCTAAAACTACCTGGGTCAGCTAGTTTAGGGGGCAAGTTTCTCACCATAAAGGCGTTAACGCTTACCTCCTTAGAGACCTGCACGATCTCATCTAGCTTACGCTCATTCGAACAAAGGGTCTTAAGAAACTTTGGGAAGGCCGGTATCTCGGACATCACATCCAAGAACTGAAGTTCAATGGACACGTTTTTAAGCAATTTGAGGAACTTCCCGTATTTCTTTTCTAACTTGGCATGCGCCAATTTTTGAGGAAATGGCACATGCTTTATTAGAATTTCGGTGACCGTGGGCTTTGATTTATCATGTTTATCAGTGGTCACGGTGTCAGTAGCATTTTCATTGTCATTAGGGGCAGATTCATTAACAACAACACCATTTTCAACAGCAGATTTATCAGCAGTCACATCATTGGAAACAACATCATTATTAGTCACCAACTGTTTAGAAGGTACCTGTACTAGGGGTGGATCAACTAGTGTCTTACCACTTCGGGTGGTAATTGCATTGACTGAATGATTGGGCTCCTTGCCTTTGGGCTCTGGTTGAGTCGGGAATTGATTAGGGGCCCGAGTATTAATCTGTTGTGATATCTAAGCCAGTTGTGTCTCAAGGAATTTCATTTGAGTGACACTACTTTGAATATGATTCCGCACAATGCCTTTCAACTCATCTACCTCAGACCTAAGGTTGGGTTGAGGTGGTTGAGCATATTGCTTGTACGGAGGTGGTTGCTGAAATGGAGCCTGGACATGCTGTGGATTTAGCACATTGGTGCTAGTGTAAGACAAGTTTGATTGCTTATAACCTGCAGTATATTGGTTAGGATGTGGGTTTCCATTGGGCTTACCGTAAAGAGCATTTGCCTCTTCGTAAACTTGGGGGCAAGAGCTCGAACAGTGGCCTGGAGCACCACATGTATCACACACTATAGAAGAATTGTTAGCATTGGAATTAGAAGATGAGGAACTTACCATACTTACCTTGGCCACCTGTTCAGTGAGGTTGGCTATCTGTTTGGTGAGGGCTTTGATGTTCTCAAATTCAGCTATATTGGCCTGGGCTACCGGACCTCTCTTATTACTCCAAGAGTGAATATTTTTAGCATGGTCTCGAAGAGTCTTAAGAGATCCTCTGGGATCTTAGAATCCATATCACCGCCACATGCGGCATTTATTGACGATTTGTGTTCATCGAATAGTCCTCCATAAAAGGACTGAGCAAGTAACCAATTAGGTATCTCATGATGAGGACAACTAAGCTGAAGGTCTTTAAACCTCTCCCATGCCTCATAAAAGGATTCAAAAGGCTGCTGCTTAAATGTTTGCAGCTGGGTCCGAATTTGCGATGTTTTCCTAGGAGGGTAGAGCTTAGCTAAGAAGCCATTGGCTAGACCCTCCCAGGTCGTGTATATACCTGCCGGTTCGGACATGAGCCAAGACTTGGCTTTATCCTTTAGACTGAAGAGGAAAAGCCGTATCCTCACCGCTTCCATAGATAAATCTTTGGCGGTGATGGTGTCACATCTTTCTATGAAGTCTGCTAAATGGTCGTGCGGGCTCTCACTAGAGTGACCTCCAAATTGATTCCTTTCAATCATTTGGATGAGGTGGGGTTTAGTTCAAAATTTTCAGTCCCAAAATTAGGCTTTACAATGCAAGGGATGGAGGTTTGGGTGAGTGTAGGCGCACCCATTTGGCCAAAGGTTTGGTTAGCGTTGTGGGCCATGTTTTCTTGCTATCTCCTAAGTCGTTCGGCGTTTAGCCTACGGGCAGTGGCTTCAATCTCTGGGTCAAAACGCTCTAGAGATGGAGCTCGCCTGGGCATTCAGAAACAAAGGGCTAAATGTTTGGGACAACAAGCAAATGTCTAAGTAAATCACTAAACAAAACAAAAAGAATTATGGTCGCCTCCCCGGCAACGGCGCCAAAAACTTGATGAGGAAACTTTAATTAACCGCAAGCACACGGTGTACGCGTAGTGCGGGTCGAACACAAGGAGGCGAGATAATTCTAAGTTGTATGTTTTATGATAAACAAGACAAGGGAAAAACAAATAATATGGGTTTTTTGTATTTAATCCTATGGTGCAAGAAACTAAAACAAGTATTAAAAGGGTGGTGTTAAAGCAAGATATGATAACACTAGGGCGTCGGGCATCACCTAATTCTAACATGAAATTCAATTACTCTCATGATTGTATGGAATTAAGCCGTTGACATAATTGAACGCGATCTAATTAATCTCAAGCTTCCGCTTGATTGACTAATATCAATTTAAGGCCAACTAGTATTAATCCTCAAACTTCCGTTATATTGGTTAATACTAGAAGGATTTTAACTTAAATATATCTCGATCCTAAATTAATCCTAATCTCAAACTTCCGTTTTATTGAAAAGGTTAATAAAGATATTTAAATCAAGATTCATTAAGCATAAGTTCAATTATAGGCTCAAATCACATACAATCAATCAATAAAATATCAATCCATGCTTCGAATTAGGGATTTTACCCTAACCCTAGATAAGGAAACTACTCACAATTCATAGCTATGGAAGACATATAACAAGTAATGATCAAAAGCGAAGAACAAAACAATAATATGAGAAAACTTACGAATCTGAGAAATAACATAAACCGAAAATGCGAAATCCCTATGCTACAAATTGTTCCCCAAAGGTTAATTGAAAGAAAACTCTAAAAGCAATAATGAAAATTAAGAAAATTACAAAATGAAAAACTGCTCTCATGAAATTAGTAACCGTCACTTTAAATAGTGGCCCCAAAAATTAGAGTAGAAAACCGCTGAATTCACCCGGCTTGACAAAGCGACGAGCGTCGCTTCATAGGGCGACGAGTCGTCGCTCTGGAAGGAATTGGAGTGCTTCATCAATCGAGCGCCGAGCGTCGCTTATAGGGCGACCACTCGTCGCCCAGTCCCTGGAAAAATATATGCAACCTATGATTTGAGGCGACGAGCGTCACATGATAAGTGACGACTCGTCGCTTATTCTCTGGATACTTCAATGCTCATGTACGAAATGGCGACGAGCGTCACATGATGAGTGACAACTCGTCGTTTATTCTCTGGATGCCTATAATACTTAGCTGATGAGTGCGACGAGTGTCACATGATGAGTGACGACCCGTCGCTTGGCTGCTGGATGCTTATTACTTCACTTTCAGTGCTTCTTCTTCATCGAGAGTCGCTCTTGGCACGGTTTCTTCACATAACAAGGGGGTTTTAGGCTATTTCTCCAAGCCTTCACCCTCTTATATCTCCGGAACCTAACAAAAACCTCTAATTTTGCCTCATATATCACATAAAACACAAAATCAACCTCATGAGACAAAATTTGCAACAAACTACTTATAACACGCCTAAAACCCGCTAAAACTTCATATAAGGAGCATAAAATCGATGCGGATAAGTGCAAATAATTGCACTTATCAACAGGCCTCCATTTGGGTAAGCTGATCAGTAGTGGATGCTAGGGTGACACAAATTTTGTCTTGAAAAGCATAGAATAGAGACTGAAACTCTTTTAGCTTAGAGAGGACAGGATGTAATGGAGCGGTAGGAACAAAGGAAGGGTTAGAAAATTTAGGAAAACCTAAGCCAGATGAAGTGTGTGGTGGTGAAACATGTGAGGTAAATGTTGGTGGTGTAGAGGGAATTGGTGATGGTGGTGGTGATGGAATCTGGTGAGTAGGTGGTGTAGCTGGCTTTGATCAGGGAGGTGCATTATTGTTAGGCTCAAGGGTGTTGTGAGAGGTAGTGTCATCATTCATAACAATAGGACGTTTCTCCTTTGAAACAAGTATACAACTTTTTCTTAGTGTTAAAACATGTTTCTTCTTAACAGGCTTTTGTACCTCCGCATCACTGGAAGTATCATCAGAATAATTATCATTATCATCCTCCAATTCCTCTCCTTCCTCCTACTTTAAGGCTTCTGATAGCGGATTTAACGGTCGTATGTTAAAATCCGGCTACACAAACTATATTTATATTACCCTAAGTCTACACAAGTATAGTAGAGGTAAGGGGTCGAACCACAAGGACAAGGTTAAGCAAGGTTAGGTGATAGGTGTAGAGAAATATAGTGTGTGTATGAAAGGGTGTTGGAATAAACTAGGAAAGCGATAAATAAATAACGATAAGCAATAGGAAACAAACGGGGATGGTAAGGATCCACCCTAGGTCAGTTCTATGTTCTCATGGAAAGCTATGTCAACGGAGATCGAACGTGAATCGATCGAGATACTCTAGATGGCGAGGGGAAGTTGGTGACATATAGCCATGCGAACGACCCATAATCGCCCTATGTCTCATCAAGAGTGGCAGGACAAGATTCGCCTCGAATATCAATCAAACAATCCACAACAAACCTCAACCCTAATCTAGCACATGAACAACATTCACCAAACATAGGGTTTCACCAAACAAAAACCCCTAAAGAAACTACTCTAACATGTTGAAACTAACTACAACTAAGAACATGAAGGAAAGCATGGAAATAAGCATAGGGCAAGAAGGAATCTAAGAATAAGCAAGAACAAAGCAACAAGACTATCTATCAACTATACTAGAAAGCAATAAAGAAAGTAAGAACAAGATTGAGATGCAAATAACCAAAATTCAAAGCAAGAATCAAAGCATGAAAGAACAAAACATTAAATAGCATAAATGAAAGATGAACTAAGTAAGAAAGCAATAAAGAAAGTAAATTTACAATAAACTTGAAGATGGAAAGTAGAGATACAAAGCTTGAATGAAAAGGAAAGCAATAAAACTAATCTAGGGCAAAAGAAAGTAAAGAGAAAGCATAAATTTGATGTTCTTAAGATGAGAGGGTTTCTCTCTATTAAGACATGAGCAAAATATTCAGAACTAAGCCTTTATATAGGCTGTACAAAGTGTGCCCTAAGAGCCCTAAAAATATCCACGTGTTTTAAGCTGCGAAGAAACGAAAATCGCGTGTTTTAAGACCCATTCGACCGAAGGAGGGGTGCCATTCGTCCGAATGGTCACCCATTCGCCCGAATGAGTGCCATTCGGGGTTTCCAGTAGCTTGCAAACTTTAGACACCAAAATCCTAGAGCATTCGCCCGAATGTGCCCTAGGCATTCGCCCGAATTGCTTGGTTTGCCCGAATGTGATTGGTATTCGGCATTTCCAGTGAGCTACGAACTTTTGGGCTTGGTGCAAGGCATACATTCGACCGAATGTAGCAAGGGATTCGGCCGATTTGCTGGGTTATCTACTCCTTTGTGGCTCTAATTGACTTCGACATGCATCGAACGAATTTCCGAGCTTCGCGATATCTTCGGGGATGACCCGGAGCACTTGTGAGGGCCTCAAAACACGTGCATCTTCTTCGACTTTGTTGCCTAAGCCTCGAGTGTAAAGCATATAAAATCAATGAGAAACGACGAGACTCGACACCAAAGTGGGGACATAAATGTGCTCTAAACCGAGCACATCAACTCCACCAAGCTAAACTTTTGCTAGTCCCTAGCAAAGAGACTAGGTAGGATGACATGAAAGCACGGGGCATACAAAGACAAACTAAACTACAAAAACGAAAGTAAACTAGGAAAAGCATAAAACTAAAACTCACTGTCGTAGAAATCACGATCGCACTTAGCACGTACGACAAGCCCTTTAAACCTCAAGGTCTCCCGAAGAGGACGAGTAAGGTCTCGTGTGGGTTTTCAAAAGGAGACCCACAAATCCAAAGCAAACAAACATGGTGAGAGGAGATGAAAACAATACAAGCTGTGCAAGAACAAAACTCTTCCCTAGCCATAGGTGTGCAAGTACAATTTTCTCAATAAAGCGCAATACCAACAGAACGACCAAATCCACAAACTCAAGATCACTAGGGTAAGCAACATCACAGGCTATGCCACCCACTACCTAGAGAGGTTACAAGTCTACGGTCCCCGGGTAATTTCTCAAAAGATGTGAGAAATATGCAATGACGCTCATGTGTTTGATTATGGTTCGTGTTTCGCTCAAAATCATCCGACTAAAGATGAGTCGGGAATCAAACACCTAATATGGGCAAAAGGGTTGTAATGTTGGCTTATGGTTAAGGTGGGATACATTTGGGAATTTGGAGCTAAGTAGAGGATAACAAGTGACTCTAAACAAAATACCCACAAACATAACATGATAAATCAATAAACACTATATCCAACAACCATAACAACCCAATAATCTCGTATAAGCACAATGATCTCTATCATAAAACACCATCAAAAATCTGAAATCTCATAAGCACATGTGTTTCCAAGCTCATCTCCCAAAATGAAATATTGACTTCCTCACTCAAATAAAGATATATTTATAAAACTCAATAAGAACACGAGAGAGGTCTCCTCAAAGAAAGAATGTGTATGAATAATCACTATGTAAGCACTAGAGGATGAAGGGAGAAACAATAAGAGTTGGACACGAAATGAATAGAGTCATACAAACCAACAACCATAATATCATAACTAAAAGCCCACAATCACTGTAGCACACAACAAACCCACCATCACTAAGCTATCCTCTAGGTAAGAAGAGGGAACATTTGGCTCATGTGGAGGCTAAACAATGTGGTTACAAAAGAATAGGAAAAGGCGAAAACTTGGCTTATCCTAATGTCAAATTACATTCAAGGTAGGCTATTTCGCTATGTAGCTCAATTCTAGCGAACGTGTTCTCATCCCTGGTCTCATGAAAAGCCGACTGTACTGGAGAAGAACCGACACAATACTTAGATCCCCTAACTAGCACTCACAATGAATATAACTCGCAAAGAGTCCAAGAAGGCTCAATCCTCACAAGCTAGTCGAAATGCGCCGCTAGAGGTAGACATCCAAGCCACCAACCAAGCAAACCTCTAGGTCCCAAAATAGGCACAAGGCTAAGGAAATACGAGTTTGCATAGGACCACATATGTGCACAACAGAAGCTTGCATGCTAGTCTCACAACTCAACCACTTATTGAAAGCAAGGATAAAACACAACTATACAACCTAGTCATGAACTATACAAACTAGGTAAAACAAAAAATTAAACAAGAACTAAACATGCGCAAAACTAAAAGAAAATTTATACAATAGTTACAATAATGCAAATCTTTCGGGGTTTTGGAAGCGTAAGCGCATCCTCCCCTAAGCTAGCTCAAGAGCCGTCTCGGCGATGAGGAAGGTACAAGGAAAACCAAAAGAACGAAAGTTAGGCATTATTGGAACTAAAGAAAACAAGCAATCATCAAGGACATAACATCAAACATCGGGTTATCTCCTGCAAGTACTTTTTTTTAACGTCGTTAAGTTCGACCCAGCTAACCACCAACTCAGACAGAAAATGAAAAGCTAGGGAAAGAAACCATACCTGAGCTAGGAGCGGACTCACTCCTAGCATCATCATCACCTCGAACATGGTGACCCAAAACTCTCCACCTAGCAGCAGTGGCGGAGGTAAGCAATATAGGACCGAGGTCACCCGGAGGGACACTCAAATATGGGGCTCCCCCAAGCCATGGTGGAGCCATCTTCTTCTTTTTGTAAAGCTTTTTCTTTTTTTTCTTACCCGCTTCCTCTTGCGGGGTTGCTTGTCAACACTATCAGCTTCATTATCATCTTTTGCATGCACAAGAACAAACTTCTCCTTCTCAACATCCACAAACTTTTACTTCTTTTCATCATCATACCTCCTCACTTCATCACATAAAACCACCGTATCATCATGCATACGGGCTTCAAGAACATCAAGCCCCCCAATCTTATCATGATGCTCATCATCCACAATCTCTAGAGAGTAAAGTTGCTCGACCATGGGCTCCTTTGAGGACTTAGCAAAGCAAAAAACCGCTTGCTCTTGGGCTACCCTTATAGTAATAGTCTCGCTCCACAATCAATGAGGGCACCCAAAATCTTCAATGCATCTCTCCCAAGTATGAGGGGAGTGTAAGGATCTTCCACCATGTCTAGCACAACGAAATCGCAAGGGACAACAACATTCCCCACTTGGATGGGAAGATCCTCAAATTCCCCACATGGAACTTTAACGCTTCGGTCGGCGAGTTCGCCGAGTTGGATGGACTTCTTTGATGGCTTAAGCTCAAAAGCGAGTTGCTTGGCGATACATATCGACATGAGGCTAATCGAGGCCCCTAAATCAGCAAGTGCTCCCTTGGGCTTATGGTTCCCAAGAGTGACGGGGAGCATAAAGGGTCCTCGAGCCTTTTCCTTTTTGGCCCAAGTGCCTTGAATGATGGCACTAACTTGTTCCGGTAAATTCACAACCTCACTTTGTAGCCTCTTTTAGTTCCCCAAGAGAGTCTTCAAGTACTTGGCATATTAAGGCATTTGCTCCATGGCCTCTAAGAACGGGGATTTTCATTTCCAATCCCTTCATATGCTCAAGTAACTTCAAAAACTTGGCTTGCAATTGCTTCTCCACCGCTTTATATGGAAAGGGTATCGGCGGGGCATGTAGAGGCTCATAAGCCCTCCTCTCTTGGATTTCTTTCCATCTTTCTTCTTGTTCCAACTTCTTCTTCTCTTTTTCATCTACAACTTCATCTCTCTTCTTAACTTCTTCTTCATTCTTCTCCAGAAACACTTCCTCAAACATCTCTCTTTCTTCCCCTCCCCCCAAGCTCATGCTCAACATTCTCTTGAAGATCATTACCCATAGAAGAACCTTCACCCGAATCATCACTAGGAGCCTCAACTGGAGCCGGATAAGAAGTACCCGATCTAAGGAAGATCGCTATAGCAGGGTCGGCACTCTCGATACATAATGAACATTAATAATTATATTTAAGATAAATAATACGGAAGTGTAAAATACCGAACTGCTAAAAACCTTTAAAACTAAAACCGTTTAAAACATAAGTTAAAAGAAATATTACAACTGAGAAAATATAACATAAAGTTTGCTTAAATACGATAAAAGAACATAAGTACAAGATAGTCATCAAAGTCATCAAGTAAAATCAATGCCGCTAAGTCCTCGATAGAAAATAAATTAAAGTTGCGGCCTGGATCGAAACTTGAGCTAAACTTTCCTGCAAAATACTGCCATCCATGATACGGATGACAGCTGTTTAAATCGGTCAGCGATAAAGCCGAGTACGATTTCCTCAAGAAGCTTATGATGCGATAGTTAAATCATGCTTACAAAATAATCATCAAGCACAATCTAAAAGTTTATTATTACTCTTTATTGACCATTATTAAGCCATTAAGTTACATTCTCAATACTTGCAGAAGTTCACTGCTACTAAATACTTGGTAACCTTAATGCTTATTCAATCAAGTTCGATTAAGCCTCATAACTTTACCGTCATAGCACATCACAAGATCACAACAATAATGACTACTGATATATGTAAGGGTCTGGTTAGGTGAGAACCGTAGTCCTAAACCCTAACTGTGGTGGGAGTCGTCACTCCTCTCAATACTATTATGCTCGAGACTTCACAGGATGGGTTTTTCTCGGACCCCCTGTCTGACACCGCATTTTACGTGCCGGCTAACACGGACGCCGGGATTTTACATGCCGGTCCATGGTTCGACGTTACCTTACTATCAGAGTCATACAATCAATATCAAAAAATATCAAACAAGACTCTAAATCGAAATAGTTTACATTCTTATAAGTTTGTCAAAATTTAGACAATCTTACTCTTTTGATAGAAATAAAATACTAGTTACCTAGTAAATTAATATTAATTAAATAATAAATTTCCATAACTATACTAAGATTCTAGAGGCTAAGCTAAGTCATTATTATGTCATAAATAATCATAAAAGTTAAGGATAATATTGCTAAAAACTTAATAACATATTTTATCAAATAACCAAGTAAAATAAAAAAATAATCTGAATAGTTATTAAGGGTCCAAAATATAAATGAAATGAGTCTTTGACTATAAAAGAGTTCAAGAAAAACAATGTTAAATATTTTAACAAATTAATTTGACTGTTTAACCGATAAATCGATTAATAATTCCTTATATTTACTTAAGTTTAAACTAAAATTTTTATCAAAATACCCAGATGATGAAAATCATTTTAAAGAGATAAGTTTATTTAAACAATAAAATCCTTGATTATTATTTTAAATAAATAATACGATAATTTTAGCCATAAATCGATATAAAAAAAAATAATTAAAATCCATAAGGTCCTCGATTATTTAACTAAGGGTCATTATGTGATTGTTATAGAGTGTCCCAAAAACTTACAAGTCAAGAAGAATTAATCTCATATTTATTTTCTTTTTAAATTTTATTTACAAAATTATTAATAAACTTTTGACTTATTTCAAACTTAAATAATTTATATTCTTAGCTATTTTTAATTAAGAAAGTATTTAACACCTCTTCCTATAAAAAAAAATATTTTTCTTACCAAAATTTCAATTAACGTTATTTTAATGAAGTAAAAACAAAAATTCAAGGAACATATCTAAAATCATATCCTAACTTTTAGCCACTATAAAGTACTTATAAAATATTCTTTTTAATTAAAGTTCTTAAGTTACCCAATTTTATCTACTAAGATTTCATCATAAAAACATCACTAAACATCATTTTTAAACATTTTCTCAATCCAAAAGTTCATAAAATATACATGAAACTTAAAATAATATTTCACATGATAAACTCTTATGCATCTACCTTATCATATTAACAAAATTTTTCATATTTATAACTTTTCTAGAGTGACTTAAAAGTGTTATAGTGTTTTAAAAAAAATGTCACTAAACCTTATATGACTTTAACATAACCATGTAAAGCTTAAATACCTAATTAAAAAAAATCAGGTTAATCATGCTTTTCATATCATCAAGTAAACATAAATAAATATCACATGACGAGAGAGTTAAGACAATGTGTACCATTTTCCTCCAAAGGTGGTACTAAACCAAGCAAGAGAATAATACGAAAATAAGAACTCAAATAAATAAGCTCCAAAAGAGAATGTCTTCAAGACTCCAAGCTTTAAAGAAGTAGATCTTCAATTACCCAAAAGGAATGATATCCAAAGCTCCAAAATGATAATACTTGACTTTTCAAAAGTTGATGACTATTGGATCAAGAAGTGATAAGATCAAGCTCCATCTTCATTTGATTCTTCAACTAATAAAAATGATATAAAGTTAGTAAGATGTTAATGAAGTGAAGATATAAGAAAGAATGGTAGAAAGATTTGATGAAGGGGTGCAAGTGATCTCATGGATAAGGGAGGTATTTATAATGGGTGTGGACAACTTTGTAGTTCTTAGATTGTATGAAAAAGAGTGTTATGAGTATGGAAGAAGACTAACTTGTGTAAGAGATTTAGAGTGTGTAAGTGAATTTGTAAGAGTTGGAGTGTAGGAGAAAGTTAACTTGTGTAAGAAAATGGTTATAGCTTGTATAAGTGATGAAAATCATGGGTTTTATAAAAATAATTTTTGGTTCATCATATTTTTTGTTCTAGTTTATCCAAGTGAATATATTTTAGAATAATGGGTAAGTTTGATTCAAGTTTGATTATCAAATATGATAGTTTACTTAGAAAGTTTTGGTTAAAACCATAGATAGAGTTCATAAAAATATGTTAAAAATTTTTAGGTATAAAATAATTAAGTCAAAGTGGTAAGGTTAAAATAATAAATAAAGTTTAGTTTAAAAAACATGAAATTAAAACGTAACTTTTTAACAAAACCGTAAATATAATATTAAAATTTTACTTCGTAATAAAATATATTTTAGTACATTTAAACAGATTTAAGAATATATATATATATATATATATATATATATATATATATATATATATATATATATATATATATATATATATATATATATATATTATATATATATATATATATATATATATATAATATATATATATATATATATATATATTATAAGTTTAATATTTGGAAGAAATTATAAAAAAAATCGGAAAAAGGTTTAGGAATTATAGGTGATTTGAATTAGATAACCAAAGGATTAAGGATTCGGATCGAAAATTCGAAATAATTAATCGGAAGATTTAGATTTAGAATTTTGAGTCTGTTACAATCGCCTTGCACGTGTGGTGGTTGGGATTTTGTGGTGGGTTAGGTGATGGAGGTTGGGTGGATGGGTTTAATCTTGGTGGAGGTGGTTGTTGTGCTAGAAGTGCAAGTTGGCTCTCGAAATTCCTTTGTTGAGCATGAAGTTGCGACATTTGAGCAATTAAATTTCGATTGATTTGAGCAAGGGTACTCATTTGGGTTGTCATGAAATCTTGGTTAGGAGCGGGGTTTGGAAGTGTTTGGGTGGTCGGATAAGGTAGATTTGGGTTGGGGCATAGCACTTATGGGTAAGGCCTATTTCCATTTGGCCTAGGGAAGCTACCACCGGTTTGGTTGTTGTATGGAACATGATTGTTGTAATCTTGGTGGATGTTGCCTTGACCATTGTTGGGATTGAAGGGCGGCCGGGAGGACGGGTTGTTGAATAATCTATATTGAGTGTGCCCTTGACCTTGGTTCCCATAACCCATCGCCGCTACACATTCAGGATTGTACCTATACCCATCAAAGTTCGATGCTTGGGCCCCTTCTATAGCACTTCCCCCAAATTCTACCGATGCCACATGCTCCGGATTCAAACCCCCATAATACGATGTATCATGATTAGTGCCCCCACAAATACGACATGAGAAAGACTTGGCTTCACTAGCGGCGGAGACATTAGAGCTTCCTTGGGCTAACTTAAGCTTGGACAATTTCTTGTCCATGATTGCTTCAATTTTCGCACCGATCGAATCAAGATTGGCTTCATCGATCGTACCCCTCGTTTGCATACTTCTTCTTGTCCTACCCCAAGCACTGTTCTTAGCTACCTCTTCAATCATTTCCCTCACTTGGTTGCACAGGACCTTTGAAAGTTGCCCACCAACTGCGGAATCAAGTAGTGCCTTTGTTGACTCATCAAGCCCATCATAAAAGAAGGTATTAACATGGTTCTCCCCATATTCATGATGGGGGCAAGCTCGGAGCATACCCTTAAATCTAGTCCAGGCGACACTTAGTCTCTCATCCTCATCTTGTGTGAATGACGCGATCTTTTTGCGCCAATCTTGCGTGCGATTCGTGGGATAGAACCTTTCGAGGAACGCCGTTCTAAGCATTTGGGCTCTAAGAATTTGTACCAATCTTTGGCGTCCCCCCGCCAAACCAATAGAGAAGAGGCACATCTTGACATAATCAGGGCTATTGGGGCATGAATCTGCAAGTCTCTGCGAATGCCTCCAAGTGTTGGAGAGGGCATTCGTTTCTCAAGCCACTAAAACAGTTCGCCTTCACCATGTGGGGCATTCGGTAGCACCACACCCCCTTGAAATTCTCTAGACCCTGGGGCCCCAAATTGCCCAAAAAGTGGTTGATTATCGACCATTGGTGGAGTAGGATTAGGTCTAGACGATTGACGTGGAGTGAGAGGAGGAGATCGTCTAGTGACCCTTTGTGTCTCAGGATTGTACGGAACAAGCTCTAGCTGTGATCTCCGTGTGCTATAGCTCATGCAAACAACACTAGAAACCAAGCGTAAGCACTAACAAGCAAAAGTTATCTAAACAAAAACTAAAAGAAAGCAAAAATGAACTACAACAAGCACAAAACCTAACTAAAACGCCTTGTCACTGGCAACAGCGCCATTTTGATAGCGGATTTAAAGGTCGTATGTTAAAATCGGGTTACACAAACTATATATATATTGCCCTCATTTCACACAAGTATAGTAGAGGTAAGGGGTCGAACCACAAGGACAAGGTTAAGCAAGGTTAGGTGCTAGGTGTAGAGAAATATAGTGTGTGTATGAAAGGGTGTTGGACTAAATTAGGAAAGCGATAAATAAATAACGATAGGCAATAGGAAACAAACGGGGATGGTAAGGATCCACCCTAGGTCGGTTCTATGTTCTCATGGAAAGCTAGGTCAAGGGAGATTGAACGTGAATCAATCGAGACACTCTAGATAGCAAGGGGAAGTTGGTGACATATAACCATGCGAACGACCCATAATCGCCCTATGTCTCATCAAGAGTGGCAGGACAAGATTCACCTCGAATATCAATCAAACAATCCACAAAAAACCTCAACCCTAATCTGGCACAAGAAGAACATTCACCAAACCTAGGGTTTCACCAAACCAAAACCCCTAAAGAAACTACTCTAACATGTTGAAACTAACTACAACTAAGAACATGAAGGAAAGCATGGAAACAAACATATGGCAAGAAGGAAACTAAGAATAAGCAAGAACAAAGCAACAAGACTATCTTTCAACTATACTAGAAAGCAATAAAGAAAGTAAGAACAAGATTGAGATGCAAATAAACAAGATTCAAAGCAAGAATCAAAGCATGAAAGAACAAAACATTAAATAGCATAATTGAAAGATAAACTAAGTAAGAAAGCAATAAAGAAAGTAAACTTAAATAAAGCAATAAAGAAAGTAAACTTAAATAAACTTGAAGATGGAAAGTAGAGATACAAAGCTTGAATGAAAAAGAAAGCAATAAAACTAATCTAGGGCAAAAGAAAGTAAAGAGAAAGCATAAATTTTATGTTCTTAAGATGAGAGGGTTTCTCTCTATCAAGACATGAGCAAAATATTCAGAACTAAGCATTTATATAGGCTGTAGAAAGTGTGCCCTAAGAGCCCTAAAAATATCCACATGTTTTAAGCTGCGAAGAAACGAAAATCACATGTTTTAAGACCCATTCGACCGAAGGAGAGGTGCCATTCACCCGAATGGTCACCCATTCGCCCGAATGAGTGCCATTCGGGGTTTCCAGTAGCTCGCAAACTTTAGACACCAAAATCCTAGAGCATTCGCCCGAATGTGCCCTAGGCATTCACCCGAATTGCTTGGTTCGTCCGAATGTGATTGGTATTCGGCATTTTTAATGAGCTACGAACTTTTGGGCTTGGTGCAAGGCATACATTCGACCGAATGTAGCAAGGGATTCGGCCGAATGCTGGGCTATCTACTCCTTTGTGGCTTTAATTGACTTCGACATGCATTCAACGAATTTTTGAGCTTCACGATATCTTCGGGGATGACCCGGAGCACTTGTGAGGGCCTCGAAACACGTGCCTCTTCTTTGACTTTGATGCCTAAACCTCGAACTCGATCCGTTTTACCTCGAAAGCTCCGAAAACACATGAAATAGCCTCAAAACACCGTGGAGACAAGAACAAGGTAAAATCGAGTGTAAAACATACAAAATCAATGAGAAACGACGAGACTCGACACCAAAGTGGGGATATAAATGTGCTCTAAATCGAGCACATCAGTTTCCCCCTCACTGACTGCTTCTGCCCGTTCCTTTTTTTCGTGGGCTTCTTCTCGTGCCCCTTGGGAACAAGCTTCTAGCTTTTCAGTAGTGGCAGAAGGAATAGGCTCCTGGTCCTATTCCTTCTGACCATCCTCTTATTTTTCTTTTTCTTCTTTATCCTCTCTTTTTCTTCCTCATCCTTTGAATCATCAGAATCATCAACATCATAAACGTCCTCAATGGTGGCATCCTCTAGTATCCCCTTATCAGAAAGTTTAGATGCAAATTGTTAAGGCGTTTTGCACCTATTTTGTTGTTTGAGCTCATAAGGAACTGTAAACCTTTCTGAGGCACCCCAAACATTTTAAAAATCCATATCAAAAGTCCTCCGTACTCTACCATATACCTCATCTCAATGCAAACAGATAAATGCGAAATCATCAAAGAAGGAAAATTGATTTTAATGTGATTGGCCAAACAATAGATTAAAGTAGTATCACGAAAATTTACTTCGCTACGCTTCGAATTGGGTGGCAAAATAAATATACAGACTATATTGTAAAGTAATGCAGGGGAGACAATGTGTTATGGCTAATCCTTACCTTCTTTTTATTAATCCCTGAAAACTTTAGAACTGTTTTCTCATTAATACTTGAAAGCACAATCTTTGAACCAACATAATATGTGTCGAAACCAACTGTAGGAACTTCAAACCATTCACCAAGCATCGTGGTATTAAACTCAATCTTAACCTCCTTGACAACACAAGAACACACCCCATTCTTTATTGAAAAATTAGAAATGAACTCACGCATCAAATTAGGGTAAATTGGGTTACAACATAAGGGTGTAGAATCATACCAATATTTGTTGAGACCGAACCCTACTGACATTTCCTTCACAATTTCCTCAGCACTGTTGGGATCAACTTGCTTTGTCCTTTTTGATGATCCACCCTTAGGTGTAGTGTTGTGGCGTTTGGTTCCCGCATGCATGGTCGATGGATGCACTTGGTGTGTCGGAGTTTTTAGGTTCGGATGAGGAGGATGGTGGTGCAGCAATTAATGGTGATGGAAGTACAATTTCTAGGGGTTTTTGTTGTGTGGATTTAGGCGTTTTCTTGCTCGTCTTCTTACTTGCGGTGGTTGATTTGGGACTTTTCACGGTGGTTTAAGAAAATGGAGAAGAAGAAGTAATAAGAGTGAGTGAGTGAGACTGACGGTTTGGGGCTAAATAATGAGTAGTGTAGGTTGATGTGAGAGTTAGTGTATGTGATTGAGTGATGTGACGTGAGGAGTGCGTTATTTAAATGGGTGAAAAGATGGTTACTTAAAGGGTCCTAACTCTTTATTCAATTAATCTTTACGTGTGAACTGAATGGCTAATGAAGAGTTAATGGGTAAATATATAAAATTAGCGGTTAGTCACGATTTTTCCAAACTTTTTGTTTTTTTATAATCAGACTCCCACTTTTTAAATATTTTAAATTGGCCATCTATCAATAAATAATAATGCTGGAATTTATGAAAATAAGAAAATCTAGAAAATAGAAAATAAAAATGTCCTCGTCTTTTTTTTTATATGAGGACAATAACACATGGAACAAACAAATGTTGCGTTTGTCTGATCAATTTATGAAAATAAGAAAATCTAGAAAATAGAAAATAAGAAAATAAAAATGTCCTCGTCTTTTTTTTAATATGAGGACAATAACACATGGAACAAACAAATGTTGCATTGGTCTGATCAATTTAAACATGCAGTCAAAGAAGCATCCATAGCACATACCTTAAATAGCTACATACTTGAACCTTTCAATAATCCATTTCTCAATCAAGGTTTTTGTGGATGATTGATAGCTGGTTTCTAAGCACGTCGTTATATACTAAGAACCAAACTGCAAACAATATTTGTAATCTTCCTATATGCTACTACAACGAGTGTAGCGCTAAGAAGGGTGTCGAACCACAGAGACAAGGGAAGCTAGACAATAGACTTGATGTAGGTGTAAAGGATAAGTGTGAAAGAATGTTCTCTCTATACTACTAAAGTAATAAACAAAACAATGGAAAGCAATAAGAAACAAACGGGGATGGTGAGGGTCCACCCCTAGGTCGGTTCTACGTTCCCAAGGAAAGCTAGGTCAAGGGAGATCGAAAGAAGGTCGATCAAGAAACTCTAGATAGCGAGGGGAAGTTGATGACATATAGCCATGCAAATGACCCATAATCACCCTATGTCTCATCAAGAGTGGCAGGACAAGATTCGCATCGAATAATCAAACAACCAACATCAACCTCAACCCTAATCTAACATATGAGCAACATTCACCAAACCTAGGGTTTCACCTAACCAAAACCCCTAAAAGAACTACTCACTTATGGTGAAACTATCTAGAGAAAAAGAAATGAAAGAAAGCATGAATGAAAACATTAGGGCAAGAAGTTAAACCCACAAGGAGTAAAAATAAAGCAATGAATCTATCTATCAACTACTGATCTATGAAGAAATAGGAAGGACAAGAACCAGAATGAAATGCCTATGAACAAGAAATAAAGCAATAATCAAAGCAAGAAGTAAGAAAGCATTAAATGACATAAAACTAAAGTAAAGCAAAGAAAGAAAGCAATAAAAGAAATTAAACTTACAATAACTTGAAGGGAAAAGAAAGATACAATGCCTGGTGTAACACCCTAATTTCATTCCGCCCTTCACGATTTTGGTTTCGTTTAAGGGGTTGGAAATCTCAGGGGTATTACACCTGGAATGCAAATGGAAATAAATAAATATATTCTAGGGAAAGAAAATGTAAAGGAAAGCAAGTAAAATGATGAACAAGTTGGAGTAGGTTCTCTCAAGCATGAACATGCCTAATACATTCAGAAAATGGCCTTTATACAACCAAAAGCCCTAAATATCCTACGTGGCTTATTGAACCAGATAAGGAGGCTAAAGCTAAGTCAACTCAAGATGCAGCCAACAAAGAAGGATTCAAGAACTCAAATCTTGAAGACAAGACTGATCCAGGGTCCAAGAGTGACTTGACCAACAACCTTAACTTGCTGACAATAAGGTACTTAGACATCATTAAGGGCAAGGAAACTCAGGAAAGCCTTGTGCCTGATCAAGAAACAACCTTAAAGGCATAAGCCTCTTGTATACATGGGCCTAGCACACATGGGGCACGCACAATAATGCACGTGCACTATTAGTACAACCCTTGTTTTGTTCATTTCTTAGATTTTTATGAGTTGTCATTTAAAGCTCCTTATATTGTATCTTGCCTATATAAAGGGCCCCTGGTATGAAGGAACGGTCATTCATCATTTATAAATAAAAGAAACACATTTGATTGAAAGAGTGCTACTTTCTAAGGGAGGGATCATAAGCTCCTTCCAACAACTGATTCCCCATTGTGAGTGAAACAATTGAGAAATCAGTTTCTTTCCTACACAACCAAGTGAGTGAAACTTGTGTTGGCAGAGGGGACGAGGGATGCCTGGTGAGTAAAGCCAGGAGAGTATGTCCAAAATCAGCATTAGACTGATCATATCCTGGTTCTTGCATCAACATAGCCTACCTCAACCTCTACGATCTCTTTGCACACCATTGAATTGACTCAACATCTTCAAAATAGTGCAAGTTTGGTATTAGAGCCACTGATTTCTGGAAGAATAAAGGCGTGTCATAAACCAAGAATTCACACAGAACACAAACTAGGTGATCTGTTGCAAATTCCTTCTTTGCTTGGTTTTTTTATTATTGTGTTTGGAGTTTTGTTGAATTTTTCTAAACCAAGATTGTCTTTCTTGATTTTGTTTGTTCTTTGTTTGTTATCATCATGAGTACAGAAGAGAAATTGCAGAAACTAACACTTGTGGTTGAACAATTAGTTGGCCAAATAGCAAGTCTTGGTATTAACACAAACAGGACTCCTCATTTTGTGCCTAATGAAAAGAGCCCTAAGGATAAATCCTTGAGGGTGGATGTCTGTGAGTTTGATGGCGCCACCTTGAACCCTGAAGACTATATTGAGTGGGAAAGAAACCTTGAAAATTACTTTGAATTTAAGGACACTCCTGAAAACCAGAAATTTACATTTGCTAAGGTTAAGATCACTAGGTTGGAAGCCACATGGCTAGAGGGTGTTCAGAGACAAAGGGTAAGGGATAATAGAGCTAAAATAAATTCTTGGGAAAAACTTAAGAAACACATGAAAAGAAAATATGTTCCTCCCACATACAAACAACAATTATATTCTTAATGGAGTAATTTTAGGCAAGGGACGAAAACAGTCACTGAATACATATGAGAAGGGGAAAAATTGGTTGTTCTGTGTGACATAAGTGAACCTAAAGATATGAAGATTGGACGTTTCTTGGGAGGGCTGAGAGAAGACCTTAGAGAAAAATTAGAGGCCACACAAAATTTAACTTATGAGGGAGCTTGCAGTAGTGCTGTGATACAAGAAAAACATGCTAAGAAAAGAAGTAACCAGTTCATTCCCCAAATCAAACAAACCTGTAGGTAGTAGAGTCTTAACCAACCCTGGTACTTTTGATGTCCATAAACCTAATCATGTGTCTGCTCCTACAAAAGAAAGGTCTAATATGGCCCCTAAAGATGTTATTTGTTTTAACTGTCATGGTCATGGGCGCTCCAAGAATGAATTTTCTAATACAAGGGCTTTTACACAGAGAGAATGGGTAGAAATACATTGTAGGGATGGACCTAGAGCCATGTTAGTTCAGATTAATGGCAGGGAAGAAACCATGCTACCTCCCACTCCTAAGGATGGGCCAGAGGGTACTTATGTAGTCAACAGTTTAGGACATATGGTTCTGGACAAAGGAGACCCAAGTGAGGATTATGATCTTGAAGAAAGAGAGCAAATTCCACCTGAAGAAGAGTGTGTAAACCTATAAGTAGAAGAAGTTTCCATGCTGTATCCAAGAATCAAAACCTAGACCAAAGAGAGAATATCTTTCAGACCAAGGGAAGAATAGAAGGGAAAGTTGTGTGATGTGATCATTGATAGGGGTAGTGAATCAAATTGTGTTAGTAGAGTATTGGTGAGAACTTAAATTTAGCTACACAACCTCACCCAAAATCTTACAAATTAAGATGGCTTGATGATAAATATGGAAGTATGGTTAAGAAGCAATGTTTAGTGAGTCTACAAATAGGGTCCTACAAAGATGAGATATTATGTGATGTCTTAGACATGGATGCCTACCATGTTCTTTTAGGAAGACCCTGGCAACATGAAAAACACACCATACATGATGGATTCACAAATGTGTATACATTTAGACATGGAGGAAAACTTAAGGATCTTCTGCCTTTACCCTAAAGTAAGACCATACCCCCCCGCCCCCCCCCTCCTACAAAGATGAGATATTATGTGATGTGTTAGACATGGATGCCTGCCATGTTCTTTTAGGAAGACCCTGGCAACATGAAAAACACACCATACATGATGGATTCACAAATGTGTATACATTTAGATATGGAGGAAAACTTAAGGATCTTCTGCCTTTACCCTAAAGTAAGACCATACCCCCCGCCCCCCCCCCCCCAAAAAAAATCAAAGCCACCAATGCATCTGATCAGCAGAAGGGTTTGTGATAAAGAGTTGAAAGTTGGACACTCAGTTTTTATCCTGTTCCAAAAAGAACTCACCCCTACAAGCACTGATCGTCATCATCCCCTAGTCCAACCCCTACTCATAGAGTTTCAGGATGTTTTCCCTAAGGACCTTCCTGCAGGACTAGTCCCTATAAGGGGACATTGAGCACCAAATAGACCTGATTCCTTGAATGCCATTGCCCAACAAGCATGCCTACAGGACTAATCCTCAGGAAAATAAGGAGATTCAAAGACAAGTGGATGACTTAATCAAAAGGGGTTTTGTAAGGGAAAGCCTGAGTCCTTGTGCAGTTCATACCCTCATTGTACCAAAGAAAGATGGGTCATGGAGGATGTGTATTGACAGTAGGAGTGTTAATAACATCACCATCAAATATAGGTTTCCAATACCTAGGTTAGATGACCTGTTAGATGAGTTAGCTAGAGCTATGTGGTTTAGCAAATTGACCTATGGAGTGGCTATCATCAAATTAGAATGAAAGAGGGTGATGAGTGGAAAACTGCATTGAAAACCAAGTGTGGACTTTATGAATGGCTGGTGATGCCATTTGGTTTGACAGGTGCACCTAGCACCTTTATGATATTAAAGCATGAAGTCCTAAGACCATTCTTGTGAAAGTTTATAGTAGTTTATTTGGATGATATCTTAGTGTATAGCCTCAATGTTCAAGATCACTTAAGCCATTTGAGAGCTTTGTTCCTAGTTCTTGAAAAACAGAAATTATATGCTAAACTAGAGAAATGCTCATTCCTTCTGCAAGAGATCAATTTTCTTGGGTTTGTAATCAATAAGCATGGCATTCAGGCTGATCCTACCAAAATTGAAGCCATTACTTCTTGGCCTGTGCCAAACAGCCTAACCAAGGTTAGGTCTTTCCTAAGGCTGGCTTCTTTCTATAGGAGATTTATTAGAATTTTTAGCATCTTTATGACACCTAATTCTGAATGTACAAAGAAAGGGGCTTTTGTTTGGACCAAGGAAGCACAACAAGCTTTTACACACATTAAAACACTTATGTGTACAGCTCCCATTCTTAAACTTCTTGACTTTGCCAAGCCATTTGAAGTTGAATGTGACGCAAGTGGCAAGGGTATTGGGGTTGTTCTAACACAAGAAGGCAGACCTGTGGCATATTTTAGTGAGAAGCTCAGTGGTAGTAGGTTGAACTATTGCACCTATGATAAAGAATTCTATGCTATTGTTAAGGCCCTAACCAATTGGTCTCACTATCTTAAACTTCAGCCTTTTGTGTTACATTCTGACCATGAGTCACTTAGAATCATTAATGGACAGGCTAGGCTTAACCCAAGACATGCTAAATGGGAGGAATTCCTTCAATCTCTCACTTTTGCATCCAGATACAAAGTTGGGAAAACCAATATAGTGGCAGATACTTTCAGCAGAAAACATCATCTATTAGCCCTACTTGAGTTCAAGGTGTTATGTTTTGAACTATTCAAGGAGTTGTATTTCAAAGAGATATTTGCGGCATGCCTCTAGGGTCCTCAGGGGCTTTTTATTTAAGGGTAATAGGCTCTGTGTTCCTCACAACCCCATTAGATTTGTGCTGGTTAAGGAAGTTCATGAAGGCACCTTAAGTGGTCATTTTGGCATTCAAAAGACACTTGACATGCTAGCACAAAACTTCTACTGGTGAAAAATGCCGGGAATTGTGGGCAAATACATTCTTAGATGTGACACTTGTCATTGGGCTAAGCTAACATTTCATAAAGGAGAGTACAAGCCTTTACCAGTAGCTAGCCACCTTTGGGAACACTTGAGCATGGACTTTATAGTTGCTTTGCCAAGAACGCAAAGAGGCAAAGATGCCATCATGGTTGTGGTTGACACATTCTCTAAGATGGCGCACTTTGTGGCTTGCACAAAAACAGCTGATGCCAAACACATTGCCCACCTTTACTTTACAGAGATAGTTAGATTGCATGGCATCCCTAGGAGCATAGTTTCAGACAGGGATAGTAAGTTTCGTAGTACATTCTGGACATCTTTGTGGCATTTACTAGGCACTCACCTTCTCTTTAGTACTGCTTACCATCCACAAACTGATGGTCAAACTGAAGTCACTAATAAAACCCTTGGTGCTATTTTAAGGTCCCTAGTCAAGAGAAACACAAAACACTGGGATATCAAACTCTGCCAGGCTGATTTTGCATACAACAGAGCCCTAGTTGTGCTACTAAATTCTCTAGAGAACAAAGTTGCCCGACCATGGGCTCTTTGGAAGACTTAGCAAAACCAAATACAACTTGCTCTTAAGCCACCCTTATAGTAATGGTTTCCACATCGCAATCAATGGGGGAACCCAAAGTCTTCAAGGCATCTCTCCCAAGTGTGAGGGGAGTGTTTGGATCTTCCACCATGTTTACCACAATGAAATCACATGGGACTACAACATTCCCCACTTGGATAGGGAGATCCTCAAATTCCCCACATGGAACTTTAATGCTTTGGTCGGTGAGTTGGATGGATTTCTTAGATGGCTTGAGCTCAAAAACGAGTTGTTTGGAAATACATATCGGCATGAGACTAATCGAGGCCCCTAAGTCGGCGAGTGCTCCCTTGGGCTTATGGTTCTCAATAATGACGGGGAGCACGAAGGGTCCTCGAGCCTTTTCCTTTTTGGCCCAAGTGCTTTGGATGATGGCACTCACTTGCTCCGGAAGGTTCACAACTTCACTTTCAAGCCTCTTTTTGCTCCCCAAGAGTCTTCAAATACTTAGCATATTGAGGCATCTGCTCCATAGCCTCCAAGAACGGGATTTTCATCTCTAATTGCTTCATATGATCAAGGAACTTTAAAAACATGGCTTGTAATTGTCTCTCAACCGCTCTATATAGGAAACGTAGAGGTGGGGCATGTAGTCGCTTATAAGCTCTTCTCTCTTGGATCTCTCTCCATCTTTCCTCTTGATCCAACTTTTTTTTTTCTTTTTCTTCATCATCCTCATCTTTCCTCTCTTCAACTTCTTCCCACATTTCTCATCAAGAACCTCTTTTTCTTCTTCCTCCCCCCAAGCTCTCATGCTCAACATTCTCTTGTAGATCGTCACCCCTCGAAGAACCTTCCCCCAAATAATCGTCAACCCCTCGAAGATCGCCTTGCACGTGTGGTGGTTGGGATTGGGTGGTGGGGTAGGAGATGGAGGTTGGGTGGATGGGTTTGGTTGATGGTCAGATGAGAATAGTCTTAGTGGAGCTAGTTGTGCTAGAAGTGCAAGTTGGTTCTCGAACATCCTTTGTTGGACTTGGAGTTGGGACATTTGAGCGATCAAGGTTTGATTGAGTTGGGCTAGGGTACTTATTTTGGTTGTCATATAGTCATGATTAGGAGCGGGGTTCGGAGGTGGTTGGGTGGTGGGATATTGTAGGTTGGGGTTAGGGCGTGGCACTTGAAGGTAAGGCCTATATCCATTGGGCTTTGGGAAACTACCATCGGCTTGATTGTTTTAAGGAATATGGTTGTTGTAGCCTTAGTTGAAGTTGCCTTGACCATTGTTAGGATTGAAGGGACGTCGGGAGGACGGGTTATTGAATAAGCTATATTGGGAGTACCCTTGTCCTTGGGTCCCATAACCCACAATAGCTACACAATCGGGATTATACCCATAACAATTAAAGCTCGTCGCTGGAGCCCCCTCTATAGTGCTTCTCCTATATTCTACGGATGCCACATGTTTCGGATTCAACCCCCACAATAAGATGTATCATGATTAGTGCCCCCACAAATACGGCATGAGAAAGATTTGGCTTCATTTGCGGCGGATACATTAGAACTTGTTTGGGCTAACTTAAGCTTAGACAATTTCTTGTCCATCATTGCTTCAATTTTTACTCCGATCGAATCAAGATTGGTGTCGTCGATCATACCCCTTTGTTGCCTACTACTCCTCGCTCCACCCCAAGTGATATTCTTTGCTACCTCTTCAATCATGGCCTTTTACTCGGTTGCATGGGATCTTTGAAAGTTGCCCACCAACTGCGGAGTCTAGTAATGCCTTCGTCGAATCGTTGAGCCCGTCGTAGAAAAAGGTGTTCAAATGGTTCTCCCCATACTCATGATGGGGGCATGCTCGAGGACCTTTCGTTTTGAGTGAAGGACGCGATTTTATTACGCCAATATTGCGTACGAACCATAGGATATAACCTTTCTAGAAATGTCGTTCTAAGTTGAGCCCATCTGGTGATGGAATTGGGCTCTAAACACTTATACCAATCCTTGGCGTCACCCGCTACACCAACATGAAAGAGGCACAACTTCACGTAATCCGGGTTGTCGGAGCATGGAGGAATGAGCTTGCACCTAAAATAATAACAATAATTACCTAAATCTATTAGTCAAAACCTACTTATATTTTTTAATTACTTATTTACTTACATAAGTAAAGTATGTTTGAAAAGAAATCAAACTTCATCGTTACCATAATGTTGGATGGTTATTTATGGGTAAGATAAGGAGCCATAAATTTTTTTTAAATCCAAATATTATTAGATCTTGTCCCATAAATATCTTCTATATATAGTTGCTATTTTTCTAACATTCTACCTTGCTAAATTAAAACAAATTAACTCACCCAAAATATATCATTCTAGTTGTGTAGTAGAAAGGAAGTAAGTCATCTACTTTTCTTCCCTTTGCTCCTAATTTCACTTTATTATATCAATTACTAATTCTCTAATATTAATTAAGTTGAAGTAAATTAAGAAGGAGCTTAATATATTACCTTAATAGCTTGAATTATCATTTTTGTTTTGGAGCATAATTGGGTATTCTTTTAGGTACGTGAAAGATCATCATTTTGGAGTTTGGAGTACTTACCATGGAGGATCATACTACTTATTTTCTTTGGTATTAGTATGGTATAACTTCTTGCCCTACTCTTTATGTGGAAGTTTAAATCATATTTACTTTATAATGTGCAAAGTATGAAATATATTGAGTATGTTTAAGTAGAAGTTAGTTTAATAAATTTATGATTAACGTTACATTTAGTTTAGTATGTTAATTTAAAATATTTAGACATGTTTATGAAGTTGGATTAACTATTATATACTAGTGATATTAGGTACTGTTTATCATATAAACTAGTGTTACCATTTTTATTATTTTACGTAGGAATGTCGTTATATTAAGAATGAGTATGTTTAAATTAATGTTAATATTTATGTGTAAGTCTTTAAATTAGTTTATAAAGTTGTGTGTTATTTCATGAATATTTTTTTTATTTAGTATGTTTATACTAAGGATGTTGCCTTTATCTTTGGAAAATTGCGCGAAAGCAGATTGAGATGGTTTGGACATGTGCAACGAAAGACATTTGACACCCCTGTTCGGAGGGCTGAAAGCATTATAGTAGAGGGTAAGAGGAGTCGGGGAAGGCCTAAGAGAACATGGGATGAGCAAATTAAAATTGACATGCACGAGTTGAACCTCTCTAAGGACCTGACTAGGGACAGGGGTGGTTGGAGGCCTCTTATTCATGTTTTAGATTACTGATTCCTTGCGAGTATATTATGGGGTTCATCTCCTCATCTTTTCTCGAGCCGAGGGACTCCTTTTGGTCGTGCTCTCCTTTATGGGTATGAGTTGCCGCCGTCCTTCCCTCTTCAGACCCTGTCTATAGTTCTCTATGGACGGAAAACACTAGGTAGGATGATTATGATGATACTAAGGATGTTATCATTATACTTTATCTTTTATATTAAAGCATATCGTTATAGTTATATTAAATATTCAGTTATCGTGTAAAGTTTTGATTAATTTAGTTTTTATATTAGTTAAATAAAATTATACTTTACTATGATAAATTAATTAAATTAAGTTGTTTTACGTGAAAAAGGCCCACAAATACTCATAGGCTATTCGATCACTATCATATAAAAAAAATTGTTATTTACGAATTTAAATTATTACAAGCTGTTTTTATGGTAATAATAAAAATAACAAGTAAAAAAAGATATATTTGGAAATGTTTTTCCAATTTATTTATACTAATGTGTTTTATGAGATACATGAGATTTTATAATAAAAAGAAACTTTTGGGATATTAAATAGCTAGTTAGTACAAATATATCTTTAGTTCACTATTTCACTAAAATTTATTTGAAAGGATGTAAAAGTACATTTTTTTATAGTAGTTATACTACTGAGTTTGGCGGTGGAAGTTTGCATAAATTTAAGTTTATGGAATGTAAAATTAAGTTAAAATTGAATTATTAAGTATTGTATTTTAATAAGCTTATCTTATTTTTTTTTAGTCGATTAGTACTGTTAAAAGATTGCGGTAATGAGACTTATAATTTAAAAATTTTAAATCAAGAGATTATGTTCTTATTATAAGTTGAGGATTACAAATGAGTTATAAGCTATGTGATTTGTAATATTTTGTTAGAGAAGATTGCATTGTATGATTCATTAATTTCTTCTAAGCAAACAAGTTTTATTACCCAGAAATACGCATAAAAATAAACAAAATCATGTCAAGATAAATGAAATGCTTTATTAACATAAGAAACTATTACAAGATTCTGAACAAGTACTATACGCTGGACGGACAAATTGTATTGATAAAAATATTAATCAAAGGTCATTAAGTTAAAAGAAAGTCAGAGGAAGTGATGTGTACGAAAATCTAGCAAATCTATGTTTCATTCAAATGTATCTGGGAACTTTAATATGCTAAGATATGATCAATTTTTTTTTCCTGGCCTTCATTTAAGAACAATTGTTGTGATAATTGACTTTGTTTTAAGAATAACAGTAAGAAGTTTGATAAGCATTATACATAGGTTACTATAATATATACTGCCCAAATCATATTTATTAAAGATAACATT
>CM025923.1:21634472-21646088 GCA_000753965.2 Amaranthus hypochondriacus
AGAGAGAAAACTTGAACCATGTATGGTTCAGGACTAGATTCAAGATCATGTAAATCGTGAGAAAGGAAGAACAATCAATGGCTTTGGTAATGGCGTAACATTGTTTGATCATATCTTTTTTTGAGTTTTCATTTGTTTGAAGGGTCCAATCTTAATTCCGCAAACAACTCCAATTTGGCCTCATCATTCGGGTCCAACTTGGTGCAACTTGGTACCGGAGCCATAAGTCCTTGTGGGGTGAAGATTTCAATTGGTTTTGATAACAAACAATAGCCAAAAGTCGCAAAAACAAAAGGGTACAGAATATGTCGGAAACTGACAGAATTTGGGGTCGAAAACAGAAGCGTTTTGGAGATCCTAATGTTACCTTTTTTCAAAATGGTTTTTATGGGGTATTCCTTATTGCGTTATGGAACGTTTAGCGTTGGAAATTTAGGAATTGGTTAATTAATGAAGGAGATATACGTTTTTCTTTACAGCCTGCCCAAAAGTGACCGAATTTGGGTAGTTTGCTAAGTTTGCTTCGAAAACCTATCAATATCCTTGTATTTTGCCCCCATCTTTCACCAAATTATCAATAAGTATCCAATTAACATTAGAACATATCATTTGTTCATCATTTCATCACTTTTGTAGCTTTCTTATATGACCCATTGATTGCTTATTTTGCAAACGTACAGGAGGGTTGTTTTTCTTTGCCTTCTGTGTATTCCTCATTTCTCCTTCGTTTAAAGGGATTTTTCTTTGTTTCTTTTTTTCATTTTGCTTCTATTTGAGTCTAGTGTTTCGTGAGTCAGTTTTTTTAGTCCATGGATTTGTGGAAAAAAAGATATTTCTATTGTTTTTACCAAAGATCACAGAACACAATCAGATTGCATGTTTTGGAGGAATCTTTGAATTGTGATCAAACTAAGTCACGGTTTTGAGTGTTTTCAATTGGAGATGTTTGTAGACATATGGAACTCTATTGTCACCAAATTTCGTCAATAATAAGGTGGTTTGGTCGAGTTTACAATAGAAAACATTTCATACCGTTTTCTGAAATTGTTTTGTATAGTTTCTGTTTTCCTATTTTTGTGCACAAAATTTTGCCAAACTTTTTTGCTATTTCTTTTCCTTCTTTATCTTTGCTTATTGAGTATTAGCAGATAAAATCATTGAAGGAACATGAACTTACATAAATCGATGGATAAACTAGAGTGTGCCCTTGAAAATTTTCAACTAGCATTATTGAATGCGGAGGAGCAAAGGCTTGAGAGGTTGAAATGGGATTGTGTACGACACATATGATTGGGCTCAAAGGTGTCTTTGTCTTGAACAATTGGTGAGTGTTAGAAGTCAAAAGAAAATCTTGGAAAGGAAGCTTGACCTTCATCAAGAAAAGTTGTGATATTAACAAAGATTGCAAGAGATACATAGGGATTCTAAATTGGTAATTGTTCATGAGTATAATCCTGATGTTATTCCGGTTAGGATTAGATTTGAGATCATTTCAAAGCATGTTGACTCACAAATTCAGAACAAACCATTGGTTTCTTCTCATGATAATATTCAAGAATCAAATAATGAAGTAGTTGTTGATGAACCTTGTGGTGAGATTGTTAAAGATCTTGATGAAGTTATTGAGACATCTTGCGTGGAGATGGTTCATGATCTTAAAGAGGTTATGGAGACATCTTGTGATGAGCAGGTTGCTACTAGACAAGAGATACTACTTGTGGCCAATTTTCATGCAAGTTTTGAAGATGATTCACAAATGGAAGCAACAAAGAAGCACGAGTTTGTGAATATTGTTGATTTCTTTGAGTTTGTTCATGATAGTCGATTTGTAGAGTTTCACCCTACGAAAATTCGAGGTCGAATTTTTTCTAAGAAGGAGATAATGAAACAAGTTGATAGGAGTCTTGCTAATGCAAGCAAGCTAATCTTCTTGATAAGCTTGTTTAATATATGGGTTTGGTTCATCATGCAAATACGTGTTGGAGCATTCATCCACACATGCTGGGTGAATATGGGTAACATTATTTCATGGTCTTGACTCAGAGGTTGTGGCTTCGTTATTATAATTTGGTGAGCAGTTGTGTTTTGATCTTAAGACAAAGACTTGATTGTTTGTAAAGCCAAGATACCATAAGGATTTAGAATTGAGGAAAATTCTTTTTTGAGAAGCAGGAATTGAACCATGTATGGTTCAGGACTTGATTCAAGATCTTGTAAATCGTGAGAAAGGAAGAACAGTCAAAAGCTTTGGGAATACAGTAACAGCTTCTGATCCAAAGACACGAAGACACAAAAGTTGACGAGAATAATAATGTAATTATATAGTGTTTTATTTTTGTATATGTCAAATAAAAACTCCAAGTGTTAGGAGTTAACTAGAAAGTAGTTAAGTCACGTGCCTATTTATGTTTTTAAAAGCCATGTGCTAGGCATGTTATCATCTTGTTTTATGCCTATATATAAAGGCATCTACTCATTGTAATAGGAAGCTTTGGATGATTAATAAACAAATACTTCTAAGAAATTAGAATTCAAGACAGGGAGTTTCTCTTTCAAAGGGAAAGTGCAAGAGCATTTCGTATTTTATCTTCTTGTCTTTGTGAGTGAGGCAAAGAAAGTGTAACACCCCTGAATTTCTGACCTCTTGTACGAAACCAAAACCGTAAAGAACGAGAGGAAATTCGGGTGTTACATAAAAGAAAAAAGAAAAGACTTTAAATAAACGTTAAAGGTTAAATTTAAAAAGGTGAATAGTAATTTCGGCAGCATCCGCCCTAAAACTGTGCGTCTTGTAGAAAAACAAAAGTTATTTCGAATCTAATAAGGTAAAGGCATCAAAGGCCTATCAAAATTATATCATGGCGGTATGATTCCTCATCGGCTTCTCAAATCGACATGGCAATCATGGATCGTGGTTCCGGTGTCAACGCTTGCGATTTTAACAAACTCGACTCTTAAAACCATACAGGTTATAAACTACGCAGCAAAGATAACTTATACAAAAGGAGGACATGTGTCTTAAGCCAAAAATATAAACAAATTTAAATACAAAGAAACTACATGTAGCGTCAAAAACAAATACAACATTGTACGCTTCAATGTTCTCACTCATTCCCCCCCCCCCATATGCAATGCATAGAAGCTCCATCACCTATAATGTCTCTCTATGATGTCCCCGCTGCTTAACGTAAGATCATAGACCAATGCGTCATAGCAGGCCCATCAAGGACGAGCCATCAACAAAGAAAACAAACAGTACACGTCAGTATTTAACATCATATCATAATAATGCATAATTTGCATCAATAAGGTATGTCATAAAATGAGTGTGATTTTTCAACACTCCAAGTGTCAATCATAATCACTGAACATCAGTTCCTACTTCTCACTGTCAATTCCATTTTCTTCACTTCTTTTCGACTTCATAACTTCTTTTCGACTTTATAACTTCTCGGTATCACTTGAACAAAGAGTTTAACCACTTTCAAATATTTGTACATATATGTGACTAGAGGCCACGATATTGGGGTTTGCAAGACCCACATGGCCACACCTCGACCAAAGGGCGGTGACGGGCCATACCGACGCCCAATGGTAAAGTATGAACATACCCCCGTACAACGACCATATGTAAATGATCCTACCTCCGGGAAATAAAGCCACTGGGGTACAAATCAGTGGAGCCAACATACCTAAACGTATGTGACTAGAGGCCACCATAGGGTTTGCAAGACCCACATGGCAACACCTCAACCAAGGGCGGTGACGGGCCATACCGGCGCCCAATGGTAAATTATGAACATACCCCCGTACAGTGACCATATATAGATGGTCCTACCTCCGGGAACTAAACCCACTGGGGTACCCTAACCAGGGGAGCCACAATATTCGAACAAATATGCTATCTCATCAATAAGGGACTCATTCCCATTACAACCAACAACTTTCTTACTCCATCACTAAGGGATTTATCCTCATTCCATTTCACCTTATCCAACATTTTCTTACTCCATCACTAAGGAACTCCTTCCCATTCATAAAACATAAATCAACCACATTAATAAGGGGATCATTCCCTATTCAACTAACATAAATCAATCTCAATAACAAAAGAGTCATTCCATTCAAACTAACGTAAGTCAAACCATTCACTATTCCCAACTAACAATATCAATAAGGGAATTATTCCCATTCAACTAGCAATAATCAATATCATCAATAAGGAAACCATTCACTATTCCCAACTAACAATAAACAATATCATTAATAAGGGACTCGCTCCCTTTCAAACAATTAATAATCAGTTCGATATCAAGGGAATCGAATCATTCTCATTCAAACTAGCAATAATCGATCTCATCAATACTAAGACATTTACTATTCAAACTAATAATAAACACTATTATTAATAAGGGACTCATTCACTTTCAAACAAATAATAACCAATCTCAATAACCAGGGAATCGTTCTCACTCTAAATCATTGCCAAACATTTAGCATTCTAGCATCGTTCTCTACTAGTAAACTTGAAAATCATATAATCAATAACTTTGATATTTCATTCGACGACGATTCATAGATAGTGTACATTATATATTTTAAAACAATTCAATATCGGTAAATATATAATGCAAGATGCATGCAAGAGTTAATTACTGCGTGTACGTACCTGAAACTGCAAGATGACAAGTCGTAAAAATCACTTCATAAGAAATTCTTACGCCCCTTTCATGAATCGGGCACCTATACACGTTTAAAGTAAGACTAGTAAGTCTACTCGACTTCCTTTAGGAGCTACTTGCTCTACTAAGTACCCTACTTCGATCCTTACAAGCCACAACTCATATGAATATACACTCTAACCATACTCACAACATGTTTATTCGTAAACTACACCATGAAAATCAATCTAATAACATTAGTTTTCATTAAAAATCTAAAATAAGGCATGTGCAAGGGGAAAATATTTAATTCACACACTTTTGCAATAAAACAAGACTATGTGGGCTTAAATTGTATAATGTAGTGTATTACACCTGATTTCAATGCATGATGATAATGATTTTTCAATCAAATTTGTTTCATTCCTCAAGGTTTGAAGTGACGAGCATACAAACAAAGCAATTAGTAGCTTAGGCATTTCATAACCATAACAAGAAATTAGTTCGACAACAATTGAATACTAACCACAACGATTAGACCTCAACCATATACCCACAATTAACAATGGCGACACTTATTCACCGCTAGCGACACATGATAAAATAATTCTTTATTTGTAATTTTATATAATAATTCTTTTAAAGTAATTTTTATCACCACAAACCCAACAATTATAATCACATTCACCACAATTAGCATAATAAAGTTATATTTAACTATTAAAATTGACCAACAACTCTTAACTATTTTTAATCATCAAAACCACCATTTTTAATCAAAAATAACTCTTATCAAGGCCTTTATAAATTTATCCAAATATCACAAAATCACCAAA
Source organism: Amaranthus hypochondriacus (assembly GCA_000753965.2). Taxonomy (NCBI): domain Eukaryota; kingdom Viridiplantae; phylum Streptophyta; class Magnoliopsida; order Caryophyllales; family Amaranthaceae; genus Amaranthus; species Amaranthus hypochondriacus. Next base: position 21,639,970 of record CM025923.1, read on the forward strand.
ACACATTAAAGTAGTACATACTATCTTCACTTTCATCCCCAACACAAACCCTAACTTATTCATTTTCAAATCCCACTTCTAATACTTACCCATTACAAAATCTATTAAGATATAAACTAAATTAAATTAAGATTCATGAATTTACCCAACACTTTAAAGTTTAAAAGCACTGATTTGAAAATAAGGATGAAGAAGCTCACAAAAATGGAGGAGAGAGAAAGGGTCCGTGGGGACAACCACCGGCTGGTGGTTGCTGCTGGCGGCGGTCAAATGTTGGCGGCACTGGGTGTTGGTGGCGGCAGCCACTAGCTGTGGTGGTGGTGGTTTAGTTTTGTGAGAGAGGGAGGTGGAAGAGGAGAAGAGTAAAGGGGTTATGGGAAAAGAGGAGTGTTTACATGAGTTCAATTTAAACCCCCCCACTCACACTTTATTTGTGTATATTATCTACAAGTTTCAAAAATAACCTAGCTCATACTAACTTTGATTTATTTCAAAAATATGATAATAATAATTAATCATTGAGTACTTAAATAAAAGAAATAATAATAAAAGACTATATTTAAAGGTTACATCAAATTAGTCGACAAGAAATATTATTGAATCAATATTTTTTTTTTAATTATTTAAATTGTTTTTTCAACAATAATGATAAATGATTACGGGGTGTTACAGAAAGATTATAGCATGATCCCATGAAGATTAAGGTGAGTGAAGTCTTAATTGAGAGTGTGGGGATAAGGGCTTCTTGGTGAGTGAAATCAAGTGAGTTTTTATCCAAGATCAACATTGTTTGATCGTATCTTTTTTTCAGTTTTCATTTGTTTGAAGGGTCCAATCTTAATTCCGCAAACAACTCTAATTTGGCCTAATCATTCGGGTCCAACTTAATGCAACTTGGTACCAGAGCCATTAGTCCTTGTGGGGTGAAGATTTCAATTGGTTTTGATAAGAAACAATAGCCAAAAGTCGCAAAAACGAAAGGGTAAAGAATCTGTCCGAAACTAACAAAATTTGGGGTCGAAAACAGAAGCGTTTTGGAGATCGTAATGTTATCTTTTTTCAAAACTGTTTTTATGGAGTATTCCTTATTGAGTTAGGGAACTTTTAGCGTTAGAATTTTTGGAATTGGTTTAGTAATGAAGGAGATATACGTTATTCTTTACAACCTGCCCAAAAGTGACCGAATCTGGGTGGTTTGGTAAGTTTGCTTCGAAAACCTATCAATATCCTTGTATTTTGGCCCCCATCTTTCACCAAATTATCAATAAGTATCCAATAAACATTAGAACATATCATTTGTTCATCATTTCATCACTTTTGTAGCTTTCTTATATGACCCATTGATTGCTTATTTTGCAAATGTATAGGAGGGTTGTTTTTCTTTGCCTTCTGTGTATTCTTCATTTCTCCTTCATTTGAAGGGCTTTTTCATTGTTTCTTTTTTATTTTTCTTCTTTTTGAGTCTAGTTTTTCGTGGGTCAGTTGTTTTAGTCCTTGGATTTGTGGAAAAAAAGATATGTCTATTGTTTTTACCAAAGGTCACAGAACACAATCAGATTGCATGTTTTGGAGGAATCTTTGAATTGTGATCAAACTAAGTCACGTTTACAATAATAAAGGTGGTTTGGTCGAGTTTACAAAAGAAAACATTTCATACCGTTTTCTGAAATTGTTTTGTATAATTTTTGTTTTCCTATTTTTGTGCACATAATTTTCCCAAACTTTTTTGCTGTTTCTTTTCCTTCTTTATCTTTGCTTATTGAGTCTTAGAAGATGGAAAACATGAACTTACATAAATCAATGGATAAACTAGAGTGTACCCTTGAAAATCTTCAACTAGCATTATTGAATGCGGAGGAGCAAAGGCTTGAGAGGTTGAAATGGGATTGTGTACGACGTATGGATTGGGCTCAAAGGTGTCTTTGTCTTGAACAATTGGTGAGTGTTAGAAGTCAAAAGAAAAGCTTGGAAAGGAAGCTTGACCTTCATCAAGAAAAGTTGCGATATCAACAAAGATTGCAAGAGATACATAGGGATTCTAAATTGGTAATTGTTCATGAGTATAATCCTGATGTTATTCCGGTTAGGATTAGATTTGAGATCATTTCAAAGCATGTTGACTCACAAATTCATAACACAGCATTGGTTCTTCTCATGATAATATTCAAGAATCAAATAATGAAGTAGTTGTTGATGAACCTTGTGGTGAAATTGTTAAAGATCTTGATGAAGTTATTGAGACTTCTTGCGTGGAGATGGTTCATGATCTTAAAGAGGTTATGGAGACATTTTGTGATGAGCAAGTTGATACTAGACAAGAGATACTACCTGTGGCCAATTTTCCTGCAAGTTTTGAAGATGATTCACAAATGGAACCAACAAAGAAGCACGAGTTTGTGAATATTGTTGATTTCTTTGATTTTGTTCATGATAGTCGATTTGTTGAGTTTCACGCAAGTTGATAGGAGTCTTGGTAATGCACGCAAGCTAATCTTCTTGGTAAGCTTGTTTAATATATGGGTTTCGTTCATCATGCAAATACGTGTTGGAGCATTCATCCACACATGCTGGGTGAATATGGGTAACATTATTTCATGGTCTTGACTCAGAGGTTGTGGCTTCGTTATTATAATTTGGTGAGCAGTTGTGTTTTGATCTTAAGACAAAGACTTGATTGTTTGTAAAGCCAAGATACCATAAGGATTTAGAATTGAGGAAAATTCTTTTTTGTGAAGGAGGAATTGAACCATGTATGGTTTAGGACTTGATTCAAGATCTTGTAAATCGTGAGAAAGGAAGAACAGTCAAAGGCTTTGGAAATAGCATAACAGCTTCTGATCTAAAGACACGAAGACACAAAAATTTACGAGAATAATAATGTAATTGTATAGTCGTTTATTTTTGTATTTTTCAAATAAAAACTCTAAGTCTTAGGAGTTAGCTAGAAAGTAGTTAAGTCACATGCCTATTTGTGTTTCTAAAAGCCATGTGTTGGGCATGTGATCATCTTGTTTTGTGCCTATATATAAAGGCATCTACTCATTGTAATAGGAAGCTTTGGATGATTAATAAACAAATACTTCTAAGAAATTAGAATTCAAGAGAGAGAGTTCCTCTTTAAAGGGAAAGTGCAAGAGCATTTTGTATTCTATCTTCTTGTCTTTTGTGAGTGAAGCAAAGAAAGATTATAGCAAGATCCCATGAAGATTAAGGTGAGTGAAGTCTTAATTGAGAGTGTGGGGATAAGGGTTTCTTGGTGAGTGAAATCAAGTGAGTTTTTATCCAAGATCAACATTGTTTGATATATCTTTTGTTCAATTTTCATTTGTTTGACGGGTCCAATCTTAATTCCGCAAACAACTCCAATTTGTCCTCATCATTGGGGTCCAACTTGGTGCAAAACTTATATGGTGCAAGGATCGCAATAAGAAAAGAAATATCAACAAACAGAAGGAAGAACATGTCTCTACACCATAGAGCACAATAAATGAATAGAAACAATAATGTAATTGTTGTGGAACCTTAAAAAATGCAAACATAATGCTTATATTACCTTATATATGAACCACGTAGCAATGACTCATCAATGGCCTGGTGAAGAGTCGCCCATAAAACATGGAGCACAAACAAAGTACACATAGCATTAATGCGCAGAGTTAATGGTCCCAGCCACACAACAGGCGAAGGTGCCAACGAAGCAATAATAACTATTCATCAACAGCACTTATAAACAGTAATGAATAAAGAGGGAGTGAACAGTGATGAATAGTGTTGTAAGCTAAGCCATATTTATATATACATATATAAATTTGTCCTTTTTAAAATTTTATGTGAAATTTCGTTTATATGAAAATGCTAAACGAATAAAGTTTTTACTTGTTTTATAACAAGAGTTATGGATTTGTGCGAATATATAAGTTTTAGTTGTTTTATTACTAGAAGTATTGATTTTTGTGAGCTTATAAAATGTTACTTGTTTTATAACTAGAAATATTAGTTTCATAAAATAAGTTGTATCTATTTTATAATTAGAATATTGATTTTCGTGAACTTGATGAGTCTTACTTTTTTTGCAACTTGTAATATTGATTTTTTGTGAATTTGTTGAATTTTGAAAATTTATCCATAGAATTAGGGCTGAACAAAGTTTGGTCTAAACCGTAAACCAAACCGTAATTTGAGTATTTGGTCAGGTCTACGGTCTAAATGGTCTGGTTTGGTTTTTTTTTAAAAAAAAATTACGGTTTACGGTCTAGTCTGGTTTTTTAATTTTTCAGACCCGACCATAAACCGTACTTTGACCAAAAACCATAATTTTTTTTATAAAATACGAGTTTCTACTTAGGTGTTTTGAGATGTTATTATTTTTATATAGTAATATATACTTAAATAATGTTGATGCAATCAACTAATTACAAATTATGTTTATTTAGTGTTTGTAAGTGCGAAATATTTTCATAGAACATATATTATTTTGGAAAAAAAAATATAAAAATAAAAATCGTTAACCAGACCAGACCAAACCATTGTAGAACGGTTTGGTCCGACATTTTAAACGGTATGGTCTGGTCTGGAAATTTTCCAGACCGAAATTTTTGGTTTGGTCTGATTTTAGTGTCAGACCAGACCAAACCGGACCGTGTGCACCCCTACATAGAATACAGTTTTACTCGATTTATAATTTAAAAAAATTATTTTTGTGAAAAGAATTAAAATATTTATTTGTTTTAAAGTTAGAAATGTTGATTATTGAAACTTATTTCAAGAGAAATAAAATTTTAGTAGCTACTTGTGAAAATATTAATCTAAGGACAACTAATAGAATCTTAAGTCATTAGTGTAAATTTATTTAACAAATGAACTATTAAAAATAAAGTTTTAAATAAAGTTTAGGAAAATTTGCTCAAAATAATCCCAACTATCACTCGTTGGCCAAGAATAATCCCAACTATCAATTACTTTTTAATAATCCCAACTATTCTCATAATTTGTTGAAAACATACCCACCCCCTTGTTATCGGCTGGAACAGATTAACTTTTCCACTTTTTTTTACTTAACTAGTTTAAAATTAATCCTTCCTCTTCATCTATTAATAAAAAAAGTGTAAAAGTTACATGTTGCAGCCCGGTTAGAAGGGAGGTGGGTATGTTTTCAACAAATTATGAGAATAGTTGGGATTATTAAAAAGTAATTGATAGTTGGGATTATTCTTGGCCAACGAGTGATAGTTGGGATTATTTTGAGCAAATTTTCCTAAACTTTATTTAAAACATGATTTTTAATAGTTCCTTTGAGCAAATTTTCCTAAACTTTATGATTAATTTATTTAAAACTTTATATTTTTAAAAAATAATTGATGGTTAGGATCATTTTGAGCAAATTTTCCTAAAGTTTAATGAGTAAAACTTAAGTAGTGACCTTAAAAGGGCATATAGGTAGAATATTATTAAATAAGAAACTTAACATCTAAGTTTGTCAAAGTCAAAGTCAAATTGTAGCAGTAAAAATGTGATGTGCTTGTGTGAAATTATCTGTGTATTGATTGAATGACCATGATAGTAAGGAAATGTCAAACCATGGACCGGCATGTAAACTCCCGGCGCCCGTGTTGGCCGGCACGTAAAATGCGGTGTTAGAAAGGGAGTTAGCTACCTATCCTGTAGAAGCTAGAGTATAAACATTGGCGGGGTGACGACCCCCACCACAGTTAGATATAGGGCTTTGGCCGTAATCTAGCCAGACGCTTACATATATCAGGTGTCATATTGTTGTGCTTGTTGATAGTTGATAAACTTAATTACTATTGATGCTATAAGGCATCGTACGGTTATGATTATTAACCAACTAAAGTTGCATAAGTATTAAGATTACTGAATTATATAAGTGGCAATAACGTAATTCTGCCAGGGTTGAAAATGGTATCTTAATGACTTAAAAGTATGAAACAGTAAAAGAATATGGTAAAAGTATACAGTGTCAATTAATTATAAGTTCGTATTCTAATTATTATTTAGTAAATGTAGTGTATTATTTTCGTATTTTGAGCTGGATAGGGAGTTATGCTCGATGCTAAGCGCTGATTGATTCAATCGGTTGTCATCCGTATTATGGATGGCGG
>CM025923.1:21647991-21679853 GCA_000753965.2 Amaranthus hypochondriacus
CACTATATAAAGTGGCAGTTATTTTTTGTAAAGTCTAGTCAGATTTTAGATTTTAGTTTTATTCTTTGGAATTTTCTTTTGAGTTTTTTTAGTCTTTTCTTTCAATTAACCTTTGAGGAACAATTGTAGCATTTTGGGGATTTCGCATTTTCGGTTTATGTTATTTCTCAGATTCTTAAGTTTTCTCGTGTTATCATTTCTTTCTTCGTTTTTGTTCATTGTTTGTTACATGTTTTCCATAGCTATGCATGAGTAGTTTTCTATCTAGGGTTAGGGTGAAATCCCTAATTCGAAACATGGATTGATATTTTATTGATTGATTGTGTGCGATTTGAGTCAATGATTGAACCTATGTTTAATGAATCTCGATTTAAAATCTTTGTTAGCCTTTTCAATAAAATGGAAGTTTGAGAATTGTGGTTTAACTTAGGATTGAGATATATTTGAGTTAAATTCCTTCTAGTATTAGCCAATAGAACGGAAGTTTGAGGATTAATGCTAGTTGGTCTTAAATCGATATTAGTCAATAAAGCGGAAGCTTGAGACTAATTAGATCACGTTCTCTCATATTCATGGCTCAATTTCATACAATCATGAAAGTGATTGAATTCCATGTTAGAATTAGGTGATGCCCGACGCCCTAGTGTCTTTCATATCATTGTTATACATCATTTTTATTATTGTCTTAGTTAGTTGCATCTTAGGATTAGAATATCACCATACATTTTTGTCTAACCCTTGTCTTAGCTAGTCATAAGCATACAAATTAGAATTATCAAGCCTCCTTGTATTCGAACCGCACTACGCGTACACCGTGCGCTTGCGGTTAAATTAAAATTTGCTCATCATATCGCCCAGTCATGTGATTTGAGCAACCACTATCAATATACCATACGTCATTTACTTTTTCTTGTGCATTTAATCCAGTGTAAAATATTTGTTGTCTGAAAATATTATTTTCGGAATAATTTACTTATTCCTCTTGTCGATACCAACAATCTTTTTCAATGTAAGTGTGTTTTTTACACCTCTTACATTTATAATGACAATTACTAGTATTGTGATTAGTTTTCTTACATAATTTAAAATCAAGACCCAATATGATTATTTACTCGTGGCTCCCTTCATTTTTAAAATTTCATCTCTCCTGCCACGATTATATGATGTTTCTCCTTTTTCATAGTTTTTGCCATGACCATTTTTATTTTTACCATTATAAAATAAAATTTTAATTTAGCTCTTGTTTCTAGTGGTTTTTCGTTAAATCTTTTTAATCTATCTTCGTGTGTAAGCATTGATCCCATTAGTTCGGGATACTTAAATGAGATAAATTTTTCTTGTTAACTTCTTCTATGGCCGTGGCAATAATGTTATAATATTGTGAGAGACTCCTTAATATTTTTCGAATCAAATTTTCATCCTCTATTTTACTGCACCATTTGATCTATTTGATAGACTGTATTAGTGACTCGGTCAAAGAATAAATGTATTGTTTCATTTTCTGCCATTTGTAAATTATCAAATTGTCTCCATAATTTCCAAAAAAAAAAAAATTGTCTCCATAGAGATTGAAATTTAAAAAGAATTATCTCTTCGGAACCTCTGTATTTTGTCTCCGGGATTCTTCAAGCCTCCATAGGTGTTTTTGCGGACATGATCGTTGTATGTATTGCCTCGTCGACTCCACGATATAATAGGGATATGCATAGTTATCCTTATCCTATTTTGTTTATATTGTTTTATTTTATTTCATTCAAGATGATTATTTGGTGTCATTTTTTGAATGGTTGCTCATAACCTTCTTATACTAATCTCCAAAAATCTTGGGAGATAAATATAGACCTCATTTGCATGACTGATTGTTTATATTTTTCTCCCTTAAATGTGAAAACCAAATTAACTTGGGAGTTATTAATGGTTGATGTCATTTTTTTATTTTGTGTTTAGAGATTTATTTTGTTGTGGAGTATATTGGTTAATGTATTTAGGTTGTTTGGAGGTCTTGGTTTAATTTGCTCTTTTTCATTGCCAAAAATTGATTACATCAATGGGTAGTGATCAATTTTAGTTACAAGCTTACCTTTTTTTGATGAACTTCTATTATAGTATCTTTGAATATTCTTTTGTTAATTTCTTTCTTTAGGAACTTCTATTATAATATCTTATATATTTTTATTTTTTAATTCCTTGGTTTTGATTTTTGTTTGCTTCAGATTTTTAAAATTCTACTCCCTCCGTTCTGAAATACTCCCTACATTTCGATTATGTCACTATTTATCGTTCAAGCTTATTTTATATATTGTGACTAATGTGTAAGTAAAATATAGTCAAGTGAGATCATGTTTGAATTGTCTAATCACATCCTTTCGTAATATTAACTATTTATAATTTTTGAATTTGTATGATTCAACATATAAATAAACAAAATAACATATTGTAATACGTAAAAAGTGAAATGTAACCGGTATAATGTAACGGAGAAAGTGTCTGGTAAATAAATTCTCATAATTCACACATTACATCTCAAGTGGATGAGCATAGTGCGAAAATGGGTCAAGATTCATTTCCTGACTAAAACACAATAACACATGCATGTCTCCAGTTGATGGCTTCTTGTTCACGTGTATGACATGTCCATATGTCCTCTTACTCTTGTTTTTATCAAGACAAGAATGTAATTATTATTATTATTATTATTATTATTATTATTATTATTATAGGTTATTCATCTAGTGTATATGTATAAATAATTAATTTAATAAAGATTTTTGAATTCAATAAAAAAATATCTTTTAAAATAAATATATGTAATAATGTTTTTTATAAATTATTTAAAAAGTTTTTTAAATAATTATCAATTTTATTGTTTAAGCTTATTATCTTATATATAAGTTAGAAATAATAATAATAATAATTATTATTATTATTATTATTATTATTATTATTATTATAATAATAATAATATTAATATTAATAAAATTTAATTATTATTATTATTATTGTTATTACTATTATTATATATTTTTTATAACGTATTTTATTTGATAGAAAGAAACATTACAAATGGTTTGATTAGAGTTGATATTTGAGATGTTTGTGTGTAGACTTCCCTTTTTCCCTCTGAAGGCATCCAAAACAAAGCAAAGGTTCCATTGTCACTGTTATGGAAAATCCCCCAAGTCCCATTCTTTGAAAATCTGTAGCTAGGTTTGTAATATAATTAAGAAGAAGAAAACGAAAAGAAAAAGAAAAAGAAAAAGAAAAAAAGGGAGCATGTCTATGTCTATGATGATAAAAAGAAATTTGAAACAAGGCAGAAAGTGGTCATGCTCTGTTTCAGGGTGATTCCAAAATTGACAATGCGCAGCCAAAATCAAAGTGGTGGGAATTGCAAAATCAGGAAAAGAGTGTCATCATCATCATCATCATCATCATCATCATCATCATCTTCTTCTTCTTCTTCTTCGGTTGTTAAGAATTACAGATTCAAAAAGGCAATTTTGGTGAGGAAATCCAGATCACCTACATCTGTACCCACCTGGAAGTTCATTATGGCAGCTTCACCTTTGCAAACAGTATTCCATAATAATAATAATAATAATAATAATGAGTATGATGATGATAAATATGATGAGGGCAAAGAGGCCATGTCCGCTAGAAAATTGGGTGCTACTTTATGGGAAATTAATGGGTTCAAATTGCATTCACACAAAAGTTTTGATGCTATTGCTCATTCACCTGCGGTACCGATATCATTCTTTCTTTAATTTTGTATTCACCTGTAATTTGCTTCTTTTTAGCTTTAATCAAATACAAGTGAGTATCGTTTTAATTATTTTTGTGGCTGTTACTGTTAATTAACAGCAGATTGATGGATCTACTAAGGTGGGACTGGCAGGAATAGGTCATCGGAGAAGATCTTCTTCAATATCGCAGAAGCTTCAGATTTCCAAGTATATCTCTGAAGGGAAACCCAATTCCATTGAGGTAAGGCTGATCACTGGAGACTGTAATGTAAATGCAATTGTTCTCAACTCATCATCAATCTCATCATTAATTATGATACTATTACTATAGATCTGAACAAGCTAAGTATTAATGCAGGTAGGGACTGGGACTGGGACTGGGACTGGGAGTGAGGTTCCTTGCGTCAAAACCCGATTGAAGGATGTTAATAACAGCTTAATTGCCTCGAAAGAGCTGGTTAAAGTGTTGTTCAGATTTCTATCCCAAGAGGAGAAAAATTCATCAAGGATAACCTTGTTCTCTGCTCTTAGAGTAGAGCTTGATCGAGCAAAAGTACACATGGATAAGTTGATCCAGGATGCCACCAATCAACGGGACCAGGAAAAGTCTGCTTGGAAGAGAAGAGAGAGACAGAGAATAGAGGAGACAGTTTCAGGCTTGGCGAAGGAACTTGATATTGAGAAAAAGCTGAGGAGGCAAGCTGATAGACTGAACAAGAAGCTTGGAAAGGAGTTAGCTGATACAAGAGCTCTTTTTTCTCAGGCTATGAAAGAGCTTGACTGTGAGAGAAGGTCTAGGGAAATACTGGAACAAACTTGTGATGAATTAGCAAGAGGAATTGGAGAAGAAAGAGTGGAGGCGGAGGAATTGAAAAGGGAAACAGAAAAAGCAAGAGAGGAGGTTGAGAAAGAAAGACAAATGCTTCAATTGGCCGATGTTTTAAGGGAAGAGAGAGTGCAGATGAAGCTTGCGGAAGCTAGGTATGAATATGAAGAGAAAAACGCTGCTTTGGAGAGATTAAAGAGTGAGATTCATACCTACTTGAAAACTAAACAAGATGGAGGAGATGGAGATTCATACCTACTTGATTTTAAAGGGAAAATACAAGGCCAAGTGGATGATGAAGGAGACCCCAAAGGAGGCTCGGGAGATAGCAGCGAGCTTCACTCCATCGAACTAAGCATGGAGAATAACAGAAGCTACAAGTGGAGCTTTGCTTGTGAAGAAAATGCAGACTCCAGAAGGACCTCCATGGATGAAGTATTCAAGGGAAGGAGATCCCTTTCTGAAAAAATTCAGTGGGAAACCATTTGTTTGCAGAGAAAAACTTCAGAATGGGATTTCTCTGCTCCTGCCAACGACAAGCTCCTGCCAACGACAAGCTCCCTGGAAATTTGGGTTGATCCTTTGGGTGAAGACGATCAACAGACGAATGTTAAATCTGAGTCTGCAAGTCCAGCCTTCTCTATAGGAAATTCCTCGCGTTTAAGGGAGGCTTGCAGCGCAATTTTACAAGATTTAGCATCACGGAGAGAACATCTTCAAGGGAAGTCTAGGGGTTGATTAAAGATTTTCATTACTGTTTGTTTTCATGTTGTCTTTTTTCCTAATCCTATTTTGCAATCAAAGAAGAGAAGAGAGGGACATCATGGACATACTTCAAATTTATTAATTAATTACAGTACAACACTATGTGAATACATTTTTATTTTTGTGGGATTATGTATGTTATTGTTATACACATTGTGTTTGTTCTTAAAGCTTGATATAATAATTAATTTGTACTATGTATGAAGTCATTCTTTGAATTAAAAACGAAAACAGAGATAGATGATCGAGTAATTCTTTTCAGTCTTCATGCCAACTACAGACTTTTTCACAGGAAGTAGAAAATGATCGAGATGAATGCAATCACAAAAAGAAATAAAAATTCTTAACTACTACAGATTCATGATTGGTCATTGCAATGATGTTATTGTTAGCCATAGCCCATAAGACAAACAAATTAATGATCTGCAAATCATGGAATCATGTGCAACAATGACCTGTATTTGTATATATAAATATAACAATATATCTACTACACATTATCATCATACTTTTATTACAATCAGTAGCCCAATAATTTCTGCATTATTATTGCATTGTATAAAAAAAAAAGAAAAAAAAAAAGACAATTGACAACACTTAAATCCAAAATAAAGTCAAATATTAAGTGTAACTATACCTTAGATTAGTGTTGTACTGTAATTAATTAAATTTTCATCACTCGTTTTTGCTTCTAGATCCTTGATAATGCTTGAGATAAATAATGAAATTTAATTGCTTGGTTAATTTCTAATAAGATCAAAGGATTGACTTTATACTATCTACGTATAAAAAAGGGATGCACAACACTATTTTAGTGGGATATATTTAGCAATATTTAATTTTGTTTGGGTAACGCCTAAAATCTTATCACCTTGGAGATGAACTTATATGGGAAGGTCTACTAGGTACACCGACAATCTGGATAAGGACTACCTGAAGGGAAAGGGCTAATATTTTGGGAGCAGGAATAGAAGCTAAAGCGTCTAACTTAATTGAAATATCAAAATATATGGAAAGATTTGCGAGGATTTGTGCAATTAATGAAAAGTAGAGACAACACACTAACTTGGGGATGAATCTTCTATAATCATCACCTTTCTAACAAACGCGGCCAAAGAGAATTGGAAACGACTCACCTTTTTTAAGAAAGGCAAAGCTAGGCATTTAATGCACGATAGTCGATACTGAACCAACGAGGAAATGTCTAAAATAATATAACAGTATCATCACAAGGGCAAAAGGGGGATTTTCAAGGAGGAAAGAGAAGAGATCACTCAGAATATAAATAGTAAGCCAAATTTCACATACGAGGTATCTAATCTCCAATAGTGCAACTAGATTTACTCTCATTTTTTTTTACCTTAACAACATATATTGAAGGGAATAAATTACAATAACATTGGTTCTATAGAATTGATAATATTTATTCTATAAGATAAATTTCTACTTTAAAGATTTTAGGCCACACACTACAAACAAGTCTTGATGTTGAATCTCCAAGCTAAAAGCCATTGTGCTCTTAGGTAAGAGTTAATCATGCGACCACTTCGAACACTTACCTACTGAAGCAACAGAGAAGGTCCCCGGAATGACATTCCCTCTCCCACTCCAGGATGGAACAAAGAGTGGGAAATCAATTCCCCTCAAGACAGCTGGAGCCAATCACCACACCAGTACCACAATTCACCCTCACTAGGAGCGATTTGGTAAACTTGGCAACTACTCTACCCAACGTGATCACCACTGGCAGGAGGCAGGCTGCTCCATCTGGGAGGGCAAATGACCTGTGCTAGAGACAAGCGATCTCCTTCTGAGGATTTTCTAAGGAGGGGGAATATGAATCTTACCACCTTGAGAATAGTCAGGAGGAAAAACCAGGACGCTCACATGAAATTCACCCATGTTCAAGAGGTCCGAAAAATCAGACGACAATACTACCTGTTAACCGGCAATAAAGCCTTAAAAGGATGTCGGGTGGGGAGTATTTCAGAAGGGATGGACGCAATAAGTGTACTATCATACAAACTCCCAAGCACCAACAAGAGACTCAAGAAAATCTATGAGGAACGAGAAAGCTCCAGCCTTAAGTAGACTCGGAAAAAATCGGACCCCCATTGAGGGATTTGGAGCAGAATTGGTCCACAATCTAGAGAATTGACCATGGAGAAGGTAGAACAAGAAGCTGGAGAATCCGAGCACCCCTACTAGAAAGAAGTTTCCAGATGCAGGTCACTCCGGAGTCCGAAGAAATAGGTACCTGCAGAAGTCCACCTAGAGTTCCAGCTAGTCCAGGAATAAGGTTATCTGGAACGACTCCCACCCGTTGGCTCACCTCTCCACCTTCAACAATGAAATGGATATGGACAATCACACACACGCTAGCTGGTATAAAGTTTCATCCTCACCTTGACTGGAACAACACAAAAAGTGGGTGCAAAATTTGTGCTGAAAAGATCCCCTATTTATGCACACTTATTCTATTACCCGAAAATTGCCGAATTTAAATATTTTTTGCCTTTTCTATTTTCGCACCTTTCAATACATTATTTTGAAGCCTATTACATAATTAGAAATTATAAAATGTTATTATGAAAAGATATATTGAAGAATTAAATAAGAGCTGATATCATCGGCTACTACGGAAGCCTAACAACGCCAAGTAGTAAAAATTGGAGAAAACATAATTTTAATTAAGAGATTATTTTTCATTGACGTGTCATTTACAACTTCAAGAGCCACCGGATGAGATTCCTGATGGATTGATGCTTCACATAGTTGTAGGTCAGGATTTTTGTCCTTTCTTTAACAATATAAGTTAAATAAAAAGTGTTATGATTATGTGTGACTTATTTTCACCAAGTAATTAGAAAAGTGATTAAGAGTCTTAATCATTTTAATTAGTGAAGGTTAGAAGAAGACAATGTATCACATGTTGGTGATTTTGTTTGTTGGGAATCAATAGTACATGGTACTTTTGATGGTGCAAATCTTTACATGTGAAGGCTAAAAATGCATAAAATCAGCCCTTGAACTAAGGTGACAAGCATGGGAGACCCTGGGGGTTACATGGAAGAGGAAAGGGAAAGAACAACCGTTGTTTTTACATGATGGCTGTTGATGTGCTATTCTAAGCTGTTGTCCCATTTCCACACCTTATTCCACTATAAATAACCTTGTTTTAGGTCCTTAACAAGTGCACCAAAGTCTCATCTTAGCGAGCTACTCTCTTGCTCAAGAATACTCTCCATTTTAGCTACTCTATTGCTCAAGAATACTCCCCATTTTAGCTCCTCTCTTCCCACCCTGAACTCGATTGTAATTCCCTCATGTTTTTTGTACTCTCTCCTTTAAACATATTAATATTAATCCTAGGCTAGATGGTGGATGTACCTCATGTTTAGTGAACCACCTTAAAATCTTTGTCTTGATTATTTACTTAGTTTTTTCATTCATTATTACATTTCATTATTTGGTTTTTATACTTGACACAACACAAACTCTCACTTAAACTTTATACTTGTGATCCTTGAGTGAGGTGTTTATCTCCCCTTCATAAAAGTTATCATGGAACTTTGTTGTTTGAGAGTAAAACACTTAGGAAAATTTGCCAAGAATAATCCCAACTATTACCCGTTGGCCAGAAATAATCCCAACTATTGATTATTTTTTAATAATCCTAACTATTGATAACGTTTGCTGAAAACAGTCCCATTTCAATTTCAACCGGCTGTAGCAGGTTTAGTAAGTAATTTTTTTTACCTTTTTTTTTAAGTTTCCTTCATCAAATTAGGTAAACCCAACCTTTCATCCTCTCCATCTTCTTCTGCATTCATCATAAACCCTAAAACTCCATTCATTCTTCATCCTTCCTCCATGGTCAAGCTCTAAAAGCTTCATCCCTTTAACATTCAATGAATTCCTCTTCTTCTTCTAAGTACTCAAACCCAACCTTCAGGACGTTTGCTCTTCTACGAACAAGTATTCTAGGGTTTGAAGATTGCTCATCAATGAAGGAAGGAGTTTGGGTTTTTGAACATGGAATGGATAAATTAATTTTTGAAGATGAAAGGTTGAGTTTACCTAATTTGATGAAGGAAACTTAAAAAAAAATAAAAAAATTACTTACTAAACACGCTACAGCCGATTGAAATTGAAATTGAACTGTTTTCAGCAAACGTTATCAATAATTAGGATTATTAAAAAATAGGAAAAATTGTTTCTAAAAAGTCAACCTTTTGGCCATTTGCAAATAAAGAGTCAACGTTTCATTTATTCAATAAAAAGACAACCTTTGTCTTATTTTTGCAAATAAAGAGTCAACGTTTCATTTATTCAGTATAGCAGGTATGTTTTCAACTCTAAATTTATTGAATAAATGAAACGTTGACTCTTTATTTGCAAAAATGAGACAAAGGTTGTTTTTTTATTGAATAAATGAAAAACGTTGACTCTTTATTTGCAGATGTCCAAAAGGTTGGCTTTTTAGAAACAATTTTCCCTAAAAAATAATCAATAGTTGGGATTATTTCTGGCCAACGGGTAATAGTTAGAGTTATTCTTGGCAAATTTTCCAAACACTTATCATAAACACACAATTGTCATTGAACTAACCAAGTTTAGTAAAATTGCTTAAATCAAGAGTAAAATAGTAAGCACCACACTCCTAAACTTAATAGCTCCTTATGCAATATTTTCAACTACTATTGTCATCCATAATAGATTATCAATAATTATAAGTAACATATTTTATTTTAAATTAAAACTAATTTTTGAACCGAGTATATAATGAAAGGTCAAAATTATATTTAAAAATATATTTTAAAATAAACCATAATATCGATTGTTGAAGCTAATTGAATACTACCTTAATATTTGGAAAAATTACTCTAAACACTCCTAACAATCCGCAGTTTAAATATAAAACTTCTGACTATTGATTATTATTCAAAACTCTCAACTTTAAGCCTATTTTAAATTTAAAACACTAATACAATTTTATAACTAGATTTAACCGGTTACTATTTTGTTAAAATTAAGAGGATACATGAAGGATTGTGTAAGGTCAAAGCAGTGAGGTGATTAATAAAGACAATTGGATCCCACTACTTCCTAACTAAAACCATTTTATCCGGTTATAAGTCATCTTTGGACTTTAAATTTAAAATGGGCCTAAAGTTGGGAAATCAATTGTTGGGAGTTTTATATTTAAACCGCAAATAATTAGGTGTTTTTATTGTAATTCTCTCATAAACGGGATCAAAATTCAGTAGTTATACCGTTGGTGACTAGGCAAATGCTGCAATGAGTATCAACAATTTTCATAGGCGATTCCTGCAAAGACAACAATTGTCATATGAACATAAAACAAAATCATTTCAGTGGAAGGTCAGAGCTTCTTTAGACTGAACACAAATATGAGATTGAGAGTGTACTGTCAAAATTAAGTTGCTTCCACATTGACATCGTTCTAATATACATGAAATAGTAATCAAGTTTCCAAGCAAGATCCTCAGGTATGCTTCGAGTCCCCAAATTCAGCTACTTGCAAGTCCACAGATAAACACATCCACATGTACAGAAAACAATTTATGTACAACACACAACGAAAAGCAGGCTGATCCAAGATAATTTGTTTTAAATACAGAAAATGGAAGTTAAGATTTTTCAGAGGCTGATGTAAAAGTTACAGGATTTGTTGGATGGTCTCTTACAGTCAGGCTAAGTATCTCAGGCCTTGAATAATGACCAACGACATCAAAATCAAACTTCGCTTGTGCAATCTCTCCCAAATCTGAAAAGCATTCGACAACCACATGTCAGCTTATATACTAAATATTAAATAACATGGTTACAGTAAGAGACTAGAAAACAAATTAGCAAAGAACAAGAATACAATCAGCTGATTTCCGTTCTCAGTGCAAACACAAATTATACAAAACTAGAATGCAGTGAAAAGTTCAGGTGGTAGAAAACTGCGAAGCGAGAGCAAAAGAAGCATAAGATTGAGACAAGAGAAACAACAACATGGGTCAATGTCACACTACGGGGTCTGAGGGATACACTCTCTATAGGCCCAGGTCCAAGGTCTCATAAATGGAGGAGGAACCAGCCAATCAAAGAGAAAGGACAGCCCAACATAGATACAACAGTCTAATATGCGTTTTATATTTTCTTTATATACTCATGATGTCTTGCTGTTGAGGGCATTCAAGAAATCAGATAAATTAAATCTTGGGGAGAAACGTAGTAGTCGAACTGCAGATTCATCTTTTCCTAATTTCGCTTCTTGAATCTTGATTGCAACCAATTTAATCAGTTCGTAACAAACTGGTATCGAATTCGATGGGAAATCCAACAGATCTTCAACGAATAGAACAAAGGGAACAAGAAATAGCAAACCAGAAGGAGAGAATCGCAAACGAAATCTACATCGAGTGTACGATAATGGAATAACGATTGGGAAGGAAGCAAGATTCAATGGAAAAAAATCTTAATTGTTTTGGTAGATGGGCAATCGAAACTTCTAGAAAAAGAGGTTTCATCAATGGCTAATCGAGTACACTGAAATCTTGAAGAAACTGACAAAGAAACATCACATAGAGGTGAAGGATATTCCAACTGTGTCCTTTTTGCCCCTGAATGCATCCTCATCGTAAAATGACTTCAAATTGTGCCAATCTTATCAACCATAACAGCTTGTGATACCAAAGAAAAACAACTAAATTATCCAATAGAGGGACTCCAGTAAAAAAAACAAAGACACCAAATTATTATACATCTTTGAATTTTATCAAGTATGGTTTGTCATATCTCTGAATATGAAAGAATGCAAATACTTTGTCGCACGGCTATACAGTCTTTGAATCTGGAAGTTATAGGTAATATTTTTACCATGCCTAAGCAATTATCAGATAACATACCTAGATCGGCTGAAATAAGCACCTCACCATCATAATTTGGTCCAGCAAGGACAGTACCTGATGGTGATATAATTACACTACCTCCGGCACATACAACTGAATCTGGATTCAAATCATCTTCCATTCCATAAAACACATACTCAGGGGATGGAGGATAATCTTTCCTTCGACAGAACTGGTTAGCTGACAAAACAAAACATCCACCTTCAAGAGCAATATGGGTCATTGAAGCTTGCCAAACCTCCCTTGAATCAGCTGTGGGCGCACAATATATCTCAACACCTGAAGTTATGTAGAAGAGCTAGTCAGATACTGCAGCAAAGCTAAAAGATAAAATGCTAAATCAACTCATCTAAAACTACACACATATGGAAACACAATGGTTTATAATGCTTTCGTAAAATCATGTTTAGCACTCTTATGGGTTCAGGTAAAAGTCATATCAATAAAATAAAAGGATAGCTAAACTGGGACAAACATTATTGTTAGAATAGCAGCAGGGGGTCAGACCTTTCAATTATTTTGATGACACACAAGTCCCCAAATCCAATTGAGTAAGAAATCCTTCACATATATGTTGTATATAACCTTCAGACTTAAGGTTACTGTGGTGAAGCAGGCCCTGTAACAAAGAATTCAGAAGGGAATTTTGAAAGAAACAGAGAGGAGATCGTAGGAATAAAAGAAGGAATAGACAGAAGATCAGAGTTAGAAAAGAGAATTTAAGAAAGAGAGGGGGGATCATGAGGGAATGATTGTGAGTATATTCATTGACGAATGATATTCATTGATGATTGAACCAATTTTTACATGAGTATATATAGGATGTTCAAGCTATAACTTGTTGCCAAAACTAAGTTGGTTACAAAAGATCCTCATTCTAGAATATCCTCATCAAAATTTTGTTACATCATTCATCCCCCTTTGGATTATGTCATACCTCCTATGGGAAGGAGAATAAGGAACCAATCTTGAAGACCTATTACAGACGAAGGAGAAAAGATGATATAAATGATGAACATTTAATGTCTAATAATCCTAAGTTTATAATCACTAAGTACTACTAAAGTGGTGGGACAATACGTATTAAAATACTAGGTCCAAAAGGGCTTCAAAGGAAAGGACAAAAAGCACAAATGCAAAACCGAGTCAGCAATAAAAGCCGACTCGGCTGTCATGATTTTGAGCCTAAAGCCAAGTCGGCTTTAGGTTCTGGAAACATGGATTTGTCTAGAAGGAAAAGCCGAGTCGGCTTTCCTTGGTGATGGTAGGACCGCCGACTCGGCAGTTGCTGCTGTTTTGACCATTGAGATTTTTCAGTTTTCTTTGAGTGAATGCATTGGATTCCTACACTTATGTCTCTTGATTTCTGGAGTTATAAGGGAATATTATGAAATATTAAGCTAATGAATACTATAGATTAATGGTATTGATTGATGACCATCAATTTGATCATCAATGGTGATTAACAGGAACATGACTCTTGGTATACTCTTGTAGTATAAATAGGGGCTTGGTCTTGAGTGGAGAAGACACCTTTTTTTGAATTCTTCTCTATTGTCATTGCTTGTGTTCTTTTCAAGAGAGTAATTTACTCTTGTTTAGAGCTTCCCATTCTTATAATTTCTAAACACTTGGTTATTAAGTTTTATACTCTAAGTACTAAGAGTATATTGTGTTGTTTGTATCTCTTTGTGAATTTCTAATCAACAAACCCAAGTACCTTTGTGGGGAAAATATCACAAAAGGAAAGTGATCACACGCCTATAACAAGTATCAAGTTTCCGGGTAACGGTTGTCGTTACAAAACAATCTTCAAGTTATTTTAGCATTATTATTTGTAATTTAATTTTGTCATCAACAAAGGGATAAATACAAATTCCCGTTTGTAATTTGAATTTGCATTATTTAGTCTTAATAATCTTTTGTGATAATATCTTCGGGATGACAACTATCAAAGATTTTACATCTAACTTTGCTGAGTTGGAAACTTTTGTCGGTGTCGATTTTTGACGTTGGCCAAAGAAGATGTTGTTCCTCCTAACAACTTTGAGCGTCAATTACGTGATAAGTTCACCCAAACCGGAGGAGTCAGAAAATGAAACTCTTGAGCAAGCACGGAAGAGAGGTGGGAAAATGATGATTTCTTTTGTCGAGGTCATATCATTAATGGAATGCAAGATTCGCTCTTTGACATTTACCAATACCATGAGTCCACTAAGGAGTTATGGGATGCCTTGAAGAACAAATACATGGCGGAGGATGCAAGTTCCAAAAAGTTTTTTGCAAGTAATTTTAATTCTTATAAGATGGTAAAAAATCGTCCTATAATTGATCAATTTCATGAGTTGCAAAGAATGCATGCTAATCTAAAATTACATAAAATTGAGATAGATGACGTTTTTCTTGTGTCAACCATTATAGACAAGTTGTCTCCCTCTTGGGGGATGTTAGACAGGGTTTAAAGTATAAAAGAGAGGAGATTACACTCTCCGATCTTGGACAACATATTGATGTTGAGTCTAGCATAAGGATTCAAGAGAATCGGAAAGATGAAATACTGGTTGCGGAAGAGAGACCATCCCATTCCGGTGAGAAAAGGAAGAAGGTTGATTCTTCAAAGGGGAAGGTCGTTATCTCAAATACCGAAAAGGTATGTTGGGAATGTGGTAAGACCGGACACCGAAAGAAAAATTAATTTGTTTTCAAGAACAAACAAAAGAAGGCAAAAGAAATGGTCATGCTTCTACAAGCAAAGACCCTTCCAATCAAGGTAATCATGCAATTTTGAATAAAAATTATTCTTTGAATTTTTCTTCAATAAATACTAATTTAAGTATTGTGCAGGATGATTCTTTGTCTTGGTGAATCAATTCGAGGGCTTCAAGACATGTATGCAATTCTACAAGATTTTGGAATTAATCCATAGTAATCTTTGTGACTTTCATAATACACCATCATTGGGAAATAAGAAATATGTCATAATCTCTATTCATGAATTTTCCAATATTTGTTATGTATATCTTTTACATACAAAAGATGAGGCTCTTAATCACTTTAAAATTTACAAAAATGAAGTACAAATACAAATTGCTAGTAAACTTAAAAGATTAAGAACCGATAAAGAAGGTGAATATTATGATCCAAATTACTTTCATTCGATGAGCATTATATACGAAACAACCGCCGGATACACACCATAATCAAATGGTGTGGCGGAGAGGAAAAACCGTACTCTACAAGAGATGGTTAATTTCATGCTATCCTACTCGGGCTTAAGTAATGGAATTTGGGGTGAAGCAATGTTGACGGTTTGTCACATTCTTAACTGAGTTCCAATGAGAACAAATAACGAGACTCCTTATGAACTTTGGTACAAAAAGAAACCAAACTTAAGTTATCTTAAGGTTTGGGGTTGTAGGGCTATTGTCAGATTGCCCGGTAACAAAAGAAAGAAACTCGGTAAACGAGGAATTGAATGCATTTTTATAGGTTATGCTATTCATAGCAAAACTTATAGGTTTTATGTTATAGAACAAAATGACTACATGTCGATTCATTCGATCATTGAGTCAAGAGATGCAATTTTTAATAAAAATAGATTTTCATCATTGAGTAGACAAAGAAATCTACAAGTTTGTATCAATAAAAATGTTGATAATAGTCGACAAGGTTCATCTCTAGGTGTTGATGAAAATCAACAAGATGAACAAGAATTTGTTGATCCTATTCCCAAACGAAGTAAGAGACAACGGAAATCTAAAAGCTTTGGACCGGACTTCCAAGTATACTTGGTTGAAGGTAATAAAAGTGAAGTATCTTCTAGTGTTCCATATTTATTTAATGTGGAAGGTGACCTATTGTCTTATAGCGACGCTATGACATCACATGATAACGCTTTTTGGAATGAGGCTATTGATGATGAGATGCAATCCATCATGGGTAATAACACTAGGGTGTTAGTGAATCTTCCTCCTACTTGTAAACCAATAGGTTGCGAGTGGATTTTTCGAAAGAAAATGAAAAATTAATGGCACTATTGACAAGTTCAACGCCCGTTTAGTGGCACAAGGCTTTAGACAAAAGCATGGTATCGATCATTTCGATACATATGCACCAGTTGCAAGAATAATCATTATTCGGTTATTGGTAGCTTTAGCTACGGTCTATCCTCTAGAAATACATCAAATGGATGTTAAAACCGCATTTATATATGGGGAATTAAATGAGGAGGTTTATATGAAACAATCCGAAGGGTTCGTGTTGAAAGGACAAGAGCAAAAGTTGTGTAAACTTGTTAAATCCTTATATGGACTTAAACAAGCACCTAAGCAATGGCATCAAAAATTTGATGAAACGATTTTGTTCTTTGGATTAAAAATTGAACCAAGCCGATAAGTGCATTTATAGAAAATTTGATAGCCATGGTAATGGAGTTATCATTTGTCTATATGTAGATGACATGCTCCTCTTTGATACTAGTTTAGTACAAGTACAAGAGACAAAAGATTTTTTGTCTAGATCCTTTCAAATGAAGGATATGGGGGAGGCCGATATGATCTTAGGTATTAAGATCATGAGACAAGGTAACCGAATTAAGCTAAGTCAATCTCACTATGTTGAGAAGATATTTAAGCGGTTTCGTATGCTTGAAAAAGCACCGGTCTCTACTCCCATGAAACTAAGTATGAAATTTACTACACATAATGGTCAACCAATTTCTCAATTGGAGTATTCAAAGGTCATAAGATCTTTGATGTATGCCATGACCTGTACAAGGCTAGACATAGCTTTTTGTGGTTGGTAAACTTAGTAAATTTACAAGCAACTCAGGTCCCCATCATTGGATGGCGATAAGGAGAGTATTAAGATACTTGTTGCGTACCAAGGATTATGGTATAGCTTATAGCGATGAACCTCCTATTTTAAAAGGTTATTCCGATGCTAGTTGGATCACTAATGAAGAGGATAATTCTTCTTCTAGTAGTTAGGTGTTTGTTTATGGGGGAGGTGTCATTCTATGGTCTTCTAAGAAACAAACATGTATAGCTGATTCTACTATGTTAGCAGAATTCATAGCTCTTGCTTCAGCGTCTAACGAATTGGTCCGGTCTGAAAAATTTCCAGACCGGAATTTTTAGTTTGGTCTGATTTTAGTGTCAGACCAGACCAAACCGGATCGTGTGCACCCTTAGGGCTTATAGTCAAGTTTATAATAGTAAGTCTCGTCATATTGCTCTTATCAATAATGGGTCATAACTTTTGACTATGTGAACACTAAGTTCAATGTAGCGGATTTGTTTACGAAAGTCATGAGTAGGGATTTAATTGAACAAGCGTCAATTGAAATCGGTTTATGCCAATAAAGATCATTTGAAAAAGCCCAAT
The DNA here is from genome assembly GCA_000753965.2 of Amaranthus hypochondriacus. Lineage (NCBI taxonomy): Eukaryota > Viridiplantae > Streptophyta > Magnoliopsida > Caryophyllales > Amaranthaceae > Amaranthus > Amaranthus hypochondriacus. The sequence continues at coordinate 21,665,637 of CM025923.1, forward strand.
TCACATATGAGTAACATCGTGTCTTGAATTCAATTTGGTAAAGTCCTTTTGATTTTTGTAAGCAACAAGTTTAATGACCCATCATTGCTTTGGACCGTGATGAACGAGATAGTCGTCCATTGAAAGTTCTCAAGATCAAGAATAGAAGAGCTCTTGTTGTTGTATCCGGATCACGGGGGATATGTTTTATGCATATTGAGAACTTACCTATATAAGTTTGACGTGTGGCCGCTTCAAGTAGTCGAGATTAGCATACCGACTATGATAAACTTATATGACTTTATGTTATTAATTTGTGTGTACTTCATCTTCAAGTGGTTGGAAGAGTCATTTGATTCAAATCCGTATGGATATCAATTCTGGCACGGTCACTTGTGAAGTGTGTTGTACTAGGCGTTAATTCAATCCGAAGGATATTAGCGTTGATGCATGAAATGGATTATAAGTTTTGTTTTGTAAATAAAAGGCTTATTATACCCTAAATAGGAGAGGATTGTTGAACATTTAATATATAATAATCCTAAGTTTATAATCTGTGATAAATGTGTGATAAATGCATATTTACAATACGAGGGGTAGAATAGTCTTTTTATGGAAGCCTCTAGAATAAGAATATTATAACTAATCTAGCAAAAGGCATCAAGTTTGTTAGACTTGTTAGTTATAAATAGTATAATGTAATAATTTAATGGGCATGATTTGGAATATACTAATACATTCTCCTCTCTAAATTATATTCTCCTTCTATTCTTTTCTCTGTATTTCTTTCCCTTCCCTATCTCATCCCTTCTATTCTTATTCTTCTTGATTTTCTCTACATTTCTTACTCACTGTCTTAGTTGGGTTCATCACAATTGGTATCAGAGCGAGCACAAAATTACCGTAAAATGGGTAATCCTACCAACCAACAAAGAATCGAGCAACTCGAGAAAAAATTTAGGGAGTTGCCTCAGCGGGTTTCGGCCCGAATACACTCGAAGGTGGCTCAAATTGAAGAAAAAATGGCGGCAAATCAAGCTTCCATAGAAGCTAAATATTCGAAGCTTGAGAAATCAGTTGCATTAATGGTGGAAAACCAAATCAAAATGCAAGAATTCTTAAATCAGTTGCTAGAAAGACAAGCGATCCCACAAAACTCTCACTACCCAAATCCCTCACAAAATGTACCCACAAATATACCCAGACATTTTTCCCATTCAACAAGCCTCACCATTAACCCATTACCAATACCATCACCAGTAATAGTACAACACCAACCTTCATCTCCAATACCTACCCCTTACCTTAAACCACCCCTCATTCCTACTACTGGAAACAACAATCAACAACTCCAAATCCATTATCCTCAAAAATCAAGTAGTCCATCACCCGAAAAAACAGTAACCCCATTTACCAACCACCCTTCCACTCCAATTCCTAACTTAAACCAAAAAGACCCAAAAAATCAGAACCATATCTTTTTAACCCCACTAAACCATATTTCTATCACTCAAAGAAAATGGAGGAGGAAAAGGAGGAGATGGAAAATAAGGAAAAAAATCAGAAAGAAAGAAAGGAGACTTACCCGGTTGGCGGCGGCTAGGGTGGCGGTTGCCGGAAGGTTTGGCGGCTACAGAGTCGACGGAAAAAGGAGGGCCGGAAGTTTCTGTGGCCAGAACAAGGGGGTGTTGGTCGGCGGTGGTGGCGACATAAGATTGAAGACAGTGATGGATTGAAGGCTGTCATGACAACGATTCTAGTTTTGGCTCTTCCCAACTTCATGAAACCTTTTGTGGTAGAAATGGATGCGTCCAATTGTGGCTTGGGGTCGGTTTTAATGCAGGAAAGACATCCTATAGTGTTCTATAACAAAACGCTAGGAATAACTTTTCAATTATCCAATTTTCAATTATCACCTAATACCACATGTTTAAATGGTAATGCATTGAATAACTTTTATGAAGAACATGAGATTGATGAAGGAGTATAACCATGACCATTAAACTTGTCAAAAGATATTCCTACCAAAATTGCACTAATTTTCCATTAAGATTTCCATCATTGATTACCGATCACAAAACGAGCCATTAGTATATTTCTTTGGTATATTGCAGTTTTCTGTACGTATAAAAACCAATATCGGGCCTTTTCAATCATGGGCCCTAAGCAGTACGCCTCTTGCCCAACCCCTGGGTCGGACAGTAAGGTTAATGGCATGCCAAAATCCCCTGTTTTTGCAGAACATTTTGATTATAAAGAGGATAGGATATTATTGAAGATGGTTGAAGAAAAAAAAGAGAATGAGTGATATGGCATAAGAATGCGAGGGTGGAAAAAAGTGCTTCCCCATAATATGAAGCAATAAATTTGTAATTAGTAATGTGTATAAATACCGACAATAGTGACCTACAGTAAAAAAATCATTCTCGACCCAAATTATACCAAAATATCAAGTCCTCGGATAATTTGGGCTAAAATATGGGTCGATCAAATGACTACCCGACTAAGTTTATGTACTTAAGAGACAAAATACATTTGGGATAGAGATTGGGAAAGAATGGTATGATATGAGTGTAAATAAGATGCTGTGATTAGTCACACCACAAAACCAACCCAAGTAGAATTTGTAAAGATGGCATAGCAAAGAGATAGAGCATCAAGCTTTGCTCTTCAATGAGAAGGCACACCAAAAAAAAAAAAAAAAAAAAAAAAAAAAAAAAAAAAAAAAACCTATGATCACAATTCACACTTTATTTTCTAATTCAATTCTACAACTTAAGACTAGACAATGGGTGAACAAGTGTTCGACCTTTTCATTAATTCTTCAACATTTGCAAATGACAACCTCGTTACATATTTATAGTAAACAAAGAATTTAAACAAAGAAAAAATAAATTAGAAAATTCTACATGAAACAAGTGAAGAAGCCAACATTCAAAAGTTGGAAGTTGCGTAATTTCCATGTGTATGCCCATGATCAAACTTCCCTCAACTTGTCACCCTTGCATTACTTATATCCATGTTGTATCGTAGGATTAGGATCAACTCCAGTGGGATGCCCCAAGAGAGATGCCAAAAGGACTGAGAATGGAGTGTTTAAGGTTGTTACTGTCCGTTGTAGGTAGATGCTTAAGTAGGATGCTCAAATTTAAAAAATAATGATAGATGCTCACCATAGCATCATAGCATCATGCTTAAGTGAGACTTCTTCTATGCTCACCATAGCATCATGCTTAAGCAAAAAGAATAAGAAATTTTAAAAAGATTACAGTCCACTTGCATAATGATATTTGGCCTTTATTATTAATTTTGAGCTTCCAAATTGGATGATATCATTGAAAAGTATAGAGATGGCAAGTGAGATGTCTAAGTATCATTTTTTTGTGGTCACTACTCTTAGCATCCGAAAAGATGTTACAACACCCTAACAATGCATCACATTGGGAAATAGTTATTGCACATTTTCATGTACTGGGTATTTTATAACTACCCATGAACGCTTGTTTATTTAACTCCCTTAGCACAACTTCCTTTGGGAAGTTTTTCTAATTTGGTTTAGTTAAATACCAAGCTTCACACATCCTTAGGAGCGCCCATGTAGTTGCTTTACTTGATTGTTACTTCAGCCTATAATCTCCCTAACTCCATGCACACATTTCAATGTACCTTTCAACGTTGCTATTGCCTTAAATTGTTGTGTGGAATTCTTTAGCTTGTGTAGCTTTAGTTCACAACATAGCCATGTTTAACTACGAACTAAACTTTTTAAAATTATTAACAAACTAATAACCAACTACTTATTGTTCAATTAAAACATGAAATAATACTTAAATTGTTTTTGACATGTCGATAGCATGCATAAAATGAACATAAAAATGTAGAGATTTGATGATCTTTGAGCTTAGTTCGACAAAAACTTGGCATTCTATCTTTAGTAAAAAAAAACATGCAAGAGACCTAAAAGAATTTTGGAGAAGGCAAAACTACACAAGTGTCCTATACTTCTTTCGTTCGCTAAACGTGTTATCCTGGTGTGCGTGTCCAAGTTGCCAACTAAACTATTTATGTAAAAATTCTTGATAATGGACCCAAAACATTGAATTCATCCATTTCTTTTTATTAAACCAAACATTCAAAACCATGAAACCTTTGTTTGCACTACCATTCCTTTGAATTCCTTTCCCAAATAAATAACAAATGCACAATACATTCCAACCTTATACAAGCAAATAACAATACATTGGAAAAAAGCTACTAAACATAACCAAATTTTAAGCTGACCTTTAGCATACATCGCCGTCCGCAATAGTGGCATTTTGTTTTCCCAACAAATGGCAGCACCAATCCTTCCTATAGGGGTTTCAAAAACAGGAATCGTTGATCCATCTCCAAAACCCCAAATTATACGCTCTAACGCTGTCGGCATGATTTTTCTATGCTTTCCAAGGTATCGACCTTGAGAATCAAAAAAAAGTATAGTACAATATAGTGTGTATCCATCCCTTTCTATTACACCCATCACCAAATATACTTTGTATTTTCCAGCCATTGCAGCCAAACGATCAACTTCAGGACCTGCAGTCATATGAGTACGCATAAAATACAGTTTAGTCCCCAATGGTTTGCAGAAACTGGTTGATCAAGGAAGAAGAAATTGTAAGCTCAAAATAAGTTATGAAGTGGCCTTAAGTAACGGTGCGACCTCATTTTTATTCCATGACTACTGGTAAACAATGAATATCATCTTCCATGTAATTCCTTCTTCGTATCGTACACAATAATAACAAAAAACGAAATTTGAATCAAAAAGAGAAATGAAACAACAAGAAACGTTAATTTAAAGTCTTAAAGACTTAGGAAATGAATTGTGATCCAATAGGAGTCAAGATTGGGCCTAAATACTTTCCAAATACATCGATCATAATTAATAAGTAGAAAATATACCATAACACTATCATAAAACAATATTCTTCAATCACAAAATAGAATATAATACAACTATAATACTAAAAAAAGAAAAGACTTTTTTCATCTTGATGCAACCGAGAAACGAGAAACATTAATATAGAGTTTGTAATCGCATTTTCATATATTTTTGACACAAATGACTCGAAATGTGTCGTGTTTCGCACTTCAATGTGACAACATAGTGCAAAAAGGTCATATCACATTGGCTGCATTGTAAAGATTTTCCAAAAACAAAATTGAAATGACCTGCATTGTAAAGGTGTAAATAATTTTATGTTAGGTTGTTTTAAGGGATATCTTAATCTCACACATTGGGTCGACATTTAGCATTAGAAAAACTGCATCACTCTCATTATTGGATCAATGATATGTTACCACCGTGGCGACCATTACCACATTTTTGCCTTAAAAGTGATAACTATAAATTGTAACTTTAACATATTATCTATCATAAAGGACACTCTGATACACAAAGAGATGGTAAAGTCAGGGTTCAAAAAAGGGTCTGACCACAAATGTGTAATGAAGGCAAACCTCACACTCCTTTTGTATTTCTACAAAAGGAGACTTCTTCAATGATTCAAACCCGTGGTTTTCAGTAACATAGACTTAAAACGACATGTTGAGGTTCCTTCTCGATCAAAGAAAATGCTAGTGAGTAGTGGAGTTAAGAAAATGTCATTCACCGACAATGTATTTTGTTTTCAGTACGAAAAGAGAAGGGTGTAAAGGGTTTAGGATAAGAAGAGAGAAAGATCAGAAATTAAGACTAATTCAAGCACAGCCAAGTCCAAATACACTATTACAATGATTGAAAATAATCATGATTACAATCTTATTTGATTAGCTATATAGAGAGAGAGAGTTCTAAGACTCACTTAAGCTAGGTCCTTCTAGAATAATTCTAAATACCCTGAATAGTGCTAGGTACATTGAATATGCTCTAACATGATAACTAATTTTCATTCCCCTTGTGAAGCTGGCCCCTAAATAACCGTTTTTTACCTTGCTTATGCAACCCGGTCAGCATGTCTTATGGTGTGTCTTCTGTATGCAATAATTCCTTGCTTCATTGATGAGTCTATGACTAAAAACTACTTGATAGAATCATATCCTGGTTTCCTCACAACTTTCTTATTCTTCATTAAAATTTCCTCATTTCATTTAGTTATTTTTTTATGGATGCAAAGAAAGTGAATGCTTTACGATTCCAGCATAGAAGATATTTCTACTCCTAAGACTCATCGTTTTTGTTGTAAAGACTGAACAGTGTAGCTTAGTGGTAGCAAATACACATTTATAGTCTATTTTTTTAACTCAAACACAATCATCACATTACTATTTTCATAATTTCACTCAAAACAATGTATGCCAAATAAGGTGTACCGTTGGGAGGAATTTTGTGTAAAAAGTATCGTACCAATACCAAGATTCAAACATGGCTACTTTAGATACAAAAGATTTGAAATACACAAGTATTCGATCTTGATTGTTTCTATACCTAACAAGTAATTAATAATGTGTTTATACAAACAAATGGCACTAAAATGCCTTCTTTAAATCTATTGAAATACCACTCAAAAGTTTATTGAATACCGTGTAATTTACCTTAAAAATAAGTAATCGATAAAAATCAATTTAATCAGCACAAATCGGTTACAATAAGTCAAAATCAATTGTAATCAGAAAACTTAGGTATATTTAATAAACTAAAATTGGTTTCAATCAGTTTTACAATAAGTTAAATAAGTTACAATCAACAAAAATCAGTTTTGATCAGTAATACTCAAGTGAACCAACTAAAACAGTGCGTATATGAAGTTTTTTTTCTTCAAGTCACATTGTGAGCTTTGCAAATGTCCCTACTGTTAAGGTCTCAGTCTTAGACTCTTAAACCTACATTGAAAAATTGAAAGTTCAAATGATCAACTCCATAGTCCATTATTAAAAACTTAAAATCAATGTTTGACCAATTGATACATTGATATTTGAAAATTAAAAGTCCAACTTGGTTTTGTTGCAATTGAATCAAGGTATACGTCATTAGGCTTAACAATTATAAACCATTGTTCTAAACTTCTAATAACATGATAACATGATTGCATTATACTCACTAACAGACCACCCAAATCCTAAACCCATGATCAAAATTGAAGACTTTGCAAAAATCTTCACCAATACCAAGCCATATCCAAGTTTAGTTCTAAATACACTATCCAAGGTTGCACACATTTTGTACTCATAAACACTACAAAACATTGCGGAAAAAAATAAGTTATTACCAGGAACATCAATGGCTGAAGCATGGTATTTTTTGAACTCTTCCTTCCCCTTGGTAGTCCTGTTACCAATTGTGACCCCAAAATTTGAGCCACGAGGATAACCACCGATAAATGCTTCTGGGAAGACAACTAATTGGGCTCCATATGAAGCCGCCTCAGCTAACAACCTTTCCGCCTTCTCTGAAATAGCAATGGCATTTTGAATAAGCATTCTTACTTAATATTTCAAGTCAAAAGGTTTCATGTAAAACAAATCACTACTTCATTAAATTAGTCAAATTCGAAATATCAAACTAATCAAATCTAAAATAGCAACAAGAGGAAATAATGAAGGAAGCAAATAACATAAACATCAAGGATGAAACATCTTTTAAAAATATGCATGAAAAAGTTGCATATTTCGACTAGAATTTACTTCATGTGAAGACCAAGAACTTGGTCAATATGAAATAGAAGCTATCAATAATATATATTTATCCCTACAGTAACTCCACATACTTCAAAGGAGAAGCGTAGTTCAAAAAGAGCGGATCAAAACTTTTATATTCTGATAGTTTTATATGAATTAGAATATTTTACAGAAAAGCACATATTACCTCAAAAGCTATTGATTTGCCTTTAGATACAATATTAAATCAGCTCTTCTTATCCTAATGAGAAAAAGTTAAAAACGTAACTAGTTACATTTTTTCTAAAGTTTTCTCTTGTTAGCGACGAATGCAAACATGGTTAACATGTACAAACAAAACCATCCTTCATACAAAGTGTTGGAATTTAGAGTATTTAAGGAAGTTCCTATATTGATAATCTCCACTCCCATATAAGAAAATGAGCTTCTTCACTTTTGCAAGGAAAACAAACACAATTGGATAGACTATATCAAGTTACTAAAATTATTGCCAACCCAATCCACAAAATTTTGAAGTGTTCTTATTTGTCTGTGAGAAGCATTCGTGTCAAGACTTTCAAGTTGGTTTAACAGTATATTTTGTGATTACATTGTATCAAAATTTGAATCAATTTGTAACACGTTATATACACACTAATACTGCTTGTGCCACTTGTGGCTTCGACCTTACAGATTTCACTGATAATAATACAAGACATATTGTCAACAAAGTTGTGAGGCAGAAACATATAGCACTAAGGATGTTGCTTCTCTATACTGTACTCATCTACAAACTATGGGGAACATGCTCTGGGTAATGATAATTGAGAACCCTGGTTCATTACAAATAGGTTGGGACCTTATTTGGATCATTAAAAGAACAAGATTACAATAAAACATATGATAAAATGTAATTTCACCAGAACACTAGTGATTATACCTAATTTTGAGCATAATTGAAATCATTAAACTACTTTATGTTTGTGTCAACATAGATATGATTAGAGAAAAATGGATGCAGTTATGGGTATTTTTGGGTACAAATAAGTATTTTGAGGATAGTTTGTTATATAAGGTCTAAATATCTAATCAACTGAAACCAACTCTATTACATACCCATAACTGAATCATATATAAACTATTGCAACCGGTATGGAAGAACTAGTAATCTAGAAAAAATGAAACAAAATAAACCCAAATTCCTCTCCTGAATTAAGAGTAATAAGAGGGTAATAAGTAATGGGGTAAGACGACTTATATGCAATAATAAACTTTTTTCCTTTGAATAAAAGTATTATATTAACATACCCACTTTTAAGGTAATAAATACCTTGTATATTTAATCAAGCAACTCTCTCTCTCAGCCTAGTGCCATCCAACATTTTTAAAACATCATCTTCGTACGGATCTATCTAACTCAAGCTCATACTTTAAGTCCTGATCCGCCCCTGCTTGATACCAAACTCAAGCAAGCAAAAAGGTATTCATGGAATTTATTCCCTAAATTAGTACCCTAGCAATATTTTCCCAAAAATATTCGAACCCTAAAATAATACTTGTAATCCAGACAAGGCCTAAAAGATAGATGAAAAGAGGACAAAAGGAATACCAAGAGTGGCGGGAGTGTCGTAGAAGATGGTAGAAGCTTGAACGACGGTGGCCCGAACGGTGGAAGCGGAGGAGTCAGCACCCATTTCGACTTCCGCAAATATAGGCCCGTTGTTGTCGAGGACTGCGCCTGAGGCTGAGGTCGGAACTAGTGCCATTCCTTATCTTTTACTAATTCTAAATCCCTCAATCGCTTCGCTTGTAGACTGTATTTGTGGACGGTATAAGGCTTAACTCTCCTTTTCTAACCACATTCCCAAAAAAAAGCTTAAAAAAACCCTCAGCCCGTATGGAAAGACTGAGACTTCATTCCTAAATACTCCGCTCCTATTCACTCAAGTTGTCCCATTTGTTTTTGGACATTATTTACTTATCACTCTTTATTTGTATTTTACTCTTAATCTATAAGTTAAAATATATTCATGTGGGATCTTGTTTCATTCGTCTCAATACAAAGATTATTAATATCAATTTTTTATAATTTTTAACTAACAATAATTTCAGATATTAAGGGTTAAAATATTGTCTCGGGAAGTGTGAAAAACTAAATGGGACAACTTGAGTGAATAAGAGGAAGTATCATTTGGTTGAAATATATTGTCAAAGGTAATTAATGAATTTATCCTAACGTGAATACATTCAAATAAATATATAGTGTGCATAGGTTTAATTCTAAGACATGTTCATGGAAAGGTATCGTATATGTTTTCAAAAATCTGTTATTTGTTGAAATTGTAATTCAAATGAATAATCTGTGTATTTTCATACAGTTTAAATTGCCAGAATTGATTTTGTGCAAATTAGACGCAAACAAATGTTTTTTTATGGACACAGCATTGTGTACGTTGCCAGAAATGTATGCTGATTTGGAGAAACAACCATGCAAATACATGTTTATGTGCATGTTGCTAGAATCATTGTTTCAAAAAGCGTTAGGTAGAAATCAGCATAATTCTTAGATATGTTCATGGGATATGTTGTCAGTAAATTTTGTGCTTTGATATTTTTATTTACGCTGTTATTTTAGCGTCCCTTTTATTTTTTTTCCCCATGGACTGAATATATAATGTTTTTTTTGGTATAGGAAAATTACGCAGGAAGAAATACAAAAGGGGTAGCCTATGTTGCTAGAGACAAGTAGTTTAAGCATAGGAAAATAAGTTGCCAGATACTGAGTGTCTCAAGAATTGCAAGCATTGGTAGATTAGTGTATAGCAATTTTCCTTCAAAATGGATCAGAACCAAATAAATTGCTTATCATCCGAAAAAGAAAGATGTCCAGAAAGCCAGGGAAATAAAAGAGTGTGTTTGTGGATCGGTCGAATGAACGACAATATAAAAGGCAACAAATTGTACATGAATCGACTGTTTCACCATTGTCTTTTACATCGCATACTGCTGGTGATAAAGTTCTTCCTGGGATTAATGGCAATGATAATGTTTTACCTAATGTTCAGTTAAGGACAAGGAAAAGAAAAGATTCAGGTATGGCTTAAAAGGCTATTACTTTAATTGTTTGTATAAACCTTTATAAGTTAAGCCTTTTTATATAGAGTTATTAATACTATTGATGTTTAAATATGGTAAGCTTTTATAGCCTTTTACAGCACCAGTCCATACTATTTTTAATGTCATATCTTTTAACCATTTTTATACACAAATTCTGCAACTGACTGCAGTGTTCCTGATGCGGAGTTACATATTTGTTCGTCCATATCTAAAGATAAATGTCCAAAAAAGCGACGATGCAAAATCCAGCGTGATATACATCAATTAAGTACCTCAGTACACTTAAACAGTAATAGTCCTGAAAAACGCCCATACAAAAGTCAACGTATAGTACATGTATCAAGCGGTTCAACTCCACCTGTTATATTTACTAATGATTATGGCAATGTCGTATCTAAAATTACTAGCAATGATAATGTTGTTGCTAAGAGTGCATTACTTACTAGAAAAGGAAAAAGTTTAGGTATGTTATATACATTTACGAAGAATTTCAGTATTTCATTTATTCTTCATCTTGACTTCACATATTTATTTGTAGAATCTGCAACAGTGTCATGCGCGCCTAATATGCACCTTGAACTTTGTTCAAGTATTCCTCATAGTGATGATTGTGATGGCATGGTTAATATGCGAGCAGAAAATGTTGCTTCATGTTCAAAACGGCAACCGAAAAAAAAACAGAGGTTTTTGGCAGACTATATCTCCTTATTTGTACATATTAGTGGATAGTTAATAAATAGTGATATGACTTATGTTCGTAGGTAATTGTAGATCTGCGCAATTACATGATGTTTACCTTGATAATTGTGCACTTTTACCTGTTGCTGATAAAAATAAAGCTTCTAATTCAAATTTAAAAGAGGCAGGATGTTCTGAGTCACGCTGTAACCGTCATTATTTTAATAGAGCTTAATTATAGTATAAATTAAGTAGGGGAGTGTCTGAAGTTATTTATGATGTGTATTGTAATTTCGGGGACGAAATTAAATTAAGTTGGGGAGAATGAAACAACCATTATTTTGGTACAACTTAATTATAGTACTAATTAAGTTAATTTGGTATTCGAGTTAAGTTAATCCGAGTAATATTATTTAGAGATAATAATTTGTCTTATTATATCTTTTGACTCGTATTTAAAGAATTTTTTTGTTTTATTTAAAGTGACGTATGAATAAAGTAAAATTTATAGGACTATTTTATTTTACCTATGATAATTATTTAGTCAAAAATATTTCGTAAAATAGGATGAAATTTATAAATGAGTATAGTATTGTACTAAGTATATATATAATGCCAACAAATTTGTTAGATGACACATACAAGGGTATGTGTCAAGTTATAGTGTCAAGTTATAGTGTCAAATTATTTCATTCATATGATAATGTAGGAGATAATTATCCTTAGTACATTAGAAAGTGAACACTATATAGGTGGTAATCTTTCTTTCATTTTTTCTTCAAGTAACCTCCATTGAAGAGAGCTTCACTCTTCCTAGAATTTTATACAAGCAATATTTTTTTTAAGATCATTAAGTTAACCTCTAGCCCACTTATACCACATTTCTTGTATTATTTTGTTCTATAACAAAGAAAGACAAAAGCAAAGTATATCTTCTCTACAATAATTTTCTGGACACATTCTGTCCCGTCTATTGTCATCCAATTTTGAGCATGTTCTTATTAGTTTTAGGGTATTACAGTAGAAATAGAGGTTGTAGAGATTTGAATCGTGAACGCGTGGCCACTTGAATTATCTCAAAATGAGTTCGTATGAGAAAATTATGCCTAAAATACTAACAATGTGTCCTAAAAACCGAATTGGAAGTTACGAAAATAGATAATTAATTGTTCAAGTTTGGATTTTAATTGGGTATTCTTTTAATCAAATATTTAGGATTATTTTTTAGGTATTTATGTTTCTTCAAATGAATTGGGATTCAATCGATAGTTAATTATGATTTGTAGAGCTTCGAGTTGCGGTCACGTAGGCACTTAAATCGTCCCATTTGGTTTCCGTATGAGTGAGTTATGCCTATTTTAGTAACGATGTGTTCTGAAATGATACTATTACGGGATTCATAAATTGGGATCAAATTTGGAATTAATTGGGTAATCTTTTAATCTTGTTTTCGGGCTCGTCTAAGCTTTTTATTGGGCTTATTGGGTGAAATAAAATGGACATTTGAGTTTGTTTGGGTCGCGAGTAAACCAAATTGAAGAGGAACTCATCCACGGTCGTTTCCACGTACATACATGTGGTTTTATTTCTCAAAGGTTTTCTTGGAGTTGTTATTTGAGGTAGAATTCTTACTAATGATTCTCTTTAAAGCATTTAAAAGATGTGGTATAACTTGAAATAAAGTCTGAATGGAGTCTTGATCAAGTTATCATAATGATGTGATTTTGATTGCAATGTCAAATTTATTTACGCAAAACTATTGATATCAAGTATTTGATTGAGTTTAAATGTAAGTCTAAGCTTGAATTATGATTGGAATTGTTGTGTTCCTTGTTGAATTTAGATTAATTTTTGTGTTGGTTGATAGTTTGTTTATATTTATAAGAAGTTGGGATGTTGAATTAGTGCAAATGTGCCAAAATCGAAACCCACGATCGAGTAGTTTTCAGTTTATCAGTCAGTTTTTGTTTTATCATATCTTCTTTGTTCAGGTTCAGATTGAGACATATGACCAGTCGTTACGACCATGCTGATGTTTAGAATAACATTCAATTGGAATGTATGTTTTGTATAATTGTATTTATGTTCAGTACAAATTGGTTTTGGTTATAAGGCTTAAAATTATCAAACAAGTTGTAAGGGTTGTGTAACCCTTAGCATTAAGTGAGAATTGACTTATGGACCTATATATAAATTGTTATAATTTTGTTTATATTGTATGCGTCATGCATTTATCTGAAAACAGTAACATGATAATAAAAAGGCTTGATAGTAAGGAAATGTCGAACCACTTTTTCGCCATGTAAAAAACGTGGGACGTGTTTTCCGGAACGTAAAAATACGGCGAACACAGTAAGGTTAGTTAACCTGACCTGTTGCTCGAGCAACATTGTACTGGAGGAGTGACGACTCCTATTAAGTTAGGGTTTCGGTTTACCTCACCCTAATAGGCCCTTACATATATCAAACAAAGATCTTATGTGTTGCATTCATATAATAAATATTTGGATTCCACGCCCTAACGCTCAAGCAGAAGTGTTAGTAAATCATGCCTTAGTACTCAAGTAGAAGGACCAAAAGTCAAATATATAAATGTAACAAAAAAATGAATCTCTTATATTACATAAAACACCTTGTATATTATTATTTTTTTTAATGCACTTATTTTTGCATATTACTTATTGAAATGCACATATTTCTATACTTGTAAAATTATTAGCAAGTTTCTACGCTCTGCTTATTAGCTGACCTGATTTCCACCGTCTGTTCAGACTTATGTGAAGTCCTAAGTGCTATGTAGAGTCC
>CM025923.1:21689959-21702459 GCA_000753965.2 Amaranthus hypochondriacus
AAGTACTTGTGCCTTGCTAATCTCTCAAGCATCTCATCAATGAATGGCAAAGGAAATGATCTTTCCTCGTGGCTTTGTTTAGCCTACGGTAGTCAATGCAAACTCCCCACCTAGTGGTGGTTCTAGTGGAGATCATCTCGCCCTTGTCATTCTTGATGATGGTCATTCCTCACTTTTTGGGAACCACATGAACAGGGCTAACCCATTTACTGTCAGAAATCGAGTAGATGATGCCCGCCTTGAGGAGTTTAAGAATTTCTTCTTTAACCACCTCTTTCATGTTAGGGTTCAAGCTCCTCTGAGGCTCAATAGAGGAGAAATGCTCATCATCCAGCTGGATCCTATGCATGACAAGCCTAGGACTAATTCCTTTGATATCGTCAAGTGAGTACCCAATGACACTTTTATATTTGTTAAGTAAAGCGAGCAATTTTTCCAAAGAAGTGTCATCAAGCTCAGAACTCACAATGACAGGCTTGTTCCCATCAACATTAAGATAAGCATATTTAAGACTAGGGGGTAGGGGTTTCAAACTCACCTTGGGGGGGGGGGGGGCATAGGACTCTCCCCCTCATCATTATTTCCCTCCTTAGCCACACAAATTTGCTCAAACTTATTTTGGTCCCTTGTCCATCCTTCGATCTCATCTTCAAAATACTCCTCCCGCACATGCCCTTCGCAAACTTTCCCATCACAAAAAGAAAGTTCTTCTTCACTCGTGTACTCCATACTACACTCCCTTCGAAACTCCTCATAATCTTCATCTATACAATCAATCCGGTTGACTTGCTCCACCATGGGTTTTCTTATGAATGGGGAGATTTTGAAAACCAACTTCCTCTGAGCCACCTCCACAGTTATGGTATCATCATGGCAATTCATCACAGCTCTAAGGCTTTTCAAGACGGCTCTCCCTAGGATGAGAGGAATGTATCAGTCCTCTTCCATATCCATGACCACGAAATCGGAAGGAACCACGAGGTCACCCCACTTGAATAGGGACATCATCAAGCTCTCCACATGGAAATTTTATGCTTTTATCGGGCCAATTGAATAGTTTTCCTTGAGGGTCTTAGGCTAAAGGGTAGCCTCTTGGCGATAGATAGCGGCATCAAGCTAATGGAGGCTCCTAGATCGGCGAGCGCTCCCTTAGGCTCCGAATTTCCCAAATTCACCGGTAGGTTGTGAGGACCGGGATCTCTCTCTTTTGTTGGCATACTCCCTTGTAGAATAGAGCTCACTTGATGAGGGAGACTTATCAACTCTTCTTCTAGCTTCTTCTTGTTCGAGAGCAAATCTTTCAAAAACTTGGCATACTTGGGCATTTGTGCCATTGCATCTAAGAATGGAATCTTCATCTCCATCTTTTGCAGGTGCTCTAGGAACTTCTTGAACTTCTCATCTAGTTGCTTCTCCACTCTCCTATAAGGGAAGGGTAGCGGCGGAGTATACAAACGCTCAAGCCTCTTTCTTTCTTCAACCCTCGCCTTTCTTTCCGCTCCAAGATCTCTCACTCTCTCGCCCTCATCTTTCTCCTCCTCAACATCATGCTCCGCAAGCTCTCTCCCTAAGTTGTTTTCTCTCAGCTCCTCTTCACGTTCTCCCTCATCTTTGTTTGTTCTTCCCTTATCTTCTACCATAATCGACGACCCTTCATATAGAGTTCCCGTTCTTAAATGGATGGCCTTAGCGGTATGATGGTTCGGGTTGGGGTTTTGAGGTGGAGGTTGAGGTTGTGTAGACGGGTTAGGTTGAGGGTGAGGTGGAAATACCAATGGCGGAGTAGGTGTTGCCATTTGGGCAAGTTGAGACTCAAATAACTTTTGTTGTGTCTGGAGTTGTTGCATTTGTTGCATGAGTGATTGATTGATTTGAACAAGGGTGCTCATCTGAGATGTTAAGAAATCACTACTTGTTGATTGCCCTTGTTGCGGTTGGAGGTTTCCGGATGAAGGTTGTGTAAAAGGAAAAGGAAGATTCATGTTGCTTCTAGTTCCTTGATGAAATCCCGGGGGTCTAATCGAGCTAGGTCTAGATCCACTCCCACTTGGTAGGTTTCCATGGGAGTTTTGGGGGTTGTACCCACTTTGGTTACCTCGGTTATATCCCGGATTGATGTTGCCTTGATTGCCATTGGGATTGAAGGGAGGTCTAGAGGAGAAGTTGTTGAAGAAACTCTGTTGGCCATACCCTTGCCCTTGGTGGTTGTACCCCACAACTGCTACGTTCTCAGGATTGTACCCATACCCATCATAATTCATCACCGGAGCATCTTGATTGAAAGTCCCATGTCCCATTGCCGCTACATGCTCGGAGAGTGTGTCCCCGTAATATGAGGTATCATGGTTGGTTCCTCCGCAAATGGCACAAGCAAAGTGTTTTTCACGGGCAGATGAGGCATTAGAACCACTAGCGGCGAGGCTTAGCTTGGATAGCTTCTTGTCTAAAACTGCCTCGATTTTAGCACTGATAGTATCTAGGTTACTTGTATCGATCATCCCTTTAGGCAACCCTTTGCTTCTCGTTCCACTCCAACAATTGTTTTTAGCTACATCCTCGATGCTGGCCTTCACTTGATTGCAAGGAATTTTTGAGATCTGACCACCCACTGCTGCATCTAGATGTGCTTTGGTGGAGTCGTTTAAGCCATCATAGAAAAATGTATTGAGATGGTTCTCCTCATATTCATGGTGGGGGCAAGCTCTTATCATCCTCTTAAACCTATTCCATGCAGCTGTCAGGTTTTCCTCATAATCCTGTGTGAAAGCGGCTATTTTCTTTCGCCAATCTTGGGTTCTCACAGTTGGGTAGAACCTCTCGAGGAAAGCAGTTTTCAGTTGGCTCCAGGTAGTTATGGAATTCGGCTCAATACAATCATAACAATCTTTGGCATCACCTGCCAAACCCAATCGGAAGAGGTGTAGTTTCACGTAGTCCGGATTGTTGGGGAATTGTGGACCGAGCCCACAAGTGTCAGGGAATTCGTCAAGGTGTTGGAGCGGGCACTCATTCTTCAACCCACTGAATGGCCTCTCCTTCACCATCCTTGTATGTTGAGGGCAAATTTGGAATGGGGTTGCGGCTACAGGGAGTACCACCCGTCTAAGGAACTCTTTTGGACCCAGGTGTCCCAAATTGACCGAACAATTGATGCTCGTCGGCCATTTCGGCGATAGGGGGGTAAAAGGATTGGGAGGTGGTTCTGAGGGAGGTCTTCCTACGCGTTGGACCTCAGGATCAAATGGCACTAATGGTTGATTGGACCTGCGCGTGCTATATCGCATGCAAACAAAACTACCAACCACACGTGAGTACTAACAAGCAAAGAATAATTGACAAAATAAAGAAAGCTATATCAAGACCTACACTAGTTCAACTATAACGCCTTGTCCCCGGCAACGACGCCATTTTGATAACCGTTTTTAGGGTCGTGCACTAAAATCCGGTTACACAAACTATATTTATATTGCCCTAACTCTACACAAGTATAGCAGAGGTAAGGGGTCAAACCACAGGGACAAAGTTAGTTAAACAAATGGTCTCAATATAGGGGGTTAAGGGTGATAAGATGAATGAGACTAATTAAACTAGATTGAATGCAAGGTCACAACTAGTATGAATCAAAGTGAGAAAAGGTGAGAGTGATTGGTTCCACCCTAGAGAGGTACCGCAACCATTCATGCATTAGGGTTGGGTAATGACCTTCAATCATCAACCGATTCAACAATGAGAGGAAGTTTACGGCTCTAAGACCGATCGAACGACTTATAATCGCCCTCTGTCTCCTTGGGAGTGGCAGGACGAGATTCAAGGTGAATCATTGTGATGATAGAATAGGTTTCAACTAAACCCTAACTCATGAAAAAGAGTTTCCAACTCTAGGTTTCACCAATCAAACTCTAGGGGACTACTCACACATCATAAAAGAAAGACTAAGCATAATATCCCACAATAACAAGAAATTAGACATGGAAGACTTCTTTGTAAACAATAAAAGCTATATTAGGAAATAACAAAGAAAACAAGAGGGACAAGAACCCAAAGGAAACAACTCTATTCTAGATATTCAAACAATCCAATACACAATCACCATAAAGAGAAAAGAACCATGAATAGCATTTAAGAGCAACTACCAACAACATTAAATGATTCTAGAAATAAACAAGAGAAAGATACTCATACCATAAATAAAACCTCAAAGGGTGTAGAAGATATCATCAACAAAAGTAGCATAAAGTTACATCCGAAAGCTAGTTGCTAGATTGATTTAGGAGAATGCTTAAACTAGGAGATAGAAACTAGGGTTTTTGAAAACTAGAGAAAGAAAACATAAGAGATTCACTAATCTAGAGAATGTTTAGGGTTAAAAGCTAGAATACCCTTCAAACTACAGGAATTGGGTATATATACCCCCTAAAATAAGAGTGTTACGAAATTACAAAAGGGCCCTCGCCCGAATGCACAGGGCCATTTGCCCGAATGTAATCTCCTTCGCCCAAATGTTGGTGCATTCGGCATTTCCAGTGAGTTTGGAGAAATTTGATCTTTGGGTTCCATTCGCCCGAATGCATGGGCCATTCGCCCGAATGAAGCTCTTTCGCCCGAAGATTTCGCATTCGGTATTTCTAGTATGTTTTATAAAACCAATGAAGAGCGCTGGACTCCCATTCGCCCGAATGGGAGCTGTCATTCGGCCGAATGTGTTGCAATTTCCTTCTTTTGGGACTTTGACTCCTTTTTCGATCTCACGAGCTATGCCGGGGCCACGGGGCATCCCCAATTGGTTGCGATGAAGCTCCGGGGATAACGCCGTAATCTCGAATACATGCCAAACGCCCACGAAGTCTCCAAAAATCACCTAATCCATCTCAAAACACTCGAACACAAGATCAATGAGAAATCATGCGTAAAATATATCAAATTAATGCAAAATGGCCAGACTTGACACCAAAATGTGGCGGTAAACGTGCTCTAAACGAGCACATCATAAAGGCCAAATTAAATTTGGCGAATCAGATGGTAGACAGGCCCGACCCATACCAACCGCACCATGAGCAATAGCTCATGGCCTCGGTTTTTAGGGGCCCAATTTCTTAACAAAAGTTAAAAAATATTCATTCATTTTTGAGCATAGACACGGCTTATTCTTATTTACCATGAAAAGCTTTTCAATTTCTCAAAATAAAGTTACTTCATCTGAGTATTCCATTTCCCATAAAAATGTCTTTTAACTTCCTCAATGTGTGGACATGGCGAGAGAATGGCTTAAGATGACATGGAATGTTTGGAGCTTAAAAGACTTGTACCTCAAATGTCGTATGGCTCGATCTAAGGTGAAAATCATAAAAGCCATCCTAGGCAACCTAGTCTATCCCATATGGCGCACAAGAAACGAGGCCGTGTGGCACAAGTAAGTCACAACAGTTCGAAGAGTAGTTGAGATTATTAAAAAGGAATCTAAACTAACACTTAGTCACCTCTCTTGGAGCAGACCCATTCTCAATTTGGTTAAAGAGTTATGATGCTTTGTGTAGGCTGCCACATTCAAGGCTACCTGCAACTCTTGTCTTACGCCCCACCAACAACAGTCCACTGAGTTGCAGCTTCTGCAACCACTCCCCCACAATACAACAGTTGGTACAGGTGACCCTTGCAGCAACAGACCACTCAGCAGCCCCTACAGCAGTCCTTGATCCCTCAAATGCTATCCCTGCAGCAGCTCTCTACCCTCCCTACCCCTCGTAGCAGCTGGTCAGGTATTGGATATACCAGTTTAAGGCAGTGTGTTGATTTTGAGCACCTCTTTTGCTTCCTTTCTTAGGGTGCTAGCACTTTTGCAAGCTAGTATCCTTGTTTTTTTTTTTTTTTTTTTTTGTAGTTATGGAGTGTATTATTAAACTAACTCATAGGTAGTTCTTATTGTATACCGCCGCATGTGGCGATTATTCTTTTGAGATATCCCAGTGTCTCTCGTGCACATGAAGAGTGAGGCTGAGAAACCCTTCATAGAAGGTGGGTTCGTCTTTCACACTGATGCAATGGTAGGGAGACCCTTGGATATCTGGGTTTTTTTACCCCGTTTGTAAATGTTTTGATTTAGTGTTTAATAAAAAATCTTTTCGCAAAAAAAAAAAAATAATAATCATAATTAATAAGAATAATTTAGTGCAATATAATTAGTTTAAATGTTAGTTATGTTCATTTGCTACACTTATTTGTGTTGGAAAACAGGAAGAAAAACAACAATCTATGAAATAATGCAGCCACACTTATCAAGTGAGGAAAGTTTTCAACACCTATAAGCGTGGCTGAAGGTACTAATAGCCACGCTTATTACCATATTGTCCTTGTTTAATTCTTCATCATCATCTTCATAGTCTTCATCTTCTTCAATCCAAGCTAAGCTTACCTGGATTCAATATGAAAAAATTGTAATTTCTATTTAAACCCTTAAAATTGGGAATAAATTTTCAGATGCACCTATTATTGTTTGTTGCATTAAATCAAAGACGATTTTAAGAGATTATTCACAATCTACAGATATCAAATGCCTTCCGGCGATATTTACGAGCGGCAGATGCACAAATATCAGTAGAGTTCTTCAAAGATATGCCCAAAAGTAATGATTTTAGTCTGTCAAATCTTGTCACATTGATGAGTACACTCTTGTTCATATGGATTATTGTTTAGTTATTCCCTATAAGCCCCTTGCTACTCTCTAGGAATCTTTGTTGATAATGTTATGTGTAAATTTGTAACGAACAATTTGCATCAACAAAAATGAGTTTGATTTAGTAAAATTAAGCTCACGAAGAGATTTTTATATAATTATTAGGGTTTAGAACAAAAATCAAATTTATTACTAATTTTTAGTGTTTAAATAGAAATAACAATTTTTTTTCTTAATGAATCCAGGTATGCTTAGCTTGGATTGGAGAAGATGAAGACTATAAAAATGACGATGAAGAATTAAACAAGGGCAATATTGTAATTTCACAAGTTAACGGCCATTCAAACGTTTTTTGGGTTATATAGTTACATCAGTTAGTTTTGAAACAGTTGGTGCTTACCATGTAGACAAAAAAAAGAGTGGGTACCACTGACATTTCTCTAGACCTGGTGCTTATCATGTAGAATTTCCCATATTTTTTAATGTATACCTTTAGATAAAGTGATTTTTGATTTTATTTTGTATATATTTTCACTTGGTGTAAGTCGTTTTGTATGATGAGAACTAATGAAACTTCTATAAAAGTATTATGGTTTTGTTTTCATCTCATATGTGGTGAGCCTTAAGCATGAATTAGTTTATGTAGTGATAAATGGGAATTTGAGTTATTAATTGGATATTCTTCTATATATTCCGTTGTTTTAAAAGGTGTAAAATATAAACGATTAAGGTCTGATAACCGATTTCTAGCGCATCGTAAACACTAAAAACCAAGCTATGCAAAAAATATTTATAATCACCCTAATTCTACTACAATGAGAGTAATGGTAAGTCGGGGGTCGAACCACAAGGACAAGGGATGCTAGACTAAAAACTCTGTGTGGGAAAGTTGAATGGAAGGTTGGAAGGCGTGTGAACAAGGATAAAGCAGTGAAAGAAAGCGGGGACTAGACTAGGTCCACCCTAGATGGTCTATTGGAAATAGAGATAGGCTAGGTCAAGGGAAATCGAACAACAATCAATCAAGACACTCTAGAAATCGAGGGGAAGTTGGTGTCGTATAGCCATGTGAACGACCCATAATCGCCCTATGTCTCACTAGGAGTGACAGGACAAGATTCGAATCGAATATCTATCAACAACCTGTTGAACATTTAGTGTCTAATAATCCTAAGTTAATAATCACTAAGTACTACTAAAGTAGTGGGACAATATGTATTAAATTACAAGGTCCAAAAGGGTTTAAAGGAAGGACAAAAGCATAACCGAGTCAGCAGCAAAAGCCGACTCGGCTGTCAAGGTTTTGGACCTAAAGCCGTGTCAGCTTTAGGTTCTGGAACATAGCATTTGTCTAGCAGGAAAAGCCGACTCGGCTTTCCTGGGTTTGGATGAAAAGCCGACTCGACTTTTTCCTCTGTTATGACCGTTGGTCTTTTTCCCGTTTCTTTGAGTAATTACTTTGGATTCCTATACTAATAGCTCTTGATTTCTGAAGTTATAAGGGAGTATTAAGGAGAATAATTCTCATGAATGTCATGAATTCATGGCATTGAATTGGATGATCATCAATTTGATCATTAAGGGTGATTATTGTGCCATGACCTTTAAGCTATACTCTTGTAGTATAAATAGGGTCTTGGTGATGAGTTGAAGCTACAACCTTTCTGAAATTCCTCTACTCTTATTCTCATTTTCTTGTGCTTTGTTAAGAGAGTAACTAACTTTTGATTAAGGCTTCAATCCTTATAATATCCAAACACATTGTTGTTAAGTGGTATACTCTAAGTACTAAGAGTATATTGTGTTGTTTGTGTCTCGTTGTGAATTTCCAAGCTTCAACCCAAGTACCTTTGTGGGGGAAATATCACAAAAGGAAAGTGATCACACACCTACAACAAGTATCGGGTTTCCGGGTAACAGTTGTCGTTACAAAGAAATCTTTAAGTAATTTCGTTTTGTTATTTGTAATTTCAATTTTGTCATCAACAAAGGGTTAAATACAAATTCCCTTTTGTAATTTGTATTTTGCATTATTAAGCTTTTAATAATCTTTTGTGATATCTTCTTCGGGATGGCAACTATTAAGGATTTTATATCTAACTTTGCTAATTTAGAAAAGTTTTTCGGTGTCGACTTTCGACGTTGGCTAAAGAAGATGTTGTTCCTCCTAACTACTTTGAGCGTGAATTACGTGATAAGTACCCCTAAGCCGGAGGAAATAGAAGATGAAACACTTGATCAAACAAGAAAGATGAGCAAGTGGGAGAATGATGATTTCATTTGCTGGGGTCATATTCTCAATGGAATGCAAGACTCGCTATTTGACATCTACCAATACCATGAGTCCACTAAGGAATTACGGGATGCCTTGGAGAACAAATACATGGCGGAGGATGCAAGTTCCAAAAAGTTTCTTTTAAGTAATTTTAATTCTTATAAGATGGTAGAAAATCGCCCCATAATTGATCAATTTCATGAGTTACAAAGAATGCATGCTAACCTAAAATTACATAAAATTGAGATAGATGAAGTTTTTCTTGTTTCAAGCATTATAGACAAGTTGCCTCCCTCATGAAGGGATGTTAGACATGCTTTAAAGCATAAAAGAGAGGAGATTACACTCTCTAATCTTGGACAACATATAGTTGTTGAGTCTAGCATAAGGATTCATGAGAATCGGAAGGATGAAAATCCTAATGTTGGAACCATTAACATGGTTGCGGAAGGGAGACCATCCCATTCCGGAGAGAAAAGGAAGAAAATTGATTCTTCAAAGGGGAAGGCCGTTGTCTCAAATACCGAAAAGGTATGTTGGAAATGTGGCAAACCCGGACACCCAAAGAAAAATTGCTTTGTTTTCAAGAACAAGAAAAAGAAGGCAAAGGGGAGTGGTCAAGCTTCTACATGTAAAGACCCTTCAACTCAAGGTAATCTTGCAATTTTGAATGAAAATTCTTCTTTGAATCTTTCTTCAATGAATACTAATTTAAGTGTTGTGCAGGATGATACTTTGTCTTGGTGGATCAATTCGGGGGGCATCGAGACATGTGTGCAATCCTACAAAATGGTTCAAAACCTTTCACAAGGTGGTTGATGGGGAGCATCTCTTTATGGGAAACAACGCACTTATCATGGTCCAAGGCAAAGGACAAATTGAGCTATTGTTCACTTTGGGGAATCTCTTAGTTTTAAGGGATGTTTATTATGCACCCGAAATTAGTAGAAATCTTGTCTCGGGTCCAATTTTGAATCGATTGGGCCACAAATTAGTATTTGAAGCCGATAGGTGTATTATCTCTAAAAATAACTTGTTTGAAGGACGTGCTTTTCTATGTAATAGTTTATTTAAATTGTCTTTGGATTTAAATAAGAACTTTATATGTAATGTTCTAAGCATGAATGAAAAGGATGATTTGCATTACTTGTGGCATGTTAGATTAGGACATGTGAACTTTGATACAGTTTCCTTTATGTATAAGCATGATTTGAATCCTATGTGTGTTAAATTGTCTAAAAAATGTAAAACGTGCATGTTAAATAAGATCACAAGAACACCTTTTAAAAGTGTTGAACGGAAATCCAAAATTTTAGAATTAGTCCATAGTGATCTTTGTGACTTCCACAGTACACCATCATTGGGAAATAAGAAATATGTCATAACTTTTATTGATGATTTTTCCAAGTTTTGTTATGTATACCTTTTACATACAAAAGATGAGGCTATTGATCTCTTTAAGATTTACAAAAATGAAGTAGAAATACAAATTGGAGGTAAGCTTAAGAGGTTAAGAACCGATAAAAGAGGTGAATATTATGATCCAAATTATTTTAACTCAATGGGCATTATACATGAAACAACCATCGGATACGCATCACAATCAAATGGTGTGGCGGAGAGGAAAAACCGTACTCTACAAGAGATGGTTAATTCCATGTTATCCTACTCGCGTTTGAGTGATGGATTTTGGGGTGAAGCAATGTTGACGGCTTGTCACATTCTTAATCGAGTTCCAATGAGAACAAATAAAGAGACTCCTTATGAACTTTGGTACAAAAAGAAACCAAGCTTAAGCTATCTTAAGGTTTGGGGTTGTAGGGCCATTGTAAGATTGCCCGGTAACAAAAGAAAGAACCTCGATGAACGAGGGATTGAATGCATTTTTTATAGGTTATGCTATTCATAGCAAAACATATAGGTGCTATGTTATAGAACAAAATGACTATATGTCGATTCATTCGATCATAGAGTCAAGAGATGCAATTTTTGATGAAAATAGATTTTCATCATTGAGTAGACAAAGAAATCTACAAGTTTGGGCCAATGATAATGTTGACGATAATCCCACAAGGTTTACCTCTAGGTGTTGATGAAAATCAATAACTAGATGAACAAGGAGTAAGAGACAACGGAAAGCTAAAAGCTATGGACCAGACTTCCAAGTATACTTGGTTGAAGGTACTAGAAGTGAAGTATCTGCTGGTGTTCCATATTTATTTAATGTGGAAGGTGAACCATTGACTTATAGTGATGCTATGGCATCACATGATAGCGCCTTTTGGAAAGAAGCTATTGATGATGAGATGTAAACCATCATGGGTAATAACACTTGGGTGTTAGTGGCTCTTCCTCCTACTTGTAAACCAATAGGTTGCAAGTGGATTTTTCGAAAGAAAATGAAGATTGATGGTACTATTGACAAGTTTAAGGCTCGTTTAGTGGCATGGTATCGATCATTTTGATACATATGCACCAGTTGCAAGAATAACCACTATTCGGTTATTGGTAGCTTTAGCTATGGTCTATCATCAAGAAATACATCAAATGGATGTTAAAACCGCATTTCTATATGGGAATTAGATGAGGAGGTTTATATGAAACAACCCGAGGGATTTGTTTTGAAAGGACAAGAGAAAAAGGTGTGTAAACTTGTTAAATCCTTATATGGACTTAAATAAGCACCTAAGCAATGGCATCAAAAAATTTGATGAAACAATTTTGTCCTTTGGGTTCAAATTGAATCAAGGCGATAAGTGCGTTTATAGCAAATTTGATAGCCATGGTAATGGAGTTATCATTTATCTATATGTAGATGATATGCTCATCTTTGGTACTAGTTTGGTACAAGTACAAGAGACAAAAGATTTTTTGTCTAGATCCTTTCAGATGAAGGATATGGGGGAGGCCGATGTGATCTTAGGTATTAAGATCATGAGACAAGGTAATCGTATTAAGCTAAGTCAATCTCACTATGTTAAGAAGATACTTAAGCGGTTTAGTATGATTGATAAAGCAGCGGTCTCTACTCCCATGGAACCAGGTATGAAGTTTGCAAAACATACCGGTCAACCAATTTCTCAATTGGAATACTCAAGGGTCATAGGATCTTTGATGTAAGCCATGACCTGTACAAGGCCAGACATAGCTTTTGCGGTTGGTAAACTTAGTAGATTTACGAGCAACCCGGGTCCCCATCATTGGATGGAAATAAGGAGAGTATTAAGATACTTGTTGCGTACCAAGGATTATGGTATAGCTTATAGCGTTGAACCTCCTATTTTAGAAGGCTATACCGATGCTAGTTGGATCACTAATGAAGAGGATAATTCTTCTACAAGTGGTTGGTTGTTTGTTTATGGGGGAGGTTCCATATCATGGTCTTCTAAGAAACAAACATGCATGGCTGATTCTACTATGTCAGCGGAGTTCATAGCTCTTGCTTAAGCATCTAGTGAGGCAGAGTGGTTAAGGAATCTCATGTTTGAGATACCTTTGTTACCTAAGCAAATATCACGGGTGGCGATTCATGCGGATTGCATGACGGCTTTAGGT
>CM025923.1:21707459-21710540 GCA_000753965.2 Amaranthus hypochondriacus
TGCAAACTATATGCAACTAAAAGCTACAATGGAAACTCTAATGTGATGCAATCCAAGGTGAGCGGAAATCGAAGCAACGCGAGCTGTGCACGAGCAAAACTCTTCCCTAGCCATGGGTGTGCAGGTACAATGGTCTCAAAGAGCGCAATACCAAGAGGATGGCCAATTCCATAGACTCGAGATCACAAGGGTAAGCTACAACACAGGCTATGCCACCCAATACCTAGAGAGGTCACAAGTCTACGCTTACCAGATTATTTTCCAAAAGACACAACAAAAAAATACGGAGGTTTTAGACGCTTATATACCTAGTTTTTAGACGCTTTTTTCCGTTTAAAATTTTTTTTTTTAAAAACTTGCCGTCACAAATATTTTCAGACGCTTTCTTTTAGACGCATTTTTTTGTCTAAACAATGTTGCTTTATCGACACCCAAAGGTGTCTAAATTGTGTTTTGCGCCTTATGAATACAACATTTAAGCTTTTATTTTTAGACGCATGAATACGTCGAAAAGCTTTTTAGACGCTTTTGTGCGTTGAAGAAGGTTGGAATTTTAGACGCTTTTGTTTGTCTAAAAAGATTTTAGACGCTTTTTTGCGTTGAAGAACAATAAGTGTTTACACGAATAAATTCGTCGAAAAGCTTTTTAGACGCTTTTGTGCGTTGAAAAAGGTTTGAATTTTAGACGCATAAATGCGTCTTTAAGGGTTTTTAAGAGATTTATTACTAATATAATACAAGGGTTTTTAGACGCTTTCATATGTCTATATTCTATTGAAAGTGATTACATTGATATATTTCAAATAAGATCGACTAGTACTATTTTATTGCACTAAAAATTACATATAACAAATTACAATCTCTTTGGCAAATGACTAGTTTTTTTACAAATGATCAGTTTTTTTGACAAAAAATTACATATAACAAATTTCCCTGTCATCATTTCATTCTGCAAAAACAGAATACTTCCATGCCATTATCGGTATAGGTCCTACACTTTGTTTGATGTAGATGTAGATGAACGTTCTATGGAAGGTTGTGACGGAGGTGCTGTAAGGGCATATTTTAATCTTGAAGAATCACTTTCAATTCGACCAGCCACACCAGCTGCAGCAGGTTGGGCATTTGACGGAAGAAACAGGTCATGTCTTTGATCCTTGTATGCACTCCATACCTGAAAAAAAGAAGAAAAACACCAACTTTTCAATGCGCCTGACTCTAAGTCTAAACTTTACCTCAAATACCGGTATTAAACCCTTGACATTAGAATTTAGAACATGGGTAGAACACTTGGAGTCTTGGACACTTCAGTTTGGTTCAAAAAATTTAAAATGTTTATATGAGTCCGATTAACATAGCAATTAATTAACAGGATATTACTGGCATATGGCACAACTAGTATCAGGTGCTAACTTTACGTAAGGTAGTTCATTAAAATTGAGCTTTATAAAAGGTTTCCTTGGACAAATATTCAAGTTAGTACATCTCCACAAAGATTTATCAATGATGCATTCATTTCCAGTACTACTTACCATCTCAAATGACATATGAACATCAAAACTAAGGATTAAAGCTATTGACATGACACACCCTCCCGATTCCTCTTGTGAGGTTTGCCAAACTAAAGAGCTGATTATTCATTCTCAATTATTATTGTCATCATTTCGTACCATCTACAATCTACCACACAGACCATTAGTTGCCAACCCAGCTAAGAAAACTCATTTATACTATCATTATGTACACTAAGTGCACTTGTACTTGCATATATGCCAAGTAAATGTTCATCATAGTGTTTATCCTATTAGATAAACAACATTTTGAAATCAGGCAGCAGCAACAAACAACACAAAAAACTAATTTAACTGACAGTGGACTGTGCACGGATCCTAGATCCTAGCAGAATAGAAATCTTGAATACAGTTACAAATGATAAAAGACAATTTAGTTTTGGTTAAAACAGTATAGTTTGCTCCCTCAGCTCCAAGTTGTTCTTTACACTTGCTACAACTTAGTGCTGGTTTTTGTGAAAGTAGGCCAAAGGACATATTTAGAGAAATATATGAGTTTATTATAACAAAGCATGTACTGTAATGTAAGGGTAACACAAAGCAGCTGAAGCACGTCGAATTTTAGAGTGTTCTGTAAATAAACCAGACACTCACATACAAATTAATCAGAGCAGCAAACAACCAGCAAGATGCTAGAAACATAATATCAGATAGTCATATATGTGTATATATTCAAGTCTAGGCACACAACTCTAAACCAGTAAGATGCTAGAAACATAATATCAAGGTTAATCTCCCTATTCATCTCACAATGGTAGTGCTAAATAACATCATGTAATCCAAACACTTGTTCTCTTTTACTGTCCCACAACAACTCTTCCAGAGTTTAGCTAGATAGCCAAAACAAGCAACAAACTCATAAAACCCTCCCAGTAATTCAATTAAGTACAAGTCCACAACCCATCTCCCATTAAAGAAAAACAAACAGTCGTTTGTTGAGAAAACAAAAATACTCAACAAACGCACTAAAGTTTATTGGAAACAGCCATTCAATCACTTCTTGTACATAAAATTCCAAAATATTCCAATTAATCAAATACATAAATGGATCCAAACTAACATAATTTATAACAAACAAAAATTTTAAACAAGAGCATCACTAATACAACAATCTAACCAAGCAATGTACTTTAAACTTTTGCATCTAAACCCAGATAAAGTTGTTACCTTTTAATACACCCACACATAATAAACAAATCTAATACACACACAGGCCACAACATAATGAACTTGCGATTTCAACATATACCAAACTAATTCTCATACACTAACACACCAAAAAAACAATTCTAACTCATAATAACAAATCTAACTAAGACTCATAATAAACATCCATGTAAAATCTGACAAATATAACGTGAATTTAAAAAAAAGGAGTATAAAAAAGAACATGAATTGAATTTGGAAATAAATTACTCACAAAGTCGCAGAGGTGGGTCGTGAGGCGGAAGAAGTTGTTGTACCGCACTCGGCCTCTGTTCACAGTGGGAGAGAAAGCTGCTGTGTGGGA
>CM025923.1:21712638-21791143 GCA_000753965.2 Amaranthus hypochondriacus
TACTTGTTTATTATTATTTTATTTTAGGAAAATTTGCAAAGAATAATCCCAACTATCACTCGTTGGCAAAAATAATCCCAACTATCGATTATTTTTTAATAATCTTAACTATTCATCGAATTTGCTCAAAACAGTCCCACTCCCTCCATGACCGGCTACGCAGGTATTTTAGTGGTTATTATTGTTTTACCCTTTTTTTCAGCT
The DNA here is from genome assembly GCA_000753965.2 of Amaranthus hypochondriacus. Taxonomy (NCBI): domain Eukaryota; kingdom Viridiplantae; phylum Streptophyta; class Magnoliopsida; order Caryophyllales; family Amaranthaceae; genus Amaranthus; species Amaranthus hypochondriacus. The sequence goes on from CM025923.1 coordinate 21,712,843, forward strand.
TAGCAACACAAAATATGAAGCTGCCCTTCATCTTCATTATACTCCATCTTCTTCTTTATTCATTCTTCCCCCATTAACAAACCCTAAAACTCTCATTATTAAACTGCACTCATGCTAAAACTCTAAAAACTCTAAAAAATTCATTCCAAGAACTTGCTTACCTTCAGATGCTTTCCTCTCCTTCAATCAGCTATTCTAGGGTTTGAATGTAAGTATTGAGAAGTAAGGTTGAAGGCTCATCAATCGAGGAAGGAGAGTGTAAATGGGTCTTTTTGCAATTGCAAGCGTAATTCCTTTTAAAGATGAAATGGTAATTGTTCTTATTTGATGAAGGTGAGTTAAGAAAAAGATAAAAAAATTAATCACAAAATACCGGTTGTAGCCGGTCATGGAGGGAGTGGGACTGTTTTGGGCAAATTCAATGAATAGTTAGGATTATTAAAAAATAATCGATAGTTGGGATTATTTTTGAAAAACGGGTGATAGTTGGGATTAATCTTTAAAATTCTATAAAAATTTCCGGGGTGTTTCATGCGCAGTCGATGAACATAGCAGCAGTCGTTGAATGAAATGAATCGTGAGCAGCAGTCGATGAAGGAGATGAATGAAATGGCAAAATGAGCGCTGAATTGAAATGAAGGAGATGAATCGTGGTTTGACCTAAAAAATAAAAGACCATGTATTTAATTTTTTTTTAAAAAAAGAGGGAAATGCATATTTGTATTGTGTGTTTAAAAAACGATACAAATCAAATCATTTGTATCGTTTGTTTAGAAGAACGATACAAATAATCAATATTTGTATTGTTTGTTTAGACAAACGATACAATAATGATTATTTGTATCGTTTGTCTAAACAAACAATACAAATAATATTGATTTGTATCTTTTGTTAAAATAAAAGATACAAAAAGTATTAATTGTATTTTATATTTCAATAAAAGATACATATAAGGTTTTACTAATTAGAGTTTTTTTACTAGTGATAGAAGAATGTATTGAGATGGTTCTCCCCGTATTCCAGGTCGTCATTAGGTTTTCCTCACCGTCTTGTGTGAAGGCAGCTATTTTCTTACGCCAATCTTGGGTTCTCAGAGTTGGGTAGAATCTATCCAAGAAAGCGGTTTTCAATTAGGCCCAGATAGTAATGGAGTTTGGCTCTATGCACTTGTACCAATCTTTGGCATCACTCGCCAAACTTAAACGGAAGAGATGCAGTTTGAGGTATTCTCTACTGTTGGGTTGCGTGATGAGTCCACAAGTGTCTCAAGGTCTCGGAGCGGGCATTCAATCTTTAAGCCACTGAACACCATCTTTGTTTACTGAGGGCAAATTTGGAATGGGGTCGCGGTAACATGAATTACCACCCCTCCTTGGAACTCTTGAGACCCAAGTGTCCCAAATTGGCCGAACAATTTCGTCGGCCATATCCGCAGTAGGGTTAGGAGGAAGTTGTGGGGTTGGCCTTCCTGTGCGTTAGACCTTAGGATCAAACGATACTAAGAGTTGATTTGACTTGCTCGTGCTATATAGCATACAAACAACACTACCGACCAAACGTGAGTACTGAAAAGAAAAGAATAAACAACAAAATATAAGGAGCTATATTAAGATCTACACTGGCCTAACTACAACGCCTTGTCCCCGGTAACAGCGTCATTTTGATAACAGGTTTTTAGAGTTATGTGCAAAAAGGGAATGATTCCAGTTGATGGCCTAAGATGATAAACAATGAGAGGATGTTGATGGCCTAAGATGATAAGCAAAGGCAAACTCAAGATCCTAATATGGAGTTTTAAGGGGGTTTGGTTAAATAGACTAAACTAAAACTAAGATGATAAATAAGTGTACAATAAATGTGAATCAAGGCAGAGGGAAGGTAATGATTAGTTACACCATAAAGAAGTACCCTAAATGTTCATGCATTAGGGCTTGGAGTCAATAAAATTTAATCATCAAAGGGTTCAAACAATGAGCGGAAGTTGATGACCTAAGACCAATCGAACGACCTATAATTGCCTATATGTATCCTTGGGAATTGCAGGACTAGAGTCTAGTTGAATCACTAAATTGATTGAAGAGATTTAGAAAACCCTAACTCATGAACTTGGGTTCTAACTCTAGGGTTTCACCAATCAAACCCTAGAGAAACTACTCACACATCATAGGTGAAGAACTAAAGCATAATAACTAATGAGACCAATTAGCTAGACATAATGCACCTTGATGTAGACAATGATTGAAAGAGTACAATAACTAATGAAAGTAATAGAAACAAGTACAAAACAATAGCAAACCTATACTAGATATTCTAGAGAATCTCAACAACAAACACATTAAATATAAGAAATCCTGAATAGCAATAACTACTAAAACTACTAACAAACATTAAATGATCATTGAAAAACAATAAAGAAGGTGAATACTCACAAACATAAATGATGTCTTGATAACGGGTTTCTAACGCGTCGTTAAACACTAGAAACCTTGGCTACACAAACAATACTTATAACACCCTATTTCAACTATAACGAGTACAAAGGTAAGTTGGGGATCGAACCACAAGGACAAGGCTAGGCAAGGTTAAGGGCTAGGCGTAGAAAAGGTGGATGCTATGTAAGAAGGGTGTGTAATCTAAACTACAAAAGCAATAGACAAATAACGATAAGCAATAGGAAACAAACGGGGATGGTGAGGATCCACCCTAGGTCGGTTCTATGTTCTCATGGAACGCTAGGCCAAAGGAGATTGAACGTGGATCGATCGAGACACTCTAGATAGCGAGGGGAAGTTGGTCACATATGGCCATGCGAACGACCCATAATCGCCCTATGTCTCATCAAGAGTGGTAGGACAAGATTCGCATCGAAATCAATCAAAAAATCCACAACAAACCTCAACCCTAATCTAGCATATGAACAACATTCACCAAACCTAGGGTTTCACCAAACAAAACCCCTAAAAGAACTACTCTAGCATATTAAAACTAACTACAATAAAGATAATGAAGGAAGACATGGAAATAAGCATTAGGGCAAGATGAAAACTAACAATAAGTAAGAACAAGCAAGAAATATAACTACCAACTACTCTACAAAACAATAGGAAGAACAAGAGCAAAAATGAAAGGCAAATGAACATAAAACAAAGCAATAATCAAAGCAAGTAAGAAGAAAGCATTAAACAACATAAATGAAAGATAAACAAAGAGAGAAAGCAATAAAGAATGGTAAACTTACATAAACTTGAGTGCTTGAAAGAAAGGAATTGAAATTACAAAGCTTGGAATGTAAATGAAAGCATAAAATCTATTCTAGGGCAAATGAAAGTAAAGAAAAGCCATAGATTGATGTTCTAAGATGAGACGGTATCTCTCATAGTAGGCATGAGTGTTTCATGCAGAATAATGCCTTAATATAAGCTACATAAGGTGAGGAATAAAAGTCCTAAAGAATCCACGAGGTTTAAGTTGCGAAGAAATAAGATCACGTGTTTTTAGCCATTATTCGACCGAATCCTTTAGAGCATCCGCCGGAATGGTAGCTCATTCGCCCGAATGAGTTCCATTCGGAGTTTCCAGTAGGAAGAGTAGCTCATTAGCAAAGGGCTGTAACGTTGACTTAGGGTTAAGGTGGGATACAATTGCAAATGTGGAGCTAAATAGAGGATAACAAGTGACCCTAAACAATACACGCACAAACATCTCATGATAAATCAACAAACACTATATCCATCAACCATAATAACCCAATAACCTCATATAATCATAATGATCTCTATGATAAAACACCATCAAAAGTAGGAAATCTCATAAGCACATGTGTCTCCAAGATCATCTCCTAAATGAAATGTCGACCTCCTCACTCACATAAATATGTATTTGTATAAAAACTCAATGAAGAACAAGAGAGAGGTCTCTTCAAGCATAAAACATGTATGGATAATCTCTATAATAAGCAGCAGGAAATAGGAGAAAAATAATATGAGTTGGACATGAAATGAATAGAGTCATATGAAACCAACAACCAACGACATAACCAAAAGCCAAAAATCACTATAGCACACAACAACCTCACCATCACTAAGCTATCCTCTAGGTAAGAAGAGGGACAATTTCGCTCATATGGAGGCTAAATAATGTGGCTACAAAAGAATACGAAAAGGCAAAAACTTGGCTTAACCTAATGTCAGATTGCATACAAGGTAGGCTATTTGGCTATGTAGCTCAATTCTAGCGAACGTGTTATCATCCCTGGTCTCATGAAAAGCCAACTGTACTAGAGAAGAACCGACACAATACTTAGATCCCTTAACTAGCACTCATAATGAATGAAACTCGCAAGGAGTCCAAGAAGGCTCTATCCTCACAGGCTAGTCGAAATGTGCCTCTAAATGTAGATATCCAAGCCACCAACCAAGCAAACCAGTTCCCCCAAGCTATGTGGAAAACGGTCAGACTCTAGGTCCCAAAACAGGCATAGGGCAAAAGAAATACGAGTTTGCATAGGACCACAAATGTGCACAATAGAAGCTTGCATGCTAGCCTCAGAACTCAACCATTTATTGAAAACAAGGATGAAACTTAACTATACAACCTAGGCATGAACTATACAAACTAGGTAAAACAAGAACTAATCATTAGAAAAACTAAAAGAAAAACTAAACAATAGTTACAATAATGCAAATCTTTCGGGGTTTTGAAAGGGTAAGCGCATCCTCCCCCAAGCTAACTCAAGAGTCGTCTCGGCGATGGGGAAGGCAAAAGGAAAACCAAAAGAACGAAAGATAGGTATTATTGGAACTAAAGAAAACAAAGCAAACAACATCAAACACCGGGGTTATCTCTCGCAAGTAATTTTGTTTAACGTCGTTAAGTTCGACCCAGCTAACCACCAGCTCAATATGAAAAGCTAGGGAAAGAAACCATACCTGAGCTAGGAGCAGACTCACTCCTAGCATCGCCATCGCCTCGAACATGGTCACCCCAAACTTTCCACCTAGCATCAGTGGCAGAGGTAAGTAACGTAGAACCGGGGTTACCTGGAGGCATACTCAAACATGGGGCTCCCCCAAGCTAGTGCGGAGCCATCTTCTTTTTGTATTCTTTTTTCTTTCTCATTCTCACCCGCTTCCTTTCGTGGGGTTGCTTGTCAACACTATCAGCTTCATCATCAACTTTGGCATGCACAAGAACAAACTCGTTCAACTTCACAACATCATCATCATTCTTCTTCATCTCACCATCATCAAACTTCATCATATCATCATCGAAAATCACCTCATCATCAATCATATGGGCTACAAGAACATCAATCCCCACAACCTTATCACCATGAGAATCATCCACAATATCAAGAGAGCCAAGTTGCTCGACCATGGGCTCATTTGAAGACTTAGTAAAGCCAAAAACCGCTTGCTCTTGGGCTACCCTTATAGTAATAGTCTCGGTCTCACAATCAATTAGGGCACCCAAAGTCTTCAGCGCATCGCTCCCAAGTTCGAGGGGAGTGTAAGGGTCTGCCGCCATATCTATTACAGAAAAATCACATGGGACTACCACATTTCCCACTTAGATTGGAAGATCCTCAAATACCCCACATGGAACCTTTACACTTCGGTCGGCAAGTTAGATGGATTTCTTTGATGGCTTAAGCTCAAAAGCGAGTTGCTTGGCAATACACATTGGCATGAGGCTAATCGAGGCCTCTAAATCGGCAAGTGCTGCTTTTGGCTAATGGTTCCCAAGAGTGACGGGGAGCACAAAGGGTCCTCGAGCCTTTTCCTTCTTGGCCCAAATGCCTTGGGTGATGGCACTAGCTTGCTTTGGTAAATTTACAACCTCACTTTCAAGCCGCTTTTTGCTCCCAAGAGAGTCTTTAAGTACTTGGCATATTCAGGCATTTGCTCCATGGCCTCTAAGAACGGGATTTTCTTTTCCAATCGCTTTATATGCTCAAGAAACTTCAAAAACTTGGCTTGTATTTGTCCCTCCAACGCTCTATATGGGAAAGGTACCGGTGGGGCTTGTAATTGCTCATAAGCCCTTCTCTCTTGGATTTCTCTTCATCTCTCTTCTTGGTCCAACTTCTTTCTCTCTTTTTCATCTTCAACCTCGTCTTTCTTCTCAACTTCTTCTTTCTTCTTCTCAATTTCTTCCTCAAGAATCTATCTTTCTTCCTCTCCCCCAAGCTCATCTTCATGCTCATCATTCACTTGTTGATCGTCACCCATTGAAGAACCTTCACCTAAATCATCTCTTGGAGCTTCAACTAGACCCGGATAAGAAGTACTTGATCTAAGGAAGATTTCCTTGCACGTGTGGTGGTTGGGATTTGGTTGACTGAGCTTCTCACCAAAGATGCTTCGCTCTTATTTACTAACAATTGCCTTGAAGCTTTTAACATATTGAAACAGGTACTTATATCTGCTCCTATTATCCAACCACGGAATTAGAGCCTCCCCTATGAGATTATGTGCGATACAAGTAATTATGCAATCACTAGTGGAAAAAACCTTAATTGCTGCGGTTTTTTAGCCCCAATGGGCTGCGTATTACGACCCCAGCCATTATTGGAGCAGCCCAAATAATAAATAAGGGCTGCGGTCAAAATACGCAGCCAAAAATAAGGTAAGGGGCTGCGGTTTTTGCCTATGTCCGCAGCCCTTAAGTGTTTTTTATTGTGCCTATAATGCACTTAAGGCTGCGGACATAGGCAAAAACCGCAGCCCTTTTCCTTTTTTTTAAAAATTTTTTTTTTGTTTTCATTATTATGATAGCACTTAAGGGCTGCGGACAGGCCAAAAACCGCAGCCCCTTTACTATTTTTTTCTTAATTTTTTTTTTGTTTTCATAATTTTTGTTTAATAAATAATAATTATTAGCATTATAATAAAACAATAAATATTTCACAATAATCAACCATCGATAAATGCCAAAATATCACCAAATTATAATATATATATTATATACATAATGTAGTTGTACATTACAACGCATATAAATATACTACGATACATAATAATCTACCAACTTAATAAATCAGAAAGAAACACGGCGAGTTTGTCTTTGACTTTGCGTAGTTCAATATCCGTCAATTCGCGTGTTTCTCTTGGAGTGTTAATAATCTACATATTAAAATCAATTATTATTAAAAAGTTCGTACATATATTATATAATATAATATATTATAAATAAATAATTTAAAAAACATATATAATAATTAATTAAATAAAATACTTACGGAATCAATATTTTGTACCCCGACATTCTTGACGGCTTCTATGATATCATCCATAAATTTAATAACGTAGTACCCGCAATCAATGGAATTTTTTGTTCAAAACACTAAGGAAAAAAACATATTATATATGTTAGTGCCAAATTAAAAACGCTTCAAAACCGTTAAAAGCGCAACTTAACACTTAATTTTGAGCATATGACAATTATTTTCAATTCTAACAACTTCAACACAATAATATATACCAAATAGTGTTGTGTGCCAAGTTTCATGCATAACAAACAAGGTTTAAGCTACTTTACGCTCGAAAATGACAAAATTCATTCAAAACCGTTAAAAAACGCAACTTAACACTTAATTTTGAGCATATGACAATTATTTTCAATTCTAACAACTTCAACACATTTATATATACCAAATAGTGTTGTGTGCCAAGTTTCATGCATAACAAACAAGGTTTAAGCTACTTTACGCTCGAAAATGACAAAATTCATTCAAAACCGTTAAAAAACGCAACTTGACCCTTAATTTCAAGCATATGACAATTATTTTCAATTCTAACAACTTCAACACAATAATATATACCAAATAGTGTTGTGTGCCAAGTTTCATGCATAACAAACAAGGTTTAAGCTACTTTACGCTCGAAAATGACATATGCTCAAGTCTTCCTTCATGTCGAGAGGTGGGTAATCCAATAAGCTTTGCCATAGCCATATACTCGGCTATAAAATTACCAATCTCATCGCTTACAGTGCCTTGAATCATTCTTCCCTCTGGTTGTGCTGGATTCCTCACTTTGTTTTGTAACACACCCATGTGTCTCTCAAAAGGATAGCACCACCTTAGAAAAACTGGACCTAAAAGCTTGATTTCACGAACAAGATGAACAATAAGATGAACCATTATGTCAAAGAAAGAAGGTAGAAAATACATCTCAAACTTGCATAAAGTTACAATCACGTCGAGTTGAAGAGCATCAAGTTTAAAGGGATCAAGAACTTTACTACAAATAGTGTTGAAGAACGAACATAGCTCGGTAATAGCATATCTCACAATGTTTTGGCAATATTCCACGTAGTGCGATCGGTAAGAACACTTGCATCATTACATGGCAATCGTGAGATTTCATGCTTCCCAACTTCAATATTCCATTAAGGGTCACAAATCTCTTCATGTTAGATGAGTATCCAGAGGGAACCTTAATGCCATACAAAGACTCACAAAAGGCCCGCTTCTCTGCTTTGGACAATGTGTAGCAAGCTGGAGGCAAATAAACTTTTTCACTACTCATCTTCTTCTTACCGACCTTTCCCTTGCTACTACCACCAACTTCATCAGTTCTTTCTCTTTTCTTACTCCCCTTAACCTGTGCCCAACTCCGGACGAATACCCTTACATTCAAAGTAATCTCGCACGGCCTTATTATCCTTTGTCTTACCCGGAATGTTCATGAGAGTCCCGAGTATGGCATCGCATACATTTTTCTCTATATGCATAACGTCAAGACAATGCCTAACGTGTAGATCTCTCCAATATGGAAGCGTCCAAAAGATTGATTCTTTTTTCCACAGTCGATCTTCACCCCCTTGCACTTGCCCTGTTTTACCAAATACAGTTTCAACCCCCTTAACCTGTTCGTAAACCTCATAACCGGTCAACGGTCGACGAGCTACACGGTCCTCAACCTCCCCGTTGAACATCTTCTTCTTCTTACGGTATTGGTGATCTCGTGGGAGGAACTTTCGATGAATCGTGAATACATGTTTGCACTTAGGAATCCACGTGGATTCCATGTCATCGATACATATTGGGCACGCTTTCTTCCCTTTGTTCTTATACCCTGATAAGTTTCCATAAGCCGGAAAATCGTTAACGGTGCATAAAAGCATTGCACGCAAGGTGAACTCCTCATTAGCATATGCATCAAACACGGAAACTCCTTCATACCACATCTTTCTCAAATCCTCAACAAGAGGTGCAAGATATACATCTATGTCGTTACCAGGTTGCTTAGGACCCGAGATAAGAAGCGAAAGCATAATGTACTTACGCTTCATACACAACCAAGGTGGCAAATTATAAATCACTAAAAGTACCGGCCAAGTACTATGTTGAGAACTAAGATTGCCAAATGGGTTCATTCCATCCGTGCACAGTCCGAGCCTTAAATTACGAACTTCATCCCTAAAAGTCTTGTGCAACCTATCAATACTCTTCCACTCCGGAGAATCGGATGGATGTGTGAGCAAGTGATCTTTTCTTCACCCTATTTGCATGCCACCTCAAATTTAACGCATCTTTCTTTATAGAAAACAAGCGCTTGAATCTTGGTATTATTGGAAGATACCACAATACCTTAGCCGGGGCCCTTTAGCATCTCGAGCCCCTTTACGCTTGTAACGCGATAACCCACACCTAGGACACTCTTCTAAGTTCTCGTTTTCATTCCGATACAATACACAATCATTCGGACACGCATGAATCTTCTGGTACTCTAACCCGAAAGGACACATTAGCTTTTTGGCATAGTATGTCGACTTTGAAGTTCATTTCCCTCGGGAAGCATCTCACCTAACGCTTCTAATAACATTGTGAAACTAGTGTCACTCCAATTGAACTTTGACTTAATGTTGAAAATCGTCAAAACTGCTGTAAGTTTGGTGAACTTTGTACATCCAGGATACAAAGGCTTTTGAGAAGCCTCTGTCAACAAGTCAAATTCACGAGAACGTTTTCCTAACTCATCCTCGACTCCCTCCATCATCTCATCAACACGATCCACATCCTCATCAACATTCTCTTCATCCACTACATCCTCATTAACATCGGCCACATTATTGACATCCTCAACAACACTATTTTCCTTGTAAACTCCCTCCTCACCATGCCAAACCCAAACATGATATTGAGGCCTAAACCCACGTCGAAGTATGTGCTCCCTAAGGATATAAACACTATCTACCTTTGATACATTGCCACAATTGACACATGGGCAATAAAACCAACTCCCCCCGTCCTAATTTGATGTTCTATCGCAACAATACAAAATTCTAATACGCCATCAATAAATTCGACGATTCAATGCTTCCATACATCCAAGAACGATCTTTTGTCATCCTAAGTGTGATTATTTAATTCAAAACAAAATTAATACACATTACATACATAAATATATATATACTTAACCTTAGATAACCCAAATTTACCATATTTAACCTTCTTATTATTTAAATTGTTCAAAAATTATGTATATTTTAATTAATTAACAAACTAAGTACATAAGTAAACTATTGTGATTATTCATACATAAGTAAACTACATACATAATCAAACTACATACATATACATAATAAACAAAATCAAATTATATAATTCTAACTACATAATCAAACTACATACATATACATACATATATAACAAAACAAACTACATACATATACATACATAATAAACAAAACAAAAACAAAAACAAAATCAAATTACATAATCAAACTACATACATATACATACATAATAAACAAACCAAAAACAAAAACAAAATCAAATTACATAATCAAACTACATACATATACATACATATACATAAAAAAATCAAATTATTATTCTAACCCTAAATAATTAAGAACTTGAAAACTTAAATAATTAACCAACTAATTATAATATCAAATACATAAACACATAAATAACAAACAAAATCAAATTGAAAATCATACCTTGAATTTTCGTAAGTTGGATTGTGTAATCTCTACAATGCAAAACAAATCAAAATTAGTATAAAAAAAACTTGAAGGATTTCGTGGGTTTATCAAGAACAAGGATTTCGTGGGTTTATCAAGAACAAGAATTTCGTGGCTTTATCTCTACAAACAAAATCAAATTGAAAATCATACCTTGAAGGATTGTGTGATCTCTACAATGAAACCCTGTGAACAAGAATTTCGTGGGTTTATCAAGAACAAGAAGAATTTCTAGGGTTTATCAAGAACAAGAACTAGAACAACAAGAACAAGAGAGCAAGAACTTTTCGTATGAATTTTGGGGCTGATTTCGAAGAGAGCAAGAACGATTATGTAGCAGAATTTTCGAAGAGAGCAAGAAGAAGAGGAAAAGAGAGCAAGAACTTGAAGAAACAGTAGCAAGAAGAAGAGGAAAAGGCTAGTAGCAGTAGCGCGAATGTACAGTATGTTAAATTAAAAAAATAGACGTTAGCATTAAGGGCTGCGGACAGTTTAAAAAACCGCAGCCCCTTCCTTTAATTTTTTTTTTGTAATTTTTTTTATTAAATTTCGAATTGTTAAGGGCTGCGGACATCCAAAAAAACACGCAGCCCCTTTAGTATTTTTTTTTGCTGAATTTCTTAAGGGGTTAAGGGCTGCGGACAATGCCAAAAACCGCAGCCCCTTAATAATTTTTTTTTTGTTCTAATTTCTGAAAAATGTTGAAAAGGCTTTGGGGCTGCGGACGTTTAAAAAAACCGCAGCCCTTAATAATTTTTTTTTTTTACCACATTTTTTTAACTCATATTGGCTGCGTGTGCCTAAAAACCGCAGCCAATAAGTAGCAGCCAATAACGTTTTTTCCACTAGTGAATAAGGGTTGTTCTTGGTCAAAGGAAGGATGGTAAGTTGCATGCCATTTATTATGCGAGAAAGACATTGGTTCCAGCTTAGATGAAACATGCAACAACAGAGAAGGAATTTTTGGCCCTTGTCTTTGCCATAGAGAACTTAGGCCTTGCCTGTTAGGTTCAAAGGTGATTGTCCACACCGATCATGCAGCTTTGAGATATTGGATAGCAAAGAAAGATGCTAAGCCTCGCCTCATTCGGTGGATTCTTCTACTGCAGGAGTTTGATTTTGAAGTGAAGGATAAGAAGGGTGCGGAGAATGTTGTTGCCGACCACTTATCCTAATTGATTCATGGTGATGGAGCAAGTTTGAAAGCTCCAATTGATAATTCATTTCCAAATTAGTGTCTCTATGCTATAAGTATGATAAGTGTTCCATGTTACGGTGATCTAGCGAATTATCTAGCAAGTGGAATCATTCCCGATGAATACTCATCTCAACTGAAAAGAAGTTTTTCCATGATGTCAAGAGCCACTTTTGGAAGGACCTATTACTGTACAGATTGTGTGTCGTTGGTGTAATTAGAAGGTGTGTTCCACAAGAAGTACCCTTTATTATCTCACATTGTTATGATCTACCCTACAAAGGTCATGCTAGTACTCTAAGACTACAACAAAAATTCTTCACTGTGGTTTTTATTGGCCTTCTCTGTTCAAGGATACACATGCTTATGTCAAAGAACTAGGAACATTTCAAGAAGAAATGAAATGCCGCTTAGCAACAACCTATAAATTGAACTTTTTTATGCTCATGTGATATGGGGTTGATTATGTGTCGAAATGGGTGGAAGCAATTACATTGCCACAATGATGCGCACGTGGTTACCAAGTTCTTCAACAAACACATTTTTCCACGTTAAGGCACACCGAGGGTATTGATTAGTAATGAACTACAACATTGTTTGAAAAAGCAATTTGAAGGTGCATTGAACAAATATGGGGTTTATAATAAGATTGGTCTAGGCTATGATCCGCAAACTAGTGGCCAACCTGAAATCCACAATTAGGAGATCAAGAGCATTTTGAAGAAGACGGTTGCAAGGTTAAGAAAAAATTGGGGCAACAAGTAGGATAGTTCTCTTTAGGCCTACAAAACAACATTGAAAACCCCTATTGGAACAAAACCATAGAAGTTATACTGTGGGAAGCTGAGCCATCTACCAATAGAGCTTTAACATAGAGCATTTTGGGCAATCAAAGTCCTTCATTATGATCTACTACGCGTTGGTGAGATGAGACTGTTGAATATTGATAGTCGGTTTCTAGCACGTCGTAAATACTAAGAACAAGGCTATACAAACAATACTAATAATCACCCTAATACTACTACAACGAGTGTAATGGTGAGTCAGAGGTCGAACCTCAAGGACAAGGGATGCGAGAGTAAAGACTTGACGTAGGTGGGTTTAAGGATGAGTGGTTGAAGGATCTAAAGTACTAAAGACCACAATAAACAAGATGATAAGAAGCAATAAGAAACAAACAGGGATAGTGAGTGTAACACCCCTAGGTTTTATTTGATGACGTAATTATTTAATATTTTAATTAACTTTTGGAGATTTTATAATCATATATTAAATTATTTGAATTAGTTTTAGTTAACTTCTTTCATACACGAATTTAAATATTAACATATTTATATTAACATAAATAAATAGTTACGAGTTCAAAATAAAGAGGTTCCAATCAGAATTATTATTTTATTAAAATGTGGAAGCATACGAAAGTGAGTTTCTTAGTTGGACCTCACAAGAAGATGAATTTAGAGAAATAAATAAATAAATAAATAAATAAGTAAATAAATAAAATAAATAGGTTAGGTTAGGGTTTAAGGGAGTATTACTCCTTGTTCCATTCAAAAACACGCCTCCGCTTTCCCTCATACTCTCTTTTCTTTTTCTCCCTCTTATCCATGTGAAGCCAGCTCCCCGTCACCACGAGCAGCCACAGTTGAGCCACCATGATCAGCCACGGAGCAGCAGCCAACAGGCCACCGTTTCCTTCCCCACGAAAAGCCAGCTACGGCTCCTTTGTCCTCCACCGGCAGCAGCCAGGGGCTTGCGTTTTCTGCCTCTACCACCAGTAGCTACGGTGGTATAGTCCCCCACCATCAGCTGTGGCCCACCTACTCCGACATCTCAAGAACCACCTATCTTTTCACCTTCTTTTCTAGTTTCACCATAGTAAGCCATCTGGTCGTTTTCCATTGATTTTGTTCTTGTTTCTAATTAGAATATATTCAAGTTATGGGTTGTGTTGATTTTGTATTTTTTTTATGAATATTATTATGAGTAGTAGTTAAAGGTGATGTCTTTGAACATGATTTTATTAGGGTTTAATTTAGGGATGTAATTGTTAATGATGTGTGCTTTTATGTTACTTTTGGTGGTGTGATGATTGATTGGATAACCTTATAAATTGTGTTAAAACTTAGTTTGGTTGATTATTATTGTGATAGTGATAATTGATAATTGTTATGATTAAAGTTGATTTATGGAAGTGATTTTGATTCTTAATCGGGACTAAATGTTGTTAATTATTGTTGTTGATCATTGATTCATTACAAGTAATCTTGTTAGGATGTAATCAAAGTTATAAATAAGGTTATGAGCATAGCGCCAATTTTTCGTTGATGGTTGCTAAAGTTACTTGTTGTGATGTTTTGATTGTAGATATTCAAGTTATGGGTTGTGTTGATTTTGTACTTTTTTTATGAATATTATTATGGGTAGTAGTTAAAGGTGATGTCTTTGAACATGATTTGATTAGGGTTTAATTTAGGGATGAAATTGTTAATGGTGTGTGCTTTTATGTTACTTTTGGTGGTGTGATGATTGATTGGATAACCTTGTAAATTGTGTTAAAACTTAGTTTGGTTGATTATTATTGTGATAGTGATAATTGATAATTGTTAAGATTATAGTTGATTTATGGAAGTGATTTTGATTCTTAAGTAATAGTTGTTAATTATTGTTGTTGATCATTGATTAATTACAAGTAATCTTGTTAGGATGTAATCGAAGTTATAAATAAAGTTATGAGCATAGCGCCAATTTTTCGTTGATGGTTGCCAATTTTTCGCGAGGTGATAACTTTAAGATTGTCATTATCATCATACTAGTGTCATGTTAACATTGTAAGATTTAAGTGTGATTAGTTATATATATATATTTTTAAAGTAGCGTAAATGATTATAACGCACATTTAGTTGATGTAAAGGAACGATTCACCTAATACTTCTATTTTTAAAGTGATGGAAAGACTTGTGTTGTTGTTAAGTTGGAGAGTATGATTATGTTGAATGAGATGTGTGCATGCTAGAGTAGCTAGAGACTTATCTTGAATGGATGATAGTGGTTTGCCATTTAGTCGGTATGACAAAGTAGATAAGTGGACTTATTAGTTCTATTCCTAACTTATATAGGTGCCCATTTCAGAAGAGGAAGGTAGAACTTTAGTTGGGTGATTTTTATGACTTTTTGGTCGTGCGGTGATGTTTACAATTACGTACATGCAGTAACTAACCCTTATATACAATTTACCTTTATGACATTATTGCTTATTGTTTATTGTGATAATATGCATTGGATGAAAACTATGAGGTACTAGTGAATACACATTATATGAAGAGCTATCGACTATAAAATCTTTGCGCTTAGAATAGTTTAGAGGAAGAGAATGTTAGTAGAATGCGGGGATCACCCCTTATTTATTTAAGAATTGGATTATGCCTTACTTGGAGTAAAATGAATCCTGCATAGGTGAATTTCATATATTTGTTTGAGTTGCTCAGTGGGTTTTGGCGTTCGGCTATCTCAGGGCACTCTTTAATAGTCAAAAGAAGGAGTTATTCCCATTTGATAAAGTACAAATTATGATTAGATGGCGTGAGTTAACTAGATTATGTCCGGTTGATTTAGTAGTACCCTAGGTGAGGTTTGACGGGAGCACCGTAACGGGGGTAAGAGCATACTTTGTCATTGGGCGCCGGGTGGCCGATAATGCCCCTTGACCGAGGTGTCACCATGCGAGTCTTGCAAACCCCAATATGGTTGCCTCTTCACTAGATTGGTACCTTAGTGCTAGTTTCTCCAAGGTAGGACTCAAAAGGGTCAGCTGGAGGGGTATGAGCTCATACTTTGCCATGGGCGCCGGGTGGCCGATAACGCCCATGGTCATGTCACTATGCCATGAAATAGAGAAAAGATCCTCGGCCAGAATGTTACTCATTGAAAGAATTTTTGTTCATTTATAAAAAGCTTTCACATTGATAGAATGTTTACTCATTGATTATTCAATGTTAAAGTAGTTTATGCTAGTGAGAAGTGCGCATAAGCTAAGTTACCTTAAGGAAGTTACTAGTCTTAAAGATGGGCTATGATTACACCTACTTTCAGATATACAAGCTTTACAGGGTCATGTGTTAGATAGTCTGTTAATACTTTGGTTTTGTTGATACTACGCGTGTTCTACAAGAGTTTATGCTTTGAGAAGAGAAGTGTGAAGACCTATATTCTACCCAAGAACACATGATTCAGGTTGGAAATGACATGATGAGATTTAGGGGTATAGGTGGACGACAAACATTTACTATTTGTGCTTGTGTCCTATGAAATCATCTTTTGTTATTGTATAGCAAAATGATTTCGAGTAGTTGGCCTTATGATATTTGATGTTAGTTACTAACGTGTGCGTGTTTGTGTTTATGTTTGATTGTTTGATGAGTTTCTATGATTATCCTGCTATGACACATTGACTTTTGGCCCGATGTCGAGCAGCAAAGGGATCATGGACAGTTGTAGCAGGTAATGGAGCTTCTTTTGCATTGCATTGGAGGAGAGTGATAAGGGCGAAGCATAACCTGTGTCATACCGTTATCATCTGATTTTGTAGTTCTTATTTATCTTTTGTAAACTTTAGTTGTATATGTTTTGCTATGAGGCCTTGAGTCCTCCATTGTATATTTGTAGTTCTGCTGCATAGTTTTTAACTTCGTATGGTTTTAAAGAGTAAAGTCTTTTTAAAACGCAAGCGTCAACATTGAAACCACGATCCATGCTTGGCACGTCGATTTGAGATGCCGGCGATGAACCATTCCGCCGTGGTGTGAGATTTTAATGAAAATGGTGCCTTAGATTAGTTTAATGATTTTATTGTGCTAATTTCTCTACCACATGTTCGAGTTTTAGCAGAGATGTTGCCGAAATTTTCACTCACCTTTTTTAAAGTTAAACTTTAACGTTTATCTAAACTCTTTTCCTTTTTCTTTTTATATAACACCCGAATTTCCTCCGGTCCTTCAAGATTTTGGTTTCGTTTAAGGTGTTGGAAATTTACGGGTGTTACAGGTGGTTACCAGAGCCACTGGTCCCTATTTTCGACGCTTTGTGTTTAAAATTCGTTGAGAAGTTGCTTCAAGTTAGAAGTTATTGGTGAGAGTTTGGGTAGACATGAGATAGGTGTATATTACATATTCATGCATAATGATTATCATCGCATGTGCATAGATAAATATATAGTTTTGTTTAGCTTTTATGAGACTCATTCTCTTGTGTGTTATTCTTATAATTAAAGGTTATGATTGTGGTTTTAATGATGATATGATTTATCAAAACAGTAGATTTGAATTATCTATTGTCAAACAATAATGAAATCTTTGAGTATTGGTTCAACTCATGAGTTGTATTATAAGTAATAGTTATGGAGATATAAAGTATGAATGATGAAATTCTAGAGAAGTTGGTTGCATCTTCCCTCTTGATGGTGAGGATAGTATAAAGTTTGGTCGTATGTGCACGGATATTCGTTCATGTAAATAGATTTCCATAAGGCTTTATGAGTCTTGATATGGTAATATACAAAGATTTTCATTCATTAATTATCTGATTAAACATTTTCATGGGTCCGGTGCATTCATTCCTTATAGTATATGAAGTGATGATCAAAGTCCTTTTGAATATGATTAATAAGCATGCAGATAGGATTGTGAGTGATTTAAACAAGAATAAGTACGTGGAACTAATATGATAGGAGTTTGACGTGATTATAAATAAAGTTGATTGGTTAGATAATTGATATGATAGCCTGTAAATAAAGTTTTGATCATATGTTAAGGATAATATTATGGTTTTTGAAGTCAAAATGGTGTTTTATGTAAATCAAATGGTAATAGTTTTATTCATGTTGTTGAAATTGGTAAGAAAATATTTAAACCTTGGACTAGTGCTTACATTCAAAAAGCGCGTCTTGCTTTGCCCCATGTTGATAGCGGGTTTTTAGCACGTCGTTATACGCTATAAACCTAAGCTATGCAAACACATTTATAATCACCCCTTTCTAATACTACAACGAGTGTAGCGGGAAGTTGGGGGTCGAACCACAGAGACAAGAACTAAGCTAGACTAGGTGCTAGGTGTAGAGAAATATGGTGTGTGTAAGAAGGGTGTTTGAACTATACTATGAAAACAACAAACAAGATTGAAATAAGCTATGGAGGACAAACGGGGATGGTAAGGATCCACCCTAGGTCGATTATATGTTTTCATACAAACCTAGGTCAAGGGAGATCGAACGTAGTTCAATCGAGACACTCTAGATAGCGAGGGGAAGTTCATGACCTCTAGCTATGCGAACGACCCATAATCGCCCTATCTCTCTCTAGGGAGTGGAAGAACAAGATTCGCATCGAATATCAATCTAACAAACCACAACAAACCTAAACCCTAATCTAGCACATGAACAACATTCACCAAACCTAGGGTTTCACCAAACCAAAACCCCTAAGAAAACTACTCTAACATATTGACACTAACTACAATTAAGAACAAAAAGGAAGACATGGAAATAAACATTAGGGCAAGAAGGAAAGCAACAATAATCAAAGGCAAAGCAAGAAAACTAACTATCAACTATGCTAGAAAGCAATAAAGAAAGCAAGAACAAGATTTGAAAGTAAATGGACAAGAAACAAAGCAAGAATCAAAGCATGAAAGAACAAAACATTAAATAGCATGAATGAAAGATAAAGAAAGACAATAAAAAGATAAGGAAAGAAATGAAAGCTTGAATGAAAGGAATTGAAATTACAAAGCTTGAATGTAAATGAAAGCATAAGAATCTATTCTAGGGCAAAGAAATGTAAATGGAAAGAAATAAATGATGTTTAATAGAAGAGAGGGTTTCTATCTACTAAAGCATGAGAGTTCTATTCAGAAATGAGCCTTTATGTTGGCTATACAAGAGGGAAACAAAAAGCCCTAAAAAGTCTTACGGAATAAGCTTACGAAAAACAAAACACAGTGCTGAATTTAGTTCTCATTCGCCCGAAGGAGCCGTACATTCGCCTGAATGGATTCCATTCGCCCGGATGGGTCACATTCGGGGTTTCCAGAGACTTGCAAAAACTCAGAGGCTGAAATTTCCAAGCATTCGACCGAATAGGGCTTCCAATCGCCCGAATGGAAGGATTCGCCCGAATGGCCCAGTTGATTCGCCCCAATGTGTGGGCTGCAATGCTTGTCTTTGAAGTTCAAGGCCCCACTCGCCCGAATTGGGCATGCATTTGGTCGAATGTGAGTTGTTTGGCCCATTTTGCTTTTGTTCCAGCTTCGAACAAGCGTCGAATGTCTTCCGGGCTTTGCAAGGTCTTCGGGAATGATTTGGGGCACTCGGCAATGCCTCGGAACACGTATCTCGTCTTCGAATTTGATGTCTAAGCCTCGAACTCGATCCGTTTTACCTCGAAATCTCCTGAAAACACCTGAAATAACCTCTAAACACCGTGGAGACAAGAACAAGGTAAAATCCAGTATATAGTGTATAAAACCAATGAAAATCATCAAGACACGACACTAAAGTGCAGACATAAATGTGCTCTAAATCGAGCACATCAACTCCCCCAAGCTAAACCTTTGCTAGTCCTTAGCAAAGACTAGCAAAGAGACTAGGTAGGAACAACATGAAAGTGCAGGGCATCCTAAAAACAACTAACAACAAAAACAAAACTAAACTAAACTACCAAAGCAATAAAACCTAAAACTCACTATCGTAGGAATCACGATCGCACTTAGCACATACGACAAGCCCTTTAAACCTCAAGGTCTCCCAAAGAGGACGAGTAAGGTCTTGTGAGGGTTTTCAGAAGGAGACCCACAAATCCAAAGCAAACAAACATGGAGAGAGGAAAACAGAACAATACAAGCATGTGCATGAGCAAAACTCTTCCCTAGCCATAGGTGTGCAAGTATAATGGTCTCAATAGAGCGCAATATCAAAGAGAATAACCAATTCCACAAGCTCAAGATCACTAGGGTAAGTAACATCACAGGCTATGCCACCCACTACTTAGAGAGGTCACAAGTCTACGCTCCCCTAGTAATTTCTCAAAAAAATGTGAGAAATATGCAATGACGCTCATGTGTTTGATTATGGTTTGTGTTTCGCTCATAATCTTCCGACTAAAGATGAGTCGGGAATCAAACAGCTAATAGGGGCAAATCATGGGGATTGTGTCATATCTAACTCCAGCATAGAACAAACTAATGGGACCAAGTCGAATAGGTTAGCGAAGTGTTGTAACGTTGGTTTAGGGTTAAGGTGGGATAGATTTGGGGAATGTGGAGCAAAGTAGAGGATAGCAAGTGACCCTAAACGAAACACCCACAAAATAACATCATGAATCAATGAATATCATATATATCCAACAACCATCAACAACCCAATAATCGCAAGTAAGCATAATGAACTCTATCATCAAACACTATCAAAAAATGTGAAATCTCATTATAATATGTGTTTCCAAGCTCATCTCCCAAAATGAAATATTGACCTCCTCACTCAAATGAATATATATGTATAAAACTCACTATGTATAAATAATGTGTATAAATAATCACTATGTAAGCGCTAGAGGATGAAGGGAGAGACAATAAGAGTTGGACACGAAATGAATAGAGTCATACAAACCAACAACCATAATATCATAACCAAAAACCTACTCATCAATGTAGCACACAACAAACCCACAATGAGTGTACTGGAGAAAAGGCAAAAACTTGGCTTATTCTAACGTCAATTACGTACAAGGTAGGCTATTTGGCTATGTAGCAATAGTCTAGCAAACGTGTTATCATCCTTGGTCTCAAGAAAAGCCCGACTGTACTGGAGAAGAACCGACACAATACTTAGACCCCCTAACTAGCACTCACAATGAGTGGAACTCGCAAGGAGTCCAAGGCTCAATCCTTACAGGCTAGTCGAAATGCGCCTCTAAAGGTAGACATCTAAGCCACCAACTAAGCAAACCAAGTTCTCCCAAGCTATGTAAAAAAACGGCAAGACTCTAGGTCCCAAAACAAGCACAAGGCTAAGGAAATACGAGTTTGCATAGGACCACAAATGTGCACAACAGAAGCTTGCATGCTTGTCTCATAACTCAACCATTTATTGAAATCAAGGATAAAAACACTAACTATACAACCTAAACATGAAACTATACAAACTATATGAAACAAAAACTAAACAAACTAAACATGCGAAAAACCAAAAGAAAAGCTAAACAATAGATACAATAATGCAAATCTTTTAGGGTTTTGAAAGCGTAAGCGTATCCTCCCCCAAGCTAGCTCAAGAGCCGTCTTGGCGATGGGGAAGGCGAAAGGAAAACCAAAAGAACGAAAGATAGGCATTATTGTAACTAAAGAAAACAAAGCAAACATCATATAAACAACATCCAACACCGGGTTATCTGCCGGAAGTACTTTTGTTTAACGTCGTTAAGTTCGACCCAGCTAATACCAGCTTAGACAATAAATGAAAAGCTAGGGAAAGAAACCATACCTGAGCTAGGAGTGGACTCACTCCTAGCATCCCCATCACCTCGAACATGGTGACCCAAAACTCTCCACCTCGCAGCAGTGGCGGAGGTAAGCAATGTAGAACCGGGGCCACCCGGAGCCATCTTCTTTTTGTACTCCTTTTTAACTACAAAAAATGATGTCTCTACCTACGCTTAAAAATGCATTTAGGCACGCTTATATGTGAGGCTGATGCATTTAGACAAGCTTAATTAAGTGTGCTTCCAGCTTGTGTGGGTAAATTTTAGGCACGCTTAATAAGCGTGGCTAAATTTGCTTGTTTGCCACACTTATAAGCGCGGCTGATATTGCCTTTTGTCATGCTTATATGTGTTACATATTGCTCGCTTAATAAATGTAGCTATATTATTATTATTATTATTATTATTATTATTATTATTATTATTATTATTATTATTATTATTATTATTATTATTATTATTGTTATTATTATTATTATTATTATTATTATTATTATTATTTTATTATTATTATTACTATTATTATTATTATTATTATTATTATTATTATTAACATCATTTATGATTTTTTTATCATTATTATAATCAGCATTATTTTTTTGTTTATTAATATTTACAACTCAATTACAATACAACCAAACATAAGAAATTAAATAATAGCCTTTGACAACAAACAATAATGAAGCAATTTAAACATTAGTTGAATAATAACCATACATAAGTCAATTCCATTACAACCAAAGATAACTCAGCAAGAAGCACAAAACAGCATCATCAACCTACAGTACTTAGCAACGCAGTACCCCAACTACAGATTACTTGTTGCATTTGCAGGCACCCCATAGCGTTCTAAAGTTCGTGAAATTGAACAGAGACAGACATAAGAAAGATTCGTACTGACTTCGACATTACTTGTTGCATTTGCATAACAAGCACTAGAGAGAGCAGCATATGCATTGATTTGATGACAACATTTCCCACAAGCCTCAGGAATTGAAGAGATGGAAGCAACAAGGGTAAAATTGGTTCCACTTAAGTCCAAGAGGCATCATCCTATGAGAAAAGAAATGAAATAAGTAAAAGTTACATGGGGTGCCATTTTTGCACTATGACCAAAGCCTTAATCTCAACAAAATGGGTTCTTTTAGTGTTGGAAAATGATAATGTATAAAAAAAAGGAGAAGCATTCAAGTGAAATTCAACTTGAATACTCACACAACATTTCCAATTAAACAAGACATTTCCAATTAAACAACCAAAATGAAAACATAGTCAACAAATATTCATCGACTATTAAAGCCTATAAAGCCAAATCATCAACTTCAAAGAAACCAATAGAAAGACATTTCCAATTAAACAAGACTGCACACATAACAAACTTTGAGCACATAAAACCTAACTAACCTCATAAGTCAACATAACTGTAGAAACACTTAGAGAGTTTGGACGCAACAAGAGGGGGGGGTGAATTGTTGTGTAGCCTTTAGGAGTATTTTGGACCTGTTTCTTGCGGAATTTTACAATGATAAAATACTCAAAGAAATATAAAGAAACTCAAAAGAACACAGAGATTTAACGTGGAAACTTTCTTGGCCTTGTAAGAAAGAAAGCCACAACCACTTGGGATTTCAACTTCTCTTATTAATATTTTATTTAATTTACAACTCTATTACATAAAATTTCTCCTTCTCTTCTCTAGGCCTAATTCTCCTTCTCCTTCTCGATTCTCTTTCTCGTTTCTTTTCTCTCTTTACATAAAATTCTCTAAATTCCCCCCTTAGACTTCCCAAAGTCTAAGTTTACACACTCATAAAACCCTTACAAAAGAATTCTCAAAATTGGATGAAAAACTAAGAAAAGCACAAGGAAAAATCTAATGAATTAATTGGCAATTTAAGAACAATTAAATTTTCTCTTTCTTGAATTGGATCTCACAAAATCTTTAATGGGCACTAGACAAATTTTTCGTATGAATGTCTCTCTCCAAATTGTGCCGGCTATAATATTCTATTTATAAACTCATGAGAGCCCTTATATCCATAAGCCCATCATCCCAATATGTGGGAGTAGTAGGCACGGTATATGGGGGCAATGGATATAATACTTGGAGGTTACTCCAAGTACCCACGGGCCTTTTTACTAAAAATAGATAAGATCCTATTTTTAAGGAGCTATTTTAGGATTAACTATTTTAAGTGTTAGTTATTTAATTGCCAATTAAATCATTATGCTAACTAGTTTTTCACCCGTACAACTAAATAAAAGAGAAATAAAAATAATAATTTATTTTCTTAATATCTCGTTGACCATTTCTCTGACCAGTTGCGCTGGGAACACTGCATTGTCTCCGTTTTAAACAGTCTTCGATTTTGACCAATCTGGAACTGTTACATGACTTCTAGCATATGACGTAGACTTGTAATGTTCTTCCACAACTTCTTAGGTGCTATCGACGATCTTTAATAATCGGATATATGACCTATCAAAACAATCTCAAAGACAATTTGTTTGTTTTTAAAAGTTTAAGTCATCATCAAAACCAAATGGGCCAACAAATTCCCCCTTTTTGATGATGACAAACTTTATAATCAAACTTAAGTAAAACATAGATTAAAACGAATAATTTGAACATGCTAGAGATTAACACAAGTTCAAATATATTTAGTAAACTAAATCATTACAAATAATTTACTAAACACTTAATCAAACATATTACTCTAATATTTAATTTTTTGAAACTTTTTCGAAAATCACGTGGTTAAACATGACTAAGTTTTCAAAATTAAACAATTAATAATATTAAACACAATAATGTAAGCAGCTTCAATAATATGAAGTTGTAAGAATCTAATTAAAACATAAGTGATAAACAACTAATCCAAATGGTCATATCAATTTAAAATCAGTAAATCAACCGGAGTAGATAAATCAAATCAGGCATAACGGACAGTAACATAATTCTTCGTAAAACTAGAGAACAAACAAAGACTAAGTTAAGCATAAGCATTCCCAAGAATCATTTTAAGTTTGTTGCCTTTCTTCCCCCTTTTGACATCAATCAAAAAGTAGGGGTTTGTATCAAGCCACAGCACTAAGGCAAGCGTTAGAAAAATTAAGAAAGTAAGCAGCAAACTATATAAGCAAATGCCAAAACATAAACCAAGAAATGCAAGCAATAAACATCATTGACCATATGATAAAAACTGAAATAGATCATAAGAAAGAAAGCATAATCCAAGTGTTGTTGTACCCCAGCTGGTACGCAAAAGACAAAGAAAGATTGTTTAGAGAATAAAACTACAAATAGTGAGGCCAAGAAAATATGAAAATTCTTATAATCAGAAGAAGGGATCAGGCAGCAGGCTCTTCATCAACATATTCCGTCTGCACTTCCACCGTATCAAGCTTGGCTCCAAGACGTGATTCCATCTGGGACAGCTGATCAGCAAGGGAGGTAAGTGAGACATGGACTTCACTTTGAAAAGCACAGAAGAAGGACTGCAGGGTATCAAGCTTTGTGAGAAGAGGGTCAATTGGTGTAGTTGGAAAAGGTGAAGGTTCCCTATCAAAACCAGTGTGATTAGGTGAAGGAATGGGTGAGGGAATATGCAGTGGTGATGTATGGATGGGTGAGAGTGGTGGTGATGCTGGTTTAGGTGAGGTATGAACATGTATAGGCTCAACTGAAGGTGAAGAAGCAACAATGTCATCCAAGTTAGCAAATCGTTTGGAGGCTAGCCTTCCACTTTTTCTAGGATTTTCATGGAAAGGCTTCCCAACCTCCTCCTCATCTAAATTTTCACTGGATGCTTCCTCCTCCAGTTCATCTTTTTCTTCCCCCTTAGAACCTTCCCCCTCAATTGGTGCTTGTACCTCTTCCTCACTCACTTTTGCCTCATCAGGAGTGGCAGAAGGAACAGTGTCCTGTTCTCCTTTTTCTTCTTCTTTCCCTTCCTCTTCTTCTTCTTTTTCTTTTTCTCCCTCTTTCTCCTCTTCTTCAATTTCTTTTTCAACCTCCTCCTTCTCTTTGTCAAAACTTATATCAGCAATTTCAATGAGGTCCTCCAAAATTCCTTTTTCATTTACTTGTAAATGTAAATTTTTAAGACACTTTGCGCCTATTTGATTATTGGCGCTCATAGGAAAGTGAAGGCCCTCCAAAGGTACACCAAACTTCTTAAAATTACTGGTCAACAAACCTCCATACCCAACCATGAGACCTTTTTCAATGCATTCAGACATGTGCGAAATCATCAACGACGGAAAATCTATTTTTATATGATTAGCCATGCAATAAATTAACGTGGCGTCACGAAGATTAACTACACTCCGCTTGGAATTGCGGGGTAAAATGAATCGACGTGCAATATTGTAAAGAAGTTTATGTAGTGGAGACAATGACATGTGACTGAAGCGTTTCCTATCATCTTGACCAAGAAATTTTAATACAGTCTTTTCCGTGATACCCGAAAACACGATTTTAGAACCCACATAATACGCATCAAACCTAATAGCTGGAACGTCAAACCATTCACCTATCATCATGCTACTAAATTCAATTTTATTTTCTTTAACGGTACTTGAGCAGACCCCATTTTCAATAGTGAAATTCTTAACAAATTCACGCATTAGGTTAGGATAAATCGGGTTGCATGAGTGATCGTACATTAGCTTTTCCCATCCCTAATTTTGTAAAATGGCATGTAATTGGGGAAAAGAAGTAGATTCATACCAATATTTGTCAAGTCCGAACCCGACTGACATTTCCTTCGCAACTTCCTCCGCGCTATCAGGGTCCACTTGCTTGATCCTTTTCGGTGGTTTGGATGAAGAGGCACCTTTCGGGGTTGATCGGGTCCTCTTGATTCCGGCATGCATGGACGATTTCGGGGTGTCGTTTTTCGGTGTTTCTTGGGATGATGAAGGTGGTGCATCTACAGAAATTGAAAGGTAGATAACTTGTAAAGGCTTGGGTTGTGAAGTTTTGGGAGTCTTCTTTATCGGAGTTTTACTGGATGATGAAGATTTTGGTGTTTTCATGATGTGGGGAGAAGATGAGGATTTAGGGATTGTAGAAAGAGAGGAATGGAGTGGGTAATCGGTTTCTTGCAAGGAGTAGTACAATTTTGAAGTAAGTTATGAGTGATGGATGTGACGTTGGAGTGTTGGGGTTTTAAAGATGTGAAGGGACGGTTAATGGAAAGGTAGTACTATTTCCTTTTTGACGGTTTAGAGGGTGTAACGAGTAATTAATGGTTCTTTAAAGATTAGTTCGTTGAATATATCAATTTGAGTAACTGCTTTTCGAAACACCTTGATGATCCGTCTTCCATATCTCAAAATAAGTTGGCTCACCGTAATAAATTAAAATAAAATAAAATAAACTGGAATTTGTGGAAAAATAAAATAAATTTTTGTGATTTTCGTTTATATGAAAAATAAATTTATAATATGAGACTAATAAAATAAAATAAATTATGCTACTTGGTCTATTCAGTTTTGCAAGCAATCAAGACAATATTTATGGCACATACTTAAATAGATGCATACCTAAATCTCGCAATGATTGATTGTTCAATCTTGGTTGTTGTGGTTGATCTAACCCTTCCAATTTTCACGTTGTTTAGAGGAGGAATACTAGCATTAAACTTTAGTGACGCTTGATCATACCTAGCTCCAACTCATCTTTTCGAATTGTTCCCTTGGAAGCGGTTTAGTCATAATATCTGCAACTTGATCACTAGTATTGACATGTTTAACAATAATATTTTTATGCTCGACATTGTCCTTAAGAAAATGATGCCTAATATGAATATGTTTAACTCTTGAATGATGCACCGGATCTTTAGATATACAGATGGCACCGGTATTATCGCAATAAATAGGAACGCATTCAAATTTAATACCAAAATCCCTTAGTTGTTGTTTTATCCATAGCATTTGGGAACAACAGGCTGCTGCTGCTACATATTCAGCTTCCGCGGTGGATAAGGCAACGGTGTTTTGTTTCTTGGAACACCAAGATACTAAACATGAGCCAAGAAATTGTACCATTCCTGAAGTGCTCTTTCTATTCACAAGATCACCTGTATAATCTGCATCACTATACCCTTTCAAGTCATAGACATCACTTTTCGGATAAAATAGGGACAAGTCATCTGTTCCCTTTAAATATCTTAGAATTCTTTTCACTGCCGTATGGTGTGATTCTTTAGGGTTTGATTGAAATCTAGCACACAAACCAACACTAAAGGATATATCGGGTCTACTAGCAGTTAAATATAATAGGGATCCTATCATGCCTCTATACATTGTTTGGTCAACATTAATTCCGTTAGAGTCTTCATCTAATCTAATGTTAGTGGCCATGGGTGTGTGGTTTGTCTTAGCATTATCTAGTCTGTATTTCTTTAGAGGTTCTTTTATATACTTTTGTTGATGAATAAAGATACCGTTCGCAGTTTGTTTAATTTGCAAACCAAGGAAGAAATTTAATTCTCCCATCATACTCATTTCAAATTCAGCACTCATTAGGTCAGCAAATTCTTTACATAACGATTCATTAGTAGCACCAAAGATAATGTCATCAACATATATTTGAACAACTAGAATATCCGAACCTTTATTCTTAAAGAATAAGGTCTTGTCAATTTTACCTCTTATGAACTTGTTTTCAATCAAAAATTTAGATAATCTCTCGTACCATTGCCTAGGAGCTTGTTTTAGCCCATAAAGAGCTTTGTCAAGCTTGTAGACGTGATCCGGAGAAATTGGGTTTTCAAAGCCAGGCGGCTGTTCCACAAATACTTCTTCTTCTAGAAACCCATTTAAAAATACACATTTCACATCCATTTGATATAATTTAAAATTCATAAAGGCAGCAAATGAAATAACAAGTCTAATAGCTTATAATCTAGCTACTGGAGAAAAAGTTTCAGTATAGTCAATACCTTCCTGTTGATTGTATCCTTTTACCACAAACCTTGCTTTGTTTCTGACTATTGACTATTGTGCCATGCTCGTCCAGCTTGTTCCTAAATACCCATTTTAATCCAATTACCTTCTTGTTCTTGGGTTTTGATTCCAAGTGCCACACTTTATTTCTTTCAAACTCATTTAATTCATCTTGCATTGCAACTGCCCAATTTGAATCTTGTAATGCTTCTTCATGATTCTTGGGTTCCAACGTTGATAGAAATGCAAAATGTGCACAGAAGTTTCTTATTTGGAACCTTGTTTGTATGCCTTTTCCCATATCTTTTAGAATCAAGTCTATTGGATGTGACTTTTGTTGTTTCCACGGCTTTTGAACAAAGTCTCTTGTGGAGACTGATGTGGAAGCAGGCTCACTGACTTGATTCTGATTTGGTTCAGCTTCAATTCTTTCTTCTTGAACTTCTCTAGGGATATCTGGATTAGGAACGGCAGGTTGTTCCCGATCTCCCTGTTGTTCCTGAACTTGATTTGGTTCAGCATTCTGAACCTGTTGTTGTTCTTCTTGATCTTACTCCTTTTGTATATTTTCTTCATCGTCCAAATTAGCAAGACCTATCTTAAAATCACCTGTTTCTTGTTCACTTGTCATAAAGTTAGTTTCATCAAGTATAATCTGAACAGATTCCTCAACACACATAGTTTTCTTATTATAAACTCTATAAGCTTTACTGTGAGATGAATAGCCAAGAAATACTGCTTCATCACTTCTTTCATCGAATTTACCTATATTTCATTTTCCATTTACATGCACAAAACATCGACATCCAAAGACTCGAAAATATGAAATATTAGGTTGAATACCTTTAAATAATTCGTAGGGGGTTTTGGAAGTGATCGGTCTAATTAATACACGATTTAATATATAGCATGCAGTATTAACGACTTCGGCCCAAAATTTTCTAGGTAAACCACTAGCTATTAACATGGTTCTAGCCATTTCCTCTAAAGTTCGATTTTTACGTTCCACCACACTATTTTGTTGTGGTGTTCAAGGTGCAGAAAAATTATGACTTAAACCATGCTCATTACAATAATCCATGAACCTTGAATTTTCAAATTCTTTACCATGATCCGATCTTATGTGGACAAGTTGATTGTTACTAGATTTTTGAATTTCGGTGGCAAATGCAACACATTCTTCAAAAGCTTCATCTTTGCTGCATAAAAATAAAGTCCATGTAAATCTACTATAATCATCAACAATAACAAATACATATCGCTTTTCACTGCGACTTTGGATTCTCATTGGTCCACAAAGATCCATATGAATTAATTCAAGTGGCCTTGAGGTGGTCACGACATTTTTGGGTTTGAAGGATGACCTTGCATGTTTTCCTTTGGCACAAGGATCACATACTTCATTCTTTTGAAATTTTAGGGACGGTAATCCTCTAACTAGGTCTTTAGATCGTAATGTATTAAGCAATGAAAAGCTAGCATGACCTAATCGTTTATGCCAAAGAAGAGGGTCATCTTCTAAAACACTCAGACATGTTAAACTGGTTTTGGGAACAGTGTGCAGGTCCACAACATAGGTGTTCCCTTTTCTGATTCCTTCCAGTATGATGTCTCCTGTGTGGCTCCTAGAAATGATGCATTTTTCAGAAGTAAAGTTTACAGAATTACCTTTGTCGCAAAATTGAGAGATACTTAAAAGATTTTGTTTTAAATTCTCGACTAAAAATACATTATCTATAGCGTGGGAACTTGACCTTCC
This sequence comes from Amaranthus hypochondriacus, assembly GCA_000753965.2. Classification (NCBI taxonomy): domain Eukaryota; kingdom Viridiplantae; phylum Streptophyta; class Magnoliopsida; order Caryophyllales; family Amaranthaceae; genus Amaranthus; species Amaranthus hypochondriacus. The sequence goes on from CM025923.1 coordinate 21,743,258, forward strand.
TATCTTTCCTTTTGCAATTATTTCTCCTTTCATGTTGTCGCCAAAGGTCACAGTTCCTCCATCATAGGCTTCTAGTGAGAGAAACTTTGATCTATCGCCTATCATGTGCTTGGAACAGCCACTGTCGAGATACCATGAGTTGTTCCCCCTCACTAGAACCTGCAAAACGAACTTAGTTGTTAGAGGGTGGAACCCAGCCATCCTTGGGTTCCATGTCGATTATACATGAATCATATTTCTTAATCCAAACTCTATCGACATATATATGGTTCGTTTTGTTGTGCTGTTCCTTTTTTAAAAATTGGTGTTTCAGGTGCCCCGTCTTGCCACAAAAGGAACAGACCTTACTACTTGGGAGATCGACATAGACCTTCTTCTTTTTATCATATTTATTATATCCTAAACCTTCAGTTCCTTTAGTTTTAGCATTGAGAATCCATTTGGGAACCTCTTTGATTTTCCCTTTTCCTCTTGATTTTAATTCAAGCTTGAGTTGTTCATTTTCATTTTTAGCGGATTCTAGGTCTAACTTCATCTTGTTAAAATCGTTTTTAGACTCTTGAATGGATTCGATTTTTAGTTCTAATCCTTGCAATGTATATAGATTTAATTCAATATTTAACATGACATTTTCTTGTTTTACCTTTTCTATAGCTTCCTTTAACATCACGTTTTTATCAAGCAAATCAAAAAACCTTGTTTGCACATCGGACCTAAAGGAATTTAGGTAGGATATTTGGTCTTTACTAGTCTTAAGGTCTTTCTCTATTTGGAGACAGATGGCTGTTTGTTTTTCAAGATTATTCTGTGTCTCCAAAATCATTTTAATCAATTCATGTTTATCCAATTTGAATAGGTAATTAGGAAATGAATTAGAAGACAATACCTCTTTGGACTTCTCATCATGTGTTGCCATGAGACAAAGATTGGTTGTTTCTTCTTCAGCTGGAACTTCGGTTTCAGCCTCGCTCTCAGATTCTCCCCATGCAGCTATCATGGCTTCGCGAAAATCAGCTTTGTTGAAGTTCCCTTTCATTGGTTGTCTTCCTGTTTCCCTTGCCTTTCCTTTACCCTTCTCGTTCTTCCATTGAGGGCATTGTTTGAAGAAGTGCTCGGTACTTCCACATTTGTGGCATTCAAAGTGGGTTTTTGAATTTGCAGTTCCTCTTTCTTTGATGTTCCTTTTATTATTATATCGTTGTTCCTGAAGAACTTCTTGAATTTTCGCACCAACATTGCTGCCTCTTCCTCATCACTTTCTGATTCTTCTTGATCATTCGCTGTCAGAGCCAGGCCTTTGTTCCTGGAACTGTCCGCTGTTCCCAGATGTAATTCATGAGTCATCAGGGAACCAGCTAACTCTTCCAGGTTGAATTTGGTGAAATCTTTAGATTCTTGAATGGCAGTGACCTTAGCTCTCCAGCGATCATCTTGAGGTAGGCTCCTTAGAATTTTTCGTACCTGTTCATCTGAGGGAATTAGCCTTCCAAGAGAGACAAGTTCATTTATGATATTAGTGAACCTAGTAAACATTTCTTGAATGCTTTCTCTAGGTTCCATCACAAATCTTTCATATCTTGACATAAGCAAGTCAATCTTGGAACGCTTTACTTCACTTGTTCCTTCATGGGTAACTTCCAGCAGATCCCAAATCTGTTTTGCGGTTTTGCAGCCCATAATTCGATTGTGTTCATTTGGACCAAGCCCACAATGAAGTAATTTGATGGCAAGAGCATTCATCTCCATTTTCTGAAAATCTTCCGTCTCATATTCTATTATCGGTTTGGGAACAGTCTCGTTGTTGGAATTGGTAGTTGTTTCCTCGAAATCTCCAACTTCGATGACTCTCCAAACATGATAGTTCTCGGCTTTGATGAACATCTCCATCCTATTCTTCCAGTAAGTATAAAATTTTCCATCAAACATAGGAGGTCTTTGAGTGGAATAACCTTCTTCCATGCGTTCGTTAATTTTCAACATCTCTAATGCACCAAGATACGGCTCTCAGGGTTTCCTGATCAAATGATGAACAGGGCTCTGATACCAATTGTAGAAACACTTAGAGAGTTTGGACGCAACAAGAGGGGGGGTGAATTGTTGTGTAGCCTTTAGGAGTATTTTTGCCTTATTTCTTGCGGAATTTTACAATGATAAAATACTCAAAGAAATATAAAGAAACTCAAAAGAACACAGAGATTTAACGTGGAAACTTTCTTGGCCTTGTAAGAAAGAAAGCCACGACCACTTGGGATTTCAACTTCTCTTATTAATATTTTATGTAATTTACAACTCTATTACATAAAATTTCTCCTTCTCTTCTCTAGGCCTAATTCTCCTTCTCCTTCTCGATTCTCTTTCTCGTTTCTTTTCTCTCTTTACATAAAATTCTCTAAATTCCCCCTTAGACTTCCCAAAGTCTAAGTTTACACACTCATAAAACCCTTACAAAAGAATTCTCAAAATTGGATGAAAAACTAAGAAAAGCACAAGGAAAAATCTAATGAATTAATTGGCAATTTAAGAACAATTAAATTTTCTCTTTCTTGAATTGGATCTCACAAAATCTTTAATGGGCACTAGACAAATTTTTCGTATGAATGTCTCTCTCCAAATTGTGCCGGCTATAATATTCTATTTATAAACTCATGAGAGCCCTTATATCCATAAGCCCATCATCCCAATATGTGGGAGTAGTAGGCACGGTATATGGGGGCAATGGATATAATACTTGGAGGTTACTCCAAGTACCCACGGGCCTTTTTACTAAAAATAGATAAGATCCTATTTTTAAGGAGCTATTTTAGGATTAACTATTTTAAGTGTTAGTTATTTTAATTGCCAAATTAAATCCTTATGCTAACTAGTTTTTCACCCGTACAACTAAATAAAAAGAGAAATAAAAATAATAATTTATTTTCTTAATATCTCGTTGACCATTTCTCTGACCAGTTGCGCTGGGAACACTGCATTGTCTCCGTTTTGGACAGTCTTCGATCTTGACCAATCTGGAACTGGTACATGACTTCTAGCATATGACGTAGACTTGTAATGTTCTTCCACAACTTCTTAGGTGCTATCGACGATCTTTAATAATCGGATATATGACCTATCAAAACAATCTCAAAGACAATTTGTTTGTTTATAAAAGTTTAAGTCATCATCAAAACCAAATGGGCCAACAATAACGATTAGAAACAATAGGAATTAGGAAGCACAAATAGCAATGGCTGACCCGAAGGAACCCTGGACAGACCCAAAACACACCGCACATACCTAACAACAATGAGAATTCCATCCTTATACTTGATTCCATTGATAGATGTTCTAGTCACATAAGGATACCTACACCATTCAAAAATCATGAACTAAGACCTTGAAAATAAAAATTAGATATTCAAATAGATCATAATTTTTCACAATTCCAAATAACTCAAACATTAGATATTCATATAGATAACACATAAATAACAATTCTAAAGTTTAAAGTTAAATCATACAAAGAGGTACATTCGACACAATTTAGTTCAAATTATATACGTTTTTTGGAATAAAAACAAGTACTAAACACAAGAACAAACCCTAAGAACCTCAAAACTTAATAGAAATCTCTAAACTTATACACGAAAACTAAAATTGTACAAAAATTAAAAAACTCTAAAACAAGAACAAACCCTAGAAAATCCTCATGACTTAACAGAAATCTCTATAATTGTACAAAAAATAAAAACCCTAAAACTAGAACAAACCCTTAAAAACACGAAAAACGAATTAAACAAAAAAAGACGATACCAGACAACTGGTGGCTAGTGGCTGGCAAAAGATGCGCTGAGTCGGTGGTCGGTGTTGATAGTAGAAGCGGCTAGAGGAGAGGAATAAATTGGGTTAGGGAGGCATTATCGTAGAGTGAGAATGGGAATTGGGAAAGGGGTAGATAATAAGTCAGTGAAACCAAAAGAACATTTTAAATAGTATGTGGAATGTGCACTTTCGCCACGCTTATAAGCATCGCTATTTTTCCACGCTTACTAAGGCCTAAATTAATTTTAGCCACCACACTTAATTAAGTGTTATTAAATAAGTGTATGTAGAGACATTATTTTTTGTAGTGTTTCTTCTTTTTTCTCACCCGCTTCTTCTTGCGGGGTTGCTTATCAACACTTTCAGCTTCCTCATCTTTTTGGACATGCACAAGAACAAATTCCTTCTCCTTCACAACGTCCTCATCCTTCTTCTTCATCTCATCATCATCAAACTTCACCACACCCTCATCACAAATCACCTCATCATCAAATACATGGGCTTCAAGAACATCAAGCCCCCCAATCTTATCACCATGTGAATCATCCACAACATCAAGAGAGAAAAGTTGCTCGACCATTGGCTCCTTAGAAGACTTAGCAAACCCGAATACCGCTTGCTCTTGGGCTACCCTGATAGTAATGGTCTCGGATTCGCAATCAATGAAGGCACCCAAACTCTTCAATGCATCTCTCCCAAGTATGAGGGGAGTGTAGGAATCTTCCACCATGTCTAGCACAACGAAACCACATGAGACAACAACGTTTCCTACTTGAATAGGAAGATCCTCAAACTCCCCACATGGCACTTTGACGCTTCGGTCGGCGAGTTGGATAGATTTCTTTGATGGCTTGAGCTCAAAAGCAAGGTGCTTAGCAATACTCATCAGCATGAGGCTAATCGAGGCCCCCTAAATCGGCAAGTGGTCCTTTGGATTTTTGGTTCCCCAAGAGTGACGGGGAGCACAAAGGGTCCTTGAGCCTTTTCCTTCTTGGCCCAAGTGCCTTAGATGATGGCACTAACTTGCTCCGGTAGATTGACAACCTCACTTTCAAGCCTCTTTTTATTCCCCAAGAGAGTCTTCAAATACTTGGCATATTGAGGCATTTGCTCCATGGCCTCTAAGAACGGGATTTTCTTTTCCAATCGCTTCATATGCTCAAGAAATTTCATGAATTTGGCTTGTAATTGCTTCTCCACCGCTCTATATGGAAAGGGTAGTGATGGGGCATGTAAACGCTCATAAGCCCTTCTCTCTTGGATATCTTTCCATCTCTCTTCTTACTCCAAATTGTTTCCTCTCTTTTTCATCCTCAGCTTCATCCTTCTTCTCAATTTCTTCTTTTTCCTTTTCATCAAACTCTTCCTCAAAAAGCTCTTTTTCTTCCCCCTCCCCCAAGCTCATGCTCAACATTCTCTTGAAGATCATTACCCATAGAAGAAACTTCACCCACATCATCACTAGGGGTCTTAACTGGAGTTGGATAAGATGTCCCCGATCTAAGAAAGATCGCCTTGCATGTATGGTGGTTGGGATTGGGTGGTGGGTTAGGTGATGGAGGTTGGGTGGAAGGGTTGGGTTGAGGGTTGGATAGGAATAGTGTTGGTGGAGGTGGTTATGCTTGGAGCGCAAGTTGGTTATCGAACTTCTTTTGTTGGGCTTGGAGTTGTGACATTTGGGTGATCAACGTTTGATTAAGGTTGGCTAATGTGCTCATTTGGGTGGTAATGTAGTAATGATTAGGAGCGAGGTTTGGAGGTGGTTGAGTGGTTGGATAAGGTAGATAGGGGTTGGGGCGTGGCACTTGTGGGTAAGGCCTATTTCCATTGGGCCTAGGGAAGTTACCACTGGCTTGATTGTTGTATGGAACTTGATTGTTGTAACCTTGGTGGAAGTTTCCTTGGCCATTATTAGGATTGAAGGGAGGACGGGAGGACGGATTGTTGAATAGGCTATATTGAGTGTACCCTTGTCCTTGGTTCCCATAACCCATTGCCGCTACATGTTCGGGATTATACCCATACTCATCAAAGTTCGTCGCTTGGGCCCCTTCAAAAGTACTTGCCCCATATTCTACCGATGCCACATGCTCCGGATTCCTGCCTCCCCAATAGTATCATGATTAGTGCCCCCCATAAATACGACATGAGAAAAGTTTGGCTTCACTAGCGGCGGAGTCATTAGAGCTTCCTTGGGCTAACTTAAGCTTGGACAATGTCTTGTCCATGATTGCTTCAATTTTTGCACCGATCGAATCAAGGTTGGCCTCGTCGATCACACCCTTTGTTTGCTTGCTTCTCCTTGTCCCACCCCAAGCACTATTTTTAGCTACGTCTTCAATCGTTTCCCTTACTCGGTTGCATGGGAGCTTGGAAAGTTGCCCTCCACATGTGGAATCTAGAAGTGCCTTTGTTGCATCATCAAGCCCATCGTAGAATAAGGTATTAACATGATTCTCCCCCATACTCATGATAGGGTAAGCTCGAAGCATACCCTTGAATCTAGTCCAGGCGGCACTTAGGTTCTCATCCTAATCTTGTGTGAATGACGCGATCTTTTTGCGCCAATCTTGCGTACGATTCGTGGGATAGAACCTTTCGAGGAACGTCGTTCTAAGTTGAGCCCATGTGGTGATGGAGTTGGGCTCTAAGCACTTGTACGAATCTTTGGCGTCCCCCGACAGACCAATGGGGAAGAGGCACATCTTGACATAATCAGGGCTATTGGGGCATTGGGGCATGAATCTGCAAGTCTCTATGAATGCCTCCAAGTATTAGAGAGGGAATTCGTTTCTCAAGCCACTAAAGGAATTTGCCTTGATCATCATAGTCTATTGTGGGTCAATGCGAAAGTTTGGTGGGGGCATCCGGTAGCACCACGCCCCCTTGAAATTCTTTGACCCTGGGGCTCTAAATTTCAAAAAGAGTGGTTGATTATCGGCCATTGGTGGAGGAGGGTTGGGTATAGACGGTTGACGTAGAGTGGGAGGAGGAGATCGTCTAGTGACCCTTTGTATCTCAGGATTATATGGAACAAGCTGTAGCTGTGATCTCTGTGTGCTATAACTCATGCAAACAACACTAGAAACCAAGCGTAAGCACTGACAAGCAAAATTATTTAAGCAAAAACCAAAGAAAACAAAAATGAACTACATCAACCACAAAACCTAACTACAACGCCTTGTCCCCGGCAACGACGCCATTTTGATAGCGGGTTTTTAGCACGTCGTTATACGCTATGAACCGAAGCTATGCAAACACATTTATAATCACCCCTTTCTAATACTACAACGAGTGTAGCGGGAAGTTGGGGGTCGAACCACAGAGACAAGAACTAAGCTAGACTAGGTGCTAGGTGTAGAGAAATATGGTGTGTGTAAGAAGGGTGTTTGAACTATACTATGAAAACAATAAACAAGATTGAAATAAGCTATGGAGGACAAACGGGGATGCTAAGGATCCACCCTAGGTCGATTCTATGTTTTCATACAAACCTAGGTCAAGGGAGATCGAACGTAGTTCGATCGAGACACTCTAGATAGCAAGGAGAAGTTCATGACCTCTAGCTATGCGAACGACCCATAATCGCCCTATCTCTCTCTAGGGAGTGGAAGAACAAGATTCGCATCGAATATCAATCTAACAAACCACAACAAACCTCAACACTAATCTAGCACATGAACAACATTCACCAAACCTAGGGTTTCACCAAACCAAAACCCCTAAGAAAACTACTTTAACATATTGAGACTAACTACAACTAAGAACAAAAAGGAAGACATGGAAATAAACATTAGGGCAAGAAGGAAAGCAACAATAATCAAAGGCAAAGCAAGAAAACTAACTATCAACTATGCTAGAAAGCAATAAAGAAAGCAAGAACAAGATTTGAAAGTAAATGGACAAGAAACAAAGCTAGAATCAAAGCATGAAAGAACAAAACATTAAATAGCATGAATGAAAGATAAACAAAGACAATAAAAAGATTAGGAAAGATAAACTTACATAAACTAAAGTGCTTGAATGAAAGGATTTGAAATTACAAAGCTTGAATGTAAATGAAAGCATAAGAATCTATTCTAGGGCAAAAAAATGTAAATGGAAAGCAATAAATGATGTTTAATAGAAGAGAACGTTTCTATCTACTAAAGCATGAGAGTTCTATTCAGAAATGAGCCTTTATATAGGCTATACAAGAGGGAAACAAAAAGCCCTAAAAAGTCCTACAAAATAAGCTTACGAAAAGCAAAATGCAGTGCTGAATTTAGTTCGCATTCGCCCGAAGGAGCCGTACATTCGCCTGAATGGACTCCATTCGCCCGGATTGGTCACATTCGGGGTTTCCAGAGACTTGCAAAAACTAACAGGCTGAAATTTCCAAGCATTCGCCCGAATGGAAGGATTCGCCCAAATGGCCCAGTGGATTTGCACGAATGTGTGGGCTGCAAGGCTTGTCTTTGAAGTTCAAGGCCCCACTCGCCCGAATTGGGCATGCATTCGGGCGACTGTGAGTTGTTTGGCCCATTTTGCTTTTGTTCCAGCTTCGAACAAGCGTTGAATGTCTTCCGGGCTCTTGGAGGTCTTCGGGAATGACTTGGGACACTCGGCAATGCCTCGGAACACGCATCTCTTCTTCGACTTTGATGTCTAAGCCTCGAACTCGATCTGTTTTACCTCGAAATCTCCCGAAAACACCTAAAATAACCTCTAAACAACGTGGAGACAAGAACAAGGTAAAATCAAGTATAAAGTGTATAAAACAAATGAAAATCATCAAGACACGACACTTAAGTGGGGACATAAATGTGCTCTAAATCGAGCACATCACTTGTGCGGCTCGAGCTCAAGCTCGGCTGAAAACGCCTCGACTAGGCGAGGCAAGTCCACTATAAGAGGTGTGCGCCTTCAGCGCCTTGATGCATTTCACGCATTGTGTGCCTCCTTGTTCGGCTAGGTAATTAACTTTTGTTTGTTTGTTTGAAAATAAAATAAAATAAAATAAAATTCAAAACCCAAATTCACTAGAATATAAAGTTTGAAAAGTTGTTGCTTTTTTTAAAAAAAGAAAAAACAAAGCATGTGAAGAAGAAAATGACTTTGTGAATTTTTCATATTCTCATTATAATAGTTGAGCTAAAAGCGTTTTTCCGCAAGGATAATGAATCGCTTCAACCTTGTTGATACTAAAATATGAATATCATGTTGTTTGAAGCATTATATATGTTTTCAAATTATTTTTTTTACGCTTAAGTGAGATAAATGGGCCTCGCCTACGAAAAGCTCATGCCTGCGCCTTGCGCTTTGTGCCTAGGCTTCAAGGAACTTTTGCGCCTCAAAGCGCCTCCCGTATTTTTTTATTTTTTTAAAACTAAAGAGTAGTGTAAATTGGAGACCATTGGTTATTGTCTTAGCTCATTGAGGATATATGGATAAGTATGAATCCAAATGGTATCATGTATAATTAATTATGTTGGTGTATGTTAGAATATGAAGAATTGAAGGTTGTTGATGCATGAATGACGCTAGAAAATCAGACAAGTAATCCGAGTGGTTCGAACTTACTTGTCATGTTATTTTGTTTCGGTTGTAATAATTCTTGATATGTCTTGTTCTAAGTTTCTACTCATATGTACAAAGTCATTATGCATCAAAGCTAAGAAAGATCAATTAGAAATGTACCCTCCATTAACTTATCAAATAGTCTTAACTAATTCCTAGACGATTTGATGAATTTCGCATCAAATTCACATGCTTAAAAGCGTTTATAACAAATTGAATTAGTTCAGTAATAATTCGAGGTCATTTGTTATGTAAGAAGTTTCAGACAGATACTTAAAGAGTATTACCACCAAATCAGTCCAATTTTGTTTTAATCCTTTTACCCTACTAAATTGGTTTGAAAATGTGTTTTGACCCCTCCAATAAGTCTAAATCTGTTACAAAGAATTTTCCATTGATTACTCTATGAAGTCGAGTTCTTATATGTATATTAGTATCATGGCTGTGAACGTATAATTACTAACTACAGTGACTTGCAAATAATAAAGATAAAAAAAGGGTATATATATAATTGGATTATAGACTTGAAACAAACATTACGTTCTGTGTTATGAATTTATTTGTTAAGCTACTAACCAAGTCATGATGTATCATTTAATATGTTACAATATGATTTGATCCTATATGATTGATTAAAAGAGCATTTCATGTTAGGCAAAAGGTTAGGATTATGTTATGATAAGTAAAATTATTAAGTTAAAAATATGGAGCTGAGATTATGTATTGATGTATCATCATGTAAGTATAACCATGTTGGTTATTATCAAATCATGCTTAAGTAATTTAGGTATTGTATGTAACATGTGGTATTAATTGTAACGTTGTAGCATTTGTGTGAGTTTTGGTTTAATCATGTATTGAGTCATGGATTATAATCAAGAAGTTATGTAAAAAAGCTGAAAGTGTGTTTTTAAATAAAAAGATTATGTACCTGATAACGCGAAATTTTATTGTCGATGTGTAACTCATGCAAGTGCACGGAAGTGTCAAGTATAGTTAGGAGTAACGTCTAACTGGCCTAGTATGTTAAGTAAAAGATCTTCAGTTAGATTTTGAAAATTTCTTCCAAGTATGAGTGTCTGGAAAAGATGATGATCATTCTACACTATGGTGGGTTTGAACATCAGTTAGATTTTGAAAATGTCTTCCAAGTATAGTACATTGGATTGGATTGTGTCGTGTTTCTTGGATTAAATGGATTGTTACGATGGAGTAGAAGGATTTTATAGATGGGATAGTTATGAATGGGGTAATTGAATCATTTTGAATACTCTGTATTGTTCTAGTTCAAAAGTTTATCGTAGAAGGTCTTCCTACATGTATAACTTAACTAATGATTCTGTTACATAACTAAAGTTCTCATCCACATATATAAAACTCATTAACATTTTAAGGTACAGCAATGAGTGTTTGATTTTTTTTTTTCTGAGATAAACTTGTCAAGTTAAAATAAATAAGTTGAAATAATAAAAGTGAGGTTTTTATCTTTTAAATTGGCGTTTTAGTAGTATACAATTACATCCTAAAACTTTTCGATGGTAAAATATCTTCAAATTAGCTTATATCATGTTATTATTTGTTAGTAAAAGTTTATAATATCTGTCCACTAACTAGTTGACAATGGTTGTTATACTCTACTTTGGAATGATTTTGCTACCCTTACTTCATCAACTTCATACATGTTTTTGTAAAACAATTGAGTAGTTCTCTTAAAACTTATTCGGAAGTAAATTTGTTTCTTTACAAGTCCTAATAATACTACGCTCTTTCATGTGGTAACCATGTTATCTTATCTTACTTGTGCAACCATCCAAATTCAACATATTGTATTGTAGTCATACAAACATGTTAACTTTTATGGACAAAGTCACTCGATGAGATCAGTGTCACCCTAGTGAACTCCCTTATTCAATCACATTTAATTCAATTGTTCTAGTATGACCTTCCTCACTCAAAAATATTGTGAGATATTTGTTATTCTGAGATCTATGCTATCATCCAGCCTTTCCTTATATGATATTTGAAGTGAGTAAATTAAAGTAATATGAATTAAGTAAATGTCTCATCGAGTCGACTGTTCTATGAGATAAATAAGTGAAAGAAAAAGGGATTGTTATGTTTAGTAAACTTGAAAGATGGTTTACTACAGGTTATAATGCGTTCACTATAAGAGATTACTATTGAGGGTTTCGTTCGATGAAAGGAGTATTAAGAATTGTAGTAAAAGCAAGTCAAGCCTGAAATTTATAGGACCTTAGGAGGTCATAGAGAAGATTCAGATTGTCCTATTTTGAGGTTAGTTGAGTTACGGGGTCGTAACTAAGTTTTAGGGTAGAATGCGACTCAATTTCGCGCATTTTTACGGATTTCCTGCTTTATGATATCAACTTATTACAAATTCACATGCTTTTGATTAGTAGTTTGAGTCAATATGCATAATAGTTACATGCTTTTGATTGGTTGTTTTGGTTAATTGTATGATATTTACATGCTTTTGATGAGTTGTTTGAGTTAATTTGTGTCATAAATTCATGCTTTACTCGGTTGCTCGTGTCAATTTGGGCAATTATAAATACTCGAAACAGAGTATGTATGACTATTTGGATAGATTAAGTATCCTTTTGTTAATTGTGTCTATGAAGTCACAACCGTTAAGTCAATTTGTTATGCTTAGAATGTTTAGAGTACTTTCTTGGGTTGCAAGAAATAATTTTTTTTTCATGACAAGTGCCTTGTTACTCTAGTTTGGGGGACAAAACTTATTTTAAGGGGGGTAGTCTGTAACACCCCTAGGTTTTATTTAATGACGTAATTATTGAATATTTTAATTAACTCTTGGATATTTTATAATCATATATTAAATTATTTGAATTAGTTTTAGTTAACTTCTTTCACACACGAATTTAAATATTAACATATTTATATTAAAATAATTAATAGTTACGAGTTCAAAATAAAGAGGTTCGAATCAGAATTATTATTTTATTAAAATGTGGGAGCATACGAAATTGAGTTTCTTAGTTGGACCTCGCAAGAAGATGAATTTAGAAAAATAAATAAATAAATAAATAAGTAAATAAATAAAATAAATAGGATGGGTTAGGGTTTAAGGGAGTATTACTCCTTGTTCCATTCAAAAACACGCCTCCTCTTTCCCTCCTTCTCTCTTTGCTCCATGTGAAGCCAACTCCCCGTTACCACGGGCAGCCATAGTTGAGCCACCACGATCAGCCACGGAGCAGCAGCCAGCAGGCCACCGTTCCCCTTCCCCACGAAAAGCCAGCTACAGCTCCCTTGTCCTCCACCAGCAGTAGCCAGGCTGCACGTGTGCTGCCAGCAACCAGGGGCTGCGTTTTCTGCCTCCACCACCAGTAGCTACGGTGGTATAGTCCCCTACCATTGGCTGTGGCCCACCTACTCCGACATCTCAACAACCACCTATCTTTTCACCTCCTTTTCTAGTTTCACCATAGTAAGCCATCTCGTCTTTTTCCATTGATTTTGTTCTTGTTTCTAATTAGAATATATTCAAGTTATGGGTTTGTGTTGGTTTTGTATTTTTTTTATGAATCTTATTATGGGTAGTAGTTAAAGTTGATGTCTTTGAACATGATTTTATTAGGGTTTGATTTGGGGATGAAATTGTTAATGGTGTGTGATTTTATGTTACTTTTGGTGGGGGGGATGATTGATTGGATAACCTTATAAATTGTCTTAAAACTTATTTTGGTTAATTACTATTGTGATAGTGATAATTGATAATTGTTTGAAAACCTTAAGGAAAGACCTAACATTCCTATTAGGTTTATATGTGCTAATGTGCTTAGAAACCTATGATTGTTTGAGTATACTATGCATTTCTTTAGAGCAATAGGCATGGGTTTTATGTTTTACATGCATAGGGAGACATATTCCAGGTTAGTCCTCGAGTTCTTAAGTTCCTTGACCATAACACAGAATGATTATGGGGAAACCTCATTATATTTTAGGATAAATGGAATTGAGCGGCAGCTCACTACGTCTAAGCTTGCTGAGTTATTTGGCCGTTGATATCTTGAGAACACTTGATCAACCTGCAGAATTTAGTTCTTGAAAAGGTGCATCACCCTGTTATTAGGATTTAGTTCAATTTCATGGCCTTCACTATCACGACCAAATTTGAGTCTAATAAGGTCAACAATAACGATTTTATTATTTTAGGCTCATTCCTCCTTCCTGAAAACGGCTTCACCTTTCACATAGCTAGGCTTTTAGTCTACACATTCCGCCATACTACTAATCAACGTACTATTGTTCATACACTGATACAGTTTGGCAGACTCATCACCCATATTGCTATGCATTTTGGTTGGAGAAGAGAAGGGTTACTATCTAAAGAGAACACCACCACCATTAGCATGATTCACTTAGTTTAATTTAAGTTGCTAGAACTTACTAATGGTCAAACGTTGTGGAAGATTAATGACCGACATATTGGTATCCCTCTCCCCACCCAAGCTCTCCCTTATTTAATTCCAAACCGTCCCACCTACCTCTTTGGACCAGAAGGGCGGGAACCTAACCCTCTAGCATAGAGAGTCCACAACCACAGGCTTTCCACAATAAAGCTCCTCCACCCCCACCATCACCCGCCATACCAACCCTGATCCCTACCTGGCCTCTCTAGATCGTTAACATCTATGTATGGACTACTTTGATTAGCAGTTTGACCGGATAGAGGCGCAATAAAGTCAGTGTTCTTTTTAAACTTTCTTATTATTTATTAAATTAAATTTGTAAAATTGAATTATAAGATAACAATGTTAAACTAAACGGTTGACAAAAAAAATGGCACATCAACTTTTGTTAAAAGAATAGCATCGAACTTGATAAAACTTTAGAGACCACTTGTTTGTATTTATATGATAAATGATCAACATACTTCGTAAAATTTAAGTTTACAAAGAATCTCATATCATAAAGACGAAAATATTGAATTTAGATTTGTGTTTTTAGGGTACGGCTTAATATAAATAGAATAAATTTTTATGAAGGAAATAATTTTTTTTAACAATCTAGCTACTTCAATTAGTGTTATATGTGAGTGGTGCTTATTATAATCAATTAATAATGATTAAGATATACTACCTTAATATCTCTAATATTTTAATTGTACATAATAAAAATATTATAAATAGTTTATATTAATATAATTTTACATGGAGACGAATTAAAGAATAGTGAATGAATATTGTCCAATATAAATGGGTCACATATACTAAACAGGAGGAAATATAATTTATCTCAAAAATTAATACCAAATTAAAAAATAGGGCAATTAAATTAATGTAATTAATAATGAGCAAGAGTTATAGTTTGTTCCAACATTTTAATCACTTTAATTCGTGTTATTTGTGAGCTACAATTAATTAAAAGTTATTTTATACTTATTCAAAAATATAATTATAACTAATAAGTGAAATTATGTATTAGAGCCTAATAAGTAGCAACTACAGTTTTAGCTTGATTACACAACAAAACAAAACAAACAAACATAAAATTTATATATAAAAAAAACCAAAACAAAATTTACATGCCCACAACTATCGAACTTCGGACATGGCATATTACGTACATAGTTTGCGAAGGACTTAACAGTGCGCCACTACCAATTCATTGAAACCTTTAAAAACTAATAAATACTTGTACACTATCTAAGACCCTATTTACCTGAATCTTGGCCGGGGCTCTTTGTAGCTGCACAACATGCACAAGCTTATAGTCAGGCCTGAATTCATGGTCGACTACCAGCGTAGCCAATATCCAATATATGACCACCAGCCTCGGCAGGGGCATATCACCCTGGATAATGTGCACCTATCGTGGTACACACCGCCACTAGGTGATTTTGGTTATGTTTATGGTTCTTCGGGGGTGCTAGTATGTCTTTTGGTTCTTGGGCACAGGAAGAGGATGATGATGATGATGATGATGATGATGATGAGGGAAATGAAGATGATGATGATGATAATGATGATGATGATGAGGGAGATGAGAGTGATGACTAGAGTCCTCGCACCTTCTCTATAGCCCTTTTGTCGCAATGAGGACACTACTCAGTTCGGCTTGGGAAAGGTGTTGTGTTTGTGGTCTCCTTAGGTTATTGTTGTGTATACATGCATGCTTTTATTGATTTTCTTTTGGTTTTATTGTTTTGTAATTTAACTTACTATATTTTTAATTTGTTTATGTTTCTAATGCCTTGAATCTCATTCATGCATATTTTTTATCTTCAGTAGCTAACTTGACTTCATTTTGGGCCAAATTCTTAATTTTTGTATGATACTTTTGCAAGTTTTGAAGACTCGACTCTCTTTAAGTGATAATAAATCGAAACTCATATTAATTGAAATAATAAATTAAGTAATTATATTTAGTTGTTTAACTTGGTCAAAACTCATATTAACCTTAAATGATTATTTTGATGAACTAGCTAAGTCCAAAATATATTTGAAATAATCTTAAATGTCTTAAGATAATCGTTTTTGGATAAGGTTGTTTTTTTAATTATTATTTTAAATAAAATAATGTGTGCTTAAGATATTTTAATTGGTTGAATTTATTAAACGTATGTTTAAAATGTTTTATACATGTTGAACGTTTTAAGTTTAATTATAGTACATGTTTACATTTGAATATTTGAATATTTAAGGTGCGTGATGATCAAGTTTTTCTAAATATAGTTTTTCCTATAAATATGGAGATATTGAAAAATATTTAACTAAATATATTAATGAAATTTAACTTACCCCAAAATGTAGGAATTGAGTTTAAATTACATACACAAGGTCATTATTTGGTTTTATTCAAATTTAAATGTATTGTATAAGTAAAAACTTAGCAGCTCAATAACTAAGGAACAAACTAAAAATAGCAAACAAAGTACGAGTTTGAAAAGTGTTCAGCGAAATGTCATTTTAAATTTGTCCTCGAGGTAATTGACGAATGGTCCGATATTATCAGCCTTGCGATTTTCACGGATGAAGCTTCCTTGGCTTACAAGAATTTGTTGAGGCGTAACAATGTAAATAGAAGGTTTCAATCAAGGATGAAAGCTGCAACACTTCTCATTATTTTTTCCCTCTTCTTGAAATATAAGTCCAAGCATTCATCAAGTAATGTAATTACTTAGTCATCCAAATTGTAATAGGTTCTTAGAGTTAAAAAGAGTTAGAAATCTTATCATACGCCTAAGTTTAGAATACTTTGTAATGTATTGCATTTATTATATGTATTGTGAGATTGGGAATTAAGGGAACTTGTAAGATGTTCTTAAAGGGGAAGAACGTGGTGCGAGAAGATACAGAGATCTTCTGAGTGTCTTAAAATTTATTGATAAAAGGCGTTGAATCCTACGGGTTGGAAGAGAACCCTAGGTAGGGAGTAGGCTATTTAGGGCTGAACTACGTTAACAAATCTCTTGTCTTTGTTTAAGTTAATTCCACACATAGATTGTAGATTTGTTACATGACCTAAAATAGTTTCAGAAAACTGTTGTGAATGGTCTTACAAACTCTTAAAGTTAAATTCCTGACGAAAATTTTTAAACGAGTGATGTGCTCGCTTTAGAGCACATTTACGTCCCTGTACTCAATTTTACCTTGTTCTTGTCTCCGTCGTGTTTAGAGGTTATTTTAGGTGTTTTCGGGAGATTTCGAGGCGAGACGGATCGAGTTCGAGGTTTAGACATCAAAGTCGAAGAAAAGGCACGTGTTCCGAGGCATTCCTAAGCATTCAAATCCATCCTCGAAGTCCTCGTAAAGTGCGGAGGCTTGCCCACTCTTCAATGATCCATTTCAGCCATGAAGAGCCTCCATTCGGTCGAATGGGGCTGTGGCTCGGGCGAATGGCAGCTGCACTCCAAAGATAAGCACTCCAACCCACTGTTTATGCCGAATTGAGGAGCAACCCGAGCGAAGGCATGAGATTCGGGCGAATGCCCCAGCACATTCGAGCAAATGTTAGGTGAATCTTGGTGGATCAGTTTTAGAGTTTTTGGAAACCACGAATCCATCCCATTCGGGTGAATGGCCCAAGGGATTCGGGCGAATGGCCCAAGGGATTCAGGCGAATGGGTTCAGAAATCTGCGATAAGTTTTTCTTCGCAAGCTTGCCACGTAGGATTCTTTTAGGGCTTTTGTTCCCACTTGTATACCCTATAAGAACCCCTTACTCTGAATGTTTAAGGCATGTCCTGATGGAGAGAAACCCTCCCAACTAGAACATCACATTTAATTGCTTTCCTTTACTTCCTTTTCCCCTAGATTAGATTTAAAGCTTTCTCATTTACATTTCAAGCATTGTAATCTTTCATTTCCTTTAAGTTTATGTAAGTCTTCTTCCTTTAATGCTTCCTTTAATTATGTTGTTGTTTACATATTCTGATCTGAATGTGCTGTTGATTTTATGTTTAATGTTTATGTAATGTTCATCATAGTTCCTGGTTTGTCCAGAATGCCTTAATTTCTTTAAAACTGAGAATGGTTCAGAATGACACTGTTAAAGCATACATTATAGTTACAACTTAATACTCAAACACCGTTAAAACTATGCTTTAAAAATCAATACTGCCATCAATGTTAGTAAAGAAAAATGAGTGAATTGGTTTCTATTTTTTGGAAGACAATGTTAGATAGAATGCAGGCATTGACTTTTAATGCACTAAGCTTTGATTTTACTATATTAATTTTTACATTGAACAAAGCATACAAAGCATAATTGCATTGGACTTTTATACTTCATAAGTATTAGTATTTACCTATATTCCTAAATCATATTGTTTGTATTTAGATTATTAAGCTTTGTTGATCATGTACTTAATAGATCCTAAGACTTGATTGTGCCATTGTGATTGAATCATGATTGGTTATTGATGTATGGTAAAAGTAGAAGCAAGAAATTGTAGATGGGTTAATGATATTGGGAATTATGTATTACTGATGTGATAGATATAACTGTAAATTTTGTCTTCTTAACTTTAGTTGATGGGAGATTTACTAAAAAATGTATTTAGCTTATAGCTTATTGGATTTGTATATTATGGTAGACATAGACCATCATAGAAATCTAATATCTAGACTGCAAATATAAACACTTGGTTCTAAAACAGAAGCTTTCACAATCAAGACAAACAATATACTTCTTTGTGAGTCAGTTGCAATGATTTGTAAATATCTTAGATTAAGTTTAATTGGATTGAATAAGATTAATTTAATTTAGTTTAAGAAGGAGAGAACTTAGCATTATCTAACTTACTCATTTACTTATTTTGATCAAGTCTTCGTGTTGATGGTGCATTGAAAGCTTGAGCAGATTTATACCTTTCTTTTTGATGATTGAGTTTTATCATGATTCTAAATCTTTGGATATTTTAAGAGGATGATATTCTAAAATTGATTTGCAACCATGCAGATCATCACCATCACGAAGGAAAAAAAACTCTACATTCAAAGAATTATCAGACCTTTCATTTCAAGCATTGTATTATTTCATTTCCTTTAAGTTTATGTAAGTCTTCTTCCTTTAATGCTTTCTTAATTTGTTTATTTTTCATTTATGTCATTTTAATGCTTTCTTCTTTCATGCTTCGATTATATCTTTGAATCTTGTTCATTTGCATTTCTATCTTGTTGTTGTTCTTCATATTGTTTTGTAGTATAGTTGATAGATAGATTTCTTATTTTTATTTTTAATTATTGTTGTTGAATATGTTTTTATTTAGCCTTTTTTTTGTTGCATTTTTTTTCCTAAGTTATGTTATGTCTTTCATTGGAGCAAGTTGTTTTGGTTGAATTGTGATTTTTGAGAACATATGTGTCAATAATCTGTATTCTTATGATTGATGTTGTAGCTAGAATATCATAATCCGTATTCTAATCAGCTTTTGAATTTGCTAAATCAATAATGGACATAAATGATAGATCATTGTGGTAATTATGTTGTTGTTTACATATTCTGATCTGAATGTGCGGTTGATTTTCTGTTTAATGTTTATCTAATGTTCATCATAGTTCCTGGTTTGTCCAGAATGCCTTAATTTCTTTAAACTGAGAATAGTTCAGAAAGACACTGTTAAAGCATACATTATAGTTGCACCTTAATACTCAAACACTGTTAAAACTATGCTTTAAAATCAATACTACCATCAATGTTGGTAAAGAAAAATGAGTGAATAGGTTTCTATTTTTAGGAAGACTTGTTTGATAGAGTGCAGGCATTGACTTTTAATGCACTAAACTTTGATTTTACTATGTTAATTTTACATTGAATAAAGCATACAAAGCTTAATTGCATTGGACTTTGATACTTCATATGTATTAGTATTTACCTGTATTCCTAAATCATATTGTTTATATTTAGATTATTAAGCTTTGTTGATTGTGTACTTAATAGATCCTAGGACCTGATTGTGCCATTATGATTGAATCATGATTGGTTATTGTTGTATGGTAAAAGTAGAAGCAAGAAATTGTAGATTGGTTAATGATACTGGGAATTATGTATTACTCATGTGATAGATATAACTGTAAATTTTGTGTTCTTAAATTTAGTTGATGGGAGATTTACTAAAAAATGTATTTAGCTTATAGCTTATTGGATTTGTATATTATGGTAAACATAGACCATCATAGAAATCTAATATCTGGACTGCAAATATAAACAGTTGGTTCTAAAACAGAAGCCTTCACAATCAAGACAGACAATATAATTCTTTGTTAGTCAGTTGTAATGATTTGTAAAT
Organism: Amaranthus hypochondriacus; assembly: GCA_000753965.2. NCBI lineage: Eukaryota > Viridiplantae > Streptophyta > Magnoliopsida > Caryophyllales > Amaranthaceae > Amaranthus > Amaranthus hypochondriacus. Next base: position 21,763,395 of record CM025923.1, read on the forward strand.
ATCTTAGAGCAAGTTTAATTGGATTGAATAAGTTTAATTTTATTTGGTTTAAGAAGGAGAGAACATAGCATTATCTAACTAACTCATTTATTTATTTTGATCAAGTCTTCGTGTTGATGGTGCATTGAAAACTTGAGCAGATTTATACCTTTCTTTTTGATGATTGAGTTTTATCATGATTCTAAATCTTTGGATATTTTAAGAGGATGTTATTCTAAAATTGATTTGCAACCATGCAGATCATCACCATCACGAAGGAAAAAAAACTCTACATTCAAAGAATTATCAGACCTTTCATTTCAAGCATTGTAATATTTCATTTCCTTTAAGTTTATGTAAGTCTTCTTCCTTTAATGCTTTCTTAATTTGTGTATCTTTCATTTATGTCATTTTAATGCTTTCTTCTTTCATGCTTTGATTATATCTTTGAATCTTGTTCATTTGCATTTTAATCTTGTTGTTGTTTTTCATATTGTTTTGTAGTATAGTTGATAGATAGATTTCTTATTTTGTCTTTCATTATTGTTGCTTTTCATCTTGCCCTAATGCTTCCATTCATGACTACCTTCATGTTCTTAGTTGTAGTTAGAGTTAATATGCTAGAGTAGTTTCTTTAGGGGTTTTGGTTTGGTGAAACCTTAGGTTTCGTGAATGTTTTTCATGTGCTAGATTAGGGTTGAGGTTTGTTGTGGATTGATTGATTGATATTCGATGCGAATCTTGTCCTGCCACTCTTGATGAGACATAGGGCGATTATGGGTCGTTCGCATGGCTATATGTCACCAACTTCCCCTCGCTATATGGAGTGTCTCGATCGATCTACGTTCGATCTCCCTTGACCTAGCTTTCCATGAGAACATAGAACCGAACTAGCGTGGATCCTTACCATCCCTGTTTGTGTCCTATTGCTTGCCTTAATCTTGTTTATTGCTTTCGTAGTTTAGATTACACATCATTCTTACATACCATCCACCTTCTCTACACCTAGCACCTAACCTTGCCTAACCTTTTCCTTATGGTTCGATCCCCAACTTACCTCTATACTCGCTATAGTTGTAATAGGGTGTTATAAATATTGTTTTCGTAGCCAAGGTTTTTAGTGTATAACGACACGTTAGTAATCTGCTATCAATAAATGGTTGAGTTGTGGATCTAGCATGCAAGCTTATGTTGTGCACATTTGTAATCCTACGCAAACTCGTATTTCCTTAGCCTTGTGCCTTTTTTGAGACCTAAAGTGTGACTGTTTTCCTCATAGCTTGGGGGATCCGGGTTGGCTTGGTTTGTGGCTTGGATGACTACCTTTAAAGGCGCATTTCGACTAGCCTGTCAGGATTGATCCTTCTTGGACTCCTTGCGAGCTCCATTCATTTTCAGTGCTAGTTAGGGGATCTAAGTATTGTGTCAGTTCTTCTCCAATGCAGTCGGCTTTTCTTGAGACCAAGGATGATAACACGTTCGCTAGAATTGAGCTACATAGCTAAATAGCCTACCCTGAACGTAATTTGACTTTAGGCTAAGCCAAGTTTTTGCCTTTTCCTATTCTTTTGTAGCCACATTGTTTAGCGTCCACATGAGCCAAATGTTCCCTCTTCCTACCTAGAGGATAGCTTAGTGATGATGGGTTTGTTGTGTGCTATAGTGATTGTGGGTGTTTGGTTATGTTTTTGGTTGTTGGTTTATATGACTCTATTCATTTCATGTCCAGCTCTTATTACTTTTCTCCTATTTCCACCCGTGCTTATTATAAGGATTATCCATACATGTTTTATGTTTAAGGAGCCCTCACTCTTGTTCTTCACTGAGTTTCTAAACACATACATATGTATGTGAGTGAAGGGGTCGATTCTTTATTTGGGAGATGAGCTTGGAGACACATGTGCTTACAAGATTTAAGATTTTTGATGGTGTTTTATGATAAAGATCATTTGTGCTTATATGAGATTATTGGATTATTATGGTTGATGGATATAGTGTTTGTTGACTTATCATGAGATGTTTGTGGTTGATCCGATTGGAGAAGGGTTGTTTGCTCAAGGTCGTTTGTGCTCTAGGCATCCTTTGTTTTGTGGAATAAATTTCTCACATTGGAAAACTTTGATGAAGATGTTTGTGATTGATCAAGATACGGAGCTTTGGGACATCATTACTAAAGGACCTAAGGTGTCTATGAAAAAGGATGCTCAAGGAAATAATGTAATTGAATCCGAGTTCGAGTACAGACAAAGGAAATAATAGAGTCATGAATCAATTGTGTTGTGCTTTAAATGGTACCGAATTCAATAGAGTTTCATCATGCACAATCGCTAAGGAAATTTGGGATAAATTGGTTGTGACGTATGAAGGAACAAGTCAAGTCAAGGAGACAAAGATCAACATTCTCATGCATCAATACAAAATGATCAAGATTGATCCACCTTACCCTTCCTTACCCTTTCTACGCTTCATCGTACTCTAACCATTACCAATTCACCTCTTTTAAATTGATCCACGTACTTCTAGTGGAATCTTTGCCTTTGAGTCCCCGAGTACCGAGGTGCAAAACTTTGGCACATCTCTACTTAGAAGCTCATAACACTTTAGGCCATAGCATGAGGGAATAAGGGTAACTTTAAACACTTAAGTGTGGTTGTTCATCTTGGCTAACATACCCAAAAGTAAGGTCCACTTATACCCATTGTGATTTTTTTGGGAATCTTAATTAGACTCAGTATGGTAAGGTCATTGCCTGACAACTAGTTTTGAGAATAATTTGTAGAACCAGAACGCATTTCAAACGTTTTTGAATTGATAATCATAGCTTGCTAATCTATCATACATCTTTTGACAAATTGTGGCTTGTGCATTCATGATCATAGTTGATGGAACATTCATGTGCATATATTTTGGTTCCCGATCTTCCTCTTTATGATAATACAATGCTTGCTTGAGGACAAGAAAGGGTCTGGCTTGGTAGAGCTTGTTAGCTACATTTTATCTTTATTTTACCCCTATTAGTGGCTTGTTTAACGTGAGGAAACTATATGTTGTTTCATTTGATTAGTTGGATTTTACGCTTGTTTTGTTGATTTGGCATTTTATTTCACAAGATCTAATCATCGAAATTGAGCATAAACTACCCTTTTTGTTGCATACATTGCTCACCTAAACGTTAAGGGCTCAAAGAAGTGAAACATCATGAGCCAAGCCATAAGAACAAGCCAAAAGAAGCCAAAGTGGACCCACATGACCAGAATGAGCTCGAGCCAAGGACCCTCGAGCAGTACATGAGCATAAATATCATATCAGACCGGTCAAGCGAGGTGGCTCAAGTCGAGCGAGGTGCATTCAAAGTTCCAGTAGCTTCTGACTATTAGAAAGATGCAAGACAAGGGTACAGGAACTCCACTCGATTTTTCCTAATGGAGGCTCGGTTAGACCTATTGGACCTAAGAACAAACTTTTCACATTCTATCAAATTTTTGAAGTTTCTGACGTTGGACCTAATGGAGGCTCGGTTGGTCGAGCGAGCTCCGCTCGGGTCGAGCGGGATGGTCGGCAACAACTTTTGCGATCTATTTAAATAACATTCGAGGTCCAATCACATTTTGTTGCTTCTACTTGCTGTTGCCAAGACTTTCTATCCACCTTACGCTATCCATTAGAGGTAGCACCTTCCTCCTACAACCTAGGGGTGGTGGAGCAATCATGGAACCACCACCCTCTGCTTGTTTTGAAGCCTTTAAATATAGAAGAGGAAGAGGGAGCTTATAATCTCAGATTTGACCTTTCATTTTGAGTAACTTCTATGTATTCTTTAGAGTTTCACTTTCATTTCAACTAAGAATTAGTATTCAGCATAATTTCTCTTTCAATTCGATTAAGTACTTTCAATTTCTAATTACATTCTTAAATTCATCCTTTATTGTAACATTTTGCATCATGGATTCTTCAACCATTGGTGTATTATCTTTAAAGGTTTTGGAAGGTATTACTTTGCATCATCAATTATCTTGTTCATCCTTAGATTGAACCCAAAAGAGTAAATTCTATCTTTTGCCTATTATTGTTTTCAATTCATGTCACATAGTTATTGTTGATTGTTTGCCTTTAGTTTCATATATTCATGTTTGTACTTATTCAACTTATTGCACTCATCTTATTTGAATACTCTAGCTTAAATCATTCATCCATGGTTCTTAGCTTATTTGCAATTTTCGATTTCAATACGAGTTTGAGTGAGTAGTTTGTTTTGGCTTAGGCTAGGCCTTATCACCATGTATTTAGTTTGAATTTCTTTCTTCACCTTTGGTTTGATTGTGTTGTTTATGGTTTGAGGGCGATAGTCTATTTCTAATGATATTCCATGCTTGAAAATTGAGTCATCTACATGAGACTAAGTAGATGATCTGATTCAAAATGTTGAATGTGTACTTCATGTCTTAAATTATGCTTAGTTCCATGAGAATAGGTAGTTGAGTATGTTTTAGAAAGCTACTTTTGGTCGAGAGAGAACATCAGTATTTATAATACGTTCTTCCTTATAGCAAAACATCAATGACCTTACGTTTAAGTTTAGTAAAACACTACCTTGATGAGAAAGCCTAGTCTATGCCACTTTAGCTTATTTGTCACTTAATCCTTGCTTTAGTTCATTGTATCCTTGTTTCTTTTTTCATTTTCATTAAGTATTTTTAATTGCTTGCTTTAATTACTTCTACCTCCAAACATCATATTATATGTTTTCGAACATACTAATCGATGAAGAAACTATTGACTTAACCCCCGCTCACTGTGGATTCGAGCTGTAATTATCGTCGTACTAAGCTACGCCGTGCACTTGCAGTATAACTTTTGAAGGATGTAAAGTCTAGATTAGCTTTGAAAACATTAATTGATAAACATAAAAATGTTACACTAAAACTCAGCATCAATGAAATTATGGTCTATTTCTAATATCATTAACCTCAATATTTACCAATTCGAAACTTGCATAGACATAACACACCCATAAATTCCTAAACTCCTATTATAAGTAGGGGTGTGCATAAAAACCCGATACGAAATATACGATCCGAATTATTTGGTACCCGGTTTTCAAAACCAAATATTTAACCCGGTTTTCAAAAGCCAGATAATCCAGATCGGGTACCCCGGTGTTAAAACCGGATACGAATTCGAATTCGGGTCACATATTTTTAAAAACCAAGAATCTGGTATTCGATTATAGATTTTTTTATTTTTTATTTTTTTTCTCAAATAAAATAATATTGCTATCTCTTAAGCTAACCTTGGGTTGAATCTTAATATAATTATTCTCCTGCATAATTTATTTATGGTTGTTCTTACTTAAACCAATAAGCAATAATATAATTATTAGTTTTCTTAAGGTAGAATTTTACAAGATTTTCATATGTAAATGATGTATTGTAGATATGTACACACTTACCAGATTAAATATATTCTTAAATAAAAAATAGTACTCCCTTCGTTCTTTTTTTATTGTCCACATTACTATAACAGGCAGTTTCATAAGTTTGTCCTATTTAGAATCTATTTTGGAAAGTCTTTATCCCTCATATATTCTCTTTATCCCTCATTTAACCCCACTAAACCCGTTGAGATACCCTCGTTGAAACCGCCCCCATTATTACCGCTCTTATTTTTCGTGTTACTCTGATTTTACTCTTGCTCTCTCTCTCTCTCTCTCTCTCTCTTCACATATGCCATTTTCATGGATTGTTTCATGCTTTGCCCTGTTATTTCCCTAATTTCGGTTCAAATTTTTTGGATTAAAATTAAGATCTGCTTTTTCTCTACAATTTGAGGTTAGTTTCGTTATTTTTGGCACTTGTCCTAAAAAAAGTCCATTGTTCTTCATCCACCATTGAAGTTTTTTTAGGTTTAATTATGGAGAAGAAAACATCTAGTAATTCTTCAACAATTCAAAGTTATTTGTATGATGGGCTTTGTTAATATGGTAAATTGTGTTCTTGTTCCTTGCATGGCCTGCCATACTCTTACTCGAATGAGATTTTATGATGTCTAAGAAAGAACTTGAGGCCTATCAAAAGTTACTTGAAGATGATGCTTGTTCAAAGTTGTGTGAAAACATTGCTTCTCCTCCTACTTGGTCTTACCTGAATGGGAAAGATCCACCTATGAAGATTGTTAATTTCGTGTATGAATCTCCAACAAAATCGACTACTTCAAGTCCTCCTGTTGAAGAAGAAGATAATTTAGTTGTTCCTAATACTCCAAAAGAAGTGCTTTCTGCTAGGGCTAAACAAAACCCTAAAAAACGTCCTCGATGATTGTAAGACGAACTTGTTTAAGTTTATGCTTAATTTTTTTTCATAGCTGAGGATAATCGAAATTTTGGGATTTAGGATTGATACTGATATTTTGGGTGACTTCTGGATTTGTGTGGTGGAAAATTTTGGGTTTTTTTTTTATGATGATGTTTGTTTTGGTTTTGATTTTTTGTTTTTGGATGATGATGTTTTTATTCGTACTTGATCTGATGTTTTTTATGAGGATATTCGAAATTAGGGTTTTGATCTTTGTATTTTTAGGAGCTGTTGATTTTTTCGGTTTTGATTTGTTTTCTAATGTTGTTTTTTAGACTGTTTCTGTTCATGTTCATTGTTCTTGAACTAAGTTTTTGAATGTTGAAACCCCAATGATGATTTCAAGTACTCTGAAAAAATGAATTTAACATCGTAGTTGAGTAGCTTTTGTAAAACGTTTAAATTCATTGTGTTATATGTCTGTTTAATGGCATTCATTTTTTATGATGATCATTCACAATCTGAGAGGTTAAACATCCTCTATGATGAAACAGGGGGCTTTTTTTTCTTGATAAAACTAATAAATTGAGCCATAAAAATACATATACATCAACTTTTGACTTCAATTATGGTTTTTGACAATATTGCTCCTAAGATAGTTAAAGACAAATTTTTAATGATGATTTCCAAAACATACACTGAGGGTTTAGTTCAAAATAAAAAAAATTCAGCCTTGTGTCTCCTCAATTGTTTGATCATATGCTTCTTGCATTGCATTGGATTGCCACATCTTCATTCTCTTGTACTGTTTTTGATGCTTGGGGATTCATATTAGGATTCACAAGAGCAACAGCTTCCCTAACTAGCTGTGTTGGAATACGAACTTGAATTCTTACTCGCCCATTATCCTTTTCAACTTTCTTACCAAAATGAGGTTGTACATAGTCATTACTTTCCTTGACCTTCAAAATTTCTTTTAAGTGATGTTGCAAAGAAATACAAACATTTGTTAATGTCTTTGGATGAAGTTCATCATATGCGTCTTCAACGGCACTAATCAACTCTGTCATATTCTTTGGCATCTTCTTGTGCATCAATGAATGAATGCTTCTAAAGAATCCCAAGTCCAAGATGTTACAATCTGGACTGTTGGGTGGTTGTTGTGTTAGTATGAATATTAGCCCTCCTTGCTTGTTGTGTTGTTGCCATACGGGATCGTCGTTTGTTATATGTACACTTGCATTGTCTTGTTGAATGAATATAACCGAAGGCCCTTCACTTGGCCACTTTTTTAGTATTGCCGGAATGAGATTTTGTATGAGCATGTTTCTATAAACTTCTTGAGTAACTGATTCTATTGGCTTGATTTTTATCGACCCCCTTGGCCTATTCTTCGAATCCCTTTGGGCTACCACCCTGTTAATATAGGAAAAATTCCTATTTCCCATCAAATATGCATTGACCATGTCGATTCCATCTAGGCCTAGCAACTGCCCCTAGGAACATGGCCTTCGGTATGAACTTGGATGACTTCGCTGCCCTATACGGGATCTTTATTTTTGTGTGCAAGGTAAACTCTTTGAGTTTTTTTTGGTTAGATAAAACCATTTCTCATCAACGTAAATGAAATCAAACATCCCCCTGTAAATTGGATACCTTTGAATGCTATCTTCTTGGATGGGACTCAAAATCCACTCTACCATTCTAACTTTGTTAGCATCGGTTAAACAAGGATTTGAATGTGCCTTAATTTCACCTCTTTCGATCAGCCTCCAAACGGTCGATGGTGCCCAGTCTAAACAACTTGCAACATCCCTTATACATGTTCGTTCCCCCATCGGTCTTCACTCAAGAACGTTTGGAGGCACAACTACTCGCTTTCTTCCACAATTCTTGAATTTTGACTCTACGATGTATGGTTCGTTTGTTTCTTTTGATTGCATTGCCCTGTGCCATAACCTCGTTATGGTTCTATGATGATAACTATATTTTTGACCGATGATTCGGAATGTTCCATGAGGTAATGAATCGGTTGTTTTCAATGAAAGCAACTCTTGAAATATAAGATGTCTCATCTCATTGCTGAGCCTTGGCTTATGATGATTGTGTTGTTGTTCTTCTTGTTGCTCAACCATTTGTGGCGGTTCTTGCTCTGATTCTGAGCTTGATTGAGGATTATATTGTGTTGATCCGAAGTACCATGCCCCCTCAATTTCGTCTTCGCTTCGTGAAGCCATGATTAAGGCAATGATGCAGTATTACTTGAAGCTACTAGTTCTGTTTGAAGCTTCTGATTTTTGTGAAGCTTTTGACTTTTTGAAGCTACTGATTCTTTTTGAAGCTACTAATTTTTGCGGAGCTACTAATTTTTGTTTGGGTTACTGTGATGAAGCTATTGAATTTTGTTGGCTTACTGTGATGAAGCTACTGTGATTGGATCATTACTGTGATGAAGCTACTTATTTTGGTTCATGTAAGCTGTTGTGTTTTGCTTGAATTACTAGTTCAAAGTTGTTGTGTTTATATACATCAACAGCAGAATTTGTAGAGTCATTTGATTTCCAATTATTCATTAGCTTCAATTACATAAGTAATCCATGTTTATTGTAATTGTCCAATAGCATGTTTAAGTTTTGTTTTTCAAATTTTATGTAATTCCCTCCCTAATTTGGAATTACCCTCCAAAACATTCCAAAAATGGCCCTTTGTAACTAAAATAAAAATTTTACTTTCCCTATTTGGATGTTGTACGGTTCTCTTTACAATTGATGACAATCATTTTTTTGTTTTTCGTTTTACTTTATCTTTAATTAATTTATATTTTCTCTCATAATACCAATATAATCATTAATTCACACCACTATTCTAATAAAATAATACCCACTATCTACCATGATTCCACCTTTCTTAATTTGTGTGAATCAAAAAAGAACGGAGGGAGTATTTGAATTTTAGAAAGTTAGTATTTGAATTTTATATAAAAAATATTCTAAAGTAAAGATAGAGATAAAAACAACGCATGGATAAACAAAAAAACGCCAAAAAAAGAAATATTTTGAAAAACATTGTGTTAAACTAGGTATTAATCCGGGCATCCGGATCCAACTCGCATTAACCTAGATAGTAATTTAGGTATCCAGATTTTCGGATCCAAGTCAATCCGGTATCCTTTTTTGAACACCCCTATTCTAACCATACAACTCATATGATCAACACCATTAACAAGACCAATACCACAAATGTTTTACAACACCAAGACTTTTAAAACTATATCCACGAAATAACAAATTGATCATACCAAAAAGTAACATCATCTTAATCCATATAAACACTATTAAGAGTCTCCTTTAACTTCACCTCATTACATTTTAATGACTTTTTTACCATAATCGTTCAAAGCATGCCCGTAAGACCCCAATTAAACTCCTACACTAGGAATTCCTTGTATACACATGACCTTCTCTTTTATTTGTTTATATATATTTTTTTACATTTTATTACAATCTTGACTTATAATTATAACCAAACCACACCATTATCTTTAAATATAAAACTATTTTCTAAGATTGAATTCGTTCACAATCAAGTTTAACTTTTTATCATATTATATCTCCTTGTTGACATTCTTGTTTAAACCACTTATACTCTTCCTTGGACGACTATTAAGCCAAAAAATATCATCACGATAACTTCAATTATTAATTTGAAAAAGGTATCAGACAATAATGCAAAATATTATCAGACAAGATAAACCCTGACCATAGATATATCTATGTGCGGGAAACACTGTGTATGATGATGATGACGATGATGATGATGATACATGTACAAACATGTTGATGTATATTTTATATTTAATTACTCGGAGTCATATTAGACACATTTTACAATAACATTTCATATTTAGCCAAAAAAAAATCAACAACTTGAATAGAAACTAAACATGCTTAACTCATTATAAAGGAGAAGCATAATAAAGGAGAAATGATCATTGGCTAATATCGATCGACATGCTTAATTCATACAAACTGCAAAAACAACATATCAGCCTTAAGTTTGAAGTAAGAAAGAGAATGATAAGCTGTTTAACTCATACAAACTACAAAAACAACGCAGCGGAAATAATATATACAAAGCAAGACATGTACCTCAAACTTTAAACATAGACAATTTAACGAAAAAGAAACTACATGTAGACAATAAGATTATTGTGTACTTCAAGATTCTCACTCATTCCCCCCATATGCAATGCAAATAAGCTCCATCACCTGCAAATCTGCAATGTCTATCTATGATAACTCTGATGCTCAACGTAAGATCATAGCACAACGTATCATAGCAGGGCCATCAGAAACAAGCTATCAACAATGAAAACAAATATTACACGTAAGTAATCAATGAATTTATGGTAGTTAGAACAATAGAGCAAGTGAATAAACAATAACATTGAACAACAATAGGAGTGTTACTCCTGTACCTCACACTTCCTATTTACTCCAAGATTTGTTTTCAGAACGTCTAATCCCTCGAAATATATTCAAAAGTATTGGATCTTTTCTCTATTCATGGCGTAGTGACACAGCCAATGGCGTTACTGGCCACCCAGCACCCATGGCAAAGTATAACCTCATAGCCCCTCTTGCGAAGCCTCTAGGGTCCAACCTTTGGGAAAAACTAACACACTGGGGTACTAATCCAGTGAAGAGTCCACCACATTGGGGTTTACAAGACCCGCATGGTAACACCTCGGTCAAGGGGCGGTATCGGCCACCCGAAGCCAAATGACAAAACTATTCTCATACCCCCCTTACGGTGATCTCGTCGGTTCTCACCTAGGGGACTACTAAATTAACTGGACATAATCTGGTTGAGTCACGCCAGCTAATCATAATCTAGTGCTTTATTAAATGCGAATAACTCCCGCTTTGTACTATTAATGAGTTCCCTTGGATTGTAGACTCACTGAGCAACACCAATAAAATACGAAATTCACCTATAAAGGAGTCATTCTAACTCCAAGTAAGGCATAATCCAATTCTTACATACATGAGGGGGTGGTTCCCGCCTTCTTATAATGCTCTCATTCACTAAAATATTCTAATCGCAAAGACTCCATAATCGATAGCTCTTCACATAATGTGTACTCGCTAGTACCTTAGAGTTGTAATACAATGCATATTATCCTAAGAAACAATAATGGCTTAGAGCAAATTGCATATAACCTCTTCAAAAGTGTACACCTACCATATTTAAAGTAGGTGTTATCTGCTTACTAATCTGTTTAAGAGTTACGTAATACTACGAAAAGTAACTTTGAAATTATTCACAAGTCTTAACACCTTTTTAGGACATTTAAGCACTCATCACGCATACTTAAGCTCACTTATAAAATAGCGTATATAATTCATGACTTAAAAGGCATATTTAGATTATCCAACTTCCAAATAAATTCATTGATAAATTATATTACTACAAGATAAAGAAATAGGAACTTTTTCCACATGATGACGTATAAAATGGTGACGAACCTCAATATGTTTTGTACGTGAATGTTGTATTGCATTCTTTGTAATACAAATTGCACTTGTATTTTCACACTTGATAAGAATACCTTTGGGATAACCTCCAAGATCTCGAAGTTGTTGTGCAAACCATAGATTTGAGAACAACACGCACCAGCAACTATGTATTCAGCTTCAGATGTAGATAGGGCAACTGAATTTTGCTTCTTAGAATACCATGAGATTAATGAAGATCCCAAGAATTGACATGATCCTGAAGTACTCTTTCTATCCACCTTATAACCAGCATAATCTATATCTGAATAACCAAGCAAAGTAGAATTTCCACAACTAGGCTACCATAGACCAAAGTCTTTAGTTCCAAGTAAGTATCTAAGAATTCTCTTAATTGTTTTTAAGTGAGATTCTTTTGGGGTAGCTTGAAAACGAGCACATAAACAAACACTAAACATAATATCTGGACAACTAACTGTTCAATACAATAAAGAACCAATCATACCTCGATAAGTTCTTTGATCAACACTTTAACCATTTATATCTTGATCGAAACATAGTGTTGCACTCATAGGTGTATTAGCACTTTTACATTGTTCTATATTGTACTTCTTTAAAAGAATTCTAACATATTTACTTTGACAAATAAATATGTCATCTTTCTTTTGTTTTATTTGAAGTCCAAGAATGCTAAGTCTCCCATCATGCTCATCTCAAATTCCTTGCACATTATTTCAGAAAATTCCTAGCATAAAGATTCATTAGTAGCTCCAAACAATATATCATTAACATATACTTAAACAACAAGAATATCTTTTCCTTTAGTTTTAATGAAAAGCGCTTTATCAATTTTACCTCGTTGAAAATTATTCTCAAGTAAATGTGAGCTAAATCTATCATACCAAGTCCTTGGAGCTTGTTTCAAGCCATATGATGCTTTGTTTAATTTAAACACATGATCAGGCATATAAGGATTTTCAAAACCAGGTGGTTATTTAACATAAACTTCCTCATGTAGGTAGCCATTTAAGACAACACATTTTACGTCCATTTGATAAACTTTAATATTCATATATGAAGCAAAGGCAAGCATAATATAGATAATCTCTAACCTTACAATTAGAGCAAAAGTCTCATCATAATCTATACCTTCTTCTTGATTATAGAATTAAGCTACAAGCCTTGCTTTATTCCTTATAATATCTCTATCCTCATTTAACTTGTTACGAAAGAGCCCATTCAGGCGAATGCAACTGATTCGGGCAAATGTGCCTTCGCCCTTCGGGCGAATGGATCACATATTTTGCCTACGAATTTAAAGAGCTACTGAAAACCCCGAATGTGACCCATTCCAGTGAATGGGCACCATTCGGGCGAATGGAGTAGTGGATTCGGACGAATGGAAACTTATTTTCGCGCAGTCTTATTTCTTACAATCCAATCCACGTAGGATCTTTAAGGCTTTTTCGGGAACCCTTGTGTAGCCTATATAAACCCATTTTTCTGAGTGTAAACTTTATGTTCATGCTTAAGAGAACCCACTCCAACTTGTTCATCATTTTACTTGCTTTTTTTTACATTCCTTTGCCCTAGAATAGATTTTATTGCTTTCATTTACATTCTAAGTCTTGTATTTCATTTCCTTTCATTTAAGCTTTCAAGTTTATCTAAGTTACTTTCATTTATTGCTTTCTGTCTTTTAATATCTTTACTTTGATGTCATTTAATACTTTGTTCTTGTTTGGTTTGATTGTTGCTTCATTTATTGTTCTTTAGTTCTTCAATCTTGTTCTTGCTCTTCTTATTGCTTGATAGAGTAGTTGATAGTTAGCATTATTGCTAGACTGTTGTTTATTTTTGGTTTTGTTCTTGCCTTAATGTCTTCATTCATGTCTTCTTTCATTTCCTTTGCTTTAGTTAGTTTCACCATGTTAAAGTAGTTCTTTTAGGGGTTTTGGTTTGTTGAAACCCTAGGTTTAGTGATTATTGTTCCTTTGTTAGGTTAGGTTTGAGGTTTGTTGTTGATTGTTTAATTGATATTCGATGCGAATCTTGTCCTACCACTCTTGATGAGACATAGAGAGATTATGGGTCGTTCGCATGGCTATATGTCACCAACTTCCCCTCACTATCCTGAGTGTCTCGATTGATCTATGTTCGATCTCTCTTGACCTAGCTTTCCATGACAACTTAGAACCGAACTCGGGATGAATCCTCACCATCCCCATTTGTCTCTTATTTCTTATCATTATCTTGTTTATCGCCTTCATAGTTTAGATTTTATCCTCCCTACACCTAGCCTTTAATCTTGCTAAGTCTTGTCCTTGTGGTTCGATCCCCAACTTACCTCTATACACCTAGCCTTTTATAGTTGTAATAGGGTGTTATAAATATTGTTAGGTGACGTTACGGCAAATGTAGTGGTATTTTTTCATTAGCCTTGGTTCTTAGCGTTTAACGACGTGCTAGAAACCGATTATCAAAATGGCGTCGTTGTCGGGGAGGAAGCTTTATAGTAAGTTTTTGTGCTTGTTGTAGTTCATTTTTGTTTGCTCTTAGTTTTTGTCTAATAATTTTTCTTGTCAGTGCTTACGCTTGGTTTATAGTGTTGTTTGCATGACCTATAGCACACGGAGATCACTACTTACAACTTGTTCCTTACAATCTTGAGATACAAAGGGTCACTAGACGATCTCCTTCTCCCATTCAACGTCAACCATGTATACCCAATCCTCCTACTCCAATGGCCGATAATTAACCTTAGTTTGGTCAATTTGGGACCCCTGGGTCTACAGAATTTCAAGGGGGCGTGGTGCTACCGGATGCCCCACCAAACTTCTGCATCGACCCACGATAAATAAGAATGGTGAAAGAAGTTTCAATTTGTGGTTTGACAAATGAATGTCCTCTTCTATATTTGGAGACATTCTCGGACATCTTGCAAGCTCATTCCTCCATGCCCCGACAACCCTGATTATGTCAAGATGTGCCTCTTTTATGTTGGCTCCGGGGGTGACGCCAAGGATTGGTATAAGTGCTTAGAGCGCAACTCCATCACCACATAGGCTCACCATAGGACGGTGTTTCTCAAAAGGTTCTATCCTATACGGTTCGTACGCAAGATTGGCGCAGGAAGATCATGCCTTTCACTCAAGAGGATGATGAGAGCATTAGTCCCGCTTGGAGTAGATTCAAGGGTATAATCCGAACATGCCCCCATCATGAGTATGGGGAGAACCATTTGAACACCTTCTTTTATGATGGCCTTAATGATTCGACGAAGTCACTCCTAGATTTCGCAGTTGGTGGACAACTTTCAAAGATCCCATGCAACCGAGTAAAGGCCATGATTGAAGACGTGGCAAAGAATAGCACTTGGGGTGGAGCGAGGAGTAGTAAGAAAAAAAGGGGTATGATCGAAGAGAGTAATTTAGACTCGATCGGAACAAAAATTGAAGAAATCATGGAGAAGAGAATGCCAAAGCTTAAGTTAGCCCAAGGGAGTTCCAATGTTTCTGCCGCAAATGAAGCCAAGTCTTTCTCATGTCGTATTTGTGGGGACACTAATCATGATACATCTTATTGTGGAGGTTTGAATCCTGAGCATGTGGCATCGATAGAGTATGGAGGTGGCACTATGGAAGGGGTCCCAACGACGAGGTTGTACATAGTCATTACTTCCCTTGACCTTCAAAATTTCGTTTAAGTGATTTGCAACGAAATACAGACATTTGTTAATGTCTTTGGATGAAGTTCATCATATGCATCTTCAACGACACTAATCAACAGCCAATAGCTATTTTTCCACTAGTGCCTCCTTGCTTGTTGTGTTGTTGCCATACGGGATCGTCGTTTGTTATTTGTACTCTTGCATTGTCTTGTTGAATGAATATGACCGAAGCCCTTCACTTGACCACTTTTTTAGTATTGCCGGAATGAGATCTTGTATGAGCATATTTCTATAAACTTCTTAAGTGGTTGATTCTGTTGGCTTGATTTTTATCGACCCCCTTGCCTATTCGTTGAATCCCTTTGGGTAACCACCCTGTTAATATAGGGAAAAATTCCTATGTTCCCATCAAATGTGCATTGACCATGTCGATTCCATCTAGGCCTAGCAACTGCCCCTAGGAACATGGCTTTCGGTATGAACTTGGATGACTTCGCTGCCCTATACGGGATCTTTTCTTTGTGTGCAAGGTAAACTCTTTGAGTTTATTTGGTTAGATAAAACCATTTCTCATCAATGTGAATGAAATCAAACATCCCCCTGTAAATTGGATACCTTTGACTGCTATCTTCTTAGATGAGACTAATCATGATGCAAACCCTCTCAATTTCACTAACTGATCATGCCTAACACCTTTCACCCTCAGATTGATTTCACTCACCAATCTTTGGTGGATTCTTGCCTTGAGTTCTGAGTGCTTCACTCACACACAAAAAACAAGTGTTAGAATAGAAACCTTTCAATTCCCTTGTGATCAACCCTCACTTTGAAAGAAGAAAATTCTCATTGAAAATTATGAATACTTGTCTTTTACATCAATGAGGCTCTCCTTATATAGAGCCCTCAACTAAACATAAAAGGTATTAAAAGGCACACGCCTATTGCTCACGTAACATATATGTGGTCTTTTGAAACATAACATAAAACTCAAAATAGACTACAGAAGCCTGTTCTTCAGAATCTGATGACTAGGCCTCCTTCAACAGGGCTTCTAATGTTCATAATAGATTATCAACAGGGTCCTAGGGCCTTGGTAGCTAGGTCCATGTAGAGAGATGACATTTATGCCCTTTTCTAGGTCCAAGTGACTCTAGTCTGAAGTCAGTGTCTTCAGCAAGGTCTGCTGGTTGGCAGATAGTCTTGTGCCCCTGATTCTGTTGTCTTTCTATGTTCTTGGCTCTTTGGTGGATACTTCAATTATTGGCTTTGCTTTCTCAGGCTTAAATTAAGATCCCGGTTCTGTTTCCCAACCTTGAGATGCATCAATAGACACTCCTTGCTCTCCGTGTGAATTCGGTGCAAGTGTTGAGAACACAGCTCTGTCTGATCCTTGTGTGTGGGTTTGGTTTTCTTCCATGACTGAGGGGTTGCTAAGGTTGTCTGTTGAGGTTGGTTCCCTTTGGAAGGCTTTGCTACAATGCTCCAAACATGGTTCTGTTCCCCCTTCTTGTGGACCATGATATGGTGCTAAGTCACCTATGTTGAAGGTTGTTCTGTCCCCATACTCTGCAATCATCTCTATTCTGAAAGCATTAGTTCCTCTTTGATCAATGATTTTGAAAGGGCCAGCAGCCTTTGGCATGAGTTTATTCGTCCTGTGATCTGGAAATCTATCTTTTCTCAAGTGTACCCACACTAGATCACCAATTTGGAAATGTCTTTTGTCTTTTCTTCCTTTATCAGCTCTTGCCTTGTACTTGATGTTAGCTTTGGTGATATTATCCTGAACTTGTTGGTGAATCTTCAACAAAACCTATACTTGTTGCTTAGCTTTAGGATGCACTTTCACCTGTTTGGGAAGGTCAATCAAAGACAAGGGTAGTAAGGGATTCACACCAAACACAAATTCAAAAGGAGAACACTTTGTTGCTGAATTAGGGCTCCTATTATAGGCAAATTCTGCATGGCATAGTTTCATGTCACAATCCCTAGTGTGCTTGTTGACTATTGTTGTTAAAATGGCTCTGAGGGTTTTGTTGGTTACTTCAGTCTGACCATCTGTTTGGGGATGGTATGCATTATTGAACATAAGCTTTGTTCCTAACATTTCCCACAAAGTGCTCCAAAACAAACTCAAGAATTTACTATCTCTATCAGAGTAGAGATTTAGGAATTCCATGTAACTTGACAATTTCAGCTAGGTAGAGTTGTTTATGTTAATGATTATTGAAAGTTAGTACGATTGTTCTATTTCATTGTCTAATTGCATCATTTTTATGGATTTGAAAGTTAGTATGATTGCTTTATTTTATTGTCTAATTGCTTCATTTTTATGGATTTGAATTAGTTGTTTTTTAGGGTTTAAAATGTTTTTTTTTTTACCAAATGTGATTATCAAAATCAGTCAAAGGTTCAGGCCAAGGTTTAGCTAAAATTTGTTAATTGGCTATGATTAGTTCAATGGAGGTGAGTTATTCTCTAATCGCATCACTTCACTTTTATTAATGATGGTCTTTGAAGAACTAAATGTTGTTAAGCTTTAAAAAGCTTGTGTCGGCAAGGTTATGTTGTTTTCATTTCAATTAGTGTAAATGAAGCACCAAGAACTTCCGAGTAAGGTGGAGTGAGTTTGTGGAGTTTGAAACTTTGAATACTTGCAAGAAATTCCAAGTTTTTATGTTGACTTTGTGGAGATCTGGTGAGTATACCCCATTCAGCTATCTCATTGTCGAGGCGAGATTTTTCTTAGGAAATATGTTTACATTTCAAGTGCGTCAGCTATCAAGTTTTTTGGGAGTGGCTATTGCTGACTATTATCAATTTGTTTTCTTTGATATTCGAGAAAGTTTAACTTTTGAATTGTTTAAATATCTAAACAACCAATATGTTTTTGTTAGTTCCCGTATTTGTGACGCTCAAGTCAATATCTATTTAAATAATGTACCCGTTTTGGAACTATCTTATATCTTGTAAAAATGTATTAGTTTCAATATCAATGGTGATTTGTCATGCTGATGCAGTTATGCCAAATATTTAACAAATCTGATTATGTGTAGGTTGCTGGTGTTCTTATTTTTGAGGTGCAACGAAGTGCCAAATTAGAAGCTGAGTTCACAAGAGTTTGCAAGTATATCTCGTTACAAACTGAGAATAACTTAATTGAGGTGAGCTATTACATTCATTGAATACAAACCTTATTTATGTTTTCACCGAACGGCACTAAACTGCATTTTAAAAGAACAAACCGAATCCAAATCGCTTAAACCAAATTCCGAGACAGAAATGTTGTAGACCGAATTTCTAAGTTTTCCTGTCTCATTCTCCAACTCAATACTCATTCCCTTAATTTTCACCCAAAACTCACATGGTTCTAATTAAGAGGGGCATAGGGAGTAGTAGGCAATGATACAAAGCTAGAAGCATGGTCAAGAAAGATGATTAAATAAGGATGATTTCATATAATGGGAATTCCTAATTTAAGCCATGAATTATAATCACATAAAAGAAGATTTCCCATTACCTAAATTTGATTTGTGTCAATGTAGATTCGTCAAGAAAGATGATTAACTAAGGATGATTTCATATAATGGGCATTCATAATTTAAGCCATGAATTATATTCATATAAAAGAAGATTTTCTATTACCTAAATTCGATTTGTGTCAATGCAGAATGGTCAAGAAAGATGATTAAAATAGGATGATTTCATATGGGCATCCATAATTTAAGCCATGAATTATTTTCATATAAAAGATGATTTTCCATAGTCTTGATTCATCCAATTTATTGATTAATAGTTGAAATTCTCTACTTGATATTTTAAAATTAGCAAACTGATACAAATAGTAATCTTAGTTGGTATGTCAAATCAGACGGTCATCATCAATTTTGGGTTCGTTGGGCTGACCCATTGAATCAAAAAAAAATTGTTATTTATTTTATCCTTATCAGCTATAAATTAGTTAAATCTATTACATATAAAACGTTTGCAAAACTAGAATAATGTTCATCGTGAATAGTGAAAACACTGTTGCTGCCCTTTTCCCTACTTTCACGCTTTCCTTTTCATTTTCCTGTGGTTCCTGTCTTCCTATCGCCTCTTCTTCCTTTCATTGTCTTCCTCTCGCCTCTACTTTCTTTCTTCGATCTCTTCTTTCGATCTCTTCTTCAAAGTAAATCTTCCTTTTGATTCAGAAATTTGGATTCAATACTTGATTTGTTTAAAGTTGTGTAAGTTGAAAACCCAATTGTTTAAGAATTTTATGGGTTGTTTTACGAATTGGATTAGGGTTCTTAATTTAGGTTCTTGTGGTATGTAATTTTGCTCACATATTGTACAGTCTCATCCAACTGGATTGACTAATTTTGTTGGGATCACGGTGCCTTCCTCCAACTGTGTTTTTTGATAATTTTTTGGCTACTCCCAATGAGTTGAGGTAACGTTCCTCTTAAAGGGTTTATAATGTTTATGTTAATGGTTATTGTTTATGTTAATGATTATTGAAAGTTAGTACGATTGTTCTATTTCAATGTCTAATTGCATCGTTTTTATGGTTTTGAAAGTTAGTATGATTGTTTTATTTCAATGTCTAATTGCTTCATTTTTATGGATTTGAATTAGTTGTTTCTTAGGATTTATAATGTTTTTTCACTAAATGTGATTATTCGTTTCTGATTTGATAGCATTCGTCTACATTTTCTCTTTTCACTTTAAAAGATGACCACAATTGTTGTTCTGCAGTGTATTGCAAGACCCTTTCATTGTTCATCATTTTTTGTTTGTTTTTGAATATTATATTATGGGTTATAATATTTGACTCATTTTTTGTTTCTTCAATTCAAGAAAGGTGACATTCTACCGGAGTAGATCTTAATGGAAATCCGCTTAATTGTCTCATAAGGGTTCGTGACCGTCAGATAATTATACAAGTTTCTTTACATCAATTTGATAATAATTTTGGAAAGGGTGAGAATTTTTTGCAGGAATTAAAGAAATTTAAGGAAGCTGGTGATTCTTAGCATTTAGTACTACTAGCCTTGATATCTCGACTCTTAAGTTAGAACCCACCTCAACCACCATCATCTGATTCCAATTCCCAAAGGTTATTGGTCAGATTTATCTTTCATCCCACCATTATTTCTAATTATGATTTATTTCAATGTTTATGCTCATTTTGATTGCACCCACTAATTTGAATTAATCAATTCAGATATTCAACACTTGGGTAATTGTTAATTGCTACTCTATTAATTAATGATAAATATGTTCATGGTTCTTGATATTGAATATGTTTTTATTTAGTCTTTTTCTTGTTGCATTTGTTTCCTAAGTTATGTTATGTCTTTCATTGGAGCAAGTTGTTTTGGTTGAATTGTGATTTTTGAGAACATATGTGTCAATAATCTGTATTCTTATGATTGAAGTTGTAGCTAGAATATCATAATCCGTATTCTAATCAGCCTTTCAATTTGCTAAATCAACAATGGACATAAATGATAGATCATTGTGGTAATTATGTTGTTGTTTACATATTCTGATCTGAATGTGCTGTTGATTTTCTGTTTAATGTTTATGTAATGTTCATCATAGTTCCTGGTTTGTCCAGAATGCCTTCATTTCTTTAAAACTGAGAATGGTTCAGAAAGACACTGTTAAAGCATACATTATAGTTGGACCTTAATACTCAAACACTGTTAAAACTATGCTTTAAAATCAATACTGCCATCAATGTTGGTAAAGAAAAATGAGTGAATTGGTTTCTATTTTTACGAAGAATATGTTAGATAGAGTGCAGGCATTAACTTTTAATGCACTAAACTTTGATTTTACTATGTTAATTTTACATTGAATAAAGCATACAAAGCTTAATTGCATTGGACTTTGATACTTCATAAGTATTAGTATTTACCTGTATTCCTAAATCATATTGTTTGTATTTAGATTATTAAGCTTTGTTGATCGTGTACTTAATAGGTCCTAGGACCTGATTGTGCCATTATAATTGAATCATGATTGGTTATTGTTGTATGGTAAAAGTAGAAGCAAGAAATTGTAGATTGGGTAATGATACTGGGAATTATGTATTACTCATGTGATAGATATAACTGTAAATTTTGTGTTCTTAAATTTAGTTGATGGGAGATTTACTAAAAAATGTATTTAGCTTATAGCTTATTGGATATTATGGTAATCATAGACCATCATACAAATCTAATATTTGGACTGCAAATATAAACACTTGGTTCTAAAACAGAAGCCTTCACAATCAAGACAGACAATATAATTCTTTGTTAGTCAGTTGCAATGATTTGTAAATATCTTAGATTAAGTTTAATTGGATTAAATAAGTTTAATTTTATTTGGTTTAAGAAGGAGAGAACTTAGCATTGTCTAACTTACTCATTTACTTATTTTGATCAAGTCTTCGCGTTGATGGTGCATTGAAAGCTTGAGCAGATTTATACCTTTCTTTTTGATGATTGAGTTTTATCATGATTCTAAATCTTTGGATATTTTAAGAGGATGATATTCTAAAATGGATTTGCAACCATGCAGATCATTATCATCATGAAGGAAAAATACTCTACATTCAAAGAATTATCAGACAAAGCAAATATCCACAAGGTGAAGATAAAAGTGATAGAAAAATCCAGGCCATTCCAATCACCAGGAAAGAAAAAATATCAACGCCTGGTATTCCAAGATGAAAATGTATGTCAATATTCTATGCCATATAACCTTTTGAGAGATAACGATGGTTCAAACAACCTTTAAATAACTTTCTTATTTCACTTATTGTTAGGGTGATTTGATGAAGGCCACCCTCTTTGAAGATGATATTGATGCATATGCAGATTTAATTCAATAGAACCATGAATACTTTATTTCTAATCCAACTATTCGAACTGTGGAAGAGCAGTACCGTTCGAATGTGGTGAATACCAGATGACCTTTAACAGTCGCACAACCATTCAACCCACTGGTTCTGCAAACAAAAAATCTGAACCAAGCTATTATACTATTTCAGCAATTCCTTGAATCTCCGATTTTTATGATAGATTTGGTACATAAATGAAGTTTTGATTATTTCTTGAGTATTTAGTCTAATATTTATATTATACATCAACCTTTTTTAAAATGGTATGTTTTCCACACTACTTTAAGTAAGAATTTGCATTACTTTTAGATATACTCGGTATTTTCTCTTCATTGGAGATAATCGCACTGTTAATGAAGCATTTGATCAAAAGAATAGTGTTTTTGAAATAATGATTACTAATCATAGGTATTTTCTTAAAGTCTTACCATATACACTTTTTTGAAGCACATCTATTTAATTAGTTTTTGTTATATTGATCAATGATTTTTTTCTTACTATTAATTATTCAATGATGTAGCTCACATCAACCTTTAACAATAGCTTGAACCAATAGCTTCACAAGAACCCAAAAACAAAGGATTGTTGCTCCCAACAAGCACTTCAGCTAGCGATGGCATTGGGTCTGACTCGGCTCGGATTATACATACTCCGACTTTGCTTAGGATAATAGTCGGACTTTTGTTTTCAGTCCACCTCCACTCGGAGTCGGATTATGCATACTCCAAATTTGCCCCAACTCGAACTCTCAGATCTTCAACGGAGTCGGATGCAGAGTTGGATTATTATCAAGCAGTATCATTGTGATATTGTACTAATGATTTTAAAGCATACAAAATTAACAAAATATATTTTTCATATACAATTTAACAAATAAATATGTACTTTAATTTGAATTCAATTTTTAATAGAAATAATCCTACTATTAAAATTTAACAAAATTTTCTCGTATTTTGATTTGGAGTATTTTATTTCTCTTGATTTCATTTGTCTTATCTTGATTCATTAATCTAAATAAAAATACCAAGTACCTTTTCAAAATCGAAAATTACAATTACTATAAGAGAGAGTTTGAATTAGTCACATCTAGCGTTTTAAAGGAAAAAAAATATTAGTGTAAAAGTCAAATTCAAAGTCGGATGTCCTTCAGGGGTCGGAGTCTCGGATTTTTAATACGGTCCAACTCCGGTCCGTCTCTAACTCAGCCTCGGATCGTAAAGTCAGAATCGGAGTCGGATGACCTTTTCCTCGGACTCGAATCGGATTATTTTCCTCGGATCGAGTCGGACTAGGGTCGGATTCGGACTGAATTACCATCCCTACCTTCATCAACAATCTTACCAACAAACAAAAAACAAGATCAGTTATTTACTCCCCCATCTAGAAAAGGTGTAAGCTCACTTAAGCTATCCTCTCCAGCTACAAACAACACTCCCCTGGACTCCCAACTACCAAACTCCACATCCATAGTTCTTAATTCAGAATCTGTTCACAAGTCAGAGGCAACACCTCAGACTGAAGCTGAACTGAAAGTGCGTCGGGGCCTTAGATTTTTCTTTGCTTGAATCTTCAAACAATCCAGAAGACTACATCTACTAAGGTTCTTCACTACCTATTGTTATAGATAATATCTTTTCTTAGTACTTAAACAAATGCTTGGTGTTTGAACATTGTCTTTTGAAGCATGTATTTTGGACAAGTATGCTATATTTTGCTTATTAATATAGAACCATATCTACATTATGTTGTATGTGAACAACTTTCTTATCAATTCTAGAATCCAAGAAGTTGCTTATTATTAAATTTTCTGAATTCTATAGAATCAGTTATTACAAATTCCTTTGAAGATTATTTTTTGGAAAAATTACCGAGAATAATACGAACTTTTACTGATTTTCCTACAATAATACGAACTTTTGATTAACCTGAATAATACCAACTTTAATGTGGATTTCCCTATAGCATCCTTAACTTGTTGGTAACCTACAGTTGTAGGTCAACTTGAGCAAAAAAAAAAGGAAAATACAAAAAAAAATTAAATGCAATAAAAAAAGTAAGAAAATTAAAAATGCACCAAAAAATTAGGGGAGGGTGGGGAACTAATTATCTTACTTTTTTTCTTTTTTAGTTGCATTTTGAATTTACTTTTTTGTAATTTCCTTTATATTTTGGCAAATTAACCTACAATTCTAGGTTACTAACAAGTTAAGAATGCTAGAGGTAAATCCACATCAAAGTTGGTATTATTCAAGGTTAATCGAAAGTTCGTATTATTATAGGGAAATCAGTGAAAGTTTGTATTATTCACGGTAATTTTTCCTTAATTTTTTTGCAATCGTTTTATTCAATTATTTTTTACATGAAACTCGTATCACGTAAACTAATAACATCAAATTAAACTTAATAGTGTGACTTGGGGGATCGCGTGCTATGCACGCGGCCCCACAACTAATTTACCAAAAAATGGCCGCACTAAAAGCTCATTAAATTTTGTTTTAATTAAAATTACCGACCAGATAGCGACCAAAATAAAGTCGCAATTTGGTCGGAATTTTGAAATTCAAAAAACAGCCAAAAAGGGTTTTTGACACGCATTAATTCCATAAAGTTGTTGCTCCCTCTTCCGACTAATAATTAGTCGCAGATTAGTTGAAATTTTGAATTTCAAAAATCAGTCAAAGCGTCCTGACAGACATTTATTGCCTTAAGATTCTTGTCCTTCCCGACCACCTTCCGACTACTATTTAGTCGCAATTTGGTCGGAATTCTGAAATTACTATTCAAAAAGAAAACTGACAAGATTCTTTATTAGGCACATCTTTTCATGTGCCGACATAATACCGACTATTTTGTAGTCGCAAGATGGTCGCAGATTAGTCGGAAAGTTTTTTTCGTTGCTAATAAACATGGAATTTGTTGTTTCGCAGAGCAATGGACTTACGAAGTGAAAGAAGTTGGATGTACCGGTGAAGTTGTAAAGGAGTTCATAATATTAGATATTCAGAAGGGGTTGAAGAATTTATACAATTTGCAAGGGAAAAAATCCAGATGAGGTTAGATGTCCGTGTATTCAGTGTGATAATCGTAGCATGTGGGCTCCAGATGTCGTAAAAGATCATCTGTTAATGAAGGGGTTTGTCGAAAACTACTACGATTGGTACCTGCACAAATGTTCTGGTAAAAGATCATCTGGTGCACCACTTAGTAATGAGTTAGCTCCGGTAGAGCAACAGCAGCACACGGTTCAAAATACGTATGCATAAATGGTCTACGATGCAGCAGCGAGTACTTTTTCGGATACACATCATCATTTTCTACCGCATCGTGATGATGTCGTCGCAAATGTACCAAACTCGCCCGTACATATTGAAGAAGATCCGAACCTCCAATCAAGACAGTTCTTTGAAATGTTAAGAACCGCCAACTTACCTCTATACCCTGGTTGCGAAACGCATACTCAGATGTCGGTCATAGGAAGGATGTCGAGCCTAAATACGGACTTTCGTATTCCAAAGAGACTTTACGATGAATTATGTCAATTCATTATTGAAATGTTGTCGAAAGATAACCAGATGACAACAAGTTTTTACGATATGAAGAAACAATTTTCGGCTCTTGGATTGCCGGTAGAGAAGATTGATTGTTGTGTCAATGGGTGTATGATTTATTGGGGACCCACAATCAGTATGACACAATGTGATGAGTATGGGGTTTCTAGATGAATATCAGATAACACTCCTAGAAAGAAGTTCCACTACTTTCCCATCGGTCCTAGGCTACAACGGTTGTATGCTTCTACGACTAATGCCAGCCACATGAGGTGGCATGCGGAGCACCATTCAGAAGATAGAAAGATATGTCACCCCTCAGACAGTGAGGCCTGGTTGACTTTCAACGCGACCCATTCGAGTTTTGCAAGGGAGACAAGAAATGTGAGATTGGGGGTTGTGTACAGATGGTTTCAACCCATTTGGCAGCTCGGGACAACAATATTAATGCTAGCCCGTAATACTAACTCCATACAATCTTCCGCCCTTGATGTGCATGAAGAAACACTACATATTCTTAACGGTGTTCGTCCCCGGCCCTACAATCCAAAACATAAGATTGACCTGTACCTACAGCCATAGATACATGAGTTAAAGTTGTATTGGGAAGATGGGATTCAGACATACGACATATCCAAGAGGCAGAACTTTCAGCTTCGTGCGGCTTTGATGTGGACAACCAACGATTTTTTAGCTTATTCGATGATATCGGGGTGGAGTACATCTGGCATGCATGCTTATCCATACTACATGGATGAGTCCAAAGTCATCTATTTAAGACACAGCAGAAAAGTGAGTTGGTTTGACTCACATAGGAGATTTTTTGATAGTAGGCACCCCTACCGAAGAAACCGGATAAATTTTAGTCGTGGAGCTGTTGAGAAGGATGTTAGGCCCGACATACGTACGGGAAATGAGCTTTTAGAGGAGCTGGATCGTTTCGGCTTTTTACGGGAAATCGGTAAATATTGTGTTCGATGGAAGAAGAAAAGTATTTTTTGGTATTTTCCGTACTGGAGCACAAACATGATCCGTCACAACCTTGACGTGATGCACATTGAGAAGAATTTCTATGATAACATTTTCAACACAATAATGTGTGTGCCGGGAAAAACTAAGGATCATCTCAAGGCACGTTAAGATTTAGCCGAGCTCGGGATTTGGACTGAATTGCATCCAGTTGGTTCTACCAACCCCAAGGCATCATACACACTAAACAAAGAACAAATAGTTGTGCTTCTAGAGTGGCTTAAAACTCTATGATTTCCTGATGGGTATGTTTCAAATTTAGCCAGGTCTATCGACATGGCTAAACATCAGATAATCGGATGAAGACTCATGATTGTCATGTGTTCATGCAGCGACTAACTCCAATAGCATTTTGGGAGTTTCTTCCAGCGAAAGTATGGGAAGCTCTTACTGAAATTTGTCTGTTCTTTAGAAGTCTTACTTCTCTGAAGATTTCTGCAGCAGATATGTGGAGGTTGGACGAGGAAAGTGCAGTAGTGCTCTGTAATTTAGAGACTATATTTCCTCCAACATTCTTTGATGTCATGGAACATCTGCCTGTTCATCTAGCTTAATAGGCAAGGATTGCTGTTCCGGTACAATATAGGTGGATGTATCCCTTTCAGAGGTAATTACAAGTCTAAACTAAGTATTGTTTCCTTGTCTAGTCACTAATGAGTCTTAGTAATTACTACTTCGTTTAAATTACAGGTATCTTCAAGATTTAAATCTTAATGTCAAAAACAAGGCGCATGTTTAAGCCTCGATCTGTAACGCATATCTTACAGAAGAAGCGTCATACTTTGTCTCGCATTACTTTTGGCATGACGTTTGGTGTTGAGTTAGAGATCTTCCTAGAAA
>CM025923.1:21800333-21866817 GCA_000753965.2 Amaranthus hypochondriacus
TTGGTCGCTATTTTGAATTGCAAAGCTTCTCTGATTGTCAGGAACATTGGGAAGGTAAAACAACTTTTCAGTATACCGACTAAATACCGACTACCTGT
Organism: Amaranthus hypochondriacus; assembly: GCA_000753965.2. NCBI lineage: Eukaryota > Viridiplantae > Streptophyta > Magnoliopsida > Caryophyllales > Amaranthaceae > Amaranthus > Amaranthus hypochondriacus. Next base: position 21,800,432 of record CM025923.1, read on the forward strand.
TAGTCGCAGTTTAGTCGGTATACTAAAAAGGTTTTTTACTTTTCAACGTCTTCTGAAAAGTTACTGATGGGCATTTAATGAGGTAGTTCGAACAGTAAAAAAATCTCACCGACTAAACACCGACTACTTGTTAGTCGCAATTTAGTCGGAAACTGTCAAATATAAAAATCCTCTTTTTACCAGAAAACGCCATTTTACATTTACCCTAATTCATTCTAACTTTCCTCCTTTCATTTCTCCATCTCTAACAACTTTAGAGGACATTCCGACGGGTTTTTGGGCTATATTCCGACAAGTGTTGACGACTAAATCTTCTACTATTTTCCGACTCTAAAGGTTAGTCTTGTTTTTTTTTTTTTGAACTATTGAACATGAATATTGATATTTAGGGTTTATCTTTGTATTATTTTCAAATGTATATAATGTTTTTAGTTTATTTTGTGTTTTTTGGTTTGGTTTTCGAATCATTTTAGTAATAATCTTAATGTTTGTTAGTTTAATTTATTTTTTTGATTCTTTTTTGTAATAATCTTGCATGAACTAGTGTTTTTTTTTCGAAATATATTTATTTTACTTGTTTATCATAGTTTAATGTATTTGTATTTTCTTGTTTGATTTTAGTTTGATTTTCGAACTATTGAACATGTATTTTCGAAATATATATGAACATAAACATGTTAAATTTATTTTAGTTTGATTTATTTTTTATTTTTCTTGTCTATTTACTTGTTTAATTTTTGGAATTTCTGTGATAATAATCTTAATTGTTTATGTTCGACATTTACTTGTTTAATTACTCGTTTTTTTGAGTAATAATCTTGTATTAACATGTAATTTCAAAATATATATGAACATGAACATGTTAAATTTATTTTAGTTTAACTTATTTGTTTGTGTTTTTTTAGTTTAATTATTTTCGACATTTTTTTAGTGTAATTTCGAAATATACATGGTGTTTTTTGGGGCGGTTGTTTGTGGTTTTTGCTGGTGGTTTTTTGGGCGGCTGCTGGGGCTGTTTTAGGTGTTTTGGGGCTGAATTTAGGTTATTAATTTAGGTTGTTTGTGGTTGTTTGGGGCTGTTGGAGCTATTATTTCTGGTTTCGAATATAAAGTTATCAGTTGTTAAATTTAGGTTATTAATTGTTAACATGGTTAAATTATTTTAAAAAGATGCCTAGAATAAGAAACAGTCAAGGACAACAGATTGACCCGCGAACCGGTCAAGCGTATGACCCCGAATCGTGTTTAGCAAAACATCGTACGCGTTCTGACCCTGAACCTACAGCCAATCGACCTCAGCCTCAAGATGAACCCTCTTCCTTAACGTATTCTCAACCTATTCTGGGTTTCGAGGATCATTTTTTGAGGTAAGAGTTTAGGAGAACAGAGGGGGTCGTCACTCACTCTCCGGTGTCGTCGCGTGCTTCGTCACGTCATGCTAGGACACTGGGAGACTGACACCCCGCAGGAGCCTCCACGCGATGATTCTACCCCTACGACGTAGCATCCACTACCACCCCTACCATGGATGCCTTATAATTCTGGGTACGTATTATTATTTTTTTTGCACTGTGATAGTCATATGCACTCCGTATACTAAGTAGAACTTGTTTGTTTATGAAGGTTTGCCACAGACGATGGCAGCCAAATATCCACGTCCATCCATAGGACCTTTGAGGCCTACCAAGATCCTAATGGATGGGTATGGAGGCACCTAGATAGGCGAACGATCGATTTCTATTGGACACAGTTTCAAGTAAGGATATGTACTCCATTACTTATTTGATTGACTTTTGATTGACTTGCTTTGTTATACAAATACTGATTGATTGCTCTTGTCGTTTCAGAAGCAATGGGCTTGGGATCCTTCTATCACTTCGCTAGTGTATGCGGAGTGGAAGAAAAGGGCAAAGCTCAGGTACAAGGACATTAGTTTTACTCATAGGAAAGCCTATGAGGAAAATAATGAGTAGAAGCCTGGTTGGGTGTCGAGGGAGATTTGAGACCGACGGGTAAGTGCTTGGAAATCAGAAGAATTCCAATCCAGTCGGTCCAGAGGGAGAAGGAATCACCCATACCAGCGACTCGGTGTCTGTGCGCAGGACATTGCGCATATTGGTATAACCTTGAACTTGTACTATTTTGATTTATTAATTTTATACACACAAATATTTTTACATAAATATAATCGATAACCATGGTTTAAATTCATTACAGGAACAAGAGCAGCACTTGATAGCGGGTTTCTAACGCGTCGTTAAACACTAGACTACGCAAACAATATTTGTAACCCCGTATCAACACTACAACGAGTGTAGTGACAAGTTAGGGATCAAACCACAAGGACAAGGCTAAGTAAGGTTAAGGGCTAGGTGTAGAAAAGGTAGATGGTATGTAAGAAGGGTGTGTAATCTAAAATACGAATGCAATAAAAGAATAACGATAAGCAATGATAAACAAACGAGGATGGTGAGGATCCACCCTATGTCGGTTCTATGTTCTCATGAAAAGTTAGGTCAAAGGAGATCGAACGTGGATCGATCGAGACACTCTAGATAGCGAGGGGAAGTTGGTGACATATAGTCATGCGAACGACCCATAATCGCCCTATGTCTCTCTAGGAGTTGCAGGACAAGATATGCATTGAATATCAATCAAGCAATCAACAACAAACCTCAACCCTAATCTAACATATGGACAACATTCACCAAACCTAGGGTTTCACCAAACCAAAACCCCTAAGAGAACTACTCTAGCATGTTGAATCTAACTACAACTAAGAATAAAAAGAGAGACATGTAAATAGGCATTAGGGCAAGAAGAGAAACTAACAAATAGCAAGAACAAAACAATAAGACAACTACAAAGCAATAAGAAGAACAAGAGCAAGATTGAAAGATAAATGAACAAGAAACAAGGCAAGAATCAAAGCAAGTTAGAAGAAAGCATTAAACAACATAAATGAAAGATAAACAAAGAAAGAAAGCAATAAAAAGAAGTAAACTTACATAAATTGAAGGTGGAAAGTAAAGATACAAAGCTTGAATAAAATGGAAAACAATAAATCTAATCTAAGGCAAATTGAATGTATAGAAAAGCATAAAATTGATGTTCTAAGATGAGAGGATTTCTCTCTATCAAGACAAAACCCTTATCTTCAGATTTGAGGGTTTATATAGACTATACAAGAGGGAAGCAAAAAGCCCTAATGATTCCACGTGGTTTAAACTCGCGATGTAAAACGCAACGCAAGAATTACGACCCATTCGCTCGAATGGTATGGGTCATTCGCCCGAATGCACTTATTCCGGGTTTCCAGCGGCTTGGCAAATGTTCTTAGGTTGTTATTGCTTCCATTCGCTCGAAGGTACCAATCACATTCGACCGAATTGGCCCATTCGCCCGAATGGTGAACCAATTCGGCATTTCCAGAGGGTATTGATCTTTTGCTTGAGCTGTAGTTTTTTCCTTCGACCGAATGTAGCATTGGTTCGCCCGAATGCATCCATTTTGACACGTTGTGGCTTTGACACTTTGTGGGCTCAAATCAAGCATCGAACGATTTCCGATCTTCGCGATATCTTCGGGGATGACCCGAAACACTTGTGAGAGCCTCGAAACGTGTGTCTCTTCTTCGACTTTGACGTCTAAGCCTCCAACTCGACTCATTTTACCTCAAAACCTCCGAAATTACCTGAAATAACCTCAAAACACCGCGGAGACAAGAACAATGTAAAATCAAGTGTAAAACGCATAAAACCAATGTAAAACATCGAGACTCGACACGAAATTCGGGACATAAATGTTCTCTAAATTGAGCACATCAACTTCCCCAAGCTAAACCTTTGCTAGTCCCTAGCAAAGAGACTAGGTAGGATGACATGAAATCACAAGGCACCCGAAAACAAACTAAACTACAAACAAACTAAACTACGAAAAGTATAAACATAAAACTCACTGTCGTAGGAATCACGGTCGCACTTAGGACGTACGTCAAGCCCTTTAAACCTCATGGTCTCCCAAAGAGGACGAGTAAGGTCTCGTGAGGGTTTTCAGAAGGAGACCGACAAATCCAAGGCAAACAAACATGGTGAGAGGAAATCAAAGTAATACAAGTTGTGCACGAGCAGAGCTCTTCCCTAGCCATAGGTGTGCAAGTACAATGGTCTCAATAGAGCGCAATACCAGAAAGAATGAACAATTCCACAAACTCAAGATCACTAGGGTGAGCTACATCACAGGCTATGTCACCCACTACCTAGAGAGGTCACAAGTCTACGCTCCCCGGGTTATTTCTCGAAAGATGTGAGAAATATGCAATGACGCTCATGTGTTTGATTATGGTTCGTGTTTCGCTCATAATCTTCCGACTAAAGATGAGTCGGGAATCAAAGACCTAATAGGGACAAATCATTGGGATTGTGTCATATCTAGCTCCAACACAGAACAAGCTAATCAGACCAAGTCGAACAGGTTAGCAAAGGGGTGTAATTTTGGATAAAGTTAAGGTGCGATACATTTGGGAATGTGGAGCTAAGTAGAGGATAGCAAGTGACCCTAAACAGAACATCCACAAACATCTCAAAATAAATCAGTAAACACTATATCCATCAACCATAATAACCCAATAATCTCATATAAGCACGATGATCTCTATCATAAAACACCATCAAAAATCTAAAATCTTATAAACACATGTGTGTCCAAGCTCATCTCCCAAATAAACTATCGACCTCCTCACTCACATAAATATGTACGGGTATAAAAACTCAATGAAGAACAAGAGAGAGGTCTCCTCAAGCATAAAACATGTATGGATAATCTCTATAATAAGCACGGGAGGAAATAGGAGAAAAATAATATGAGTTGGACATAAAACGAATAGAGTCATATGAAACCAACAACCAATACCATAACCAAAAGTCCAGAAAATCACCGTAACACACAGCAAACCCACCATCACTAAGCTATCCTCTAGGAAAGAAGAGGGACAATTTGGTCATATGGAGGCTAAACAATATGGCTACAAAAGAATAGGAAAAGACAAAAACTTGGCTTAATCTAAAGTCAAATTACGTTCAAGGTAGGCTATTTGGCTATGTAGCTCAATTCTAGCGAACGTGTTATCATCCCTTGTCTCATGAAAAGCCGACTGTACTGGAGAATAACCGACACAATACTTAGATCCCCTAACTAGCACTCATAATGAATGGAACTCGCAAGGAGTCCAAGAAGGCTCAATCCTCACAGCCTAGTCGAAATGCGCCTCTAAAGGTAAGACATCCATGCCACCAACCAAGCAAACCCAGTTCCCCCAAGCTATGTGGAAAATAGTTAGACTCTAGGTCCCAAAACAGGCACAGGGCTAAGGAAATACTAGTTTCCATAGGACCACAAATGTGCACAACGGAAGCTTGCATGATAGTCTCACAACTCAACCATTTATTGAAAGCAAGGATGAAACACAACTATACAACCTAGGCATGAACTATACAAACTAGGTAAAACAAGAACTAAACAAGAACTAAACATGAGAAAAAATAAAAGAAAGACTAAACAATAGTTACAATAATGCAAATCTTTCGGGGTTTTGAAAGCGCAAGCGCATCCTCCCCCAAGCTAGCTCAAGAGCCGTCTCGGCGATGGGGAAGGCGAAAGGAAAACCAAAAGAACGAAAGATAGGCATTATTGGAACTAAAAAAAACAAAGCAAACATCAAGCAAACAACATCAAACACCGGGTTATCTCCCGCAAGTACTTTTGTTTAACGTCGTTAAGTTTGACCCAGCTAACCACCAGCTCAATATGAAAAGCTAGGGAAAGAAACCATACCTGAGCTAGAAGCGGACTCTTCCTAGCATCACCATTGCCTCGCACATGGTGACCCAAAACTCTCCACCTAGCAGTAGTGGCGGAGGTAAGCAATGTAGAACCGAGGGTCACTCGGAGGCATACTCAAACATGGGGCTCCCCCAAGCCATGGTGGAGCCATCTTCTTCTTTTTGTAGTCTTTTTTCTTTCTTTTTCTCACCCGCTTCCTTTTGTGAGGTGGCTTGTCAACACTATCAGCTTCATCATCATCTTTGGCATGCACAAGAACAAACTCCTTCTCCTTCACAACATCATCATCCTTCTTCTTAATCTCATCATCATCTAACATCACCACATCAACATCGAAAATCATCGCATCATCATGCATATAGGCTACAAGAACATCAAGCTCCCCAACCTTATCACCATGAGAATCATCCACAATATCAAGAGAGCAAAATGGCTCGACCATGGGCTCCTTTGAAGACTTAGCAAAGCTAAACACCGCTTCCTCTTGGGCTACCCTTATAGTAATAGTCTCGGTCTCACAATCAATTAAGGCACCCAAAATCTTCAAGGCATCTCTCCCAAGTATGAGGGGAGTGTATGGGTCTTCCACCATATCAAGCACAAAGAAATCACATGGGACTACCACATTTCCCACTTAGATTGGAAGATCCTCAAATTCCCCACATGGAACTTTAAGCTTCGGTCGGCGAGTTGGATAGATTACTTTGATGGCTTAAGCTCGAAAGCGAGTTTCTTGGCAATACACATCGGCGAGGCTAATCGAGGCCCCAAAATCGGCAAGTGCTCCCTTGGGCTTATGGTTCCCAAGAGTGACGGGGAGCACAAAGGGTCCTCGAGCCTTTTCTTTCTTGGCCCAAGTGCCTTGAATGATGGCACTAACTTGCTCCGGTAAATTAACAACCTCACATTCTAGCCTCTTTGTGCTCCCCAAAGAGAGTCTTCAAGTACTTGGCATATTGAGGCATTTGCTCCATGGCCTCTAAGAACGGGATCTTCATTTCCAATCGCTTCATATGCTCAAGAAACTTTAGAAATTTGGCTTGTAGTTGTCTCTCCATCGCTCTATATGGGGAAAGGTAGCAGTGGGGCGTGTAATCGCTCATAAGCCCTTCTCTCTTGGATTTCTTTTTTATCTCTCTTCTTGGTCCAACTTCTTTCTCTCGTTTTCATCTACAATCTCTTCTCTCTTCTCAACATCTTCTTTCTTCTTCTCAATTTCTTCCTCAAGAATCTCTCTTTCTTCCTCTCCCCCAAGCTCATGCTCAACATTCTTTTTCGGATCATCACCCATAAAAGAACCTTCACCCAAATCATCCTTTGGAGCTTCAACTGGACCCGGATAAGAAGTACCCAATCTAAGGAAGATCGCCTTGCACGTGTGGTGGTTGGGATTTTGTGGTGGGTTAGGTGATGGAGGTTGGGTGGATGGGTTTGGTTGAGGGTTAGATGGGAATAATGTTGGTGGAGGTGGTTGTGCTAGAAGTGTAAGTTGGTTCTCGAAATTCCTTTGTTGAGCTTGGAGTTGGGACATTTGAGCAATTAAAGTTTGATTGATTTGGGCAAGGGTGCTCATTTGGGTGGTCATGAAGTCGTGGTTAGGAGCGGGGTTTGGAAGAGGTTGAGGTGTCGGACAAGGTTGTCAGGATCGGGATTCTACATAGGATCGAAATCTTCTGGTGGGATCGAATCGTTGGATCGGATGGTAGAATCGGACGATTCTACAAATTTTCATAAATAACAAGTTCTATTATGACCATGTTTATTGTTTGATCATATTTCAATAGAAAAAGCACCAAAATCACATACATTTTGTCGAAATTTTACTTAAATTTTAAAAATCATACTCCCTCCGTTCTTTTAAGTTCTTCCACCTTACTATAACAGGTAGTTTCAAAAGTTCTCCCACTTTAGAATACTTTCTGTTTTTGGAAAGTTTTCATCCCACTTTTTTTACTTCACATTACTATTTAATTATTTTCTCTCATACTTCCAATACAATCATTACTTCACACTGATATTTAATTATTTTTTCTCTTATTATTCCAACACAATCATTACTTCCCACTACTATATAATTAAAATAATACCCACTACCACTAAAGATTCTCACTTTCTTAATATGTGTGAAATACCCATAGTGGAAGATCATAAAAGAACGGAGGGAGTATATCTTACTTGTTTAATGTCGTTTAGTTGCTCTTTTCTTTATGAAATGGCAAAGTATATAACATATATAATACTCACAATAAAATTTAGAACACATACACACCAGGGATATAATAATGAACCATAGTCAACATAAAGAACAATGATATGAGCAAAAACTAATGTCAAAATACAAGTTTAAATTAAAAACAATCAAAATATAAAAGTTTAATATTTACTTAAATGTCATCAACTACTCCAACCATAAAGCAGCATTCCTAAGACATTTGAAAGTCATAATCAATTGAACAGGGATATCAAAATTCAAACAAAAGAAAAAAAACTAAATCAAAACACAATCGAACAAAAGAAAAGAAAAAACTAAAAAAAAAAATTAAAAAAATAAAAAAACTAATTACAAGCCTCAAGCCAACATTTGAAACTATGAGTAAAACAGAATCAAATAAATTGAAGATACAAAGCATAAAACCTTAATAAAGCAGCATCAAAATATCAAAAATGAAAAAAAAAAAAAAAAAAAAAAGAAAACAAGTATACTTGAATATGGCTGAATGGAATGACGTGGGGGAAAAAGAAGGAGCCAGCGAACAGTAAGTCGTACCGCTATATCAAAATCCATCAAAGAAACAAGCAACCAGCAAAAGCAACAAATCAGCAACCATCTAAGCAACAAGGAAAGGGCTGAAGAAGGCGAAGAAGGTAGAAAGAAGGAAGAACAACATATTAGGTTTGAGTGAAAGAGGGGTCATGGGAATTTTTAAGGGTTTTGGGAAGAAAGGAGGCCCAAACCAGTTACGGCTTAAGCTAAAAAAGTAAAATATCAGTTGAGATGACGCGCTGTTCCAGAATCGTTAGGATCGCTATGGGATCGCGATTCTGACCGATCCTAAACGACTCTACCGATCCCATGTACGATCCTAAACGACTCTAACGATCCTAGTCGCCGGGACCAATCTGGGTCGTAGAATCGTACGATCCTACGATCCAGATAGTGATTTTAACAACTATGGTGTCGGATAAGGTAGGTTGGGGTTATGGCGTAGCACTTGTGGGTAAGGCCTATTTCCATTTGGCCTAGGAAAGCTACCACCGGCTTGATAGTTGTATGGAAAATGGTTGTTGTAGCCTTGGTTGAAGTTTCCTTGACCATTGTTGGGATAGAAAGGAGGTCGGGAGGACGGGTTGTTGAATAAGCTATATTGAGTGTACCCTTGACCTTGGTTCCCATAACCCATAGCAGCTATACAATCGGGATTGTACCCATAACTATCAAAGTTCGTCGCTTGGGCCCCCTCATTAGTGCTTCCCCTATATTCTACCGATGCCACATGCTCCGGATTCAAACCCCCACAATAAGATGTATCATGATTAGTACCCCCACAAATACGACATGAGAAAGGCTTAGCTTCACTTGCGGTGGAGACATTAGAACTTCCTTGGGCTAACTTAAGCATGGACAATTTCTTGTCCATGATTGCTTCAATTTTGACACCGATTGAATCAAGATTGGCATCATCGATCGTACCCCTTGTTTGCTTGCTTCTCCTTGCCCCACCCCAAGCATTATTCTTTCCGACCTCTTCAATCAACTCTCTCACTTGGTTGCATGGGACTTTTGAAAGTTGTCCACCAACTGCAGAATCTAGTAGTGCTTTTGTTGACTCATCAAGCCCATCGTAGAACAAGGTATTCACATGAATCTCCCCATACTCATGATGGCATACTCATGATGGGGGCAAGCTCGAAGCATACCTTTGAATCTAGTCCAGGTGGCACTTAGGCTCTCATCGTCATCTTGTGTGAATGACACAATCTTTTTGCGCCAATCTTACGTGCGATTCGTGGGATTGAACCTTTCGAGGAACGTCGTTCTAAGTTGAGCCCATGTGGTGATGGAGTTGGGCTCTAAGCATGCGAATGCCTCCAAGTGTTGGAGAGGGCATTCGTTTCTCAAACCATTAAAAGAGTTCGCCTTCACAATGATAGTGTACTATGGGTCAATACGAAAGTTTGGTGGGGCATCCGGAAGACCAATGCCCCCTTGAAATTCACTAGACCCTAGGGGCCCAAATTGCCCAAAAAGCGGTTGATTATCGGCCATTGGTGTAGAAAGATTGGGTATAGACGATTGACGTGGAGTGGGAGGAGGAATCGTCTAGTGATCCTTTGTATCTCAAGATTATACGGAACAAGCTCTAGCTGTGAACTCCGTGTGCTATTGCTCATGCAAACAACACTAGAAACCAAGCATAATAAGCAATGACAAGCAAGATTATGTAAACAAAAACTAACAAAAAGCAAAAAATGAACTACAACAAGCACAAAACCTAACTATAACGCCTTGTCCCCCGGCAATGGCGCCATTTTGATAGCGGCTTTCTAACTCGTCCTTGAGGGCTGGGTGTAGAAAAGGTAGATGGTATGTAAGAAGGGTGTGTAATCTAAAATACGAAAGCAATAAATGAATAACAATAAGCAACGATAAACAAACGGGGGTGGTGAGGAACCACCCGAGGTCGGTTGTATGTTCTCATAAAAAGCTAGGTCAAAGGGAGATCGAACGTGGATCGATCGAGACACTCTAGATGGCGAGGGGAAGTTGGTGACATATAGCCATGCAAACGACCCATAATCACCCTATGTCTCTCTAGGAGTGGCAGGACAAGATTCGCATCGAATATCAATCAAGCAATCCACAACAAACCTTAACCCTAATCTATCATATGGACAACATTCACCAAAGCTAGGGTTTCACCAAACCAAAACCCCTAAGAGAACTACTCTAGCATGTTGAATCTAACTACAACTAAGAACAAAAGAAAGACATGTAAATAGGCACTAGGGCAAGAAGAGAAACTGACAAATAGCAAGAACAAAACAATAAGACTATCATATTAAATTTTTTCTGACTAAATTTCGACTACCTAATAGTAGGAATTTAGTCGGTAATTAAAAGAATCACCGACCCCCTCACGACCATTTAGTAGTTGGAAATGGGTCGGAATCCATAGCCGCCAAAATTTGGTCACTTTTTGACTAGATTAAGGTTTTACTTTTTCGACTACTTTCCCGGCACTTTTTGGTCGGTATATTGCAACTACAAGCTAGTCGGAAAGTAGTCGGTATATTGCGGCTAAATTCCTACTACGTTGGCTTGTCGAAATTGCGACTAAACACCTACCAAACCAAAGTTAGTCGGAATTCCGACTGATTTTTCGACTATTTTAATTTACCGATCATTCTGAGCCGACTAACTGAAGGTAGTCGGTATAGCTGTATACCGACTAAATAGAGACTATTTTGGGTAGTCGAAAATCTGCGTTTTTTTTGTAGTGTATAATTCAACATATACATAAACAAAATAACATCAAATTAAAAAGTCAAATGTAACAAATATATGGAACGGAGGAATCATTTAGATTTTCTTTTAATAATTAAATTTAGTTTGAATTGGACAAAAAAAAGTTATAATCGTACTAATTTGGTTTTGTATATTTGGGATTGTGACCAAATTAGTTTGGATTTGTATTTAAAAATGGAAAAGTAAATTGAATTTGATATGACTTTACGTAAAAACACGGCCGGTCCGGGCGAAATAGTATATTGGGGCTTTTCTCCTTTGTAATTTATTATTTATGTGGACATTTTACAACCATTAATTTTACTTTTTTGACATGGAGTCATGGGCGACGGCCCCTCTTGCCCAACCTTAGGGCCGACCCTGCGTAAAAATCAAACCGCAAACAGTTTTCGAAGCATGTATCTTATACTTCCTCCGTTGATCCGTTCCATAATACTTGCTACATTTAACTTTTTACGCAATTTAATGAGCTATTTTGTTCATTTATATGTCGAACTATACACATTTAAAAATTATGTAAAGTTTATATTATAAAAGTATGCGATTAGACGATTGAAACAAAATCTCGCTTGACTATATTATTACTTACATATTAATCGCAATATATAAATTAAGCTTAAACAATAAATAGTGCCCAAGTATTTCAAAACGAATCAAGTACTGTATAATAAAGGTATATAGTAGGATAATAGGTTTGACCGGTAACGAAAAGCGCGGGGCAAAACGTCAAAGAAAATAATTGAGCATTTATGCCTTAATATTTGATTGTTTAAACATAATATTTTCCAAAATGGAAAGCAAAACGAAACCCATAAGTGACATTATTTCGAAAAAAAAAAACATAAGTGACATGAATTTAATTTATACAAGTTTTTAATAAAATTGTTGTGTTTTATAATCTTACACAAACTAAAAGAAATGAGGTTTCATAGTGATATCAAATTCATACGGAATGAGTTATTTAAAATTTTTACCTAAAGTGATCAATTTCGACCATATAGTAATCAATTTTAGCTTAAAGTATATAATCTTAAATAGATCAATTATCACATTTTTAAAGTAATCAGTTTGACTTTAAAGTAATCAATTCAAACTTTGAACTGATTAGTTATATATAAATTGATCAATTATAACATTAGAGCGGATAACTTTAACTTGTTTTTTTGAAAATGGAAAGTATTTTAATACTGCTAAAACAGCGAAAATTTGGACCACCGACTTAAAAAACCCGAAGAGAAAAAGTCATAGCAGTAAAACCTAATACCGGACCAGACCACCAAAATAGGAAGATTATACAACACTAGGTTCATGTTACCAAACAAACCTAAAACTAAAAGCTAGACGACCAAAGCCCACAACACAATAGCTTGTGCAACCTAGATGTCTTCCTAAGTTAGAAAGACATCTGGATTGTACAGGCTGTTGTGTTGTGGGCTTTGGTCGTCTAGCTTTTAGTTTTAGGTTTGTTTGGTAACATGACCTAGTGTTGTATAATCCTAACATACCAGCCTGAAGTACTTGCACATACACGAGCCCCACCGCAGCATCAACCCTACGCAAAACTTGACCTGCACCACTCAATAAGTACACATACTATACGCATACAAATTTAACTTGATATAAAAGAAGAATTTTGAAGATGATCAATAAATTTAAAGCTTATACAGTACTAAATCATAATTCATATCATGTATAGTGATCAATACTAATTATAATATTAAATGAGTCTTTTATAATCTTAAGCGAATCAATTACAGCCTTAAAATTTAGGGATAATTATCAATGACACACCTGTGTTATTGCAATTTAAATTTGGTACCCTTGTGTTTTTTTTTTATTTTTCATGGTATCCCTACCTTTTCTTGCTATTAATTACAAACGTGACCATTTTTTAAGTTTTTTCCGTTAAATGACCGTTAACTTTTGAATTTATCCCAATCATGGTTAGTTTCTTCTTCTTCTTCTTCCCTTTTTCCTTTCCTCTTCCTTCTCTCCTTCCATGGCCGCTTCTTTGGAGCTTAACCAAATAAAGTAGAAGAATCGGACATGGGCTCGTTGAAGTTTCTTTGGAGCTTCTTGAATCTTGAGTCCCGACACTTTATTTCACTCACTCGCTCACTCAGGAATCAGAATCCAATTAACTCAGTCTTAATTTCACACATAGTTTTTTCAAAAGTAATAATTATAGGGAAACTTCAACTCTATTGATTGTTAAATACTTTCTTTGTTCCATAATACTTGCTACATTTAACTTTTTTACGCAATCCAATGTACTATTCTGTTCATTTATATGTCGATATATAAAATAAGCTTAAACGATGAATAGTGCCCAAACACAACATGTAGCAAGTATTTCAGAATGGAGAAAGTATTATTTTTGCAATGATTCAAGTTAATTTTAGTTTATATGATTTTAATATTTTCATATTTTAACTAGTGTCTAATGGTGTTCGTTCAGGTCATCGTTGATTTCGGGTTAGGTATGTCGGGTAGGCTTGAAATCAGATTTTGTGTCCATATTGTTTTACATAATCGTAAATCACTTTGAAAGTCGAGTCAAATCGAATTCGATTACAATTTCGTGTAAATTTCTATCCATCATACCTGTTTCTAATACTTCTAGTTTTTATATAGTAAAAATTATTTTTAGTATATCGACAATTTGGCCCCTGATTCAAAATCTTAGCTTTGTCCCCGCCCTAGACTAACGTATTGATTAAGAATAAAATAGAAATTAAAATACTTCTTCCATCCCATTTAATTTGCAGCATTTTCTATTTTGGTCCGTCCCATTCAATTCCCACATTTTCTATTTTGGTCAATCACACTTAATTTGCATCATTTTTATTTTTAGACTATGGCCCACCACTTCTTTTTAATCTCATCTATACATTTTAATTCTCTTTTAATTTCACCTACATAATTTATTCTCACACTTTATTTATTATCATTTTCTTAAATTTTACTCACTTTCTAATTGATACAAATTAAAGAGGACAGATGAATAAGTGTATATTTTTAGGGTTGGATGAAGGTTTAAGCCTGACTAGCACAAGAGATAGTGTTAGCCGTTAGATTTGAGTTTTGGTACGTAATTAATCAGCATGAGTTCCAGGCTAATAAAACTAAAGAAAAGGGAGATGTAGAATGGGAAATGAATGAAAGAAAGGTCGCAGGAGGTTAGAGAATGCAATAACTCCAAATCTGAAAAACTGAAATTAAGTAAGTATCTCTCTCTCTCTCTCGGTCTCGTATCTTCATTTTTGACTACCAAGTACTTATGATCCGCTCTTATTATACATATACTACCATTTACAGCTAGCTGCTTCATCCATAATTCAATTAATTACCATTCTTTTCTTTTTTCTTTTTCTTTATTACTCACTTACTCATTAATATTATTATTAAATATTTGCTAAACGCATTTAATTTTCCACTCGTCTTCTTCTTCTTAATAATGAGCCACTATTCCTATTACTATGACTCTTTCTCTCTCTTCTTTTTTTTTTTTCAATTTTCAAAAATAAATACTTCCACTTATTCTTCTAATTAGTCTCATTTGACTTTTCACCAATTTTTAGGTGGGTCAAATGAGATCACTTATAGGATAATAAGTGAATTATTAGTGGTTTTTCATTATATTTATTGTAATAAGGTATTGTGAGTAAAGGTAATAAGGTCAAAAATACTTATTAAAAATATAAATGGGACTTATAGAACGACTTAACTCTATTAGAAAAAGAGACTAATAAGGAAAATATGAGGAAATATAAGAATCAAAAGACGAAATTGGGTTTCTTTAATTTTCTTAATTTTCAATTCACAAACTCGTACTCTTATCACCTAATCTATTTAATTATGCTTTTTAACTCATTCTCTTTAATTAAGTTAACCACTGCATACTATTTTTATGTGGAATAAGTTCATACAAAACCAACTAATTATATTTAGGGTGGTCTCCCTAAGCTCTAATGTTAGCTTGCTTTATAGATATTTTGTTGATGAGCTTAGGATTTGAATAGAATTGAATATATATTAATAGCAAAGCTTCAAAACTATATCTCTATTTCTCTTTCTCTCTCTAACACAATACACATACCTATTATTATTATTATATTAATAATAATAATAATAATAATAATAATAATAATAATAATAATAATAATAATAAGGGAAGGGTTGTAATTTAGTTCAATTCCTTTCCAAGCTTTAATTATGAATTAAAGGCACCCTTACCCTTCCTCTCTTGAAAGTTGAAGTTGAAGTTGAAGTTGTTCTCTATATAATGAGCTTCACATGAACTAACTATTCCCCATTTCTCAACTCCCTCTCTTCTCCTCTCCTCTCTTCTCTTCTCTTTCTTATCTCTCCATCCAATATCCATCATCCCTCTTTAATTCATATACTAACTTCTTGGGACTCCTAATTTTATTCTAAGTAATAATTAGTTTTTTCATCATGATTATTATGTATGTATTAATTGGAATTAAAATTGAAAATATTTTAATGAAGGTTTTAATTAATTTGAGTTGAATTTCAGGTAAAGTAAAGCAAAAGGAAAGGAAGAAAAATGAGTAGGAGAAACAGAGGAAACAACAGCAACAATAATGAAGAGGAATTGGAATTGAAGCTGAATCTGTCAGCCACAACAACAAGAGTAGTAAGAAGACAGAGAAGGATGTCAACGTCTTCATCGGAACAGGAAGAATCAGAATCTCCAACACGTTCATGTATTTCTTCAGAAGAAAGTCTAAAATATTCAAGCAGTCCAGAAGCAACTTCAATGGTGCTTGTTGGATGTCCAAGGTGTCTTATGTATGTCATGCTTTCAGAAGCTGATCCTCGCTGCCCAAAGTGCAAGAGCACTGTCCTCCTCGATTTTCTCCGCAACCAAAAGTAACCATCATCTTTTCATCCTTAGCTTGCTTGCTTGCTTGCTTCCTATCATGGACGAGACGACTGGGACCCGCCCCACCAAGTTTAATTAATTAAATATTACTACTATTTACTATTATTATAAATATGGTTAGTTTAATTAAGTTGGGGAGTATTAGTTAGCATTGATTAAACTTTAATGAGTTAGAATCATCATCTTTTAATTTGGTTTGTGTTTTAATTAAGTAAATTAGTAAGTGGTAGAGAAACATCAAGTCCTGTTTGGTTGCCCATAAGACGGGATGTACTCGGAGACAGGCTCATCATACGCCTGATGTGAGTAGCTAGGTTGTATTACATTCTCCCGTCTTCTCTGCAACCAAATGGAATTTTTTTTTAATATATTATTATAATTAAGGAGTATTTTTATGATTATTAATTAATATTATTATTGCTGCATCTTTTAGTTTTACCTAATATAATGATGAATTAATTAATTTAGAATTTGGTTGTAGTTGTAGTTATCTACAATTTTGGTTCTTTAATTTCTCGTCTCTTTCTATTGAATGTATACCAATGTGATGTTTAATCCTTCGTCCTTCCTTCTCATTTCCCTCCATCATAATTACTATCCTATCTTATTACATTTAATTTCGTTTTGAAAATCAAAAAAATTAAAAGCTTTCAATGTTTGCATGAAATGAGGGCCAAATAAAATAAGTAGGGGGTTCGTAAAAGTCAAATTTGATTATCTTGCATTTATTTTTATGAATTTATAATGTAAGATATATATGTAATAATTTGCAATTTGTTGTTTGGGTTGAAAATTTTAGTTACGTGTGTGGGGCAGAGGCCATACAAAAATGATGAAATAGTTAGTCACAGTATTTGTAGTATTAAATTAGGAGATAAAAAAACAGAAACTCAATTAATTAAAAAGAAGGAGAAAAATGGGACACTACACGTGAAGGCTTATAAATGTTTAACTAATTCTGCGTCATTGCTTCATTAATGGTGCCCAGTTAGCTCCAAATCACACTTATTATTACACTTCACCACCCCAATCAAGGCGGTAACTTTAATTAGTTTTACAATCAATCACCAATTCTAATTTTAATTATTATTCTTTCTCCTTTTTCTTTCTCAACTAAATAAATACACTGCCTAATCTTAATACTGTTCGCTACTTACAAATTTCCCTTCAGAATCTAAGCTAGCTACTTCCGTTTTAATATACAAGTATTTACTTTTTTTTTTTTTTTTTGAAGATATACAAGTATTTACTTTATGTATCATTAACATTATTAATTACATCAGAAAAAGTACTTTACTCGATGGTGAAAATAAATTTCTAACATTTCTCTTTTTATATGAAATTTATGGTAAATTATTATCATATAAATCATGTCATTTTCATGTCGTAATAAATTTTAATCATAAAAATATATTTTCTAGTTTAGAATTTTTTTCTAAACCATTAAATACCTCCTTTTCAAATGGTAATGCGTTGGAATTTAGAATGAATTTTTATTGAAGAAAAATTCATTTTGTTGAAGTAGAACAAATTAAACATAACCCTTAATTTTGTCAAGTGATATTCTTTTCAAAACTACAGAAACTTTCTATCATTATTTTTACTTCATAATAATGACCGTGCAATTAAAACTACACAAACTACTACGCAAACATATCATTATCATATCCAGTATATTCCGCTCATAGATAAACTATGGTCAGAGTATGAGGAGGAAGGATAGACAACAACTCATAGTCAGAGAGTCCCACGGCTCTAAAGGGTCTTCAAAAAAAGAGGATCCTGCAACTATCCGAAAGTCTGCAACTTACACCCACGTTAGCCATATATAATAATAACCTAAATAAATAGTACACAACAAATACAATACGTACAAATAACTAAACTGTTACAGACAAACCATTATAGATATTTAATCAAACATCATGTATAATCATCATAATTATAATCATAATCATAATCATCATAAATACTAATAAAAAAAGTGAAAAATAACATATAACGATTTCTTAGAATTTTACCAAATATAGAAGTATTCATTTAATTAATAATTGATTTTGTATGTGCATGACAATAATACTTTTCCTAAATGAATTTAAAATTAAATTAAGTATTTAAAACATATTTATACATTAATTGTTTCAAAAAAAATATTTTATACATATGTACAAAATTATTTATGAAAAATATATTGATTTAATTATCAGCTTAATATTAATAAAAAAAAGAGCTGAAAAATAACAGTTGACAACTTCTTAGAAGTTAGAACCTTGCAATAATCTTTAAAAATTATATATATATATATATATATATATATATATATATATATATATATATATATATATATATATATATATATATATATATATATATATATAATATATGTCTTTATACAAAACTTCGTACATTACACGGACTTCTAAACTACTAAAAGTAATGAAGTAAAGAAATATAGTTTTCACTTAAAATACTATAGAAGCAGAGAATTGTCAAATACTTATTTTAATAGGAGTATATGTAAAAAAAGGAAGGAAGAAACACTGTTATACTCTACTTGCAGTAGTAGGCCCAATTCTTCTAAAATCCTCTGCAAAAACAGTACTTGCATCACAAGGTCCAACTTGGAAGCTTCTAATCAGCAATCACCAACTTCTAATAGTAAGACTTTTCTTTTTTCATTTTCAACCATCATTGTCCATGCCATTTTGAATGTCAAATATAAAACCAACGGAAAAAAAATCCTCCAGCCTCCATTTGTAAACTTCATACTAATTAAAATTTATGGAAATTACAAAAAAACAATTAAATTTTAAAATGGTGCATATGTTATTTTATTGAATAATAAATTTGATATAGAAATTATTTGAATCATCACGGTTCAAAGTTTATTAATTTTGAGTTTTTTTAATTTTTCTATATATATAATTAGAGATGTAAAAGATTAAATTCGTACATTTGAAAGTGTGGAAAAGCAAATGGTGCAACTAATATGGAACGGGGGAATTATTAACATAAAACGGATGAAAAAATGTTAACATGAGATTAGCAAAAAATATATGACAATCATAAGCATTTTTTAAAATATTAAAAAGAAGATACACAAAACTAATTATATCGAAAATTTACTTTTTTATTGTAACAACATATAGAACAAACCAAACTGATTAATAAAAACAATTTTATAGAATAGGAGTATATTTTAATCAATGTGAAAGCTAAAAATATTAATATTAACGTTCAAAATATTAATCTTAACGGAGCCCAAGTTATATTCTAACAAAACACTTCGGAAACAATATTCAAACTAGCTAGATTCCAACCTAAAAAAACTAAATGTTTAACCAATAAACGATATCTTTAATTTTCTAGCAAAATATGGACAATATTTGTTTTATAATTAAGATGCTAAAGAAGGTATGTCTAGGAGGAGCACCAACTTGTGTATATCAAACATTTAACAGTTGATCTTATATGACACCGTCTCACCAGAAGATAAGCTTATGTAATTAGTTTGTATTTTTAATTGATTACTTTAAAATTAAAAAAATTAATATAACACATTAAATATAAAAAATAATCTCCCCATAATATCGTTTCATTTACAGTTTTGTAAACATTGAATAAGAGAAGCTTGAAAAGAAATAATGATATTAAATTATATTACTAATAATTAATACTCCCTCTGTTCTCTATTGACGTTCCCATGGGGAATATTCACGGGAATTAAGAAAAGTAAAATCTTTTAGATAGTGGAGATATTATTTTATTGAATCATAAATTTGATGGAGGAAAAGTGGAGACCACAAATATTTAAAAAGTATTTATAGAAAGTTACCACAACTAATTAGGAATACAAAATGTTAAAAAGATATATGGGGACCATAATCATTATTAAAATATTAAAATGAGGATGGCTGAGGTTATTTTTGACCAAAATTTGTGATATAAATGGAAAGATTCCTTATGGGAACAACAATTGAAACACTCTAAAATGAAAAGTGGGAACTTTTTTAAGGAACAGAGGGAGTACTTCCTATGCTTCAAACCAAATGTTCTATTTTTTTTGTTGGCATTATGCACTAATTATTATTAATTTGTATTTTATTCTTAGGGCTTGTTTGGTTACCCACTATTACCCTTGGAATTTTAAGTTCCTAGAAAATAGTATTATGCTAATTTGTTTGGTTGCCAAAAAATCTAAAATTCCTAGGAATTATAAAATCCAAGGGAAGTTAATTCCCATGCATGAGACATAGGAATTAGATTACCATATACCCCCTTGGTCATTAACAATTCTCATGAATTACTTCCAAGGAAATGAAAATACCTATTATCAAACAAACAATATTAAGTAATTCCTAGGAAATTGACAAAGGAAGTAAATTCCAATGAATTACAACTTCCCATAGGAATTTAATTCCTACGTCAACCAAAAGACTTCTTAATCTATAAGTAAAAATATATTCAACTGCGATTTTGCATGTTTGATACTCTCAATATATATTTTTCTTACGAACTGTTTATATTTTTTGCCAGAGTATATAATATATTATAAGGCCTCAACTATCAACTTAAGCTTTTGGTGGAGTTGATTCCTTAAATGGTATCAGAAGCTAACGTGACAAGAGCTCACAGATTCAAATCTCAACCACCCTCATTTAAAGTGGAATATTCAACACTTGTGCGTCAAACACTTCTACCCCAATGAGCTCTCGTTTGATGGGGTCTGTTAGAGTATATAACATATTATGAGTTCTCAATCATCAATTTAAGCTTTTGATTGAATAAATATACTTAAGATGGAAATAGTGCATCGTGTTTAAACACAAATAGGACATTTGGTAAAAATAGGAGGATAAAAATTGGGTAGAATTCATAAAATATTTTAACATAATGTAACAATTACTTAATGAGCTTGTTTGGTTGTCTTACAATTTTACAATTTTACAAAATATTTACCAAAGGTAAATACTTTTTAAGTTTTTATACATGATATTTATATTTTGTACATCAAAGATGTTAGAATGTATTAAATATTCATTTATTGTGTTTTGTGAATACGTGTTAGGTGGTGGTACGGGATCTTTCAACAAACATTTGGCAAAGAAACATGGAATCACAAAGGAAACTCATGCAGCAAGTGGCAGCGGGACCACAAGTGGAAGCGGACAACAATGGGCAACGGACTTCCCCGGCGGACCCGGAGGTACGCCTTTTAAATACAATCGTAATGAAATGATTGATGAATTTTCGAAATATGTAATTGGTGATGAGTTGCCTTTTAACCACGGTGAAAGCCAGAGATACGAATATTTTAATAGAAAATGTTTACAACCACAATATAGAGCAATCCCTAGGAATACCCTTAAAAGACGAACCATTAAATTATATGAATCAAAACGATATGAATTAGCACAAATGTTTAAATCTTTTACTGGTAGAGTTAGCTTAACAACCGACATTTGGTCAGCTCCCCCACATTTAGAGCCTTATATGTGTGTAACAGCACATTGAATAGACCGTAATTGGTGTATTCAAAATAGAATAATTGCATTTGAGTTAATGCCTGAAAAACATACGGGTGAAAACATAAAATATAGACTAATAGAAATATGTAGAGAATGGAACTTATTGGATAAGATATTTAGTTGTTCTACCGATAATGCATCCGCAAATATCAAATGCATCGAACTTTTATATAACGAACCCGCTTTTACTTGTATCCTAGGAGGTAGTTTGTTACATATACGTTGTTGTGCTCATATTGTTAATTTGTCTTGTCAAGTAGGTATTAAAAACCTAAGTGATTTATTAGGTCTCATTAGAGACATAGTGAAATGGCTTAGATTAGGACAAGTAAAAAGAAGATATAAACAGTTATGTGACCAATATGAACTAAAAAAAGTATATTGGGCTTTAGACACTCCTACACGTTGGGGTTCGACCCATGAGTTATTAAAGAAGGCGATTGCTTATCGTCCGGTTATAACTCAATTGTATAGTGAGTTTACGGATAGCCGTATAAGTGATGAACCTTGGGAACTAGCGATAGGCGTACAAAAAATATTAGAAGCGTATGACCACGCAACTAAGATTTTTTCATATGTTTACCAACCAAACATTCACTTAGTGATAAGTGAATGTGTTACTATTTTTTATCATCTTCTTACATATTCTCATGATGATACTAACGTTTATTTAAAGCCGATTCTTGCAGAAATGATGGACAAGTGGAAGGCATATTTTACTGATTTCCCTTATATTTATGGTATTGCGACAATATTAGATCCGTGTTTTAGGACGGAAGCCCTAAGTAAAATTATAGGATTTTACTACCACGCATTAGATCGCCCGCCTACTGATGTACATAATTATGTAGGAAATTGTAAAAAGCTTTTAGCGGACCTTTACGATCGTTATTCTAGATTATATAACCCGAGTCGCGATACGTCTAGGCGTGCTAGCGTCTCGGCACGTCCCGATTATTATAATCCCATAATAGCTAACATAATTAGTCGAGATGATAGTTTTGTAGGATCATCTTCTTCCGCTTCATATTTAGAATTAGATAGTTATCTAAAATATCACTTTAAAATCGACCAAAGTAATTATGATATTTTAGAATGGTGGAAAGTAAAATCAATAAAATACCCAATATTATCGAGAATTGCAAAGGATATCCTTGCAATTCCAGCTTCTACTGTTGCGTCGGAGTCTGCTTTTAGTGCAGGTAAAAGAGTTTTGGACGAAAAGAGATCCCGTCTTGCTCCACATAGTATTCAAATATGTGTTTGCAAAAAACATTGGGATCAAGCGGAGGTCCGAATGCAAGGACTCAAGAACGATGATGATCAAGAGGAAGATGATCCATGGATGATGATGGATACGTCTGCATCATCGTCGGGAGGAGAGTCGGCGGAAGCATCCAACCAACCAAATGATGACGATGAAGAATAGGATCACAAATACGGAATATCGGACCACGACATTAAATATAAAAGGTACGAAAAAGAACTACGTGGGCTTTGATTCCTTCGGGATACGTAGGCAGCTTAGTATTTCTTCGGGATACTAGGTTCAAGTCCATTCTCTCCCCCTTTTTTTATTATTCATCTTTATCGTTGATTCGTTTCTTATTAATTTATTTTTTTGTTTTTTTTAGTAAATATTTTTAACGATTACAAGAATTGAATTTCGATAATAATCAAGTAATCGACGAAGTCGAAGGTACGTCCGCATTATTATAGTATTTTTATATTAAAATTAAAGGAAAAATAAGAATGGAACCGATGGTCCGACCCACCCGAACCGGGTATTGGAACCGCCGGAACCGCCTCATGAACCGCCAAGAAACCGTTTGGAACCGTCAACCGGAACCGGAAACATTCGGGTCAGGTTCCAAATAGAACCGGAACCGGGTGAAACCGGATGGAACCGAAACGGAACCGACCCAACCCGGACCGTGGCCATCACTAGATATTGTTTCCGAAAAAAGTTTATATGATAGTCAAAAAGTGAGCAAACACTAATCAAGTTGAAGACAAAGAAAGCACAAATAGGCGAGTGCAAAGAAGTTAGTGAGAAAGAGTGGGACCTCGGGGCCCGGTACTATTACTATTTGGTTGTTCAACAATATTATCTCCTTCTCAGGTTCTTCTTAACTCATTTCTCCCCAAAATGCTTACTATTGCTTCTGTTCCACTTTACCATCATTTTTTCTAATCATATGTGCAACAATTAAACACAGGGAAAATTGTTTGATTATTGCTCTATTCACCCAAAATAAATTTAATTATTGATTATTTTAAAATTAATTAACTTTTTCAGTATAATTATTAAAACTAAACCCAATTGTTATTTGTTCTTATTTAATAAATATATCTAATAGGTATGTTTTTTTTTTAAAAAAAAACAATAAATGAGCTTTTTTAGCAGATTAAGCAAAAGTTACTTTATTTTTTACAATTTTCCTAAAAATATACTTCCTTCAATTCATCACTAACGTCTTATTTGCATTTTGGACACTATTTATTTCTTAATCTTTATTTGTACTTCTTTCGTTCTCTAATGTTCTTTCCATTTAAAAATATTCCATCATACGGAGAGAGAAATTTAATTTATATTTTCGACACATATTTAGAAGATAAAATATATCTATGTGAGATCTCGTTAGATTTGTCTTAATGTATACTTTTTTATTATGTATTTTTTATAATTTTTTATTAAAAAAAAATTAAGAGACATAGAGATTTAAAATTTACATTAGAAACTGTGTAAAAAGTCAATGAGAAGAACAAAAAAAAAACAAAGGGAGTAGTATTTTACTAGTACTATTCGTCTATAAGTTAAAACGTGGTCAAGTAAGATCTTGTTTGATTCGTCTCAATTCAAAGATTATTTATATCAACTTTCTACAATTTTTAATAATGCGTAATTAGAGATATTAAATATTGAATAAGTGCATTGGATAAAGCGCATCAAACAAATGAGAGTATAATATATAGTGTATTGGAGGGATTACCATGTTAACATATTTTTATGTCTTCTCTCTACTTTTTATATACGTTGTTATATAATTGTTAGAAAATAATTATTGATTATTAGTTAACGAAATTTGTATTTTCTTTGAAATTCAACGGTAAGTCAAAAGGGATCCTGTTTAACATAGATTTACAATCCACAGCTAATATATGGATGAAGGTTTAATTTCTTTACCATTTGTTCAAACATTTTACTAAGTCCTATAAAATCGGATCAATGATTTAAATTAAAATTACATTTAACAACATTTGATTAAAGTAATGGTAGACATTAAGCTAACACTTTAACGCATTATGTTATCGCTTAACAAATTTGAAACAAATTATATTCAAAATAAATTACAACATAACAATTCTTTTAGAGGGGCTATAGTTAGAGACATTACGTAAATTAAGGGTCAATTGATAATTTGGATTGGATATACGGTCTTTAAAACCGGATAATAGATTCGGATCCAGATCAGGGTATTCGCAAAACTGGATGAACAAATATCAGATTTTTCAATTCCCTTATATACTGTTTGAAAACAAGTATTTTATTTTAAATTATTGATTTCAATTATGAAATAATAAATGAAGAATTTGAGAATGACAAGATTTGGTAGTCATTCTCAAATTCTCAACTTTAATAATTACTTTAAAAATAATGGGGAATTTGATCCAAATCAAAATTTAAGAATTTTCGATTTACCAAACACTAAATTTAAGTGAATTATAAATTTCTAAATGAAATCATTGTCTTTAAACATGACAATAAATAACTTTATTACGGGCCTGAAGGGACTAGGTTGTTTATTGGATGAAATGGCGAATAC
Organism: Amaranthus hypochondriacus; assembly: GCA_000753965.2. NCBI lineage: Eukaryota > Viridiplantae > Streptophyta > Magnoliopsida > Caryophyllales > Amaranthaceae > Amaranthus > Amaranthus hypochondriacus. The sequence goes on from CM025923.1 coordinate 21,826,064, forward strand.
ATTCTGTTCGGTTAACTTCGTGATTAAAGTTAAGGATGTAATTTTGATTTTTTGTTTTTTTTCAAAAACAAATCAAGTTTCTGTTAGAGTATATAACTTATCCTGAGGCTTCAACTATCAATTTAAGCTTTTGGATGAGTTGATTCCTTGCTGATAATTGAACCCCCAGGATGCCCCAGGATATGTTATATACTCTAACAGTTTCCCTTTTATCCTCAACTTGATTGAATGCAGCATACACATCTGGGCAGCTTAGACAATCCGCCCGTGATTAATGTGAGTAATTGAGTAAAAATAAATAAGAAGTCTTGTAAGAGACCGCATTAATGTGAGACTAATAGTTTAACTGCCGGTCTTGGGCCGAGACCGTCTCATTCTGAGACGAGTCCCAGCCCACCTTTCTCTCTTTGATTCCATCTTCTGGGCATTTTTCAATTCTAATCATAAAAGTATCAGTTTTGACCTTACAGATATCAATTTCAATTTAATCATATCTGTATGAACTACATTAATCATGAAACTGAATACTATAAAATGAGAATTGAATAAATTAACAATGAAACTGAATACTATAAAAACTGAATACCTGTATGAACTACATTAATCATGAAACTGAATAGTATAAAATGAAAATTGAATAAATTAACAATGAAACTGAATATTATAAAAACTGAATACAAACACTATACAATGCAACAATTGATGAAGAAGCAATGGTAACCACTGCCCACCTACAGGCTTGGAACCCCCTAGAATTTCCACACTTACATGGAGACAAAGCATAAGACGTAAGTTTTACAATCTTGTCTTAAAGTCACAAAGCAATGAAGAAGCAAGGAAGGTAGTACAAACACTATACAATGCAACAATTGATGAAGTTAATAAGATAATTGAAAAGGATAGTAATGAAATTGAAGATGGGGCAGAAAATTCACAAGCATCAACAGCATTGAATAACATGAATTATGCTTAAAATCTTGCGCAATGAAGAATTGAACAATTTAATAATGAAACTGAACAATTTAATGAAAAAATTGATTACACTTTGTATGAACTACGTTAATGTAATTCAATATACATATTCTAAACTTGAATGCAAAATTGAGCAAAGCAAGAGCAAAATTGATATCTTTAAGTTCAAAATTGATACCTTTAAGGTCCAAATTGAAATTTTTCCAGAAAAATGAAAAAAACAAGAAAAACGAAATTTGAAGGGCAAAGCACGCGCGTGCAACACACGCGCCTATCATTGGGCCGGCCCATCTCCCGTCTCATAATGAGACTGTCTCGGCCAAGTTTTAGTGATCGACTCAATTATAATTTTTTGCAATATGTAATTGATTTATGGTTCTAATTGATACCTTTTAAAGTCAATATTGATTTTTTTAAAGTTATAACTGATCATTTAATTGATCACTTTATATACAATTAATTACTTTAAAGGCTAAATTGATTACTTTAACGTTGAAATTAAAGACTTTAAAAAAATTTATCAATTTAAGATTATAAACTCGTAAGTAGAAATTAATCATTTTAATGTCAGAATTGATCACTTTAAAGTCAAATTGAAATTCTATATTTTAATTTATACATTTAATGTTTATTTTAAAAAGTTGAAGTTGATTACTTTAATATCATGATCTGATAACTTTAAAGTCAATTTTTTTTTAAAATTTTTTTTGAATTTGGACCAAACCATTAGTACTCGCCTTATAATGAGTGAGTTTGTAGTTGTGAGTTTTTGCGAATCATCGAAAAAGAGAAATGTGTGAATTAGATAGTGGAAGAGAAAGATAAGTCAATACACATCCATAAAAAAATGTTTGTAGAAGAGAAAGTAATTAGTAGTATTTATTGCTTCAGATTCAAGAAGTTATGATATATGTTTAATAAAACTATCATAGAAGATGGTCAAATGTTATAAGTTTTAAAATTAGGGCCGGGGGAGTATAATTACTGTTTATTTATTATGTTATTGTTATATTGAAAATTTTGTTCAACAACTTACTATTTGAACGCGCTACAAGTCTTAGCTTCTATTAATTAACATCACAGGTACAGATCATATACTTAAGCTGCTTTGAAAGCTCCTTCAGTCAAGATAATACTGCTCATGCTGTACCAAGGCTTTATATATCTCAACTTACATTCTTGTTGTCGATTCAATTTTTCTATATTCTTTAATTTTTTTATTTTTTATTTTCTTTTTACATTTACTATAAAAAGAAAATTTTGTCAATTAACCAAAGGCGTTCACCAGTTATCATGATTATTTTAATTTTGCAATGAGAAATGAGTGTTATAGCATTAGTGACGTGACTGATTATTAAACTTGTTGGTTACTATAAAATGTAAAAGTATTTATTAGTTGTTAAAGTTTGTTACAACTCATTGTATTCCTTTAGCTTTAGTAATATCTACAGCTAAAGAAAGTGTATTGATCATATGAAAAATAATAACAAATTTCTCTTGTTCTATTTTCTCTTCTTGACTAATCGTTCCCTCATATCTGTCTAGAATAGAGTTCTTGTACGCTTGTAACAACTCTCAATAAGAGAAAGTTTATATTGGTATCACAACAGTGACTTGGGGCACATTCTTCCTAATTTTTCTAAGTTTCTTTAGGAGCATCATAACACAAACCTAGTGCCTTCAAATCAGTCGAAAAGAATTGGAAACATGGCACACAATCTTCAAGATTTACATTCTCAAATACAACCCATGTCAATCACATGGAGCAAATGCAGATCACAACGGGGTTATGATCCTAAAATTGTGTTTCCAAAGTTTGATGGTACAAAATCAAATGAATGGATCCGAAATTGCTGCAAATATTTTGATCTTTGTAAAATATCAGATGAATAGGAAGTTAATTTAGCTTCTTTGCATATGGTAATTAGAAAAGCAGCGGTGTGGGTATTTAGCTTCTTGACTGTAAAACCCATGATAAATTGGATGAAATTTACTGCTGCAGTAAAAGCTAAAATTTAAAGATGAGATTCTTGAAACAACTATTAACAAATTCTTGAAATTAAATCAAACAAATAGTTTGGAAGATTACATTGATGCTTTTGAATATGACAAATCTTTGATGGAAATGCATGGGTATGAACTCTGTTCAAAATTCTTGTTAGATATTTTTGTTAATGGCTTGTTACCTCATTTTAAACCCTTTGTGAAAGCCTTTCAACCGAAAATTATTACTCAAACTGTGGAACATGCACGATTGCAATATGATGCCTTCAAATTAACACAGAATCATATACACCTACAAAAATTCAATCATGTTTCATCTAATTCTTTCAAACCTCCCTCAAAAAGTTCTTTACCACACTTATTGCCGACCCCTTTGGATAACAATGACAATATAACATTCTTTAATAAACAACCAACAAAAACATTTATGTTTTTATCCCAACAAAAATACGAGCAGATTAAATAGCTCGGGTCCTTTGTCTTCTTTGTGACAAGCCTTTTAGCGAAGGTCATAGTTGTGGATTTAAGGAACCACACTTGTTTGCCATAGAAGTTTTTGGTGAGGAAGAAAGTGATGAAGTAGAGATAGAAGAATGCAGTAATGCTGAGAAGAGATGGGTAGATGCTTGTATTTCTTTACAAGCACTAACTAGGGATAGAAGCCATAATACCACGAGAGTAGTAAGAATGTATGAAAGGAACTTTAAGGATATGTTAAAGACGTTTTCATCTATAATAAGGAAGTGCGCTTAAAAGGAATGGTTTCTCAAAGCCTTCAAGTAGTGGATCATGACGTGTGTTTGAACAAAGGAGGGACTGATATCCATTTTTGTACGATGCAAGTGCAACCAACATTGGAGGGACATGATGCAATATCCTAGTATCCCTATGGTAAGGGTGAAAGTGTTGGTGTTCAGACAGAAGGCCCACTACAAGAAATATAGTTTTGGGCATCGAAATAATCGATTTGTGGGCGTCACATAGCAAATTGTGGCATAAAATATGCTTAGGTCGTCACATTGACATGAACGAAGCACATAAGGTGTGTTTTAGGTCTCTAGGTCCCAAAACAGGCACAAGGCTAAGGATATATGAGTTCGCATAAAACCACAGATGTACACACTAAAAGCTTGCATGCTAGTTTCACTAGTCAACCATTTATTGAAAGCAAGGATGAAACATAAACTATACAACCTAAACAAGAACTATACAAACTAGATAAAAGAAAAACTAAACAAACTAAACATGCAAAAACTAAAACGAAAACTAAAACAATAGTTCACAATCATGCTGATCTATCGAGGTTTTGAAAGCGTAAGCACCCTCCCCCAAGCCAGCTTAAGAATGACGCCATTTTGATAACTAGTTTCTAAGCACGTCGTTAAACACTAAGAACCAACTCTATGCAAACAATATTTGTAACACCCTATTTCAACTATAACAAGTATAGAGGTAAGTCGGGGATCGAACCACAAGGACAAGGCTAGTAAGATTAAGGGCTAGGTGTAGGGAAATGTAGTGTGTGTATGAAAGGGTGTTAATGTAAACTATGAAAGCAATAAATAAAATAACGATAAGCAATAAGAGAAAAGTGGGGATGGTGAATATTGACCCGAGGTTGGTTCAAAGTTTTCATAGAGAGTTAGGGAGATCGAACGTAGATCAATCGAGACACTCAAGATATCGAGGGGAAGTTGGTGACATATAGCCATGCGAAAGACCCATAACCGCCCTATGTCTAATCAAGAGTGGCAAGACAAGATTCACATCGAATATCAATCAAATAATCAACAACAAACCTCAACCCTAACTTAACACATGAACAACAATCACCAAACCTAGGGTTTCACCAAACCAAAACCCCTAAAAGAACTACTTAATCATGGTGAGACTAACTACAATGAAGTGAATGAAATAAGACATGGAAGAAAGCATTAGGGCAAGAATAAAACCAACAAGAAACAAGAGTAAAACAATAAATCTAACTGTCAACTACTCTACCAAGCAAATAAGAGAGCAAAAACAAGATTGAAATGTAAATGAACAAGAAATAAAACAACAATCAAAGCAAGAGTAAAGAAAGCATTAAATGGTATAAATGAAAGATATTGAACACAACAAAGCAATAAAGAAAGATAAACTTACATAAACTTGAATGCTTGAATGAAAGGAAATGAAATTACAAGACTTGAAATGTAAAGGAAAGCATAAACTCTAATCTAGGGCAAAGGAATGTAAAGAGAAAGCAACAAAATGATGAACAAGTTTGGAGTGTTTCTCCTAAGCATGAATATGCCTAATACATTCAGATTTAGGGTATATATAGGCTGTACAAAATGGGGGGACAAAAACCCTAAAAATACTACGTGGCTAAGCTTGCGAAGAAAAAAGGTTGCATGAATTCGAGTGACCATTCGCTCGAATGGGTCAGACCATTCACCCAAGTGGGCCAGACTATTCGCTAGAATGGATGGACATTCGCCTGAATCTTGCACATTCGGGGTTTCCGGAGAGCATCAAAATGTGGGATTGGACTTCATATGCCATTCGCCCGAATGTAGGTCAGTTTGCTCGAATGAAGAGGAATTCGCCATTTCTAGTAGCTTGGGGCCTTAAACTTAGGTGAATCATGATCCATTCGCCCGAGCCTACCTCTCCTTCGACCGAATGGGGGTCGAGCAGCTCCTCTTCTCACTTGAAACGTATCTTTAAGATGCCGGAAGATCTTGGAACTATGCGAGGCTCTCGGTGATGACTTTGGATGCTCGAGAATGCTCCGAAACACGTATCTTTAAGATGCCGGAAGATCTTGGAACTATGCGAGGCTCTCGGTGATGACTTTGGATGCTCGAGAATGCTCCGAAACACGTGCCTCTTCTTCGATTATGATGTCTAAGCCTCAAACTCGATTTGTTTTACCTCAAAACCTTCGAAAATACCTAAAATGACAATAAAACACAACAGAGACAAGAGAAGGTGTAATCGTGTGTAAAACGTTTATTAAACCAATGCAAAACAACGAGACTTGACACTATAATGAGGATATAAATGTGCGCTAAATCGAGCACATCAGTCCTATGAGGTCACACATAGAAGTAATCGATAGAATATTATGTACACCAAGAACATAAGATGCTCATTAGACACTTATAGTATGAGGAGTTATACATAGATTGGATATATGTTTAATTGTGAATTAAAACATGTACATAGTCATCATAAGCTTGTTACTTGAAATTGTGAATTCGTTTATGTGTAATTGTGAATTAATTTTAACTATGAATTAATTTAGATTACTAGTAGAGGTTTAGTTTCATTTGGTTTTCATAACTGGTAATTTATGCATCATTGATTCCGAAAATTATTTAGTTTTTTCATTTGGTGTTATAAATTCTTTACGCTTTGAAACTATTAAAATGTAATATTGCTTTGATTAACCTATTACTTGATGTGATTAATTAACCGAGGATCATTGAAACTGTATTTTCTTAATGTGTTTTTTCCAATAGTATAATGATTATAAGATTAGTATATATCTTATTATATTTGTCAATTCACAAAAATAAGAGGAAAAAATGCAACAACAAACAGAGGTAAATGTACTTTTTGAATAAAAATGACGAATAATATACATAAGCGATTTCGTCTTCTTATTTTTGCAAAAATGTAGAATATTTCGATTCAACGGTTGAATTCCACAATTCGATTCTCAGAGCTGTTTGCGAAATAAGTTAGAATTACGATTTTAACAACCTTGTTTTCACTATGTTTCTTTCTAAATGACCAACATTTTGGTTTATATAATTGAGCAAACCTCTTTCTCTAGCATTATAGTACTCAATTACTTGTCTTATAAGATGAATTGCTTCTATTGTAGATCTACCTATCGTAAATCTAAATTGATTAAAGACTTTATAATTAAATGCATACTCTAATTTCCAATCTAGCAATTATTTTTCTTGAGAAGTAAAATGTTAGAACTCAAATAATAACTTTAAAATGAAACTCAATGTTTTATAATAAAGCTATACCAATCTATACTATTTACTAAAACAAAACACAGCTGACGTAAGCAACTCAAAAAATTGATGATGTCATTGAAGAAGGATGAATATAAGAATATTAAATGTTAATGATGTTTATAAGATAATTGATTTGACCATCATTAAAAACTTTAGTTGGAACGATAACATATACTATTAAAATTTGAAAAACAATGTAATAAAAAGTAGTATGTAATAATGATGCACAAATTATTATCTTTGATTTTTAATTTACAAATCATCATTTAATTATATTTATTTAAAATAAAAACATTCATTCATTTACAAATTAATTATATTATGTTTAATTATACTTTTAAAAAAATTCAGTCTAATGCTAATTATATTATAGATATAGTTTACTATGACCCACTGCTTTATCATTATTAGAATGATAACTATAAAAAAATTTTGAATTTCAATTTTTATGAATTTAGTATAGTGTGTATTAAAAAATAATTAAAATTAATGTAATATTAAGCCGGACCTATTCAAGTTATTTGTTTTTTACATCAAAACATCGCACGGGGATTATCTAGTTTTATAATAAAGCTATACAAATAACCTACATTATTAGTGTTCTTCAATATTGAATTTTCATTATAAATTAGGGTTGACTTTGAGGTTGGACCTTTTTGTCTACCACTGCTAAGTGAGGGACTCAATCTTCCATCATCCTCCCCATCCACGTTCAAAAATTTTTTGAGCTCAAACTTTGTTTAATTTTCTCTAAACTTTGTTAATCTTCTTTTTCTTTTTGTTCTTCTTCTTCTTCATCATTAGCTTCGTAGTTTGTTACCTTAATGACTTTATTTTATAACTTTTCATATCTTGCTTTCCTTTCGGGCTCAAGTATAAGGACTCCTTAACTGCAGTACTTTGGCCTTTGACTTGTACACATTTTAGTTTAAAAGCTTCTGGTAGGTCCAATTATTATAGCCTTCAAGATGCTGAAAGTGGGAGAATAGGAGGACAATCTTTATATTATCTCTTGTAAGTTTTCAACTGATCGTGCATAAATTAAGAGGGTGTTAAATTTCATGTTTATGGAACAAGATAATCAAAGAATGGAATGAATGAAAGCATAGGAGAGTAACAAGAGAGAGGGGGAAGAAGGAGAAAAGATTTTATTATTATTGTCTTAGTAACACTACAAGCATATGTAAACTATTTATACTAGTAATTACTACTATTTAATGTAAACAACGAAATTCCAACTATATATTCTAAGACCCCTTCTCAAACTGGAATGGGTGAAACAACCATGAAATTTTGAAACAGAGCTGAGTGAAGTGATGATGCTGAACTTGAGCTATCAACGAATCAGAAACTAACAATGGAGTGTCAACAGTAGTAGACAAAACTCGAAAAGTAGTAGACAAAGCTCCATAGGACCCATATCTCCTTGTGAAACCCAAAGCCTTAGAATCCATAACATAAACTACAAATATCAAAATCATAACAATCCCAACATGAACAACAAACGCAAGATCAACATCGAACCATGTCCATCAATACACCAACAGAGAAGAATGAATGGAAAATGAGGCAATGTGTTTAGTAGAGAAAAGAAACGGAAATAAAGAATTTATTTAGAATCTGTAAACCAGATGAAAGACCATCACGTACAAAGGATTCAAAATTGACCTCTTTGGGTTTGAAAATGGCCACTTGGGTCTGTAAAAATGAGCCTCAATAGGTCTCAATGAAAATTGATCACATAGGATCACAAAATTGACCTCTACGGGTCTTGAAAACGATCATCTATTGGGTCTGAATAACTGATTACAATCACTAGTGGAAAAAAAGCTATTGGCTGCTACTAATTGGCTGCGGTTTTAACCTATATGTAGCAAATATATCAAATCAAAAAAAAAACTCAATGGCTGCGGTTGGGTAGTTGTCCGCAGCCAATATCTAAAAATTCAAAAAAAAATTGAGTAATGGCTGCGGTTGTGTACATGTCCGCAGCCAATAAGTGGAATTTAAAAACCCATTTTGAAAATCCTATCAATGGCTGCGGTTGGCCCTTATGTCCGCAGCCAATAATGCTTAAAAAAAATCGCGCCTCTTAACGTATTAAAACCTAGCTACTGTTTCATTTCTTGCTCAATTGTTCTTCCCTGCTCACTTCTTCTTCTTCACTACTGTTCCATTATTAACCCACGAAATTGTTGTGCGAAAAACGTTCTTCTTCTTCTTGTCAAAAACGCCTCTTCTTCTTCTCATCATTTTTGTTGTTGCTTCTTCAAACCCACGAAATTGTTGGACTTCAAGCTTCATTGCTCATGAAAATTTGTTGTTGCTTCTTTTCTTCTTTATTATTAACCCACGAAATTCTTCTCTTCATTTTTTTTGTTGCTTCTTCTTCATTGCTCACTTGTTGCTTCTTCAACCCACACGAAAAAACCCACGAAATTGTTGTTGTTGCTTCTTCAACCCCACGAAAATTTGGGCTTAGTTCTTGTTGTTATTCAAGGTTTGATTTTAAAATTAAAGCTAATTTTAAGTTTTTCAATCTTTGTTGTGTTTTAGGACTTAGTTTTTTTATACTAATTTTGATTTGGTTTTTCATTGTATAGGTTACATAATCCCATACCCACAAAAATTCAAGGTATAATTTTTATTTTGATTTTGTTTGATATGTTTATTTGTTTATGTATTTGATGTTATTGTTATTTTGTCGAAAATTTTTTAAGTTTTACATTTTTTAAAGTTGTTCAAGTTCTTAATTTAAGTTCTTTAAGTTCTTTAATTTTTAAGTTTTACATTCTTTTCAAGTTGTTACATTTAGTTTGTTAATTATTTTTATATGTGTATTTTGTTTGTTAATTCAAAATGTATGTTGTTTACTTGTGTATATGTATGTAGTTTAATTAATTATGTATGTAATTTAATTTTATATATTATTTATGTATGAACAATCACTATATAGTTTACTTATTATGTATGGTTTGTTAATTATTAATATGAATGCTAATTGATTAGTTGTCCAAATTAATAAATTTGATTATATTTTTAGTGTTTTTATATGATGTTAGTATTAGTTGTTAGTATGATTGTTAATAATGTTATTAGAATAAACATAATTTGAACAATTTAAAAAAAGTTGTTTTTATTATTAGGGTTAAAACAATGTTGTATAATATGCATATTTTGATTACTTAATTTTGTGGTTAATTAAGGTTCGTTAAGTAAATATGTTAAAAAGTTGTTATTAGTTTTGTTTAGAATTAAAGATCGTTCTTGGATGTATGGAAGTATTGAATCGTCAGAATTTATTATCAATAAACATCATACTAACAACCATAATAACCCAATAATCTCATGTAAGAACAATGATCTCTATCATCAAACACCATCAAAAGATGTGAAATCTCATAAATACATGTGTTTCCAAGCTCATCCCGATGAAATATTGACCTCTTCATTCAAATAAACATATGTGTGTAAATCTCAATAAAGAACAAGAGAGAGGTCTCCTCAAACAAAGAATATGCATGATTAATCACTATATAAGCACGAAAGGATGAATGGAGAAATTTTATGAGCTGGATAAGATTGAATAAAGTCACACAAAACCAACAACCACTATCATAACCAAAGGCCCACAATCAGTGTAGCACACAACAACCCCACCATCACTAAGCTATCCTCTAGGTAAGAAGAAGGAACATTTGGCTCATGTGGAGGCTAAACAATGTGGCTACAAAAGAATAGGAAAAGGCAAAAACTTGGCTTAACCTAAAGTCAAATTACGTTCAGGGTAGGCTATTTGGCTATGTAGCTTAATTCTAGCGAACGTGTTATCATCCCTGGTCTTAAGAAAAGCCGACTACGCTGGATAAGAACTGACACAATACTTAGATCCCCTAACTAGCACTCAACATGTATGGAACTCGCAAGGAGTCCAAAAAGGCTCAATACTCACACGCTAGTCGAAATGCGCCTGTAAAGGTAGTCATCCAAGCCACCATCCAAGCAAACCTAGATCCCCCAAGCTATGTGGAAAACAGTCATACTTTAGGTCCCAAAACAGGCACAGGGCTAAGGAAATACGAGTTTGCCTAGGACCACAAATGTGCACAACAGAAGCTTGAATGCCAGTCTCACAACTTAACCATTTATTGAAAGCAAGGGTACAATCTAAACATGAACAAGCTAAACATGCGAAAAAATAAAAGAAAAACTAAACGAAAGTTACAATAATGCAAATCTTTCGAGGTTTTGAAAGCATAAGCGCATCCTTCCCAAGGCTAGCTCAAGATTCGTCTCGGCGATAGGGAAAGGCGAAAGAAAAACAAGAAGAGCGAAAGAAAACTAAGCAGATCATTAAGCAAACAAAACTAAACACCGGGTTATTTCTCGAAGGTACTTTTCTTAAACGTCGTTAAGTTCGAACCAGCTAACCGCCAACTCAAATAGAAAATGAAAAACTGGGAAAAGAAACCATAGCTGAGCTAGGAGCGGACTCACTCCTAGCATCACCATTGCCTCGCACATGGTGACCCAAAACTGTCCACCTAGCATCTCTTCCATGAATGAGGGGAGTGTAAGGATCTTTCACCATGTCTAGCACAACACAATCACATGGGATTACAACATTCCCCATTTGGATAGGAAGATCCTCAAATTCCCCACATGGAACTTTTACGCTTTGGTCGACAAGTTGGATAGATTTCTTTGATGGCTTGAGCTCAAAAGTGAGTTGCTTTGCAATACACATCGGCATGAAGCTAAGCAAGGCCCCTAACTCAGCAAGTGCTCCCTTGGGCTTATGGTTCCCAAGAGTGACGGGGAGCACGAAGGGTCCTCGAGCCTTTTTATATTTGGCCCAAGTGCCTTGGATGATGGCACTCACTTGCTCCGGTAGATTCACAACTTCACTTTCAAGCCTCCTATTGCTCCTCAAGAGAGTCTTCAAGTACTTGGCATATTAAGGCCTTTTCTCCATGGCCCTCTAAGAACGGGATTTTCATTTCCAATCGCTTCATATGCTCAAGGAACTTTTAAAACTTGGCCTGTAGTTGTCTCTTCACCGCTCTATAAGGGAAAGGTAGCGGTGGGGCATGTAGTCGCTCATAAGCCCTTCTCTTTTGGATCTCTTTCCATCTTTCTTCTTGATCCAACTTCTTCTTTTTCTCTTTTTTCTTCATCAACTTCATCTTTTCTCTCATTAACTTCTTTCTTCTTCTCAAATACTTCTCCAAGAACCTTATTCTCTTCCTTCCCCCCAAGCTCATCCTAATGCTCATCATTCATTTGTTGGTCATTACCTATTGAAGAACCTTCACCCCAAATCATCCCTTGGAGCTTAAACCGGACCCGGATAAGAAGTAGCCGATCTAAGGAAGATCGCCTTGCATGTGTGATGGTTGGGAATTTGGGATTAGGTGGTGGGGTATTGGGTGGTGGAGGTTGGTTGGATGAGTTTGGTTAAGGGTTGGATGGGAATAGCGTTGGTGCAGTTGGTTAGGCGAGTTGTACAAGTTGGGTCTCATGGTGCCTTTGTTGAGCTTGAAGTTGTGCCATTTGAGCAATCAAGGTTTGATTGATTTGGGCAAGGGTACTCATTTGGGTGGTCATGAAGTCGTGATTAGGAGCGGGGTTTGGAAGTGGTTGAGTGGTGGGATATGGTAGGTTGGGGTTAGGGCGTGGCACTTGAGGGTAAGGCCTATTTCCATTGGGCCTAGGAAAACTACCACCGACTTGATTATTATATGGAGCATGGTTGTTGTAGCCTTGGTTGAATTTTCCTTGACTATGGTTGGGATTGAAGGGAGGTCGGGAGGTCGGGAGGACGAGTTATTGAATAGGCTATATTGAGTGTACCCTTGTCCTTGGTTCCCATAACCCATTGCAGCTACACAATCGGAATTAAACTCGTACCCATCAAAGTTCGTCGCTGGGGCCCACTCTATAGTACATCCCCCATATTCTATCGATGCCACGTGCTCCGGATTCAAACCCCCACAATAAGATGTGTCATGATTGGTACCCCGACAAATACGACATTAGAAGGACTTGGCTTCATTTGCGGCGGACACATTAGAACTTCCTTGGGCTAACTTAAGCTTAGACAATTTATTATCCATAATTACTTCAATTTTCGCTCTGATCGAATCTAGATTAGCGTCGTCGATCATACCCTTTTGTTGCCTACTAATCTTCGCTCCACCCCAGGTACTATTCTTTGCTACATCTTCAATCATGGCCTTTACTTGGTTGCATGGGATTTTGGAAAGTTGCCCACCAACTGCGGAGTCTAGTAGTGCCTTGGTCGAATCATTAAGCCCATCGTAGAAGAAGGTGTTCAAATGGTTCTCCCCATACTCATGATGGAGGCATGCTCGGATCATACCCTTGAATCTACTCTAAGCGGCACTAAGGTTCTCATCATACTCTTGAGTGCAAGACGCGATTTTCTTTCGCCAATCTTGCGTTCGAACCGTAGGTTAGAACCGTTAGAGGAACGTCGTTCTAAGTTGAGCCCATGTTGTGATGGAGTTGGGCTCTAAGAACTTGTACCAATCTTTGGCGTCCCTCGCCAAACCTATATGAAAGAGGCATATCTTGACGTAATCCGGGTTGTCGGGGCATGGAGGAATGAGCTTGCAAATGTCCGAGAATGTCACCAAATGTAGAAGAGGACACTCATTTCTCAAACCGCAAAATGAAACTTCGTTAACCATTCGTGTCTATTGTGGGCAAATGTGGAAGTTCGGTGGGGCATCCGATAGCACCACGCCCCCTTGAAACTCTCTAGAGCCAAGGGTCCCAAATTGACCAAAAAGTGGTTGATTGTCGGCCATTGGAGGAGGAGGATTTGGTATAGACGGTAGACGTTGAATGGGAGGAGGAGAACGTCTAGTGACCCTTTGTATCTCAGGATTGTAGGGAACAAGTTGTAGCTGTGATCTCCATGTGCTATAGCTCATGCAAAGAACACTAGAAACCAAGCGTAAACACTGACAAGCAAGATTATTTTAACAAGAACTCAAAGAAAACTAAAATGAACTACATCAAGCACAAACCTAACTAAAATGCCTTGTCCCCGGCAACGACGCCATTTTGATAGCCGGTTTCTAGCATGTCGTTAAACGTTAAAAACAAGCTATGCAAACTATATTTGTAATCACCCTATATGCTACTACAACTAATGTAGCGGTAAGAAGGGGGTCGAACCACAGAGAAAAGGCTAAGCAAGGTTAAGGGCTAGGTGTAGAGAAGGTAAAATGGTGTGAATGAAGGGTGTTTAAACTACACTAAGAAAACAATAAACAAGATGAAGATAAGCAATATGAAACAAACGGGGATGGTGAGGATCGAGACACTCTAGATAGCGAGGGGAAGTTGGTGACATATAGCCATGCGAACGACCCATAATCGCCCTATATCTCATCACGAGTGGCAGGACAAGATTCACATCGAATATCAATCAAACAATCCACAACAAACCTCAAGCTGATCTTGTATATGAACAACATTTACCAAACCTAGGGTTTCACCAAACCAAAACCCCTAAGAGAACAACTCTCTCACGGTGAGACTAAATATAACTAAGAGAATGGAATAAGACATGGAAATAAGCATTCTGGCAAGAAGAAAACTAACAATAAACAAGAACAAAGCAATAAATCTAACTATCAACTAAACTACAAAGCCATAAGAGGAGCAAGAACAAGATTTGAAGGCAAATGAACAATAAATCAACCAACACTCAAAATAAGAACCAAGAAAACATTAAATGGCATAAATGAAAGGTATTGAAGACGATAACGCAATAAGAGAAGGTAAACTTACATAAACATGAATGCTTGAAAGAAACGAAAGTGAAATACAATACTTGAAAGTAAATGAGAACGCATAAACTCTAATCTAGGGCATGAAATTGAGATGGAAAGCAATAAAATGTTGTTCTAAGATGAGAGGGTTTCTCCCAGAGTAGGCATGACCCTTACAATTAGAGTAAAGGGCTTATATAGGGTGTAAAAATGTGGGCACAAAAGCCCTAAAAGATCCAACATGGAATAAGCTTGCAAAGAAAAACACTATGCTGGGTTTAAAGCCCATTCGACCAAACCTGCTAGGCCATTCGACCGAATCAGCCACATTCGACCGAATGTGATCAAATTCGGTATTTCCAGAGGGTCTTCAAAGCTGTAGGTTGGTCTTCATATGCCATTCGCCCGAAGCCAAGCATGCATTCGCTCGAATCCTATGGATTCGCCCGATTTGAGGTAGAATTTGCCATTTCCAGAGACTTTGAGCTGATTTCCTTGAGCCAATGCATCCATTTGATCGAACCTATGCTGCATTTGACCGAATAGAGGTCGAGCAGCCCTATCCCTCACTCCAAATGTGTGTTTGAGGTGACGAAAGATCTTGGAACCTTGCGAGGTGCTCGGGGATGACTCGGAATGCTTGGAAATGCTTTGAAACACGTGCCTCTTCTTCGACTTTGATCTCTGAGCCTCAAACTCAATCCGTTTCACCTCGAAACCTCCGAAAACACCTGAAATAACCTCAAAACACTGTGGAGACAAGAGCAAGGTAAAATCGAGTGTAAAGCATATAAAATCAATGAGAAACGACGAGACTCAACATCAAAGAGGGGACATAAATGTGCTTTACATCGAGCACATCAATCCTGCAGATGGCTTCACATGGAAACGTTTTGATGATGATATCAAGAATTTTCTTCAGACCCTCGTAGTGTTTGTCTTGGCCTTGTAAGCGATGGGTTCAATCGATATCGTTGGATGAACACTACTTATAGTACATGGCCTGTGGGGTTGATACCTTATAATCTTCCACCATGGTTATGTATGAAATAATATTTCTTCATCTTGTCCATGATTATTCTAGGAAAATTGAGTCTTGGAAATGACATTGATGTTTATGTGCAACCATTGGTGCATGAATTAAAACTTTTGTGGAGTGGGATTGATGCTTATGATGCTTGTACTCGCAACAAATTCAAACTCCGAGCGACTTTGCTATGGACCATAAATGATTTTCCAGCATATGCAATGTTATCTGGTTTGACCACTAAAGGCTACAAAGCATGTCTATATCGCACACATTTGACACCTTGTCAAAGATTTGGGGGAAGGATTTGCTGTGTTGGTCATCGAAAATGATTACCTATGAATCACCCGTATAGATTTGATTGTGAGAGATTTGATGGATATGAAGAGCGTAGAAAAGCTCCGACACGTCCATCCGAGACTGAGATTTTGAGAGAACAAGAAAAAGTTAGATACGTGTATGGAAAGGCAAGAAACGCATTGAATAAGAAAAAGAAAAGGAAGAGCAGACAAATAGAAAATGAAGGTGAAGAAGACGGTGATACTGACGTAAATGTTTTTGGAACTAAGAGAAGCATTTTTTTTGATTTGGAATATTGGGAACATAATCTTTTACGACATAATCCTGACGTTATGCACGTTGAAAAGAATGTGTGTGACAATATTTTAGGGACTATGCTAAACATGGACAAAAGTTGAGATGATGTCAATGGTAGGGATACTCTTGAACAGTTGGGCATAAAGAGAGATCTTTGGCTCAAACGCAACTCCAAAGGAGAGTTGTCGATGCCAGATGCTTCGTATTCTATGAATCAAAAAGAAATACAAAGGTTTCTGAGAGTGGTGCGTAAAATCAATGTTCCCGATGGATATAGTTCTAACCTTTCTTCATGTGTCAAATTGCAAAAAAGAAAGTTGGTTAATCTTAAGAGTCATGACAACCATGTGTTTATGCAAGATATCCTTCCAGTTCTTTTAAGTGCATCTAACTCTACTAAAGTGATTAATTTGCTAACCAACTTGTCTTCCTCTTTTAAATCTTTGTGTTCCAATTCTCTACATTTGAATAAGTGGGACGAACTTCAACAAAGGATTATTTTAATCCTTTGTGAAATGGGAATAGAGTTTCTCCCTCCATTTTTCACAAGTATGGTTCATTTACTGATTCACTTGGTGGAAGAGGTGAGACTCGGGGGACCGGTACAGTATAGATGGATGTATCCAATTGAGAGGTAAACATCTTATAATTTTCACGAGTAAAAATTTAATGAATCCTTTTATATAATAAATATAAACATTTTTTTGTAAGGTACTTGTCCCATTTGAAATCGCATGTAACTAACAAAGCTCAACTAGAAGGATCAATTGCTAAAGGCTATGTATTGGAGGAGACACTCACATTTTGTTCAAGATTTCTTGAAGGTGTTAAGACTCTTTTCAATAGACCCCCAAGAATCTATGATAATTCTTCATGTTTGTCTTGATGAAAAAAGTTAAAAACGAGTCCATCGTTATGTTTTACTTCACACAGAGGAGATGAATGGCGTTTTAGAGTAAGTTATATGTTTTATTTGAAATTGAAGTTTTTCTAACAATAATGCAATAACATAATATAAATGCTTTCTTTAAAGTGAATCTTTACAACAAAAGCGGTAAATGAATAACATACGAGATGCTAGCAACTGTTCCATTTGACGAAATGAAAAATGTTGCAACAATAGGTAATTTTGATAATCTTGTTTTAAATACTTTAAAGTTACAACTCTTTCCAAACATTATTTAATTTCATTTTCCTCTTTACCATTTATGCTAATATTTTGATGATTATTATTTAAATTCATGATTTATCTTGTTAGATGAAAATAAAACACAAGGGATTGCTTATTGTACCATTCAACCCCATGTTGTATGGAATGAGACAAACATTAGATACGTTGTCAAGTTCAATTCTTCAAACCAACCAATTGGAAAAGGTGGTGATGTACTCACAAGTTTCCTTGGGCATATTGCAACGCGAGAAGCATTTTGTCCGATAGATTTGAAGAATTGGCACAAGTTGAGGAACTCGTCCAAAGTCGACAGTCTTGATATTGTTCTGGTAGCTATTTGATTATGTAATCAATTTTTTAATTAATTATCAAAAGAAGATAATTATGATAAATATCCTTCTAGAGTCAAAAAACTCAGTTGGGAAGCTTTGGTCGATTATTGGTTTTCACCAGATTTTCGGGTTATATTTAAGTAAAAACCAAATTTAGTTAAGTAACAAATTTTAAGCATGTGAATTGTAATTCATGATCATTTTTATCTTATCAATTATAAATACTTAACTATTGGAAAACAAGCTCGCGAAGCCTTAGGTCATGGTCATAGAAGTGTTCCCACAACCTTTGTTTATCAAAGAGTTCAATTAGTATGCTACTTTTCTTCATAATTATAAAACAATTTATTTTCTTCATAATTTTGCTGGTTTTTAAACTATGTATCTAAAGTTGTAGGAAAAAGAAAAAGGAACTTTCAGTCAGTTGGAATTTTATGAAAGAGTTTATTCTAAAAAGGACAGGAGCTTCAAAGTAGGCACGCTCTCGTAGCAATTAATCGTATAATATTAACTCAAGATGTCTTTTAGCATAAACCAAATTAGAATATTAAAATGTTATTACTTTACCTAATTCTTTACTATTTGTTTACAGGATAAGGCAAAGAATCAAGTAAATAAATCCCTTGCTTGTTCTTCCAAGTCTCAAGTTGAGATCGAGAACTCTGTTTTTGATGAACTTATGTACGGAGGCAAATCTCCAAAACGTCTTTTAAATCATGGATTTCGGGTGAAGAAAAGTGATATTTATGGAGTTCAAAGTTCGGTTGTTCATGGAAGGCGTGATCACGTCAACATGCTCGCTGCCGAAATTGTTAACTTGGAATCTAAATTAAAATCAGTCAGTGAGGAAAATGAGACTCTTTCATCCAAAGTTGACGAAACTAGTCAAAACCTCAAGATGATTGCTTCCAACACGAAAAATATTTTAAGAGCTATTCGTGATGGAAAAGCTTCATTGGAAATGAAACGTTCCCGCATATCCCTTTCAACCAGAACGAAAACTTATTTTGTAAAATTTCCCACAAAAACCTGCGTATCCCTTTCAACCCAACAGAATGAAAACTAACTGCTCGATTCGTACGGCTCCTACATTATTCCCTTGCATTGGCACTTGTACGCCTGTACGCCTTTCAACCCACCAGAACAAAACCCAGCGTATCCCTTTCAACCCACCAAAACCCAGCGTATCTCAATTTTGCCTTTCACCCATACGCCTCCTTCATTATTCCCTTGCACCGGCCATAATTCATCCCGTGGTCTGCGTCTCCTCCCGCCACTAATTCTTCGTCGTCTGCGTTGTATCCTCCGAGCGTAATCTGTGATAAGTAAATTTTCGTCTTTAATCTCTTCATACGAATTCATATTGTTTTAATTTGCTGTTTTTCGGTGATAAGTGATAAGTAAACTATACATCAACTTTCGTCTTTAATTTGCTGTTTTAATTTGCACCGCAAACTATACGAATTTGCTGTTTTAATTTGCACCATAATCTGTGATAAGTAAACTATACATCAATTTCCGTCTTTAACTATACGAATTCATAACTATACTTCAATTTCCGTCTGTAGTTATGCTTTGGATTTTGCTTCAATGACCTAGTTTTAATTTGATGTTTTTCGAAAATTGATGTAGAGTTTCAGTTCTGTTGTTGCTTGTTGATTTGCTGATTCCTGCTGTACCCTTGAAATCGTATTTAATTTGAATCCAATATAGTTACAATTTTAATTTGAATATCAACTTTAATTTGGTATTCCATAATTTGAATATCTGAATTTGTTGTTATGGCTGCTGATGCTCAGGCATTGGAAATTCTCCTTATTCTGAATTTGAATATTAGCTTTAATTTGATATTCCTTAATTTGAATAACTTTTTATTTGATATTCTTGATAAACATGCTACAGTTGAATTGTTGTGCTGTGATGCTAGCATGGATTTGATTGTTGAACTAAGTAGATTGTCGTCGGGTGTAAGGATATTCATATTTTCTAGGAGATTTACTTTATGTGTATTAGTGTGGATTTCTATTGAGTTTGATTAATATGGTTATTCATGTGCACATCAGGTTTTATTCTACTCGATAATGGCTAACTTGAATTTGAACATTAGTAAGAAAGTTATTGCAATTATGAGATTTTAGGTATGTAGGATATGATGGTTATAGTGTCTGTTATAGTGCGTATTTAGGTTTTATTCTACTACATTTCATGGACATAATGACAAACTTAAGTTCAAAAATCTTAAAGAAGACAGTTAGTTCAATAGTGGGATTTTAGATGTGTGACAACGGGTGGCTAATGATTTTTATGCACACAAAATAGCCTGTTGTTGATGATCCAAAATATTTGAGATGCTTGTTTTTGACATGCTAGCTGTAAGGAATTACTTTCTTAACTAATTAATTTGTTTTGAAAGGCTAACTTAGGAGCCAAAATGAGTAGTTGGACCAACTTCTTACAGTCTAGTAATGAATATGCGAAAGGCATTCTAGATTATTTAGATCGAGCATTTTCTACGCAAGGCATTGGAGATCAAATAATTTGCCCATGTAAAGAGTGCTATCGCCATTTTTGGTATCGTAGAGATAAAGTGTACAATCACTTATTCGCAAATGGGATCATGTCAGGCACCGAAGGATGGCAGTGTGATGAGAATGACACATCTTCAACTAAAAATACTAATGTTGACAATTCACCCGCTTTTCTAGTTGACATGGAGCGTGTGATATATGACACTCATAGAGATGTGGCAACCATGTTTCCACGTGACCATGAAGGGGTTGGAGAGGAGGCCAATACAGAGGCTAAAAAGTTTTATAGGTTAGTAGAAGAGGGAAATGAAGAGCTATATCCTGGATGCAAAACATTTTCAAAACTTTCGTTCCTCATTCGCATGTTCCTTTTAAAGTGTAAACATGGGACAATGAACACTGCCTTTACAGATTATTTGCAATTATTTGGAGAAGCAGTACTAGATTCTAAATTGCCTAAATCTTATAATGAGGCAAAGAAAGTGTTGAAAGATTTAGGTCTTCACTATGATAAAATCCATGCATATCGTAATGATTCTATGCTTTTTTGGAAAAAGCATGAAGGGGCTACATCATGCCATGTGTGTCATGCCTCAAGATGGAAAGATAAAGAGAATGAACAATTAGAAGACATGAATAATTTTTCATCTAAGGATGCTCATTTAGTCCCTACAAAAGTTGTTTGGCATTTCTCTCTTAAGCCTAGGCTTGAAAGGCTGTATATGTGCTCCAAAACAGAAGACTTAATGAGGTGCCATCATGAAGAGAGGGTAAAAGATGATCTACTTCGACATCCTGCCGATGGTGAATCATGGAAACATTTTGATGAACAATACTCGGATTTTTTTGGTGGAGCACGCAATATTCGATTAGGACTTGCATGTGATGAATTTAATCCATTTAAAACTTTGAGCACGCAACACAATACATGGCCTGTTGTCTTGATCAATTATAATTTACCCCCATGGCTGTGTATGAAGTCTGAATTCCTGATGTTGTCTTTACTTATTCCCAGGCCCAACTCTTCTGGAAATGACATTGATGTCTACCTTCAACCATTGGTGGAAGAGCTCAAAGATCTATGGGAGAATAGATTGCACACCTATGATGCATAATAAAAGCAAATGTTCAAGATGCATGCAACTTTACAATCAACAACAAGTGACTTTCCAGGATACGCAATGTTGTCTGGTTGGAGCACTAAAGGAAAGTTTGCATGCTCTTATTGTCATTATGAAACTAATCACCGCTATTTGAATAATAGTAAGAAGTCAGTTTATAGAGGGAATTGTCGATGGTTGGATGCCAATCATCCTTGGCCGCATGATATAAAGTCTTTTGATGGGAAAAGGATGAGAGGATAGCTCCCGAACCTTTAACAGGTCTGAGATTGTTAGCTACTCCTTGGAGAAAGTCAGCAATCTTCTACACTCTACCATACTGGAAAGATTGCAAATGTTGTCATCATTTGGATGTCATGCATATAGAAAAAAACATTTGCGATAGTTTGCTGGGAACTTTGTTAGACATTACTGGAAAGTCTAAAGATCACCATAAAGCTCGATTAGATATGAAAGAAATGGGAATAAGAAAAGAATTGCATCCTTTGGAATCAGGTGATGATCGCTTTGTCTTGCTTCCTAAAGCATCATTTTCAATGACGAAGGAGGAAAAGAGAATATTATGCGGAGTTATAAAGAAGGCAAAGCTACCGCAAGGGTGTTCATCGAACCTTGCAAGGTGTGTGCAGGTGAAGGAGAGAAAAATTTTAGGGTATAAGAGTCATGATGCTCATATTATAATGCATCACTTACTTCCAGTTGCTGTTATAAAAACTCTACCAAAGCATGTGGCTATGCGTCTTATTATATTAAGTGCCTTTTTCAGATCAATATGTAATAGAGTTATCAATCCAAATGATTTGGATCGCCTTCAAACTGAGATTAGTGAGACTCTTTCTGATCTTGAAAGAATATTCCCACCATCTTTCTTTTATATCATGGTCACTTGCCCGTTCATTTAGTCAATGAAGTAAAGCTTGGTGGTCCAGTATGTGATTGGTGGATGTACCCGATTGAAAGGAATCTAGGAAAGTTGAAATATTATGTCAAAAATAGAAATCCTTCTGAAGCATCGATTGCAGAAGGTTACTTGACTGAAGAGTGTTTGGTATTCTGCTCTAGATATTTGAATGACGGAGAAAAGTTGCGATCGAACGGATCTAATCAATCTCATAAAACAGATGATAAATCTACAAATGAGGGGTCATCTTTATTCCTTATAACTGGTTATCCTCTTGGGAGGAAAAAGAAGGGAAAGAAAGGAAATGCATTCAGTCCAGATTCCAAGACAAGGACTCTGGCACATCGTTATGTATTGTTCAACTGTGAAGATGAACCAGTTCAATATTAGGCTTATAAATAATTTAATTATACTTACTTTTATTGTGATATACTAGGGAAATGAGAAGGTTGTGAAAAATCAGTCAAAAAACAAGCGGAATAGAAGGTGGAAGGAGGCTCAATAACATAGCAATGAATTAATGGATTGGTTTAAGGTGAAGATTGAGTCAGCTAATGTCTCATATCCAATTAAGTGGTTATCATTGGATCCTTCTATTATTGCTAGGAGATATGTTGGATATTTCTGTAATGGCTATAACTTCTACACCAAAGAGCATGATGAGAAATGCAAAACCCAAAATAGTGGAGTCTCATTGACTGCTTTGACTTCAAGCTTTGCAAGTAGCAAGGACTGTAATCCTGTTTTAGGTAAGGTCACTTATTACGGGGTTATAAAAAAAATTATTGAGTTAGATTATTGGGGTGCATTTAGTGCTTTATTCTTTGAGTTTGATTGGTTTCAAGTGGAAATAGACGACTACAGCCTCACTCGTGTAAATTTTAAGAAATTCATCTCCAAATATGACCCGTACGTGTTGGCATCACAAGTACATCAAGTATTCCACATTCAAGATGGCCTTGAAGAGGATTGGCATTATGTGAATCGAAAGTTGGTTAGAGATTTTTATTATGCTGAAGGGAAATCTAGAGACACATATGAAAGCAAAGTTCTTGAACCGGATGATGATATAAATTTTGCTCCTGTAAATGATGAAGATATAAGTTGGTGTAGAGGAGATGCTTGTGATAGGGTTCAAGTGCAACAAATCAACATTAGCAGTGATTTAAGTGTTGATACTTTTGATGATGATTCCGATATTGATGAGACAAATTGGGATTGGATGAAACCGTTAACTTAACTATTCGAATGATATGATATTAAATGGATAGACAATTTCTAGTTATATTTTTTTGCAAGATTTTTCAGAATTTTGAGTCGTGTTTGATATAATATCATGCAGATTAATTATGTAATTCTTTCTCTTATGTGTGTATTTCTTTCCGTTAGTGTTAATTATTTATGCTTTTTGAGTAGGATTTGATATAATATCATGCAGATTTGATGTTTTATATGCCTAACTTTTTATGTCATTGTCATTCTTATGGTAGTGGAGGAATCATCAAGCCTTTTCAAGTTAATTCAGGCAAAACAGGCTCTTGCAATTTTTAATTATTAATCATGAGTAGTTGAATACTGCTAAAGTAATGATTTGAATAATGAACATTGAGGGAAAAGAAATGAGCTTATCTTTCCAAACATGGGTTATTACTTCTATTTGTTATAGACCGAATGGCAATGGAGATTATTTAATATTTACTACCATACATTTTCCCCATAAAGTTATAGTTGACACTAGTATAAAGTAAAGGGCCATTGTGATTTGTTCAAATCCAATAAGACATCAAATTCGATTTTTGTTCAAATCAAGTAAGCTTTACTCATATGTATTCATATGACTTAGCTCTATATTTATCTGTTGTCCTCTTGTTGTCTGCTGCTCAATACTCCTATACTTAACAGTATAGGTGGGCTGTCATTCTTTTATTGTATATTCTCTTTTACAAACTTTTTTGCATTTTTTTGACGCTATTTTATGGTTGTACCAAAGATCGTCAATATGACATTATGAAAAACTAAGACAAAAGAGGATTGAAGAAAACCAACAAAGAATGAAGGTCTTAGGGATTAATACAATGGCTTATGAAGTAAATCAATTAATGAAGAGCTCAAAACATCCAAAGAAAAATAAGGTGCAATTGAAAAAGGTAGGTAAAGATCTCGATGATGATTATACACCAGGTGAAGATAGTGAGCAAAATCATTCAAATGAAGAAGATGAAAATGAGATTAGGAAAAGTAGTGCAAATTCATTGGTTCAAGCCAAGAAGGTGATTTCTTTATTTGATTAAACTTGTGAATTATAATAGTCTAACATTCTATTTTAATTAATTTAACTGATATCAACGTCGTTGTTTTTATTTTTTTTTTTTTTTGAAAGGAAAGAAGAAAACACTAAGAAGAAAAATCAGCGAATACAGATTCTGTCATCCAACTAAGATACGAAGCAAGCCATATACTCTCACAACTATTATTTGAGGCCCAATATGCGAGCCTGTGAGTTGCTTCGTTGCACTCCATAAAACAAAAGGAAAATCTAATGTTATTAAAAGAGTTACAAATCGTGTGAATATTGTTGATTATAACTTGGGCGTGAAGACCTCTAGCTCAGTCCTTTTTAAGAGCAGCAATGACCACAGAAGCATCGCCTTCGATGATGACGTCCTTCCATTGTTGTCGCTTAGCCAACTGGACAACCCATTCAGCTGCTCTACATTCAGCCATTTCTGCTGTAACATGAGGCCATTGAGTCTTAGAGGTAGTTAGGCAAACAGTGCCATCAGCATCCCGCGCAATAACACCCAATCCATAGCAATCTCGTTGAGTATTAATGGAGGCGTCGAAATTGAGTTTAGCCACTGTCCGGGCGAGCCCACTTCTCCTTCGTACGCGAAGCTCTCTTGGCTGTCAAGACGTTCCATCTTTGGTAGTCAAGCAAACCGTTTGTCACCCTTTTGACACAAATCTCCGGGGAGGTATAGATCTTTTCAAAGCACAACTCGTTCCTTGCGTACAAAATCTGCCATAAAAACACTGTTAGAAGCTCAGCATTATGAAGATTATTATTATGTAAAAAATCAGAAATCCAAGTTCTTATATCGGGGGCATCTCTATTATAAATCATATTGGGAGCAACACTCCAAAATTGACGAGCCCACGAGCATTCTTTGAAGACATGAGTCGCCGACTCATTCGCACCACATCTAGGACACCTGCCAAGATCCAAAACACCCTTTCTTTGGAGGTTCTTGTTGTGCGGGATGATATCCCAAATAGCACGCCAAAGAAAGATTTTTGCTTTCGACGGAATGTTCAAATGCCACATCTTTTTCCACATAGGATCAGGACCAGAGGAGCAAGAAGCCGAGTCGATCCTTGCCATAGCTATTCTATACGCCTCCTTCACTTTAAACGCCCCTTCATTGTTACCATACCATACGTGCTCATCTATCACACTGTTCTTGCTAATAGGGACACTTAGAATAGGTGCCGTGTCAACCGGTAGAAATAATGAGCTAACCATCTTTTTATTCCAAGACATAGTATCCTGATCAAAGAGTTCATGGACTTTAGCATTCGGAGATAAGAAGGAACAAGGAGTAGCAATCTTCCCCGTGCCCCCTCCACCAAGCCAAGCATCCTTCAAAATAGCCACCAATAAGCGATTACCGATCCTCCAACGGGTGGCTCTCTCTAAAACAACTCTAGAGCCCCATATACTACGCCAAGCATAACTTGGTTTATATCCGAGCTTAGTATCCCAAATATTAGAGTTCAGAAAATACCGACACTTCAAAGTTCGGGCAAGTAACGTATTCGGATGTAAATGGACCCGCCACAGCAGCTTTGCAAGCAAGGTTGAATTGAAGTTTTCGAGATCCCGAAAACCCATGCCGCCTTCCTCCTAAGGCTTACACATGAACTTCCAAGATTTCTAAGGAATACCACGAGCTGTTCCAGAGCCCCACCAAAAACTCCTAATGATACACTCAACTTCTTTAAAGAAAGCCGTAGGGAGTTTGAAACAACTCATCGCATAGATTGGGATAGAATTAACCACCGATTTGATCAAAATTTCTTTTCCTGCTCAGGAAAAAAGCCTTGCCTTCCACCCTTGGAGTTATTTCCAGATACGATCACGAAGGCCGGTGAAGGAAATCTTTTTTGACCGGTCAAAGATCGTAGGGAGACCTAAGTACCTATCATGACTCCAGACCTCAACCATGCCCAGACAAAGCCGAATAGAATTCCTAATACAACTATTCAAACCCTTACTAAACGAAATAGCACTTTTATCCAGATTAATTTTTTGGCCAGATAAATGTTCGTAATTTTGGAGAATAATTCGAATAGTAGTAGCACTCTCAACATTAGCTTGAGTGAAAAGAAGGCTGTCGTCTGCGAAAAAGAGATGAGACAAGCTAGGCGCGCCTCTAACAATAGAAATACCCTAGAGCATCTTCTCATTGTGAGCCTTTTTTAATAAGCCTCCCGAAATCTTCAGCGCATAGAAGAAAAAGTAAGGGACAAGGGGTCGCCTTGGCGCAACCCCCTCTGAGGGGCGATCCTGGTCGTAGGCTGTGCATTCACAAGGAACACATAAGAGACGGAGGAAACACAAGTCATCACCCTATCAAGTATCAACCCATTGAGCCGGAAATCCTATTTTCATCATGATGGCGTGCAGATAATCCCATTCAATTCTGTCGTAGGCCTTGCTCATATCGAGCTTGAGCGCCATATACCCTCTTCGCTTTGCTTGTTTATGCTTCCTGAAATGAAACAATTCGGACGATAAGAGAATATTATTAGTAATGAGCCTGCCCGGGACAAATGCACTTTGGTGCTCATCGATAAGAGTGGGAAGGATCTGCTTAAGCCGATTTGTTAAAACCTTTGAAATGATTTTGTACGACACATTGCAAAGACTAATGGGTCCCAAATCTTTCATGTGAACCGCCTTACAAACCTTCAGGATAAGGACGACCAAAGTATGATTTAGATCAGCCGGAATGTGGCCACAATTGAGAAAACCAAGAACAAGATCGCAAATCTCATCGCCCACAACCTCCCATACTTCTTATAGAACATGGAACGCAAACCTTCGGGGCCCGGTGATTTAAACGGGTGCATTTCCCTCAGCGCATACACAATGTCATCCTTATGATACGATTTATTTAACACCTTAAGCATGGAGTCATCAACTCGACACTCAATGATATCCAACTGATGACCTTGAATAGGCTCTCTCGAAGTGGAAAAAAGATCTTTATAAAAATCTACGATCACGGTGTGAATCGCCTCTATAGAGGTTTGAGGGTTACCATCCTTTTCATGAAGCAGCTTAATATTATGTAAAGGTAAGTACCATTCCTAACCACCTTGGTCTCCACGTCGTTGTTTTTAAGGTCTTTCCTTTGAGAGAAAGTTCCACGGCGAGTCAGCAAATCAATAAAAAATGACTCTCAAAGCCGGTTCTATAAGGGCGAGTTCCATCACATGATAATGTTCTTGATGATGTGTATGCACTCGTTGAAGATATTGAGCAGAATCATTCCAACAAAGAAAATGCACATGAGAACTGGAAAAGTAGTGCAAATTCATTGCTTCACACCAAGAAGGTGATTTCTTATTTGATTGCTTCTGTTGAATTATAATAGGTTACGTTCTTGATTATTAATTAACATATATCAATGTCATTTTTTTCAAGGTTTTTTCTTTGAGAGAAATTTCCATGGCGAGTCACCAAAGCAATCAAAAACGACTCTCAAAGTTAGTTTCACAAGGGAGAGTTCCACCACAAGGTTAAGCGCAATGTGAGGTTCGAGTAAAAGAGAAACAAGGTATTGAAAGAAAGACCGGTCAAGTTAAATCAATAGTTTCTGCAGCCTCAATTAGTGCGTATATGCAAATGAAAGCAAGAATGAAAGAGAATCAACTTAGAGAGAAACATAGTGGTGGATCAGATCAGCAATCTATTGTACAAAAATCGCATCAAGGTGGTTCAACAAAATCACTAGGAAGTCATTTACAACAAGAGCCATTCGACAATGATTTTGAAATAGATTATGATTACATTATGGATTCAAATGAATGTGATAGAGGTGACATGGATGGAAAAGATGTCGAATTTGGTTATAATAGTGACCTATTGCAAAACAGATTATTAATAAACCAAGAGATAGAAAATGAGCAAAGTCATCGTATAACACTTTTCTTTGTAATTGTATTAAAGCTTTTATATTTATATGTTGTTTCTTTAGTCATATTTTTTTATAATCTTTGTATGTTGTTGTGTAGCACTTTTAAAAGAGAAGCGAACTAGAGGACCAACAATGTGCAAAGATGTGCATGAATGGACAATAGATGATCGTAGGCCCCTCATTCTTAATGAAGTAGGGAAGCCTATTGGTCCTGATGATCATACGGTGGATAAGTTTACACGGTTTTTAGGGACTTTAGCGCGTAATTATGCTCTTGCACCATTAAACAAGCTTAGTTTGCATCGTGTTGAAAACAAGGACAATATTTGGAGTTAAGTAAAGCTAAGTACCATTCTTTTTATGTATTGTGATATGATATTGTATTATTCTAAATGATGTAATGCTTAATGCAGAAAAAGTACATTATCTCCAATGAAGGTTAAGATTTCGTGTTATCAGTTGGAATGCTTTGGCAAAGACATAAATGCTTTGTGAAGAAAAAACATTTTACAATATACACCAACGATGTTGATAGGTTTGCAAATGCACCTGATTCAATTCCAGAAGCACATTTTAAAGATTTAATTGAATATTGGAATTTGAATGAAATTCAGGTATCTCTTTTTAACTCTAAATATAATATTTTTAATACCGTTTTATCAATTTTATTTTGTGAATAACATGTAGGAACAAAGTCAAAGAAAGAAGGAAAGTGGTATGAATTAGATTGATAGACACACTATGGGTCCAAAGAACTTTGCAAGAATGGAATATGAATTGGTAAATGAATTTTTAATTATTTTATCTATTCTACTCATTAAGTATTTTTCATGATAGAAATCATGATTTAGGGTATTACAAAAGATTGTTGGCCTTATTAATGTATTAATATTATTTGATAGCAACAAATGGATGAAGACAATAAGTCACTGGCTCAGGCTCTTATGTACAAAGAAACTAGAAAAAGAAAAGAAGGAAAAAACTACAATACATCATACGATCTTATTCAAAGTAACATTGTAAGATTATTTTTAAGTCCATCTTAGTTGTATGCATTTTAATAGAAACTTATAGTTGATACATGTTTATCTTAATTATGTTAGAAAATGTAGTTTAATTTATATATAAACAATAAATTAAAATACAAGTTTGTGATAGAAAAACCAAATTACATATGACGATCAAGCCTTGCTTATGTAAACCACCGAGATCTCCGATACACCAATCTTCAACACGATCAAAGTAACAAGAAGATTTTGTTGGAACTTGATATAAATTCTAGGCGAGATGCTCTTTCCTAAAACGTTATTTCCTCTCTACCACGGTGCTTGGGATCAAACCGGAATTACGTTCTGAGATACAAAGAATCTCACTAATTTCCTAGCACATGGAAATTAGAATGACATAAAAATAACTTAAATGGAAGGAAATATGGAAATACACAATCAAGGATTGCAAGTTCTTGATTGAAATGCTCAAGAACAGAAGAAAATCAGAAATTATGGATATGTCAAATAACACACAAGCATTCTATATTTATAGAATAACTCACATTACTTCATGAAGCAAGGTCTTGCTCCATGAACCACAAGGTTGATCCGTGAAACACGAGATCGATTCACGAACCAATATCGCTTTTCACTCAACCCGTACATCCCAAAGAACATGGTTATAATAACCATAATAACTGTTGGAAGTTATATAATAACCAACAAAACAAAACAGAGCAAGAAACAAGATGAACCCGCACTAAGAACAGATTTGCGCGGGGTGCATAATTCTACGCGGGGTGCGCAAATGGTTCTGACAGCCTCCACGGGCCGCGTAAAACTCCGCGGGGTGCGGACTTGCTTCTTGACAGACTCCGCATGCCGCGTAAAACTCCGCGGGGTGCACACACTGTTCTGTCCCATTTTTTCTTCCTTTTAAATACAGACTTTGGGATATTCTTAATTAATTAATTAAATTGTTTATTTAATATAATTAATTAAACATTTCCATTTACCATTATATACTCTAAATTCCAACAAATTATACTATAGGATAAGATGGAGGAGGTACAACGAGAAACAACAGTTGATGGAGATAGCGCATTTCATGAAGTTATAAACCCAGAAAAAGATAAGAAACGACAATTAAGAATGTGCTTGGCAAAGAAACAAAAGAGTAATAAAGCTACAGTAGGCGGTGTAATAGAACCTGAAGAATTTTTGCAACAATATAAACAAGAAATCATGAAGGACACTGTGGCACAACTGTTGACGTTGTTCAAGCAACATCTTCCTCCCGAATCATTTAACCAAGTGATAACACATATGCTAGGACATCAGGTAAATACACTTACAATTTTCCTATGCTTTTTATATATTTAATGATAATATGTTCTTAGTTGTCGATTTCATATTTGTTGGAAATTGAATTAGAATGAAAAAAACTTGAAATTGTTTGGTCGACGTTTATTCAAATATTAACGTGGCATGAAATGTTATATAGCTGGTTGTGATTCTATGATGGAAATTTAATATTTAAAATATGGATATAGTTCAAAATACAAAGGAGGTGTTGCCGAAATTTCTGTAAATTTATAATTAAACATAGTTTGTGCTTTAAATAGGTTTTTTATATATTTCATGATAATATGTTCTTAGTTGTCGATTTCATATTTGTTGGAAATTGAATTAGAATGAAAAAAACTTGAAATTGTTTGGTCGACCTTATTCAAATATTAACGTGGTATGAAATGTTGTATAGTTGGTTGTGATTCTGTGATGGAAATTTTATATTTAAAATATGGATATAGTTCAAAATACAAAGAAGGTGCTGCCGAAATTTCTGTAAATTTATAATTAAACTTAGTTGGTGCTTTAAATAGATTTTTATTTTTGGGTTTTGTGCATTGTTTGTTTTGTAGGCTTATTTGGTTTTATTTTGTTGTGGATTTTAAATGTCATCGAGTGGTGTTGGTTTTGTCACTCATAGGGATTCATTTTATAGTTAATTGCTTCTTTGATATGTTCATTAATTTCAATAATATGATACAGGTTTCAAGAAGGGGAGAATGTAAACAAATCATATCAATGATGATGAAGCTGCATGCGAGGAAGAAACACATATAGATCACAATAAGAAAGAGCAATAAGTGATTTAGTTTCACACTATATTATGTATTTCAGTTGTATAATCAAGTTTTTACGAACATATATAGATATATTTAGTATATTTTAGTTGGATAATCATGTTCCTACAAACATATAGATACATTTTGTGTATTTTAGTTGTATAATCAAGTTCTTACGAACATATATATATATATATATATATATATATATATATATATATATATATATATATATATATATATATATATATATATCAATATATAATCAAGTTCTTACGAACATATATATATATATATATATATATATATATATATATATATATATATATATATATATATATATATATATATATATATATATATATATATATAATATCTTACGAACATACGGACTTTCGTATTCCAGATAGACTTTAAGATGAATTATGTCAATTCATTATTGAATTGTTGTCGAAAGATAATCGGATGACAACAAGTTTTTACGACACAAAGAAGCAAATTTCGGCTCTTGGATTGCCGGTAGAGAAGATTGATTGTTGTGTTAATAGGTGTATGATTTATTGGGGCCCCACAACGAGTATGACACAATGTGATGATTGCGGGGTTTCTAGATGGATATCAGATAACACCCCCAGAAAGCAGTTCCATTACTTTCCCATCAGTCCTAGGCTACAACGGTTGTATGCTTCTGCGACTACTGCCAGCCACATGAGGTGGCATGCGGAGCATCGTTCAGAAGATGGAGAGATATGTCACCCCTCGTATAGTGAGGCCTGGTTGACTTTCAACGCGACCCATCCATTTTTGCACGGGAGACAAGAAATGTGAGACTGGGGTTGTGTACAGATGGTTTCAACCCATTTGGCAGCTCGGGTCAACAATATTCATGCTGGCCCGTAATAGTAACTCCAAACAATCTTCTGCCCTTGATGTGCATGAAGAAGCAGTACATGTTCTTAACGGTGATCGTCCCCGGCCCTAACAATCCAAAACATAAGATTGACCTGTACCTATAGCCATTGATACACGAGTTACAGCTGTTGTGGGAAGATGGGATCCAGACATACGACGTATCCAAGAGGCAGAACTTTCAGCTTCGTGCAACTTTGATGTGGACAATCAACGACTTTCTAGCTTATTCGATGATGTCGGGGTGGAGTAGATGTGGCGTGCACGCTTGTCCATACTGCATGGATGAGTCCAAAGCCATTTATTTAAGACACAGCAGAAAAGTGAGTTGGTTTGACTCACACATGAGATTTTGAGATAGTAGGCACTCCTACCGATGTGAGAGACTATATTTCCTCCAACATTTTTCGATGTTATGGAACATCTGCCTGTTCACCTAGCTTACGAGGTAAGGATTGCTGGTCCGGTACAATATACGTGGATGTATCCCTTTGAGAGGTAATTACTAATTACATGTCTAAACTAAGTATTATTTCGTTTTCTGGTCACTTTTTACATGTCTTAATAATTACTACTTGGTCAAAATTATAGGTATCTTCGACATTTAAAGCTTAATATCAAAAATAAGGCGCATGTTGAGGCCTCGATCTGTTTCTACGCACTCATAAGTTGCGTACAAAGGACGGGTTGCAATGGGTCAACGAAAAGTCCAAGGCCATAAGTGTAAGTTTAATCTCTTATCTATATAGATTATAAATTAGCATTTTTTGTTTATCATTGAATCATAGCTTAGTTAGTTTTTTTGGTAGGTTAGATTTTGGTACATTAGCCGTTTCGGAATATTACTTAGGATATCTGATATTGTAATTTGAAGAAATGTTGGTTTAGTAGCTTTTTTGGTAGTAGATACAAATTATATCTATATTGGTTTCTATTTCAGGGTTTATTTAAATTTTGTTAGTTAGTTTACAGAGGAAACTCTGCCGAAATTTTTACAAAATATTTTGTTTCATTGTTTAGGACGAATACAAGCGCCTCTATGCCGAACTTCCTCTTGATGCTCCTGCTGAGAAGATTAACGACGCCTATTTTATGGCCGTTAAAAATATCGAATCACAGGCGCCCAATAAGAAGAAGCCCTCCAAGAGCGTGTATGGGGTTGGTGACGCGGCGACAGTTTATTACGCAGATGTTGCGACGCCGCAGTCCCAATACCAGGCCGCTCCTCCTCCTCCTTCTGAACAAATGGTGAAAGAGAGGCTCGATCATCTTCAGGAGTCTATTAACCGAGTTGAGACCCGCCTCAACGAGCACATTTCAAATAAGGAGTAGGCTTCTCTGTTGGAGGAGCAACGACGTTTGAGAGAAGAGGTCAACAATTTGCTCAACTTTGTGCGCACCCTTTTCCGCGAAAATCCTCCTCCGCCTCCCTCGACCAACTGAGCCCCTTGTATTTTTATTTTTATTGTTAATTTGTATGGATGAAACATTGGTTTGTATAATACATTTACCGACAATATGTATATTTGTATATTTGTATTATTAATTTTTTTCGTGCCGTATTTTATTATCTTTATTGCGTTTTTAGTTTCGTTTGATCGATAGTTTAGGTTATGGATAAAATAATAAAACTGGTCAACTGTGGTCATTGACCACATTTGACAAGTTTTATTATTTTAATAATAAATTTTTACCGACTAAATTCCGACTACCTTTTAGTAGGAATTTAGTCGGTACTCACCACAGTTACCGACCATCTTCCGATTAACAATGAGTCGGAAATTGGTCGAAATCCAACGCCGCCAAAATTTTGTCTACTTTTGGCTAGTTACCTACCATTATCTAGTCGCAAAGTGGTCAGAATCCAACGTCGCCACATTTTGGTCAGCCTTTGGCTACACTAAGGTTTGACTTTTCCAACTACTTTCCTATTAACATTTGGTCCGAGGTTGGTCGGCAGATGAAAATAATTTTTAATTATTAAAATTTCTGAAAAATCAATTAAAACCATTTTTAAGATCAACTGACTAGTTACCTACTAAACGTGTCGTCGGTATGTTGCGACTAAATGATAGTCGGTGCTCGGTCGGAAAACCGCGACTAAATTCCTACAACGCTTTCTAGTCGAAATTGCGACTAAACACCTACCAAGTGAATGTTAGTCGGAATTCCGACTGGTTTTCCGACTATTTTTATTTACCGACCATTCTGTGCCGACTAAGTGAAGGTAGTCGGTGTTTAGTTGGTATAGACGTATACGACTAAACAGGACTATTATGGTTAGTTGGAAATCTGTGTTTTTTTGTAGTGGTAACTTAATCTCCAAGTATAACAATATGTTATAGATACATTTTCATATCATATATGAAGATTGATGAGCATGTAATAATGTTCAAGATTTGTTAAGTGGTATTATACTTAGTATGATAATTTATTATTGAATTTATTTCAATAAGTTTACTGAAAATACAATGGTTAAATAATTGTTTGTATTTTCATATGGTATGTTATATCATACATTTTTATAAATTAAGATATATTTGTTTTGGAATTGTATAAGTAAAGTTGACAAAATAATATGTCATATTCCTTCTATGAAGGAAATGGGGGAGGTAAATGTTAAATGAATTTTAAGATAAAAATTTAAGGACTAAGACATAAGTATTTTATTATACTTAAGGTTAAGTCCAAATTTACCCTCATGTCTTCCAATTTTAATTATTTCCTAAATATTTGGAATAATCATAAAATTGTTTGAATAGTCCAAAATGTTTATGTATTTTATTATACTACGGTTAAGTATTTTATCATACAGGTAGTAGAGTAGTCTCTCGAGGTCTCCATTTTCTAGAGTTATGAAGATCTTTAGATTGAGTGCTTTATTCATGAAAGTATGATAAACCAGGAGAAGCTATACCTATATAAGTTCGGGGTTTGGCCGCCTCAACGAAATCAAGGGGCATACTTATGATTTCAAAGAACTTATGAATAGATATGGACATATGGCCTTTAACGTGTCAAGGATGTAAGATTAATGAATTATTTATTGTGTACTACTCCATCCGCAAGGACATTAGGGGATATGATCAATTGTAAAGATGTGTGGTACTAGGTGTCAATTCAATTCGTACGAACATTGGCATTGATGCATGAAATGGGTTGGAGATTATGGATTGGGAAAGAAGAAAAGGATTATACACTCTAAATGGGGCAGAATTGTTGGAATTTAGAGTGTATAGTGGTTATCGGAAAGGTTAATTAATTACATTGAATAATTAAATTTAATTAAATTAATTAAGTATATCCCAAGGTTACAAGGAAAAGTGATTTTAGAGAAATTAAAAGTCACTAGTCGCGAAAGGTTTCACGGATCGCGAACAACAGGCAAAATGCTACTGTTTTGTGAAAATTGAAACTCACGACCCGCGAAAATCTGAAATTTCTGGATTTTTTCTTTGCGACGTTTTGCTTTGGTTTGGTGGTTATATAATAACTTACTACAGTTATTATGGTCATTTTAGCCATGTTCTTTGGGATGAACGGGCTGGATGAAAGGCGACTTTTGTTCGTTAATCAATCTCGTGTTTCGTGGATCAACCTCGTGTTTCATGAAGCGATGCTTTGCTTCGTGAAGTAATGTGAGCTATTCTATAAATATAGAATGCTTGTGTGTTGTTTAGATAAGATAATTTTCTGATTTTTTTTCATCTCTAGTATTTCACATCGAGAACATGAAATCCTCGGTTGTGATTTTTTCATCTCTAGTATCTCACATCTAGTATCTCAGAACATATTTCCGGTTTATTCCCAAGCACTGTAGTAGGCAGGAAATGATGTTTTAGGAAAAAGCATCTTGCTTAGAATTAATATCAAGATCCAACAAAATCTTCTTGTTACTATGATCGATATATGGTGATTCTCGATGATCAAGACTGCATTTGGTGTATGCTAAGCAAAGGTTTGAACTTGTCATATGTAATTTGGTTTTCTATTACAAACTTGTAACTTTATTTTATATGTTTGATTTATAAAATTAAAGTCACAATTTCCAACAACTGCAGACAAAGAATGTTGATAACAAAATGAGATGTGGAATCTGCAAGAAGTGGTAATTTGTTGCATTTGAGTTCTAACTTGCTTGCTTTCTACCTGTGTTTTGTGTTCTTGATGCATACTTTCTGGTTCCTTTTATTTTTTACCGGTATCCCTGAGCTATTTTGCTATTGACTTTCCTACTTTCACAATTTGTAAATGCGCCATCATCTGCAGTAGCACACCATAAGTTTTACAGGTGAAAAGCTTAAATCAAGGATTTAGATCACTCACTTTGCAATGGTTTGATGTCTAATACACTCCCTTTAATGTGCACATCTTTCTCTTATACTCTCTGCTTACAGCCTTCACAGCACAGGAATGGAAATTAGCAAAGCAAGAAATAATTTTTTAGGCTTGGTTAAAGATGATCCATGAAAAAACGCCTAAATCCACTTTTTAACTGTAATAGGCAGATTTGCTAAAACACTCTTTACATTATCTAACAACTCCTTTGATTGATAAGATTAAAAACCTGGATCAGTATTTCTATGATGCCAAACAAAAACACTCTCCTTAGTTTCTAGGTTGGAACCATCGGTTGGTTCTATCTACAACTTCATAATAGGTCCACCTAGAATCAGAATTGTAACCACATATCTCCCATTCATCATCCGCAGACCATTTGACCAAGCATATAAATATGTATAAATATACAAATTACTGATATATGACATCTATTAACAAAAATACAGGAATCGCATAAACAATGGTTTTCCATTATACCTACAAAAGCCTTGGCCAAATTGCATAGCTCTTACTAATTTGATTAAACAGTGTTAGTTACATGTACGGGCTCAATTTTCTCTTCATAGTTGCAATTCATCATCATCATCAGCATCATACCCAGTGTATCCCGTTCATAGAAAACTATGATCAGGGTCTGGGGGTGGAAGAACGATGGCAAGCTCATAACCATAAAGGAGAGTGCGATCAAAGAGTTCCCCGGCTCGATACGGTCTTCTAGAGAAAGAAACCTGCAATTGACAAAAGGATAAAAGCATACGCACAAATACAAAGATAAGATCAAAGACAAAGGTAAAATGCGACAAAAAGGCAGAAAACATTAACGAACGAAAAGGTTAGCAGTTATCAAATAATCCGAAAGGTTATACAACTTGTATAGATCTAACCGAAAAGCTGCATTATGTGTGCTATTGTCAATATAAAAGAGTGAAAACCTCATGCACCACAAGGACGATGGGAATCGTATCATGGAAGGAGCAAATGAAACACAGTTGCAGTTTTACTCAGTTATTGCTATATCGATATAAACCTAATCTGCATACTCCCATAGGTAAAATAACATTATTCTCAATCATCTGTATACTCCCATAGTTATAATAACATCATTCTTTATTCATAAATAAAAAGTTAATGTGTCCATTATTCCAAAGCCTAAACTTGGAAAACCAATATGTAATCTAGTTCAGACCTGGAATATCATACATCTACTTTTTTCACATACCATGGAACATGTAGAAAAATATGGAACACTCAAATTATACAAGGCAAACAACAGGTAATCTATTGCTATTATGTACATAAGGATTACAAGTATATATATAGTTATCATTGGTGGTTTAAAACTAGCTAACTCGAGCTAGTTATAACTAACTCCTAACTAAAAGCTACACTATATAACAACCTTATTACATCAAGATTAATATAGCCAACACAACAAATTAATAAAGCTTCTAGTCTTGATCTTATAACTGCACATGCCTTATACTGATATATAGGACTCTTCCTTATAAACTGTTGAAATCATCATTATATACCTTGAAGCATGTACATAACTTGTATCATGCAGACATACCAGATCAACTTCCCTTGCAAACTGCACACTCCTACAGAAAACCTGCACACACACTTACATAACACTGATATGCATACTAAAAATGCATACACAACACCATATATATACAGAAGTCATTGTATTATGTTTTGATCATGATAATTTGGGATCCGTATCCTTAATAGAACACACCCCTTTGAAGAAAGTCAAATACTCATTCGTCTTACCATTCCAAGAGATCTCCGAAAGCTTGATTGTCTTCTTGCTAAAGTCACATCCCTCATCGATCATCGAAGCTTAAATCTTTCTTAATATCTTCTATTGTACTGCTCCTTGTTAGCCAACAGTGATCAAAGAGGCGACAACAACAATGCAAAGATTATGACTTCAACATATAAAAATAAATTAGAATATAATATAATTTAATTCAGAAACAACCATTATTCTTTGTCAGGAGAGAAAATTCCTTTTCAACAATATAATTTGATAGTTTTAAAAAACATTTCCAGGCAAAAGATTATAATATCGCAAACCTAGACTATAATATTTGTATCCATTACAACAACCAACCAGATCCCAATCTTAAATTTATAAACTCAATTATACCCAAACACAGCATTAAAACGGAATTGGATAATTTCCACTAACAAAATTGTTGGGAAAGAAAGAAAGAAGAAACTAAGCACTACACCATTACCCATAACTGAGATTCATGCAACAAGTACACACTTACATGTTAAGTAACATCACAATCCCGTCAAAAGTATACACTTACATGCATCATTTAACAAAATCTGCCAAAACATAAACCATAACCACATGTTTTTCAACTACTGAGCAGGGGCGGAGCAAAGATTTTGGAGGCCATATTTATTTTTTAGATATTTTTTCATAATGGGCCCTTCAAAACTATTTTGATACTTTCAACTGCAATTTACAATTTATCTAATTTTGGTGGAAAAACCACCTTTTTATGTAGCTAAACTAAAACATAAAACTCAAATAACAAACGATAAATGAAATTTCGATTTTCAATAATAATTTACAAAAAAAACCTTACAAACAAATAATAGCAAATACCCTTAAAACTATGAAAATGAGTAATCACACAAAAAACTCAAATAATTAACTCTACTTTCCCATAATCCCATTAACAAATTATAAATTAAACTTAAGACTCATACTTCCAAATTCTACTGTAATAACCGCATTATGCCATTAATATTCAATAAAAAAGCTCCATTAAGCCATTAAACCAAGAACACAAGAGCCAAATAAGAAAATTATACAAGAGAAAGAATTTTAATAAATAAATCTAACAATCAACAAAGAATTAAAAACTAAAATAAGAAATAAAAACCTGGAGATTTGTAGTTGAAGATTTGAAATGATTTCATTTTGCTAATTAAACTTTGGGTATTTGAAATTGTAGACCTAAAAATAATTCTAAGGGTAAAAATTAATTTCATGACCAAATCATTATTAAGTTGAATAATGAATAAGATTTTTTATCATCTTAAATAAAAGTTGATTTACCAAAAAAATTATTTGTTCAATGGGAACATTAATGGAGTAAGAGAAGAGAAAAGGTTGCAAGACCAAAGAAGGAGGAGCACTGAACACGTGAGACTTTTGGTAAGAAGAAGGAGGAAGGGTTGCAGAATATTCAATTATCACAGTTTCCAATTGAAAGCATGGGCCCCACCTTCAATTTTCCAAAAACCAAAAAAATAACTTTGTGAGATTTGAACCCTGGACTAGGTTTACAACATAAGACATTCTTACCAACTACTCCAATAGTATTTTCTTTTAATAATTGCAAATTTTAATATTTGAGGCCCCTTATTTCAGGGGGCCCTAAGCGGTTGGCTACCCGGAATGGGCTCAAAACCGGGCCTGCAACTGAGTGAACATTTTTAACTAATACAAAAAAAAGAAATTAAGAGTTGACTATTGCTCATCAAATCAGAAACAACAGACATCAAACAATAAACCCAAACAATATAATAAAACCATAAAACATTTGAACAAAAAATAAATGCAAAGTACATATTCTAGTAAAAAAACCAAACTTTATTAAGTAAAGAGAAACTTTTTTACAATACACAGCCTACGTGAGAAAGTAATTCTCATAAGCAGTAGAAAGCTAAGTAT
>CM025923.1:21875113-21903625 GCA_000753965.2 Amaranthus hypochondriacus
ACTCCTGACCAATCCACCAAAAACGCTAACGCTCAGGACTAAAATACGAGCGAAAGCCCAAAAACCCCTAAAAACTAACTACTTAGATACAAGCATGTCTAGCATTCTACTATTAACCCTCCCTGCAATTCTAAACTCTATACAACCTACAATCTCCTTAACACTAATAGGATGGTTGTCAAAAATTTTCCTGTTGCGTTGCATCCAAATATTGTATATCATCTCAGTCCATAGCCCTACGATCAACTTGGCTCGATCAGTCTTCTTTTTGTTTGTTTTGCTCATTTCAAGGATTTCCTCTTGGAAACTATTGGCTCCCAGATTTCGAGGGAGGAATTTGAAAATGCGGGACCTAATCTCCTGGGTATTAGGACACTCGAAGAAAAGGTGATGAGTCGTTTCTATAACACTGTTACACAAGATGCAGTTTTCATCCGAAAGATCCACCCATTTCCCAATTCGGTCTTTTGTGGCCAACCTATCCTGAACCGCGAGCCAAGTGATGAATTTCGCACTGGGGCTAGCTACATTCGTTATCATAAGGTTCCCCCAGGCAACTCTTGGTTCTTCCGCAATGAGGAGCTCGTAAGTTCTGCCTATGGTGAAATTCGGGTCTCTAGCAATTTGCTCCCAACCTCCAAGCCTCGCAACTAGCTCACCTTGTTTCATAATCTTCTTGAAGGTCCATGAAGCATGAATAGAGGGTCTAATATTCTGGATCTCCTGGTCTTTGATATAGTAGCTGTGAACCCATTTCACCCATAAATTCTCCTTTTTGCGAGCAAGGTTCCATAAGAGCTTGAGAATGGCCGCTTTGTTCCACCTGTACATGTCCCTCAGGTTGAGCCCTCCTTTTGCATAGGGCAAAACCATCTGCTTCCAAGAAACAACAGCTTTTTTAGAGAGCCCCTCCTATATATATATATATATATATATATATATATATATATATTATATATATATATATATATATAATATATATATATATATATATATATATATATATATATATGAGATATACTTTGTGTATTAATTTCGTGAATTATAGTGGAGTATAAATATTATTATTATTATTTATTTTGCTAAAAAAAGGCATAAAATAAGGAAATTAATAATTTTTGTTAGCAATATATAAATCTGAAAAAAAATAAATTCTTCTACTGTTACGGCACATTTAGTTTTTTTCATTTAAATTATTTTTTGTGAAATTTTGTAATATTTAAATTTTAAAGAAATAAATTAATAATCTTAATTGTTATAGTAGGAGAAATGAATGAAAGGTGAAAAAAGTAACAAATTTTTTATTTTGGTGAATTAAAATATACAATAACTCATTTAATAATAAGTTAATTTTTAAAATATTTTTTGTTTGGATCTTAATCTGAAGGAAACTAATTCATGTACTAAATATAAAACTAACCTATCAAGAAATTAAATAAATAAATAAATAAATAAAATTTTTTTGTAAAAACTATGTAAAATGGGCTAGGATATTAAATAAACAATTTATGTCCTTTTTAAGATGAACTATTTATTTTATCATAAATAGACATTTAAGAAATAGGTGATTAAGAAATTGATAAAACTAATTGAAAGTTAACATATAAATAAATACTAAAAAGCCATTTAAGTTTTGGTTTTAGTTAGTCTTATAATAAATAATTATTTATATTTAAATTGTTATAAATTTTATTTTTATTATATGTTATGTGATATTGCATTTATCTGAAAACAACAACATGATAATAAAAAGGCTTGAGAGTAAGGAAATACCGAACCATGCTTCCGGCGTGTAAAAAACGTGGGAAAATTTACCGGCATGTAAAATACGGCGAACATAGTAAGGTTATTTAACCTGACCTGTTGCTCGAGCAACATTGTACTGGAGAAGTGAGAACTCCCACTAAGTTAGGGGTTTTTGTTTACTTCACCCTAACAGGCCCTTACATATATCAAACAAAGATCATATTTGTTGCATTCATTTAATAAAGATTTGGATTCCACGCCCTAACGCTCATGCAGAAGTGTTAGTAAATCACGCCCTGGTGCTCAAGCAGAAAGACTAGATGTTTAGTATATAAAATTAACATAAAAAAATGATGAATCCTCTATATTGCATAAAACATTTTGCATATTTATTGAAATGCACGTATTTATATACTTGTATTATTACTGGCAAGTTTTTATACTCAGCTTATTAGCTAACCGATTTCTATCGGTTGTTCCCTAATAATGGGAGCAGATGTTGCAGGTGACTTTCCATCAGGTTATTAAGAAGCTAATGTATCGTTTGTGATATTAGGCTATAGGCTCTATGTAATATGTAAAATTATATTTTAATGTTTTAAGTTTTGTTTTAAAAGTACAGTTTTCTTTACGTAATAATGACGGCTCGATAGACTTCCACTATAACATTACTTACTATTATATAATATTAAACCAATATTTAGGAAATAATAGTCCGTTACACAAAAGATAAGTATACCACATGTACTGATCCTCATAATCTTTAAATTAGCAATGAATGGATAAAAAAAAGTAGTATTGTTAGATAGACGATTCTTTAAAGGTTGCTGGTAATTGGCTGCGGTTTTTAGTTATACGTAGCTAATATGAGCAATAAAAATTAGGTCAAATTTTTTTTTAACAAAGGCTGCGGTTTTATGCCTTGCCCGCAGCCAATATCCTTAATTTCAAAAAAAAAAACAGATGTGCATCGGCCTTACAAAAAAATAAAACATAGTTCCCTTAATACACAATATGTATTAAGCATACATTGCATAAAATTTGTGATCCAACCATTGTAAAGACCACTAATCACTGTTATAAATTCTTGCAAACAGTAATCGATGGCCATTACAGCATGTATTCGACAGAAGAGATGAACACATCTTGCCCCTTTAGTCATTACTAATCTTAATACCACCAATTGCATTTCCTAAAGCAATAGCTACATCCTTCAACACCTAACAAAATTAAACCTAACGTTAGTAAGTTACAAAATGTAAACACTATATATATATATGAAGATGAATAAACCCTATCTACTATAGCCAACCACAAAAACACTGTAAAAACACAACCAAAAAACAGCACAATGCAAAACATGATCAATTCTTAAACCATACCAATATATTTTAAACCACAATAAAACAACTGATCGCACACCATGAATCACAAATCGGCTATTGCCTTAGCATTCACACATTAAAACACCTAATATAGTTGGTTAATAAGAAAGGTATTCGAGAAAACAAAAAGCCTTACAGAAAAAAAATCAGAATTTTGCATTTGGCTTGCCTTGAAATCAACCTAGAGCATTATATAGCCAACATACATGCAACTACAAAGCACACATCAAGCTCCATACGACATGTTTCCAAACACCAAGCACCCAAACAACATGTATCACAACCAAACACTCACTCAAATGCAAATATACTAAAACACATGCAAAATCAACCTACATGCAAGCACTCCTAGGACATGTG
Organism: Amaranthus hypochondriacus; assembly: GCA_000753965.2. Classification (NCBI taxonomy): domain Eukaryota; kingdom Viridiplantae; phylum Streptophyta; class Magnoliopsida; order Caryophyllales; family Amaranthaceae; genus Amaranthus; species Amaranthus hypochondriacus. The sequence continues at coordinate 21,878,605 of CM025923.1, forward strand.
GACTCTTACATGCACCACAACAAGACATATACCCTAAACTACATGCACTCCCTCATATGGCAAGACACATACCCTACCCTAAACTACATGCAAACTACATGCTCTCCCTCACATGGTTGTGAGAATAAGAGTGACTAAGCAAGTAACTATTTACGAATGAATATTACTTTCTTAGCCACATTTTATTATAATGGATAAGGTCAAAGAGTGACCTATTGCTGTATTTCCCTAAATTCATGTGATCATGTCGTTACCTGCTTATTTCCTATTCCTATTGCTATTTGCTTCAAAAGATAAAGTTTTATTTAATAAAATGGGTAATTTCATCTATAAATAAGTTTATTTGTAAAAAATTATATAAAGGTAATATTTTTTCAAGATCTTTAACATGAGACAAAATTTGAAAAATTTTTGACCCTTTTTCAAAAAAACTTCACAAAATCATTCAATTATTCAAAAAAAAAAATTAAGCTCAATTGTAAAAAAATAAATTTAAATTAATTTATTAAAAATTTAATGTAAATTTATTCATAAAAATATAAATATAAGATCTCACTTGACTATATTTTAACTAAAAGAGGTCAAGAAGTGACATCTTGGTCATTGAACAACAATCGACATAGATAAATTGACATAGTATGAAAACTGGGATATATATGTATAATATTTAAAATACTAACAAATTACTTTCTTTATAATCTTTAAATTAAATAATCTTTATAACAAATATTATACAAGCATAAATTTAACTCAAAACCTTTTTTTGAATTTTCGTGAATGGCATAAGAATCTATCTAGTTAAAATAATATATATAACAAAATAAGAGTACATGGAATATATAATATATCTTTTGAAAATAACCACTAGGTAAGTTTACCATTTACTCACTCCGAATCATTTTAGATGTCCCATTTGCTTATTTGGCAAAATCATATCAATTGTTTCATTTCCTTTTTTGTCTATCTTTTTTCACCTAAATACCTCCACTTTTCCAATTCCCAGTGCCCAACTACCACCTTTACAATTAATTTAATCAATTAAAATACCCAACTATCATCTTTTTAAGGGACCCCACACCACCCTTAATAACCGTAAAAATCCACATGGAATCGGAGGGAGTATAACAGTATATACGTCTAAATTAAGAGAAAACTAAATTTTCAAACGGATAAGAATGAAGTCAAACATAATGCTATAAGATGCGGATGCTCTCTCCCACTCTCAGGTGCGGCTACTCATTGTATGGTTGCGTGAGTATACAAGAAACTCCCCCCTCATGCCGTAATCTAAGTCACATGGAGTATACTTCTACAAACCTATTTTTTTAAATTATTATTCTTTGTATTAATGCTTTGACTTTAATTCCACTCGGCTCATATTTCCCATAATTTGACAACAATCCATAAAAATGTTAATTTATGAAAAGGAACTTCACAAGTACTCCCTCCTATTCTTCCAATTAGTCCCATTTGACTTTTCACCAATTTTTAGGTGGGTCAAATGGGACCACTTAAAAAGGAGAGAGAAAGGATAGTAAGTGAATTGTTAGTGGTTTTTCATTAGATTTATTGTAATAAGTTAGTGTGAGTAAGGGTAATAAGGTCAAAAATATATACTATAAATAGAAATGGGACTAATAGAGTGACTTAACCCTATTTAGAAATGGGACTAATAGGGAGAATAGGAGGGAGTATTAAACTAGTTTGTTGACATTTTCATAAAAATGATACTCCCTGCGATTCACATTTATTGTCTCATTTGGTTGGGCATGAATATTAAGAGTGTGATGATATCCACCAAAAAGATAATAGTTAGGATATTTTAATTGATTGAATTAATTGTAAATGTGGTAGTTGAGGTATTGGAAGTAGTAAAAAATAGAAATATTTTGGTCAATATTTGTATTAACATTAGTTATTTAGGTAAAAAAAATCATGAATAAAAATAAAAATTGGATATTTAAGGTGAACTTACATGATAAGAAAATAAGACAATAGTTGTGAATTGGAGGGATTATTACTCAAGTTTAAATAACATTAGGAATTAAAATTACCGGAGAAAATAAAAATATTGATTGTAGCTTTTTTATGTGAGGTAATGAATATGATGATCCTGATTCATGAACAATAAGAATATTGATGATAACTTGAGATTTATTTTTACATTTGAAATAATTAAATTGTAATAGTTTATTGATAACTTGTTTGATATTTAATTTTTTAAATACTCGATGATTCAACAACAATAGGTAAATATAAATCGTTAAAATATAAAAGCTTACCGCAATCAAAAGTGGTGAATTTAAATCCTTGAAATATAAAAGCTTATGTACCCCAATCAAAAGTTCGGGGGCTAAGAGGAGGAAAAGAAAACCATACAAATAATATCAAAGTCTTATTTTACACATAGTATCTTAGATATTGTGCGAGAAATTGAGGCTTAAAATCATTTAACTTTATGTAATAATTAATAATCATTTTAATAAGGATAATAGTATATAGCCCTAATTAGAGTATATTAGAGTGAACCTATTAGAATTTCGTACTAGCAAAAAATACATAAGGAGCAGAGGTGTTTAATTAACGGGGTGGGTCAACCCAACGGGCTAAGTGTCAAGTTATATTTAAATGGGTTATTATCGAGTCGGGTCATTAATAGGCCGTGGTGTAAAGGGTTAGTTCGGGCTGGGTCATATAATTATAGGAATTGGTTGTGAAAAAAAGTTTACCACTTTTCTTTTTTATATTTTTATATAATTTAATTATATACATAGGTGAGTCAACCAACAACCATAACTAGAATCAAAAACTATTATATATGAACTTTTAACAAGTAGGACAAAGTGGGCCGGATTAAAAACGAGCTTTCGCTTTGGCCTATTTTACATTTGACATGATCGGCCCTAACCTAGCCTATTTAAATTTTGACCCGACGCGCCTCAACCCGACCCGTTGAATAATGTCAAGGAACCACTCAATCAAAAGCTTAAGCTGATGGTTTAGGCCCCAAGATATGTTATATACTACACGCCGCCTCACACGAAAGCCCTTTGGGCTAGTGTGGATGGAGCACATGTCCTCCTCATACATGGTGCTAAATATTCCACTTTAAATGAGGAGTGGTTGAGATTTAAACTCGTGACCTTCTGTCACATTAACTTATATATGTTATATATACTCTAACAAACACCTCTAATAAGAAGGGACAATGAGAAGAGTGTAAAAGTTAATTTGTTCCCCAAGAAGAGATAAACAAATATAGTAACTTAATTATAAAATTTCCAAAGTAGTGAAAGTTAATTAATTAATATTGTTTTAGGTTCATCTCTTATACATACAACGCTAAAGGATGTATATATCATTATCTTATTAATAATAATAATAATAATAATAATAATAATAATAATAATAATAATAATAATAATAATAATAATATAAATGTAGAAGCAAGTTAATAATATAAAAGTTGTATACATAGTTCCTTTCAAACATTTAATTAGAAATTAATTGAAAATTTAAAACTAAAGAAGTAGTATTAAATGGATGTTAATGGGTCTGGCAATGAGGTGGTGCTTTCTATCAATAGCAGATCTCTTAAATATTAAAGTTGATTATTAATTTACATTATATTTTTGACCCTTGACTCCCTTAGTTTAGCTTTGAAATATAAAAAAAAGCCTTTGTATACATAAAAAATTAATTTTTTCTTTTTCTAATTACATATCATATAATTTCTTTTTTCGATTTTATTAATGTTAAATAAATGTAAAAATTTAAGATCATATAATAATAAGATGCATATGCACAAACTAAATCTTAATAACAAGGATAACTCAATTTAAACGGTTGTATCTCAAAACTATCTCGAGAAACGGGCCTGAAATAACTTGTTGTTGATAATTTGATGCAACTGCAAAAATGTACCCACCAATGAGCATGAATGAATGAATACTCAGTCTTTCTTGATATAAATCTAGTAAGGAGAAGGAGTAGTAGCTGTTTTCTACCAAAATATTAAATCATAATTAAATTGACAATAAATAAAAGCTCCAACCAAGAATATTAAATTGAAGGAAAGCAAATCCTTAAATATTCTACCCGATCCATCATGAATTGAAATTGAATTATGATAAATACTTTTAGGCCTAGCTAGCAGAAGAAATTAAAAGGAGAGAGAGTTATTTAGTTCTATTATAAGATGCAATTAAAATCACCCCTGCACATGTATGTTTTTATGAGACCAACAATTATAGCACCTCAGCTGTACTCTTACCTTCATTTACTTGTATTTATTTTTAATTATAATTACATTCAATTCTATTCAATGAATCGCTACTTCTCATGCCATTTCTTTTACTGCTTTCTCTTTCAACTTTTTTTTTAAGTACGTACTTAATGAGTTGGCTGAAAGAAAAACAGAATTACTATTTTTCGATAAAATAAAATCCAATTTTTCAAACAATTAGTCTAATTTTTCTCTCAAACTTGAAACAAGATATTTTTTCTTTTTATTTATTTACTGCATAGCACAAAGTGACCGGTCTTAAATATTTATCTATTCTGTAAAGAGTGGTTCATAACAAATTTAATGGATTTAATGTTTATCATTATTTATATAACTGAACTCGATTTCACCCGATTATAAAAAATAGATTAACATTTATTTAAAAACAAACATTGACAAAAAAAATCTCATGTACAATTTACCCATTGACCCAAGTAAACTGTAAGTATAAAATGTGGTTGGTATGAAGCACCAAACCAAAATCCACTCACTTTATATTTTAATTTTAAAGCCAGATTATTGTATTAAACTTTAAAAATTAAAGTATTTTAATACTCCATAAAAATTTAATTTTTTAACTACACAATCTTAACTTAACAATATATCATATCATCAATTATATAAACTTAACGGTTAAAATCCACTGCAACATAAATTGCTTTTAGTGGGATATATTTAACGACATTTAATTTAAATATCGCTATTTCAAATTTCTTATTGTGTATATAGAGGATTTAGTGACATTTATTAGACCCTTTAGTAGCATATTAAAAAGTTACACTTAAGCTATTAGCGACATCGGATCTAGTGACATTTCTCACAAATGCCACTATTGACTATAGTGACAATTACATATGTCAATAAAGATCAAATGAAGTGTCGCTAAATTACTTTCTGGTGAAACTAAAAATAAAAACAATAATTATTACACGAAAAATATGAATCAATTGCATTTTATTAATGCCACTAAATCCAATTTCGTAAAAAGCTAAATTTATTGTAGTGATCCTATAAATTAAGAGGTGTAACCAATTGTTAAGTTTAACATCTAAGACGCCTAAGTTAAAATTGATATTCAAAGGGAACACAAGCGAAGATGTAATTATTATATTTATTTGTATACTGGTATAAAGATTCGTGTAATGTACGTAGTTGTTAGTATAAAAGTATATATATGAATATAAGTTTTAGATAAAGATGTAACTACACATTATCCGTATAAATTTATAAAATTTCTTAGGAAATAGATAGAAAATTTTAGAACATATAGTGTTTTTAACGAAAAAATTCAGTTGTAAATATAAGTATTAATTAAAGCTCTCGTACTTTTAAAAAACATCTGGATAATCTTCCAACAAAGTTATGACAATGATTCTTTATCATTCTCAAAATAAATTTTGATTATAATTTATCTTTTATTTCTTGATGATTAGAAATCAAAATTTTAATGAAGAAATTTTATTAATTAGCAAATACTTATATACTTATATTAAAGAATACAGTGATTTAATTTTGGTAAGAATTAGTTCATATGGCAAATCAATATGAGAATGTCATGTGGAATTTTACAGTCTTTTTATAAGATTCTATGATTGAAGGGAGAATAGCCATCATCATCATCATACCCAGTGTTCCCGCACATAGATAAATCTATGGTCAGGGTCTGGGGAAGAAAGATCAACGGCGTCTCATACCCATAAGGAGAGGGCGGTCAAAAGAGTCCTTCGACTCAACAAGAGTCTTCAAAGATAGGAACCTGCAAAAAATCTGAAATCCTCCATCTTCAAGAACTTGTTTATGTTTAGCATCAAAAGTAGAGAAGCAAAAGAGGAAAATAATTTTCCTTTTTGAATAATTTCACTTTTGAAAGAATATGGCAAAAAAAAAATTAAAATTCTTTTCTTCAAATCTTCTGTTCTAACATTGTTATCTAAGTAAAAACAATACATGTTATAAATATATCTAACTAGTATAGAAACTCGTGCAATGCACGAATTTGTTAGTGCGAAATATATATATATATATATATATATATATAATATATATATATATATATATATATATATATATATATATATATATATATATATATATATATATATATATATATATAAGCAATTTCAAATAATAATGTAAGTATTGTATACTTTCGTTCTTAAATTTACCAAATTCATGATTTTTTAAATCAAAACATAAAAACTGATGTTTATTTTAGTTATTTACCTGATACATAACTTTTTTTTCATTCAGTTGAACATATTAAATTCTAAGTTAACAAAATACAATTGCTATAGTATATCATACAAATACTTTACCTAATTTAGTTTCAAACTTAAACAAAAATATTAGATTCTAAATTTGCTAAATATTTTCATGCCTCTTTAAATGATGACATTTGGAATTTTCCAAGACTTTTATAGTATTGTATGATTCATTTACTCTGATACTCTCGGTTGTCTTAAAATGGTGTTATTATTGTTAGAGTATATAAAATATTCTGGGGCCTCAACCATTAGCTTAAACTTTTGGTTGAATTGGTTCCTTGACATAGTATTAGAAGCTAATGTGACAAGAGGTCACGGGTTCGAATCTCAACCACCCCTCATTTAAGTGGACTATTTACCACCAGGTATAAGGAGAGTCTGTGTTGCATCCACACTTCTAGCCTAAGGGGCTCTCGTGTGAGGGGGCCTGTTAGAGTATATAACATATTCTAAGGCCTCAATCATTAGCTTAAGCTTTTGGTTAAATTGATTCCTTCATAATTATTTTTATCAACTTTTTTATGACCATGTCTTACCCTTATTCCGGTTAAGTGTTGTTTTTAATAATGTAGCAATTTAAAACAAATTTGAATGGTTTATGATTCATAACAAAAGGACATGAGTTTGGAGATGCCATATATTGGATGCACCATTGTCAGCAGTCGCACTGTTAATGCTACACCAATAGGCAATAGTACATATTACTACCTGTACGTCGCTTTTAGCAACACTTTTTGTATATTCTTGCCGTGAACAGCTACTACAAATGTTAAACCACTCCACTCTAACATACATGATAATCCATCACTAATTATCCAATTAAATTTTCATCAAACTATCCTTAATTAATCTTTAATTGATAAATCACCTAATCTCTCATAAACATTTTTGTATATTCTATTAGATGGAGGCTAAAATTGATTTTGATTTTGGTTTAGAATTTAACTTTTTTGTCTTCAACTTATTTAGTATAAAAATATTTGATGTTTTTGATTACTTTAATAATTACTTAATAATAATTTTATTGCAGTTGATATTTTTTTTAAAATTATTCAAGATGGAATTATTTGTGCATTTATTGATAATGATTATGGAAATAAATTCTTAAACTCTTTAACACTAATAAGTAAGAAAAAAAAGTGGTGAGTGTGATCACTAAATCAGCTATAAGTGTAGGTATTTATCTCTAGATATGATCATATAAACAACAAGAAGATTATTTTGTGGTTTTGGTAGGAGTTCTATTTTAATATTACAAGCATACGAGGGTTGTATTACGGTTACGAGTCGAACCACAAGGAGGCTCTGTTTCAAGAGCTATGTAATTAATCAATCGCTATCAAACAACCAAATATATGATGAGTTTGAACTAAAAGGCTTTGGGCAATAGCAATCCCTCTAAATAACATGCATAGGACAAGACAATTAAGTTCAATGTTGGTTATGTTATCTAGGTGTGAGGTGAAAAAAAATATTTTCCTTTTCAAGATGGCTTGAAACTTGCTTGAATCACTCGAACATACAACAATAAGGCAAGAAAAGGGATACAAGGGCAAATAAACTCAATTTGGCGAATCATGACCACTTTTGACCTTAAAACGTCAATTAAAGGTCTCGATAAACCTCAAAGAAGAAGCAACAATTGTAAACTAGACTTATCAAGCTTATAGCTCACCCTCAGATCGGCTTGGAATTAATGCAATTTGTAGTAGAGTTGTTCATGGGCGGGCTACCCGCCAGGTTCGACCCACCCGGCTCGAAAAACGGGCGGACAAGGACAACGTTTTTGAAAAAAAATTAAAATTTGGACGAGTAATACCCGCCCGTCAAGATAAATGGGTGGATAGCGACGCCAAAAAAATACCTGTGGGTATGCCCGCCCACTACATTTAATATATTAATTATTATATAAATAATTCTATTGCCATGAAACTAGTAATCTAGTGTAGAAACACTTAGAGATGGCGAATGCAACAAGAGGGGGGTGAATTGTTGTATTATAAGTTTAAGAGTTTTAGCTCTGTTTTTGCGGAATATGAAGAAAATAGTAACAACTTAAAATTAAAGCAAAAAGATAAAAGGAGACATCGATTTTATGTGGAAACCTTCTAGGCCTAATAGAAGGATAAAACCACGACCAATTAGGATTTTAAAATTCACTTATTATGTTAAGGCAATTAATGACAATTACATAAAACAATACGCAACTAGGCCAACTTCTCTTTTTCTTTTTCTCCTTTTCTTGCTTTACTCGAAGCTTCCCACTTCCCCCAAACTTCCCTTAAGTATAGTTACAACAAATTCTCTCAGAATCCCTTTACAAAGATAATTCTTTAAATAGGATAAAAACTAAGAAATTGCATAAGAAAAATATTATAAGTTAATTGGCAAATGTAAGAGTAAGATATTTTTCTTTTTGTTTGATCTCACGATTTTTATCTTATGGGCACTCTCTTAACCGGTTTGAAAAAAGTTATTCCTAATGACTAGGAACAACCGTAGGTAGCAAACCCTAATTACCCACTCTCTCCTTGATCCTAAGATGCAGGAGAGTGGATCAAGTACTTGGGTGCTAAGTAAAAATCATACGTTTAATGTTTATTAAAAATAGACAAGTAATCTAAATCCCTAAATTACCTCCTAATACTCAAAGTTAAGTTTTACTAAAAATAGGCAATTGGGTTTAAATTCCTACTTTTGTGGAAAGAAGTAATGAGACTTATTATCACACTTTGAATAAGTCTTAGGTTATTTTAGGTGGTTATTTTATTTTGCCAATTAATTATTTATGTAGTGACTTGAAACCGGTCCCGGAACCGAAACCGTTCGCGAAAGGTTCCGAACCTGCCCGAACCGCGAAACCGTGAACCCGCCGGGAAAAAAGTTGTCAGAACCGTGAAACCGCCGGAAAAACCGTTAGAACCAGACCAAAGAACCGCGGGCCGGTTTACTCGGACCAACGGGTCCATGGAATCGCCCCGAAACCGGACCGATACGATTCACCCTGCCCAACGGTTCCTTGGAACCGGAATCGGAACCGTACGGTTCACCCGGCCTAGTGGTTCTTTGGAACCGGTCAAAAAAAGAGCCGTTAAATAGCCGTTGCATTTTTCCTATATAAACCCATCACTTTCAATCCTTCCAATTCACAACTCATCTCTTCTCTTCCTCTGTCTACTAAATTAATTACGCAATTATTCTCTAAATTACATAACTAGTCTTTTAATTATTTCTTAATCACATAATTCGTCTTTTAATTATTCCTTAATTACATAATTATTCTTTTAATTATTTATTAATTTCTTGCTACATTATTATTTCAATATTATCAAGTCTTTTTTTTGAAAAAAGCCTCTAAAAAGTTACTAAAGTGGCAAAATCTTTGGGAGGTTCTAGCTCCAAAAGAAAGGCCACTTCAACTCCGTCAGTATCAACAACACCTTCGTTTAGTAATTATGAACGGAATTATCCAGAAGGGTACGAGCAAGAATTACACGATTATGCTGAAGAAGTGGAAAGAGAAATACAAATGGAAGATGAAGAAGAAGAAGAAGAAGAAACACAAGAAGAAGAAGAAGAGGAGGAACCAACGACCCCTATTGGGATACTTAGATCTCGACAATCATCAACAAGATCAGTTGAAGCACAACAACAACAACAACAACAAAGACAAGCTCGTGGTAAACGAGTCGATTTCCAAAGTATCGGTTAGTTTTATAATTTTATTCTTCAAATTGAATGAATCTTAAATTATTATTTATTTATATATTGTGGTATTTGAATAATGTCTTTATATTTATATTTAGTTGAAAATGACCCAGTAAAACCTTTTTCGGCAATGCCACCTCCTAGTGGTAGAGCTGTATCACATGTGTGGTCGTATTTTACAAAAGAACCAACCGATAACCTGGATGTTTTCTTATGCACTTGTCAAATTTGTGAAAGTGAAGGGGTAAAGCCCTTAGTTTGTTATAATTTCAGCAAAGTTGATACCTTTTAAGTTTTTATACATGATATTTATATTTTGTAAATCAAGAATGTTAGAATGTATTAAAAATTCATTTATTGTGTTTTGTGAATACGTGTTAAGTGGTGGTACGGGATCTTTCAACAAACAGTTGGCAAAGAAGCATGGAATTACAAAAGAAACTCATGCAGCAAGCGGCAGCGAGACCACAAGTTGAAGCCGAAAACAATGGGCAACGGACTTCCCCAGCGGAGGTATGCCTTTTAAATTTAATCGTAATGAAAGGATTAATGAATTTTCTAAATATGTACTTTGTGATGAGTTGCCATTTAAGCGTGGTGAAAGTAAGACATGTGAATATTACACTAGAAAAACTTTACAACCACAATATAGAGTAATCCCTAGGTATACTCTTAAACGACGAACCATAAAATTATATGAATCAAAGCGTTATGAGTTAGTAGAAATGTTTAAATCTTTTAATGGTAGGGTTAGCATAACAACCGATATTTGGTCAGCTCCCCCACATTTAGAGCCTTATATGTGTGTAACAGCACTTTGGATAGACCGTAATTCTTTTATTCAAAAAAGAATAATTGCGTTTGAGTTAATGCTCGAAAGACATACAGGTGAAAACATAAAATATAGATTAACGGAAATATGTAAAGAATGGAACTTATTAGATAATATATTTTGTTGTTCTACCGATAATGCAACCGCCAATGTCAAATGCATCGAACTTTTGTATAACGAACTCGCTTTTACTTGTATCCTAAGTGGTAGTTTATTACATATACGTTGTTGTGCTCATATTGTTAATTTATCTTGCCAAGCAGGTATTAAAAGCATAAGTGATTTATTAGTTCCCATTAGAGACATAGTGAAATGGCTTAGATTAGGACAAGTAAAAAGAAGATATAAACAATTATGTGACCATTATCAACTAAAAAGAGTATATTGGACTTTAGATACTCCTACACGTTGGGGTTCTACCCATGATTTATTAAATAAGGCTATTGCTTATCGTCCGGTTATAACACAATTGTATATTGATTATACGGATAGTCGTATAAGTGATGAAACTTAGGAACTACTAACTAGCTTTAGGCGTACATAAATTATTAGAAGTGTATGTCCACGCAACTAAGATTTTTTCATATTTTTACGAACCAAACGTTCACTTAGTAATAAGTGAATGTATTACTATTTTTTATCATCTTCTTAGACATTCTCATGATGATACTAACGTTTTTTTTAAGTTGATTCTTGCAGATATGATGGATAAGTGGAAGGCGTATTTTACTGATTTTCCTTATATTTATGGAATTGCGACAATTGTAGATCCGTGTTTTAAGACAAAAAACCTAAGTAAAATAATAGGATTTTACTACCAAGTATTAGATTGTCTGCCTACTGATGTACATAATTATGTAGGAAATTGTAAAAAGCTTTTAGCAGACCTGTACGATCATTATTCTAGTATATATAACCCGAGTCGCGATATGTCTAGGTGTGCTAGCGTCTCGGCACGTCCCAATTATTATAATCCCATAATAGCTAACATAATAAGTCAAGATGATAGTTTTGTAGGATCATCTTCTCCATCAGCAACTTTCATCAGACCATCAAACTAGGCACAGTAGGCCTCCTGTATATATTTTACATTCTAAGTGATCTTCTACATCTGACTCTTTTGATTATCTATGACACATACAATTTCCATTGACCAAGTCTTTTAGGTTCCATCAACGACTTTAACAAAATCAGATATTTGACGTACAAAATAATCTCTAAAACATATTTGTTTATTTGAAGTGAAATATCAAAACCTAAGAGGGCCAACAAATTCTCCCTTTTTGATGATGAGAAACTTATAAACAACAGAACAAAAAAAACGCAGACTTCCGACTACCCAAAATAGTCGCTGTTTAGTTGGTATACGGCTATACCAACTAAACACCGACTACCCTCAGTTAGTCGGCTCAAAATGGTCAGTAAATTAAAATAGTCGGAAAATCAGTCGGAATTCCGACGAACTTTGGTTTGGTAGGTGTTTAGTCGTAATATACCGACCACTACTTTAGTAGGAATTTGGTCAGTGTACCTAAATCATGGATTTTTTTTTTATTTTTCAAAATTTTTACAAATAAAATATTATATTTATTTTCTGACTAAACGCCGACCAAAAAGTGGTAGGAAAGTAGTCGGAAAACTCAAACCTTAATTTAGTCAAAAAGTGACCAAATTTTGGTGGCTATGGATTCCGACCCATTTCCGACTACTAAATGGTCGGTAGGTTGTCGGTGATTATTTAAATACAGACTAAATTCCTACTATTAAGTAGTCGGAATTTAGTCAGAAAATTTTAATATTAAAATAATAAAACTGGTCAAATGTGCACATTATTGACCACATTTGACCAGTTTTGTTATTTTATCAATAACCTAAATTATCGATCAAACAAAACAAAAAACGCAATATAGATAATATGAAAGACACGAAAAAAAATTAATAATACAAATATACAAATATACAAACATTAATGTAATGTATTGTATAACCCAATGTTTCAACCATAGAAATTCAACATAAAAACAAAAATACAAGGGCTCAGCTGGTCAGTGGAGGCGGAGGAGGTTGACGGTAGGCCGGGTTATCGCAGAACAATGTGCGCACAAAGTTGAGCAAATTGTTGACCACTTCCCTCAACTGTCGGTCCTCCTCCACAAGTGCATCATGCTCCTCCCTTGAACATTGCTAGTTCAGGCGGGCCTCAACTCGGTCAATGGCCCCCTGAAGATGATCCAGCCTCTCGTTCACCATTTGGGCTGGAGGAGGAGTGGCCTGGTATTGGGACTGCGGCGTCGCAACATTAGCGTAATAAACTTGTGCCGCGTCACCAACCCTATACACTTTCTTGGAGGGCTTCTTCTTCCTCGGCGCCTGTGATTCGATATTTTTAACAGGAAGTTCGAGAATGAGGCGCTTGTATTCGTCCTAAACAATGAAACAATAAATTCTGTAAAAATTTCGGCAGAGTTTCCTCTGTAAACTAACTAAATCAAAACTTAAATAAAACTTGAAATAGAAACCAATATAGATATAATGTGTATCTATTACCAAAACAGCTACCAAACCAACATTTCCTCAAATTACAATATCAGATATCCTAAGTAATATTCTAAAACAGCTAATGTACAAAAAGGTAACCTACCAAAAAACTAACTAAGCTATGATTTAATAATAACCAAAAAATGCTAATCCAGAAATAATATAGATAAGAGATTGAACTTATACTTATGGCCTTGGACTTCTCGTTGACCCATTGCAACCAGTCCTTGGTACGCACCTTATGAGTGCGTAGAAACAACTCACAAGAGAGCGGCGTGCGTTGCTGCTCTTGTTCCTACAATGAATTTCAACAATGGTTATCGATTATGTTTATGTAAAAATATTTATGTGTGTATAAAATTAATAAATCATAATAGTACAAGTTCAAGGTTATACCAATATACGCAATGTCCTGCGCGCACACCGAGCCGCTGGTATGGGTGACTTCAGCCGCACCCCCCTCATCCCCCTGGCAGTGGTTCCTACTCCCTGTGGACCGACTGGATTGGAATTTTTCTGATTTCCAAGCATTTACCCATCGGTCCCAAATCTCCCTCGACACTCAGCCGGGCTTCACTAGTGGAAAAAAGTCTATTTACTGCGAACATAGGCTACGGTTTATAACAGACGCAGCATTTAATGTGATAAAAATAAGGCGGAAAAAAAAAATAACGCAAACGCTGCGGTTTTTTGAAAAACCGCAGCCATTAAACAAAAAAAAATATTCAAACTGTCATAGGCTGCGGTTTCTTCTTTGCCCGCAGCTAATAAGGCTTGCTATTTTGTTAAAAACCTAATCTCATGATCACTTCCGCCTCTCTTATATATATGATAAGTGCAATTATTTACACTTATCCGTGTTCATTTTACGCTCCTTAAATTGTAGTTTTAGTGGGTTTTTAGGTATATTTGTAGTGTTTTGTGTACATTTTGTCTCTTGAGGTCAATTCCATGTTTTATGTGATTTTTGAGGCAAAATCGGAGTTTTTAGGTACATTTCGGAGTTATAAGAGGGTGAAGGCTTGGAGAAATAGCCTAAGACCCCTTGCCAAGTGAAGAGACCGGGCCACAAGCTAGTCCCGATGAGGAGAAGGCAAGAAAAGTGGAGAAAAGTGCAACAAAAAGGCCAAGCGACGAGCCATTTCATGTGCACCGCTCGTCGCACATTAATCAGCATTATTTATTGGCATGTCGTAGCAAAGCGACGAGTCGTCGCTCCTTATTGCGCCGCATCGTCGCCAATTCGTGCAATTTTTGATGATTTTGCCGTAGCGGAGCGACGAGTAGTCGCCCCATAAGCGACGCTCGTCGCCTTATCCGTAGCAGCAGATTATGTGATTTTTGAGGCAAAATCGGAGTTTTTAGGTACATTTCGGAGTTATAAGAGGGTGAAGGCTTGGAGAAATAGCCTAAGACCCCTTGCCAAGTGAAGAGACCGGGCCACAAGCTAGTCCCGATGAGGAGAAGGCAAGAAAAGTGGAGAAAAGTGCAACAAAAAGGCCAAGCGACGAGCCATTTCATGTGCACCGCTCGTCGCACATTAATCAGCATTATTTATTGGCATGTCGTAGCAAAGCGACGAGTCGTCGCTCCTTATGCGCCGCTCGTCGCCAATTCGTGCAATTTTTGATGATTTTGCCGTAGCGGAGCGACGAGTCGTCGCCCCATAAGCGACGCTCGTCGCCTTATCCGTAGCAGCAGCGATGATTTCTCCAGCAGATGAGCGACGATCGTCGCCCTATAAAGCGCCGCTCGTCGCCTTTCTTAATCCGGCATTATTTTGACGGTTTTCTTCCAATTTTATGAACCACTTTATATAGTGGCAGTTATTTTTCTTGTATGGGGAGATTTTAGTTTTAGTTTTAGTTTTTTCTGTAATTTTTCCTTGAGTTCTTAGTTTTCTTTCAATTAACCTTTGAGGTACAATTGTAGCATTTTAGATTTCGCATTCAGTTTATGTTATTTCTCGATTCGTAAGTTTCTTTGTTATCATTTCGTTCTTTGTTTTTGTTCATTGTTTGTTGTATGTTTTGCATAATCATGAATAGTGAGTAGTTTCTTTATCTAGGGTTAGGGTGAAATCCCTAATTCGAAGCATGGATTGATATTTTATTGATTGATTGTGTGCGATTTGAGTCGATGATTGAAACCTATGCTTAATGAGTCTTGATTTAAATATCTTTGTTAGCCTTTTCAATAGAACGGAAGTTTGAGAATTGGTTTAACTTAGGATTGAGATATATTTGAGTTAAATTCCTTCTAGTATTAGCCAATAGAACGGAAGTTTGAGGATTAATGCTAGTTGGTCTTAAATCGATATTAGTCAATAGAGCGGAAGCTTGAGACTAATTAGATCACGTTCTCTCATACTTATGGCTCAATTTCATACAATCATGAAAGTGATTGAATTCCATGTTAGAATTGGGTGATACCCGACGCCCTAGTGTCTTTCATATCATTGTCATACATCATTTTTATTATTGTCTTAGCTATTTGCATCTTAGGATTAGAATATCATCACATATTTTGTTTGAACCTTGTCTTAGCTAGTCATAAGCATACAATTTGGAATTATTAAGCCTCCTTGTGTTCGACCCGCACTACGCGTACACCGTGCGCTTGCGGTAAATTAAAATTTGCTCATCAAGTTTTTGGCGCCGTTGCCGGGGAGGCGACCATAATTCTCTTTTTGTTTTGTTTGTTGATTTGCTTAGACAGTTGCTTGTTGTCCCCACACCTTTGGCTCTCTTGTCTCTGAATGCCCAGGCGAACTCGATCTCTTGAACGGTTTGACCCCGAGATTGAGGCCACCGTCCGTAGACTGAACGCAGACCGACTTAGGAGACTTAGGCAACAACAAGACAACATGGCCAATAATGCTAACCGATCTTTTGGCCAAATGGGTGCGCCCACGCTCACCCAAACTTCCATACCTTGCATAGTCAAACCGGACTTCGGGACTGAGAATTTCGAGCTTAAACCCCATCTCATTCAAATGATTGAGAGGAACCAATTTGGCGGTCACCCAAGTGAAAGTCCACACGACCATATAGCTGACTTCATAGAGAGATGTGACACCATTACCGCCAAAGATTTGTCCATGGAGGCGGTGAGGATGCGGCTTTTCCCTTTCAGTTTGAAGGATAAAGCCAAGTCCTGGCTCAAATCCGAACCAGCAGGTATATATACGACCTGGGAGGCTCTAGCTAATGGCTTCTTAGCCAAGTTCTACCCTCCTAGGAAGACATCCCAAATTCGGACTCAGCTGCAAACATTCAAGCAGCAGCCTTTCGAGTCCTTTTATGAGGCATGGGAGAGGTTTAAGGACCTTCAGATTAGTTGTCCTCACCATGAGATACCCAACTGGTTACTTGCTCAGTCCTTCTATGGAGGATTGTTTGATGAACACAAATCGTCGATCAACGCCGCATGTGGCGGTGATATGGATTCTAAGATCCCAGAGGATCTCCTACGACTCTTTGAGACTATGGCTAAGAATAGCCACTCTTGGAGTAATGAGAGAGGTCCAGTAGCCCAGGGTAATGTTGCAGAATCTGAGACCATCAAAGCTCTCACCAAGCAGATAGCCAACCTTACTGAACAGGTGGCTAAGGTAAGTATGGTAAGTTCTTCATCTTCCAACTCTAATGCTAATAATTCTTCTGTTGCTTGTGATACCTGTGGTGCTCCAGGTCACTGTTCGAATGCTTGCCCCCAAGTTTACGAGGAGGCAAACGCTCTGTACAGTAAACCTCCTGGAGACCCACATGCTAACCGTTTCAATGCAGGATATAAGCACCCAAATCTATCCTACTCTAGCACCAACGTGCTAAACCCACAGCACATACAGGCTCCATTTCAGCAACCACCTCCGTACAAGCAATACGCTCACCCCCTCAACCTAACCTTAGGACTGAGGTCGATGAGTTGAAAGGCATTGTGCGGAATCATATTCAGAACAGTGTCACCCACATGAAATTTCTGGAGACACAACTGGCTCAAATAGCACAGCAGCTAAATACTCGGGCCCCCAATCAATTCCCGAGTCAACCAGAGCCTAAGGGCAAGGAGCCAGATCAGTCAGTTAATGCAATTACCACTCGAAGTGGTAAGACACTAGTTGATCCACCCCTAGTGCAGGTATCTTCTGAAAAACTAGTGACTACCAATGATGTTATTTCTGATGATTTGACTGCTGGAAAATCTGTTGTTGATTATGGTGTTGTTGTTGATGATTCTGTCCATAAGGATAATGAGAATGCCACCGACACCGTGACTAATGAGAAACATGATAAATCAAAGCCCACGGTCACCGACATTCTAATAAAGCATGTACCATTTCCCCAAAAATTGGCGCGTGCCAAGTTAGAAAAGAAATACGGGAAGTTTCTCAAGTTGCTTAAAAACGTGTCCATTGAACTTCCGTTCTTGGATGCGATGTCCGAGATACCGGCTTTCCCAAAGTTTCTTAAAACCCTTTGTTCCAATGAGCGAAAGCTAGATGAGATTGTGCAGGTCTCTAAGGAGGTTAGCGTTAACGCCTTTATGGTGGGAAACTTGCCTCCTAAACTAGCTGACCCAGGAAGTTTTAGCATTCCCGTAACTGTAGGAAATGTGTCAGTGGACCGAGCCTTATGTGACCTAGGTGCAAGTGTGAGCTTAATGCCATATTCCATGTATAAGAGACTCCGCTACGTGAACGAGCTAACCCCTACTAGGATGACCTTGCAGTTAGCCGACCGTAGTATTGTGTACCCCAAGGGAATTTTGTCTGATGTCGCTTTAAAGATAGGCAAGTTGGTTGTGCCTTGTGATTTTGTTATCATGGACATTCCCGAGGATGTCAAGACTCCAATCATATTAGGGAGACCATGTCTTGCGACCGCTAGTACCCTAATCGATGTAGCTAGGGGTAAGCTTGTTATGAGCGTAGGAGAAGAGAAAGTTGAATTTGCTATACGAGATGTTTTAAGTGCCCCTGTCCCAAGTGAATCTATGTTTTTGCTTGATATATGCGATGATCTACCTCTTGCGTCTACATGGGACCGCAAGGTCGATACCCTCCAATCCTTTCTTGAAGAAACGGAGGTAGACAACGCCGAGGTAATGGGATGGGAAGACTCTTTTAAGAGTATGTATGTTGAGGATTCAGATTTGGAATTGTGCAATGAAGTGCTGCAGGTACATGAACTTGAGCAGGCGATGGAAGCAAGTAAGGAGAGTTCCACGCCTCCTGAGGTAGAACTGAAAACTCTCCCTCCTGATCTGAAATATGCTTTCTTAGGTGCTGATTCCACCTACCCTATTATTGTGAGCAGTGCGCTCAACGGCACCGATTTAGACGCGTTTGGTCAATTTGGTCCGTAAGCACCGCAAAGCTATTGGCTATACCATAGATGACATTAAGGGAATCAGCCCTTCTGTTTGCACCCACAGGATAAATCTTGAGACCGACGCCAGTCCTTCCATCGAGGGACAACGGCGACTGAACCCGAACATGAAAGAGGTCGTTAAAAAGGAAGTTCTTAAATTGCTAAACGCGGGGATCATCTACCCTATCTCTGATAGTAAGTGGGTATCCCCCGTACAGGTGGTCCCTAAGAAGGGAGGCATGACCGTCATCCAAAATGACAAAAATGAGCTGATACCGACCCGAACCGTGACCGGATGGCGCATGTGCATAGACTATAGGAAGTTGAATAAGGCGACCCAAAAAGACCACTACCCCATTCCATTCATAGACCAGATGCTCGAGAGGTTGGCTAACCACTCCCACTTCTGCTATTTGGACGGGTATTCTGGATTTTTTCAAATCCCAGTTCACCCCGACGACAGGGAGAAGACGACATTTACTTGCCCATACGGCACCTTTGCATACCGAAGGATGCCATTCGGGCTATGTAATGCACCCGCCACCTTTCAGAGATGCATGATTAGTATTTTTTCAGAGTTTATTGAACGTTGTATGGAGGTTTTTATGGATGACTTCTCTGTGTACGGCAACTCCTTTGATGACTGTTTGGCAAACCTCGAAAAGGTGCTTGCCCGTTGCGAAGAAGTCAATTTGGTCCTTAATTGGGAAAAGTGTCATTTCATGGTCCACCAAGGTATTGTTTTGGGACATTTAGTGTCCAATCGGGGCATTGAGGTTGATAAAGCTAAGATAGAGGTCATAGAGAAGCTGCCCCCTCCAATCAATGTGAAGGGGATTCGCAGTTTTCTCGGGCATGCGGGTTTCTATAGGAGATTCATACCGGACTTTTCCAAAGTAGCCCGACCTCTGACCGAGCTTTTGGCCAATGATGTGCCATTTGTTTTCACTAATGATTGTCTACATGCATTTGAAAAGTTGAAACAGGCTCTTATTTCAGCACCAATCATCCAACCACCGGATTGGAACTTGCCCTTCGAACTCATGTGCGATGCTAGTGACTATGCAGTCGGGGCGGTGCTAGGACAAAGGAAAGATGGCAAACTACACGCCATTTACTACGCCAGCAAAACCTTAAATGAAGCCCAGGTTAACTATGCCACGACAGAGAAAGAGTTGTTGGCTGTGGTCTATGCTCTAGAAAAGTTTAGATCCTATCTAATAGGATCTAAAATCATAGTACATACAGATCATGCCGCACTCAAGTTCCTAATGAATAAGAGAGATGCAAAACCTAGGCTGATAAGGTGGATCTTGTTGCTCCAAGAATTTGACATCGAAGTGGTCGACAAAAAGGGAGCGGAGAATTCCGTCGCCGATCATCTATCCAGACTCGTGTTGGATGAGGTGTCAGGTACGCCTGACATTAATGACTCCTTCCCGGACGATCAACTGATGAGCATTGCCGATATAGAGCAAATACCATGGTTCGCTGATATAGCGAACTATCTTGCTAGCGGAGTATTACCCACTGGTCTATCTTCTCACCATCAAAAGAAGTTCATGCGAGAAATCCGATACTACTACTGGGATGACCCGCTCTTATTCCGATCCTGCGCAGATGGTATGTTGCGCCGTTGCATCCCAGATTCTGAGGTATGTTCTGTTATCCATGCCATGACCTACGTGGTGGTCATGCAGCTGCTTGACCTCTTCTCCTCCAATGTGGCTTTTATTGGCCCACTCTCTTTCGTGCTACGTGGGTGCGGTTGCTTGGGTTGGCAATCTCCCTAAGGCCAACGCTATGCCCATGTCCCCCATTCTAGCTGTTGACATATTTGATGTGTGGGGTATCGACTTTCAAGGCCCATATCCCTCCTCCTTTGGAAACAAGTATATATTGGTTGCTGTTGATTACGTTTCCAAGTGGGTGGAGGCAATCGCCACTAGGACTAATGATGCGCGAGTAGTAACCAAGTTCTTCAAAAAAGTCATATTTCCTCGTTTTGGTTGCCCGCGCATTGTTATAAGCGACAATGGAACACACTTTATAGAACATAAATTTGAGTCGCTTCTTAGGAAGTATGGGGTGCTACATCGTTTTGCTCTACCTTATCACCCCAAACTAGTGGTCAAGTGGAGGTATCTAATAGAGAGATTAAGGTTATCCTAGAGAAAACTGTCCATAAATCCCGCAGAAATTGGTCTGACAAGCTTGATGACGCCCTTTGGGCTTATAGGACAGCTTTCAAGACCCCGATAGGGACTACGCCTTTTAGGCTCATCTACGGGAAACACTGTCATCTCCCCGTGGAGTTAGAGCATAGGGCTCATTGGGCAGTTAAGACTCTTAATTTTGACCTTAAAGCTGCAGGTAGTAAGAGATTGTTAGATATGAATGAGCTAGATGAAATCCGTCTGGATGCCTACGAAAGTGCCTTGCTTTACAAAGAAAAGACCAAAAGATGGCACGATCAAAGGCTTACCAGACGTGAGTTTAAGGTTGGAGACCTAGTGCTTGTGTATAACTCTCGACTGAAATTCTTTGCTGGAAAGTTGAAGTCTAAATGGTCGGGACCGTTTAAAGTTGTGCATGTTTTTCCTAATGGCCCGATTGAAGTACAAGGGCCGACCACTACATTCAAGGTGAGTGGTCACCGAGCTAAGCATTATTATGTGGGGGAGCCAATTGAAGGCTCCGATGTGCTATATGTGGAACCCATCTGAAGGGGGTGAATCACGTCGAGCTACCGACGTTAAACAAAGCGCTTGCGGGAGGCAACCCGTGTTTTCGTAGCTTAGCTTTTAATAATTTTAATAATTTTCTTGTTTTTGTGCTTTTTCATGTTTGTTATGTGTGTAGGTATTGAAAAAAAAAAAAAAAAAAAAAAAAAAAAAAAAAAAAAAAAAACGAAAAGGAGAAAGGAGCAAAGCCGTAGCTGAGCGACGAGTCGTTGCTTACGAAGCGACGCTCGTCGCGGAATTTTGAAGAATTCATCCTGAATGTCGTAGCTGAGCGACGAGTCGTCGCCCTCCAAGCGACGATCGTCGCTTATTTTCAAAGAATTATTGCGAATGCCGAAGCTAGGCGACGACTCGTCGCACCCCTGAGCGCCGCGCGTCGCTCTGCGGAATCTCGAAATGGCAGGCTTTTTCGAATTGAAATCCGGAAACCCTATCTATTCTCTATCTTTATCATTCCTT
Source organism: Amaranthus hypochondriacus (assembly GCA_000753965.2). Classification (NCBI taxonomy): domain Eukaryota; kingdom Viridiplantae; phylum Streptophyta; class Magnoliopsida; order Caryophyllales; family Amaranthaceae; genus Amaranthus; species Amaranthus hypochondriacus. Next base: position 21,900,807 of record CM025923.1, read on the forward strand.
CTCATCATCCTCTCATCTCCCTCTCTCCCTCTAACCCTCAATCTCTCATCACCATCTTCAAATTCCTTCACCATCATCCAATGGTTTCCAATTTTCCTTCTCAAGCTCCAAGCCAAGTGCTCCATTTGCATCATCCAAAGGCTCTAGATCTTCAAGTGTGTTCTTATACTCTCATCTCTAAGGATCTCCTTCATCCTACGGATCCAAAGGTATAACTCTTCTCCATTTTCTAATTGAGGCTAATTTTGAGTATAGATTGTGGTTTTTTGTGATCCTTGCTTGTTTATCTTGGATTTGTGCTATTTCATTGTTAGATTTGTATCACTTGCTTGTCCTAGGTTATAGCTTAAGGTTCGTGGGTTCAATTTGGTATCGTTTGAGTTGTGGTGTTGGTCTTTGATTGTTGATTGAGCTTGCATTTGCGATAATCATGAACCTTTTCCGATCCAAGTCCAAACGTGCTCGCCAAGCGGGTGAAGGGTCGTCTTCTCGACCCCACGGTGATGACTCCTCCCCTCCGTGGAGGGAAGTCCACCATGACCATTCACCACCACCGCGCCGTCGCACGGCTCAAGGCCGATCCTCCACCCACACCAAGGGATGTGTGCTCACACCATCCCAAACCCAGACCTTCAGGAAGCTTGATAGGCGGACCATCTTAATCACTAAGTTCTTCGACTCCATCCCCCTTAGCGTCACTCATTTAGAAGAGGGTGTCATGACCCTTCTGAGCAGGGAGGTCTAGATGCCTCAGTTGAAAACCGTGGGGTTACATACCCACGACTCACCCTTGAATTCTTGTCCACCCTTGAGCGTCATGTTTCATCGAGGGGATACGCATACTATTATATTACCTTCAATGCATTTAATCGCACATACAGTATGACGTATCCCCAGATTGCCAGTGCATTTAGGTGGGTTTTTCAGAGGGCGAGTACCCATCCCCCTCAAGGGAAGTTATCTGTAGGTTTTGGTCCGACATGACTGGTGGCTTACCCTACGCCCGCTCGGGAACAAGATTAGTAGAATCTGGCACCCCGCGCTGCGTTACGTGTACCGGTATCTCGCCATGACCGTCTTCGGTCAAGGTGAGCCTACGCAGGTACAGCAGTCCGAGTTAGGGCATTTTTATGCCCTTTGCACACCCGCTTTTCCGGTACCCAATTGGGTACATCTTTTTGTGTCTCGGTGCTTGGATATCAAGACGTCCGATAAGGGCAAGATATCCATCGGTGGTATGGTACATTTATTAGTTCTAAGTCTTGGATTAACATCCCCAATGACTGTGCTCCACATGATACCACCGCAGGTAATACTTACGACTTCTCGGCCCTTAAGAACATCAAGTTTTTTATTTATAGAGGTCACGAGGGTCCATATCTCCCTTGCCCCAACGGGCAGATGCTTTACCTTCCCCCTACCCCCGGGCATATGTTTGATATTGCGCAGGATGAGGATGCCCGCACGCTTACCGATAAAGTCATCCAGTATACTCGACAACGAGGCGTCGATATGCTGGGTGGCCGCCACCGACAGGAGGAAACGGGGGAACATGAGGACGAGGAGCAAGAGGCCGCCATGCTGAACAGGCCGCGCCTATGGAGGAGGATATCCATGTAGCTCAACCTTACCAGGGAGAGCCCTATCATGGGTATCACAATCAGCAGGTACCCTCATATGATCATGAGGAAGAGAGAGTCTGGCGTACTGATATGCTAGACCGGATTCACAATGTCGAAGGAAGGGTAGACCGTATTGATGATCAGCTGCAGACCCTTCACGAAACCTGCACCTATCAATGGAACTCGCTGCATGATTCCTATGACTCAGACATGTACGACATCAATACACGTCTGAGTCAAGTGATGTTGGCACAAGAGTCCCAGCTTGCCCATTCTGCGGGCAACCCGTTCCACGATCCTAGGGCCGACATAGCTGATTTGGAGGCCCAACGGGAGAGAGAGAAGGAAGCTGCCATGGAGGCAAAGCGATCAAGGAGAAAGTCCTTCTCCTGGTTTAGGCGCGGCTCCTCGAGTGGTCACTGACGACCACATATCCTTTTAAGACTTCCCCTAGCTGTATGCTTATGGTTTTCTTGTCTAGTTCTCTTTGCTATACTGTCAAGCATTGAGGACAATGCTTAGTTTAAGCATGGGGGGAGTCTACACCTTTTGTGTAGATATTTTTATTTTGTACTTTTACATTTTCTTAGCTAGTTTAAGTTAGTTTCCATTTTCAGTTTTTAGTTCAGTTTCTTTTTATTTATCTCTGTATTGTAAGATGTAGTTTATTGAAAAAAAAAAAAAAAAAAAAAAAAAAAAAAAAAAAAAAAAACGAGAAAAGAGAATGCTAGCCCTAAACCTGTGAAGGAGGCTAGGCAAAAGGAGAGTGAGTGTACATTAGAGCTGCTGTTGCTGCTATCTTTATTCCTCCTACGCCGAGTCGCCATCTGCAGGTATATTTCTATCCCTATCTTTGCTCTTCCTTTCTCTATATTCTAGCTCCACCATATTGTCATATCTTGACCCACCAAGCTATCCTCACTAGATCCTCACATCATCTTTCACCAGCAGGTCTTTGAGCTACAAATTTTAACCCACAATTAAGCCCCATCCTCTTTGATCCAAAGAAAGTTCTTGATTGCGAGATCCAAGCGCTCCATTATTTTGAGCCTAACTGTTATGGAGTTGGGTATTTGTTGTGGTACATTGTGTTGTGGTTGTGTTGGTTGTGTTGTGCGTGTGGGTTGGGTTGAGGTTGACAAGGGGTTTGGGATTTTGATGGGCTTGCATGTGAGATCATTTATGAGGGAAAGGAGG
>CM025923.1:21904247-21927002 GCA_000753965.2 Amaranthus hypochondriacus
GATCATCTATCCAGACTCGTGTTGGATGAGTGTCAGGTACGCCTGACATTAATGACTCCTTCCCGGATGATCTACTGATGAGCATTACCGATGTAGAGCAAACACCATGGTTCGCTTGATATAGCGAACTATCTTGCTAGCGGAGTATTACCCACTGGTCTATCTTCTCACCATCAAAAGAAGTTCATGCGAGAATCCGATACTACTACTGGGATGACCCGCTCTTATTCCGATCCTGCGCAGATGGTATGTTGCGGCCGTTGCATCCCAGATTCTGAGGTATGTTCTGTTATCAACACTGCCATGACCTACCCTGTGGTGGTCATGCAGCTGCTTCCAAGACCTCTTCCAAGGTCCTCCAATGTGGCTTTTATTGGCCCACTCTCTTTCGAGATGTGCAGGCCTACGTCAAGACATGCGACCGTTGCCAAAGGGTTGGCAATCTCCCTAAGGCCAACGCTATGCCCATGTCCCCCATTCTAGCTGTTGACATATTTGATGTGTGGGGTATCGACTTTCAAGGCCCATATCCCTCCTCCTTTGGAAACAAGTATATATTGGTTGCTGTTGATTACGTTTCCAAGTGGGTGGAGGCAATCGCCACTAGGACTAATGATGCGCGAGTAGTAACCAAGTTCTTCAAAAAAGTCATATTTCCTCGTTTTGGTTGCCCGCGCATTATTATAAGCGACAATGGAACACACTTTATAGAACATAAATTTGAGTCGCTTCTTAGGAAGTATGGGGTGCTACATCGTTTTGCTCTACCTTATCACCCCCAAACTAGTGGTCAAGTGGAGGTATCTAATAGAGAGATTAAGGTTATCCTAGAGAAAACTGTCCATAAATCCCGCAGAAATTGGTCTGACAAGCTTGATGACGCCCTTTGGGCTTATAGGACAGCTTTCAAGACCCCGATAGGGACTACGCCTTTTAGGCTCATCTACGGGAAACACTGTCATCTCCCCGTGGAGTTAGAGCATAGGGCTCATTGGGCAGTTAAGACTCTTAATTTTGACCTTAAAGCTGCAGGTAGTAAGAGATTGTTAGATATGAATGAGCTAGATGAAATCCGTCTGGATGCCTACGAAAGTGCCTTGCTTTACAAAGAAAAGACAAAAGATGGCACGATCAAAGGCTTACCAGACGTGAGTTTAAGGTTGGAGACCTAGTGCTTGTGTATAACTCTCGACTGAAATTCTTTGCTGGAAAGTTGAAGTCTAAATGGTCGGGACCGTTTAAAGTTGTGCATGTTTTCCTAATGGCCCGATTGAAGTACAAGGGCCGACCACTACATTCAAGGTGAGTGGTCACCGAGCTAAGCATTATTATGTGGGGGAGCCAATTGAAGGCTCCGATGTGCTATATGTGGAACCCATCTGAAGGGGGTGAATCACGTCGAGCTACCGACGTTAAACAAGCGCTTGCGGGAGGCAACCCGTGTTTTCGTAGCTTAGCTTTTAATAATTTTAATAATTTTCTTGTTTTTGTGCTTTTTCATGTTTGTTATGTGTGTAGGTATTGAAAAAAAAAAAAAAAAAAAAAAAAAAAAAAAAAAAAAAAAAAACGAAAAGGAGAAAGGAGCAAAGCCGTAGCTGAGCGACGAGTCGTTGCTTACGAAGCGACGCTCGTCGCGGAATTTTGAAGAATTCATCCTGAATGTCGTAGCTGAGCGACGAGTCGTCGCTCCAAGCGACGATCGTCGCTTATTTTCAAAGAATTATTGCGAATGCCGAAGCTAGGCGACGACTCGTCGCACCCCTGAGCGCCGCGCGTCGCTCTGCGGAATCTCGAAATGGCAGGCTTTTTCGAATTGAAATCCGGAAACCCTATCTATTCTCTATCTTTATCATTCCTTCTCATCATCCTCTCATCTCCCTCTCTCCCTCTAACCCTCAATCTCTCATCACCATCTTCAAATTCCTTCACCATCATCCAATGGTTTCCAATTTTCCTTCTCAAGCTCCAAGCCAAGTGCTCCATTTGCATCATCCAAAGGCTCTAGATCTTCAAGTGGTTCTTATACTCTCATCTCTAAGGATCTCCTTCATCCTACGGATCCAAAGGTATAACTCTTCTCCATTTTCTAATTGAGGCTAATTTTGAGTATAGATTGTGGTCCTTGCTTGTTTATCTTGGATTTGTGCTATTTCATTGTTAGATTTGTATCACTTGCTTGTCCTAGGTTATAGCTTAAGGTTCGTGGTTCAATTTGGTATCGTTTGAGTTGTGGTGTTGGTCTTTGATTGTTGATTGAGCTTGCATTTGCGATAATCATGAACCTTTTCCGATCCAAGTCCAAACGTGCTCGCCAAGCGGGTGAAGGGTCGTCTTCTCGACCCCACGGTGATGACTCCTCCCCTCCGTGGCGGGAAGTCCACCATGACCATTCACCACCACCGCCGGCGCCTCGCACGGCTCAAGGCCGATCCTCCACCCACACCAAGGGATGTGTGCTCACACCATCCCAAACCCAGACCTTCAGGAAGCTTGATAGGCGGACCATCTTAATCACTAAGTTCTTCGACTCCATCCCCCTTAGCGTCACTCATTTAGAAGAGGGTGTCATGACCCTTCTGAGCAGGGGAGGTCTAGATGGCTCAGTTGAAAACCGTGGGTTACATACCCACGACTCACCCTTGAATTCTTGTCCACCCTTGAGCGTCATGTTTCATCGAGGGGATACGCATACTATTATATTACCTTCAATGCATTTAATCGCACATACAGTATGACGTATCCCCAGATTGCCAGTGCATTTAGGTGGGGTTTTTCAGAGGGCGAGTACCCATCCCCTCAAGGGAAGTTATCTGTAGGTTTTGGTCCGACATGACTGGTGGCTTACCCTACGCCCGCTCGGGGAACAAGATTAGTAGAATCTGGCACCCCGCGCTGCGTTACGTGTACCGGTATCTCGCCATGACCGTCTTCGGTCAAGGTGAGCCTACGCAGGTACAGCAGTCCGAGTTAGGGCATTTTTATGCCCTTTGCACACCCGCTTTTCCGGTACCCAATTGGGTACATCTTTTTGTGTCTCGGTGCTTGGATATCAAGACGTCCGATAAGGGCAAGATATCCATCGGTGGTATGGTACATTTATTAGTTCTAAGTCTTGGGATTAACATCCCCAATGACTGTGCTCCACATGATACCACCGCAGGTAATACTTACGACTTCTCCCCCTTAAGAACATCAAGTTTTTTATTTATAGAGGTCACGAGGGTCCATATCTCCCTTGCCCCAACGGGCAGATGCTTTACCTTCCCCCTACCCCGGGCATATGTTTGATATTGCGCAGGATGAGGATGCCCGCACGCTTACCGATAAAGTCATCCAGTATACTCGACAACGAGGCGTCGATATGCTGGGTGGCCGCCACCGACAGGAGGAGGCGAGGGGACATGAGGAAGAGGAGCAAGAGGCCGGCCATGCTGAACAGGCCGCGCCTATGGAGGAGGATATCCATGTAGCTCAACCTTACCAGGGAGAGCCCTATCATGGGTATCACAATCAGCAGGTACCCTCATATGATCATGAGGAAGAGAGAGTCTGGCGTACTGATATGCTAGACCGGATTCACAATGTCGAAGGAAGGGTAGACCGTATTGATGATCAGCTGCAGACCCTTCACGAAACCTGCACCTATCAATGGAACTCGCTGCATGATTCCTATGACTCAGACATGTACGACATCAATACACGTCTGAGTCAAGTGATGTTGGCACAAGAGTCCCAGCTTGCCCATTCTGCGGGCAACCCGTTCCACGATCCTAGGGCCGACATAGCTGATTTGGAGGCCCAACGGGAGAGAGAGAAGGAAGCTGCCATGGAGGCAAAGCGATCAAGGAGAAAGTCCTTCTCCTGGTTTAGGCGCAGCTCCTCGAGTGGTCACTGACGACCACATATCCTTTTAAGACTTCCCCTAGCTGTATGCTTATGGTTTTCTTGTCTAGTTCTCTTTGCTATACTGTCAAGCATTGAGGACAATGCTTAGTTTAAGCATGGGGGGGAGTCTACACCTTTTGTGTAGATATTTGCATTTTATTTTTATTTTGTACTTTTACATTTTCTTAGCTAGTTTAAGTTAGTTTCCATTTTCAGTTTTTAGTTCAGTTTCTTTTATTTATCTCTGTATTGTAAGATGTAGTTTATTGAAAAAAAAAAAAAAAAAAAAAAAAAAAAAAAAAAAAAAAAAAAAAAAAAAAGAGAATGCTAGCCCTAAACCTGTGAAGGAGGCTAGGCAAAAGGAGAGTGAGTGTACATTAGAGCTGCTGTTGCTGCTATCTTTATTCCTCCTACGCCGAGTCGCCATCTGCAGGTATATTTCTATCCCTATCTTTGCTCTTCCTTTCTCTATATTCTAGCTCCACCATATTGTCATATCTTGACCCACCAAGCTATCCTCACTAACCACCGCAGGTCTTTGAGCTACAAATTTTAACCCACAATTAAGCCCCCATCCTCTTTGATCCAAAGAAAGTTCTTGGATTGCGAGATCCAAGCGCTCCATTATTTTGAGCCTAACTGTTATGGAGTTTGGGTATTTGTTGTGGTACATTGTGTTGTGGTTGTGTTGGTTGTGTTGTGCGTGTGGGTTGGGTTGAGGTTGACAAGGGGTTTGGGATTTTGACGGGCTTGCATGTGAGATCATTTATGAGGGAAAGGAGACTAAGATAGGAAGCCTCTTATTTTTGGGGAGTCATACGGAGAACCGGTGTTCATGTTTAAGAGGTAATGTTGCAATCGATGGTGCTATCCCGATTCAACATTGGTGCTTACTAGTTAGCTATGCATTCTCATGTTTGTGCTATATTGTCATATCTAGGGTTACTAAAGACCCTACTTCCATCTAGGGTTGCTGAACACCCTATCGCCATCCACCACGAAGAGCAAGCATGGGGGAACCCATTGCTTGTTCATTCGTGATCTCTATTCCATATGTTTGTATGAACTAAGCTTGATCATTCATTGTATTTTTCATTTTATAGCTTGGTTTGTACTTTTTTTTTTTTTTTTTTTTTTTACATTGAAAAAGGGAAAGAATTCATGCTTGATAAGAGAAAGGTCCGGCTAGGTTGAAAACCCGAAAGGGCGACCTAGGCAAAAGAGCGGCATGAGTGGGTGAGCAAGTGAGATTTGAAAAAAATGATTGAGTGGCTAGGGCGAAAACCCAAAAATGAGCCCCTAGGCAAAATGAGAGAAAAAAAAGAGAGATTCAAAGTATACTTGTTCTCCATTTTGTTTGGAGTGGAGACATAAGAAGTGGGAGATATAAGGAAGGAATTTGGGTAGGCCACAATTGGAGGGATAAGTAGTAGTTTTTGTTTTTCATTTCCCACATTCTTTCTTTTTTTTTTGGAGTTATAAGGAGGTTGAAGAGTAGGGGTTTTGCTTTTTGTTCTTGATGCCATTTGATCTTTCATGTCTATCTCTTGTTTTTGGTGTGTGTGTTGTGTTAGCCAAGTGAAGGAGTTAAGTGGTGTGAATGATTTGGACCCTTGGCAAACACCGGGAACTAGAGGAGTTTAGGAAGGGAGGCATAAGAAGTAGTTTAGGATTTGGAGACCGTGTCTTGGCCTTGTTATACTTGTGTTTTCACCTTGATTTGCTCGAGGACGAGCAAAGGCTAAGCATGGGGGAGTTTGATAAGTGCAATTATTTACACTTATCCGTGTTCATTTTACGCTCCTTAAATTGTAGTTTTAGTGGGTTTTTAGGTATATTTGTAGTGTTTTGTGTACATTTTGTCTCTTGAGGTCAATTCCATGTTTTATGTGATTTTTGAGGCAAAATCGGAGTTTTTAGGTACATTTCGGAGTTATAAGAGGGTGAAGGCTTGGAGAAATAGCCTAAGACCCCTTGCCAAGTGAAGAGACCGGGCCACAAGCTAGTCCCGATGAGGAGAAGGCAAGAAAAGTGGAGAAAAGTGCAACAAAAAGGCCAAGCGACGAGCCATTTCATGTGCACCGCTCGTCGCACATTAATCAGCATTATTTATTGGCATGTCGTAGCAAAGCGACGAGTCGTCGCTCCTTATGCGCCGCTCGTCGCCAATTCGTGCAATTTTTGATGATTTTGCCGTAGCGAAGCGACGAGTAGTCGCCCCATAAGCGACGCTCGTCGCCTTATCCGTAGCAGCAGCGATGATTTCTCCAGCAGATGAGCGACGATCGTCGCCCTATAAAGCGCCGCTCGTCGCCTTTCTTAATCCGGGCATTATTTTGACGGTTTTCTTCCAATTTTAGAAACCACTTTATATAGTGGCAGTTATTTTTCTTGTAGGGGGAGACTTTAGTTTGAGTTTTTAGTTTTTTCTGTAATTTTTCCGGGAGTTCTTAGTTTTCTTTCAATTAACCTTTGAGGTAGAATTGTAGCATTTTGGATTTCGCAATTCGGTTTATGTTATTTCTCAGATTCGTAAGTTTTCTTATGTTATCATCTCGTTCTTCGTTTTTGTTCGTTGTTTATTACATGTTTTTTATGATCATGAATAGTGAGTAGTTTCTTTATCTAGGGTTAGGGTGAAGTCCCTAATTCGAAGCATGGATTGATATTTTATTGATTGATTGTGTACGATTTGAGTCGATGATTGAAACCTATGCTTAATGAATCTTGATTTAAATATCTTTGTTAGCCTTTTCAATAGAACGGAAGTTTGAGAATTGGTTTAACTTAGGATTGAGATATATTTAAGTTAAATTCCTTCTAGTATTAGCCAATAGAACGGAAGTTTGAGGATTAATGCTAGTTGGTCTTAAATCGATATTAGTCAATAGAGCGGAAGCTTGAGACTAATTAGATCACGTCCTCTCATACTTATGGCTCGATTTCATACAATCATGAAATTAATTGAATTCCATGTTAGAATTGGGTGATACCCGACACCCTAGTGTTTTTCATATCATAATCATACACCATTTTTATTCTTGTCTTAGCTATTTGCATCTTAGAATTAGAATATCATCACATATTTTGTTTGAATCTTGTCTTTGCTAATCATAAGCATACAATTCGGAATTATTAAGCCTCCTTGTGTTCGACCCGCACTACGCGTACACCGTGCGCTTGCGGTAAATTAAAATTTGCTCATCAATATACCCCCCTTTTTGTTCTTGCACAAACCCTAAAATCTGACTTTCGCCTCTCTTAAAGTTCTTCTCGATTTTTCTTGCACAAACCCTAAAATCTATCTAAACCCGTTCTTGATTCATCTTCTACGCCATAATCATTGCCTTCTTGGTACATTTTGTTTTACCAAACCAAATTGGGAAACCTAAAATCAGAATATAATTGCCTTCTACGCCATAATCCGAATATTTATGCAGCAGTATATTGTTTTACCAAACCAAATATACTAAAATCCGAATGCTGTTGCTGGAGAATTAATGCAGAAAGATGAAAAAACCATCCAAGTAAGGCCAAGTAACGATGCTTGCAACTGGGTATAAACCCATTTCCTTATGTAATTAAGGCTTGTTCTGCTGTAAGTGATGAAAAATTGGGTAAAGAGATTCATGGTGTTGTTATTAGCACTGGGTATGATAGGAATATTTTTGTACAGACTGCATTTATTCTTGGTAGTTTTTGAGTTTTTTACTCCATGTATTTAGTTTTTGTTCTTGGTAGTTTTTGTGTTTTTTACTCCATGTATTTAGTTTTTGTTCTTGGTAGTTTTTGAGTTTTGTACTCCATGAATTTAGTTTTAGTTCTTGGTGGAATTTAATTGGTGGAGTTTTTTTTTTTTTTTTTTTTTTTTTTTTTTTTTTTTTTTTGTTTTTCCTTAATCTTTGTAGAATTTAGTTTTTTGAGTTCTTGAATCAAACCCAGCAATTACCCAGCAGAAGACGTATTTTAATTACCCAGCAAAGTTGAATTTAGTTTTTGAGTGCATGAATTTAGTTTTTGTTCTTGGTGGAATTACCCAGCAAAGTTGAAGAAGATGTTTTTGGATCTGTAAAATGGCGTAAAAATGAAAAAAAAGAGGGACTAAAGGCTGCGGTTTGTTGAAAAACCGCAGCCTTTAGTCCCTCTTTTTTTTTGTTCTAAAAACACGATACAGGCTGCGGTTTTTAGGACCGCAACAAATAAGTTTTTCTCATCTGCTGCTAAAACCGCAGCATATACCCCCAAAAAAACCGCAGCCTATCTTGTTTTTTCCACTAGTGCTTGTACTCATTATTTTCCTCATAGGCTTTTCTATGAGTAAAAATAATCTCCTTGTACCTTAGCTTGGCCCTCTTCTCTCACTACGCGTACACTAGCGAAGTGATAGAAGGATCCCAAGCCCATTGTTTCTGAAACGATAAAATCAATCAATTAGTATTTGTATAACTAAGACTCTCAATACACAGTCAATCAAATCAGTAATGAAGTACATATCCTTACTTGAAACTGTGTCCAATAGAAATCGATTGTTCACCTATCTAGGTGCCTCCATGCCCATCCATTAGGATCTTGGTTGGCCTCAAATGTCCTACTAATGGACGTGGATATTTGGCTGTCACCCTCTGTGGCAAACCTTCATAAACAAACAAGTTCTACTTAGTATACGGAGTGCATATAACTATCACAATGCAATAAATAATAATATAAACCCAGAATTATCAAGCATCCATGGTAGGGGTGGTAGTGGATGCTACGTTGCAGGGGCAGAATCATCGTGCGACGACCCCTGCCCGGTGTTCGTCTCCGGTGTCCTAGCGTGACGTGGCCAAGCACGCAACGACACCAAAGAGGGAGTGACGACCCCTTCTGTCCTCCTAAACTCTGACCTCAAACAATGATCCTCTAAACCCGGAATAGGTTGAGAATACGTTAAGCCAAGAGGTTCATCTTGAGGCTGAGGTCGATTGGCTGTTGGTTGAAGGTCAAAACGCGAACGATGTTGTGCAGGACGCGATTCGAGGTCATACTGTTGACTGGTTCGCGGGTCAATCCGTTGTCCTTGACTGTTTCTCATTTAGGCATCTTGTTAAATAATTTATTGTTAACACCCAAAAAGAATTAATTAAATAAAGAAAACCTAAATAGCCCCTAAATAAACACCCAAAAAGCCTCACCCACCGCCCCAAAAACCACCCACCACCACCATAAATCGCCCACCACAACAAAATCTTCGAAATATCAACAAAAACCGAAAATAAAATGTAACAAAACCCAAAAAATTTTGAAAATAATAACTAAACCCTAATCGAAAAAAATACAGAAATAATCATATAACAAAATAATCATGTACAAAAAAATAATTATTAAACCCTAAAAAATTTCGAAAATTTCAAAATATCAACAAAAACTGAAAAAAAAGTAAAAAAATAAACATGTAAACAATATATACATGTAAAAAAATAACTAATTCCTAATCGAAAAATTGCATGTAAATAATTATGTAATAACACAAGTATACATGTAAAAATAATCAGTAAACCCTAATAATCGAAAAAATACATGTAAGAAAATACATGTAAAATAATCAGTAAACCATAATCCTACTAACATTCAAAATACATGCAATAAACCCTAATAATAAAAAATAATCAGTAAAAAAAACTCTTAATGGAATTCATGAGAAACATGTAAATAATCATCTAAAAACGTGTAAATAATCATGTAATAACACAAGTATAAAAACAAAATTTAAACCCTAAAAATACAAGTAACTAATCGACATTTCAAAAAAAACATGTAGTAGTCGGAGTGTAGTAGGAAATGTAGTAGTCGGAGTATCGCCAAAAAACACGTCGGAGATGAAGTCGGAGGTGAAGAAGAATGAGAGAATAGTAAAGCGTTACGTTTTGATTTGTGAAATGACGTTTTCTGGTGAAAAACTTATTTTTAAATCAAATATCATCTCACTAAACTGCGACTAGATGTTAGTCGGTATTTAGTCGGTGTGATTTTTTACTGTTCCCACAACCTCATTAAATGTCCATCAGTAACTTTTCAGAAGACGTTGAAAAGTAAAAAAACCTTTTCAGTATACCGACTAAACTCTGACTAAATGGTAGTCGCTAATTAGTCCGTATACTGAAAAGTTATTTTACCTTCTCAATGTTTCTGACAACCAGAGAAGCTTCTCTAAGAAGCTTTGTAATTCAAAATACCGACTAAATACCGACTGGAGTCAAGTCAGTGGGTAGTCGGGATTTAAAAAAAAAATAAAATTTCACGCCCTTGTTTTTTGTATTCTGATTTGTATTAATATTATTATTATTATTATTATTATTATTATTATTATTATTATTATTATTATTATTATTATTATTATTATTATTGTTATTGTCATTATTATTATTATTATTATTATTATTATTATTATTATTATTATTATTATTATTATTATTATTATTATTATTATTATTATTACTATTATTATATTGTACTTATTATTTTATAATTACTTATTATTTTATAATTATTAAAATTGGAAATACGAGATTAAGATATACTAAATTTACGACCCAAAGTAAAAGTATATAAATAAACATACGATTAAAAAGACTAAAAATGTTAGATAAAAAAACTTATTATTGGGTTACATAATTGTCATTGACATCATCGTCGTTAAATAATACAAGATCTTCGTCGGTGTCTTCATTTTCATCGACATCATGAACCGTTTCGTCTAGGTCTAACAATTCTCCAGCTGGATATCACACAACGATTCGACTAGTGCGTCAGAAACATCTTCATTCACCACAAAATCCGGTGATTTCTCTTCCAGTTGGAAAGCGGTTTTCTCGAAGTGCTTTGATCTGACTTTGCAAACAACTCGCCAATCTTTCATGTTTTGCCTTAAACTAGGATAAGGTAAATAATAAACTTGGGAAGCTTGACTTGCTAGCACAAAAGGATCGTACTTTCTATATCGTCGACCAATATGAACGTCAACCAGCTTGTACCGCGGATGGATTCTCGTACCATGGCCGTATCCGGTGGTAGTCTGATCAAACCATTGACATTTGAACAGTGTGACCCTTTTACTTGGAAGTGCTCAATACTCGAGGTCAATAATGTCCTCTAACTTACCATAAAAGTCGATGTCCTTTAGAGTATCGACATCATGCACACCATCAAGAAACCCGTCCCTAGACTGCACATAAAATCAATAATTCAATTTTAATCCGTAATACTATTTACTTTCAAAATTACGATGATAAACGTGTACTTACAATCTGTTTAAACCAACATGGTCAACTTGCTCTGCGTTTAGATTTGGTTCGTACTTTGTGATTAAGTCTATGAATTGATCATAAAATTGAATCACCTCCGGAAAATTTCGTAGAACATAAGTCTGAGTAATTTTGAGATCTGCTTCATCCATCATAAGAGCCTTACCCCTCCCATGAAATTTGAGTGGGTGTGTGATGTGCTCGATTTAGAGCACATTTATGTCCCCACTTTGGTGCCGCGTCTCGATGTTTTACAGTGATTTTACGTGTTTTACTCTCGATTTTACCTTGTTCTTGTCTCCGCGGTGTTTTGAGGTTATTTCAGGTGTTTTCGGAGGTTTCGAGGTGAAATGGATCGAGTTGAGACTTAGATATCAAAGTTGAAGGAGACGCATGCGTATCGAGGCGTTCCCGAGCATCCCAAGTCATTCCCAAAGATCTCGCAATGCCCGAGTGTCGTTTGGTGCTTGATTAAAGTTGAAGAGGAGCAAGTGGGGCATTTACAACCTGCATTCGGGTGAATTTATGCCACATTTCTGGTGAATGTGGCTGCTGAGCTTGAAAACAAAGGCAAGCACATACTGGAAATACCGAATGACTTGTGCATTTGAGAAATCCCTTCCATTCGAGGGAATGGAATAACCCATTCGATTAAATGGGAACAAAATGCCTTGGAACAATTTTGCAACTTCTTGAAACCCCAAATGTATTACATTCGGGCGAATGCAATTGGAACAATTTAGCGCTGCACTTTTCTTCGCTTGATTAAAACACGTAGGTCTTGTAGGTCTTTTAGGGCACAATTCTTTTAGACTATAAATACTCCTTTTTCTGATAGTAAACCCTATGCCTAGCTTGGGAGAAACCCTCTCATCTTAGAACATCAATCTATTGCTTTTCTTTACATTCCATTGCCTTAGAATAGATTTTTATGTTTTCATTTACATCCCAAGCTTTGTAATTTCAATTCCTTTCTTTCAAGCATTCAAGTTTATGTAAGTTTACCTTTCTTCATTTCTTTCTTTCTTGTTAATCTTTAATTTATGCCATTTAATCTTCTTCTTACTTGCTTTGATTATTGCTTTGTTTATTGTTCTTTTGTCTTTCAATCTTGTCTTTGTTCTTCTTATTGCTTTGTAAAGTAGTTGATAGTTAGAGTTATTGCTTTAATCTTGCTTATTGCTAGTTTTCATCTTGCCCTAATGCTTATTTCCATGTCTTATTTCATTTGTTTTGTAGTAGTTAGTCTCACCATGAGTGAGTAGTTCTTTTAGGGGTTTTCGTTTGGTGAAACCCTTGGTTTGGTGAATGTTGTTCATATGATTGGTTCTGGATTGTTTGACTGATATTCGATGTGAATCTTGTCCTGCCACTCTTGATGAGTCATAGGGCGATTATGGGTCGTTCGCATGGCTATATGTCACCAACTTTCCATGAGAACATAGAACCGACCTAGGGTGGATCCTCACCATACCCGTTTTTTTCCTATTGCTCATCGTTATTTGTTTATTGCTTTCATAGTTTAGATTACACACCCTTCCTTCATAACTCTTACCTTTTCTACACCTAGCCCTTAACCTTACCTAGCCTTGTCCTTGTGGTTTGATCCCCAAACTTAGCTCTATACTCACTATAGATGTATTAGGGTGTTATAAATATTGTTTGTATAGCTTTGGTTTCTAGTGTTTAACGACGGGTTAGAAACCCGCTATCAAAATGGCACCGTTGCCGGGGACAAGGCGTTATAGTTAGGTTTTGTGCTTGATGTAGTTCTTTTTCTTGCTTTCTTTTAGTTTTTGTTTAAATGATTTTTGCTTGTCAGTGCTTACGCTTGGTTTCTAGTGTTGTTTGCATGAGTTATAGCACATGGAGATCACAACTAGAGCTTGTTCCGTACAATCCTGAGATACAAAGGGTCACTAAACGATTTCCTCCTCCCACTCTACGCCAATCGTTTGTACCCAATCCTTCTACACCAATGGCCGACAATCAACCCCTATTTGGTCAATTTGGAACCCCTGGGTCTAGAGAATTTCAAGGAGGCTTAGTGTTACCAGGGGCGGTTTTGGGGCCGTGAAAGGTGCCCAACCGCACAGGGCCCCGAACCTAAAGGGCCTGATAAAAAAATAAATTAGAATAACATACTATTGTAGCAGTGTTGTTGGCAAGAGTTTTTCTTAATATATCAATGGTCATATGTTTGAAACCTATTGATTATATTTTTTCTCTCCTTTTTTTTATCTCTTTCCAAAACAACTCTTTACCTTCTTAATATCTTTTTACCTCATTTAATGTTACACATTCATCGGACAACAATTACCACCAACCTAATTTATAAAAATAATCAACAACTTATTTTTAAATTTTTCAACCCTTCAAACTTTTACTCTTTTTATTGTTAGTCATCAATATATTACTGTTTTTTCTCTTCCATTTTAACATTAGAGAAGAAAATTTAAATTTTTGACAACTTAATTTATGTTTAAGAAATTAAAATTGTGTTGAATTTTTATTGTGGTTTTAAAAAATCTTTTTTCTTTAAATTATAAAGGTTCTTAATTTAAGAAAATTATAAAAAATAAACAGGGGCTCGAAAGTGTTTGCTCCGCCCCTGAGTGTTACCGGATGCCCCACCAAACTTCCGCATTGACCCACAATACACGCTCATGGTGAAAGGGAATCCTTTTTGTGGTTTGAAAAACGAGTGCCCTCTCTAACACTTGGAGGCATTTGTAGACACATGCAAATTCATACCTCAATGCCCCAACAACCCAGATTTTGTCAAGATGTACCTCTTTCCAGTTGGTCTAGCGGGGGACGCCAAAGATTGGTACAAGTGCTTAGAGCCTAATTCCATTACTACATGGGGTTAATTGAGAAAGACGTTTCTCGAAAGGTTCTATCTCACGAATCGTACGCAAGATTGGCGCAAGAAGATTGCTTCATTCACACAAGATGATGATGAGCCTCAGTACCGCCTGGACTAGATTCAAGGGTATGCTCCTGTAACGGTCCGGTTCGCGTGAGCCGGATAATCATATGAAAATATGAACCCGGGTCACAACTGGACACTTAGAGGGAAAATTCCCATCCAAGATCGTTAACATTCCAACGATAAAGAAACATAACTAGGCGAAAATTAAAACATATGATAGTGACAGCTTTGTAAAGTTCATAATACAACTTGAGAACCCAGCGGCCTCTACCAACAAAACGACAAAACGAACTAATCTAAAATCCATTACACAAGAGTAAATTATTTCTATTATAATTATTATTACATAAATGCAGTCTTGGGTGACGTGATCCTAACTTCAACCTCACTCCAATTCCCACCTGCAATTAACCTGCTAGTCGTCGGTTGACAACGGAAGCAAGTTCCAAAGAACAATCCAATACACGTCAGAGACAATCATACAAAATATCAACAAGTGGAAGACAAGCAACACGTTCATCCTAGCATGCAAAGGCTCTAATATATTTATTCAAAAATCCCCAACTTGAAAACGTTTCCGTCCTATTCGGGTCGTCCAAGTAATATCCAATTCATTTGCGGAATACACTTAGGAGAGCTAATCCCAAGGCAACCACCGACCTAAGACGTTGCCCGTCCTATTCGGGTCGTCAAAGGTTAAAGTATGCATACCCCCATGGTGACCGTAATGATCCAAAACTGCCATGGGAAAAAAATTTATATAATCCCTTTCAAATTATTAACCCATTGGGTTACCCAACACATCCATCCTCAATTTCCAAGTTAAACTTCTTTCAAATTATTTGAGGTGTCTAATCCTTATGTGAGTCACAATGCAATAATCAAGAATGAAACAACATTACTTGCACACCCACATATAAAGTATGGTCTAAGCGTGTACCTTTAAGCAACAGCAACAACGGTATTCAAACGCAACAGAAACTTCACCCTCTTATGAATCGAGGTCCTAAACACATTCACACAAAACGAACACGTATTAGAACGTGTTTACACCTCTAACTCATTCTATACCACTAATATATCAATAAGACTTAGTAACTTTAATTGATTTCATCAAATTCTATAGCACGTTCACACTCATCAGTCCATTCAAACTTCTTATCCTTTTTCATCAAAGAAGTCATAGGTCTGGCAATGCGCGAGAAAGCCTTGACAAAGCGACGGTAATACCCAGCCAAACCTAAGAAGCTTCGAACCTCGGTGACGTTCTTCGGTGAGGACCAATTTCGAACCGCTTCCACTTTTACCGGGTCCACCGAAAGGCCCTCCTTTGAAACGAAATGACCCAAAAATGACACTTTTTCCAACCAAAATTCACACTTCGAAAACTTAGCGTACAACTTATTTTCACGCAAGGTTTGCAAAACCAAACGCAAATGTCCCTCATGCTCATCTCGGTCCTTTGAATAGACTAGTATGTCATCAATAAAGACAACCACAAATTTATCCAAGTACGCACTGAATACCTGATTCATCAAACACATAAATGCGGCTGGAGCATTTGTCAACCCAAAGGGCATCACGGTAAACTCAAAATGTCCGTAACGTGTCCTAAAGGCCGTCTTATGAATATCCCCGTCAGCAATCCTCAATTGGTGATAACCCGACCTTAAATCGATTTTCGAAAATATCCCAGCTCCCCTCAACTGGTCAAATAGGTCAATTATACGAGGTAACGGGTATTTATTCTTAACGGTCGCTTTATTTAGCTCCCTATAATCGATACACAATCTTAAACTGCCGTCTTTCTTCCGCACAAACAAAACCGGAGCACCCCAGGGTGAAACACTTGGTCGGATATAACCCTTATCCAACAATTCCTCGAGTTGAGACTTCAATTCCTCCATCTCCTTTGGGCCATACGGTACGGGGCCTTTGAAATTGGTCCCGTACCTGGCACCAAGTTTATCGTAAAATCGATTCCTCTTTGCGGCGGCATCCCAGGAATCTCCTCAGGGAAAACATCCATGAATTCATTTACCACCGCGACATCGATAGGATCCACCTCCTTCTTCCCTTCCTGTATGATGTGACACAAGTACAAAGGATGTCCTTGTCTCACCAGCTTTTGTAGTTTCAAGGACGACACTAAGTTTGTTTTAGGCCCCCTAGAAAACTTTCTATATCTAACGTTCTCCCCATGTGGTCCTACCAGCAACACTCTTTGCTCCCTACATTCAAGGGTTGCTTTGTACCTTCCTAACCAATCCATTCCAAAATCACTTCCAATCCCTCCATATCTAACACATATAGATTACTAGGAAAAACAACTTTCCCTATCTTCAAAGGCACATCTCTATATAATTTATCGCAAGTATATAGTCTCCCCGAAGGGACTGCCACGGTATAAGATACATTTTCAAAATCTCCTAGATTCAGTTCGTCTATTTTACTTCTCGCCAGAAAGGAACAAGTTGCACCCGAATCAAATAATACATTAACAGTTACAGAATGGACGGTGAACGTACCTGTAACCACCTCTGTTGTCTGGTCAGCCTCCCTGGAACTGACCGCAGATACCCGTTCACTAGCCGGCTGAACGTTCATTCCTCCCCCTTGATTTCCCATTCGTGGGTTCCTGAACCTCAGCCGCGATTGCCATCTGAACGAACTTGACCCCCATTAAACTGTCGTTGAAACCTCTGACCATTGTTACCCTGATTATCTACCCCAGTTGGTCGATTTCCTTGCCTCCCAAAGCCAAACTGGTGTTGAGGTCGCTGTTGTTCCCCCATCAGTCGACTTTCACTCCCTTTCTTTGTGTAGCACTCATACTCCCTATGCCCTTTCTTATGACAGAAATTACATTCAACTAAATTTCCCTCGCAATCTTTTCCGGGGTGGTTTTTCTTACACCTCCTACAGAAGTACTTCATTTCCTTTCCATCCCGATCTAGCAAAGGTTTTGTCGGTCTTGCTTCCCCCCTGAACCCAGGATTCACCCCAGAACTGCTCCCTTGAAAGCCACCGAAAGTTTTTAGTTTCTTCAAGTGGAAACTTACAGGTGCCCCGGAGGTCTGTCCTACCAATTCTCTTCTCTTCTCGGTGAAACTATTCTTCTCCTTTTCTTTCTCCTTCCTTAAAATATTTCCTACCTGAGCGGCACGCTTATACATCTGCTCTAACGTGCTGTAACGATCACTTTCGATATGCTTTTTAATATCGAATGATAACCCCAGCTCAAAGCGTTGCATTTTCTTTTCCTCAGTGGGCACATCATCTGGACAGTATTTGATGTACTCCATGAATTTGTGGTAGTATTCATCAACAGACAAACTACCCATTTCAAAACGTGCAAACTCATTCGATTTATCCTTCCTCACGTGTAAAGGATAAAACTTCTCCCGCATAGCCCTTTTAAACATATCCCAATCAAAAAGTCCTTCAGCCTGTTCCATTAACCCCGCCTTACTATTTGCCCACCAATAGTCAGCTTCCCCAGTCAAATAAAAAGCTGCCTGATTAACTTTCAGTTCTTCTGGACATTCTACTACATCAAAAAGTTTGTCAAACTCTCTTAACCAATGCTCCAGTTCGGATGGTTCTCCTTTACCATCAAAAGGAGATGGCTTGCTCTGGCTAATCCTCATACTCATCTCGGAAGCCTGTTCGGACAAAGACCTTACTTGTGGCGCACTAGCCCCAGTTAACGCCTTCACTAAGTCCCTTAAGGCTCTGTTAGTTCCGTTCTTGGCTAGCCTTTTCCTGGAGAGAGGAGGCATCTTCTGCAACTAAAAGAACAGCACTAATTACTAACGTGCCCTAAGGTCTCGCAGATTCTTAAGAAAAGAGGTGCTTGAAATAAAAGTAAACACAAGTAATCACACACAAATAAAAGAGAGCACTGAAAACAACTCAATATACTATTTTATTGATAAATTTTTATTAATTTATAACAACTCGCCAAGCGTTTTACATTTATTAAAAAAAATAAAAATAAAAAAAAAAATAAAAAAAAAAAATAAATTTAACGCCAGGCATCTATAACATCAACAGACTCATCATAGTTAGTTATGTCGAAATCTTCATCATCCCCGTCGTCTCCGGAGTCGGTACTAGAGCTCATGTATCCTCCTTCTGATTCCCAGTCGCTTTCCATTGGACTGTTTATTAGCAACTCTTCTTCTTCTTCCTCAGGATCCTCCTCATTAGAAAACTCCCCTCCAGATTCAACCCTAAATCCGTACAGATCGTAATGGGATCCCCAGCCTTCTCTCTCATCCTCACTAGTATTCTCCATAGGACTTAGTGATTCCTGTTTAGGGTCTCGCATCCCAAAAGCATCCCCAGACGGTGACCTGAGGTCTACTAGTGGAGGGTCAGATAGGTACCCATCTCCTACATGCTCCATGATTGTATCAGATTCTTCCTTTACATGGAGTTCTTCCTCTTCCATAGGTTCCACCTCATTACTACGTTCTTCCTCTTCTACTTCCTCCTCCTCCTCGGGATCTTCCTCTTCCTCTCCATCATACCCCTCTCCCCTAAGGGTTCGTTTTGGAAGTTAACTCCATTGGGCTCCCTCGGGTTTTCTTCTACCACCTTCCTTGATTCAGACAATTGGATTATCCTATCTAGATCCATTTGTAGGTCGAAACACAACCTATTAACCTTTGTTCTTATCATAATCATTCTTTCCCTACAATCCCGAATGCTCTTTCCATCTCTTATCTTCCAAATCTCATTATTCACAACTTCCCTCCATGTAGTTTCTGGGTCAAAGTTTGCCACAATGTTAGTTGGGCTTGGGTTATCGGGCCTTTCCTTTGTCCATGATCCTGAACATACATGAAACGGAAGGTAATTAAAAGATTGTTGATAAACTAAGTCACTTTTACTATAATAAGGTTTTAACGGTCCCCTCCCAAGTATACCCCGAAACATATCACAAAGCATCCAATTTTTAATACATCGGCTCTACCCAAATTCTCTCTACTAAGGTCAAGTATTCCTTTATCACTAAGGGAACGTTGGCTCTGATACCAATTGTAACGGTCCGGTTCACGTGAGCCGGATAATCATATGAAAATATGAACCCGGGTCACAACTGGACACTTAGAGGGAAAATTCCCATCCAAGATCGTTAACGTTCCAACGATAAAGAAACATAACTAGGCGAAAATTAAAACATATGATAGTGACAGCTTTGTAAAGTTCATAATACAACTTGAGAACCCAGCGGCCTCTACCAACAAAACGACAAAACGAACTAATCTAAAATCCATTACACAAGAGTAAATTATTTCTATTATAATTATTATTACATAAATGCAGTCTTGGGTGACGTGCTCCTAACTTCAACCTCACTCCAATTCCCACCTGCAATTAACCTGCTAGTCGTCGGTTGACAACGGAAGCAAGTTCCAAAGAACAATCCAATACACGTCAGAGACAATCATACAAAATATCAACAAGTGGAAGACAAGCAACACGTTCATCCTAGCATGCAAAGGCTCTAATATATTTATTCAAAAATCCCCAACTTGAAACGTTTCCCGTCCTATTCGGGTCGTCCAAGTAATAATCCAATTCATTTGGCGCATTACACTTAGGAGAGCTAATCCCAAGGCAACCACCGACCTAAGACGTTGCCCGTCCTATTCGGGTCGTCAAAGGTTAAAGTATGCATACCCCCATGGTGACCGTAATGATCCAAAACTGCCATGGGAACAAAATTTATATAATCCCTTTCAAATTATTAACCCATTGGGTTACCCAACACATCCATCCTCAATTTCCAAGTTAAACTTCTTTCAAATTATTTGAGGTGTCTAATCCTTATGTGAGTCACAATGCAATAATCAAGAATGAAACAACATTACTTGCACACCCACATATAAAGTATGGTCTAAGCGTGTACCTTTAAGCAACAGCAACAACGGTATTCAAACGCAACAGGAACTTCACCCTCTTATGAATCGAGGTCCTAAACACATTCACACAAAACGAACACGTATTAGAACGTGTTTACACCTCTAACTCATTCTATACCACTAATATATCAATAAGACTTAGTAACTTTAATTGATTTCATCAAATTCCAAATAAGTCAAAATTCCACTTTAAACCAGAAACTTAAATGGCTTTTTCGGACAGTTTAGAAAATTCAAATGAAAAATCCGACTTCGCCACTGCGTCCGAAACGCATCAATTACCTTGAGTACCAAATTTCATAATTTTTAACATCCATTTACTATTTTTATTTATTTTTAGCATTTAACGAGTTTTTGCACACAACGGATAAATGAAACAACAACGAAACACACCCGACCTCGAAACGAGGCACCACTGCCGAGACAGCAGCAACTGTCCAAAATATATATATATATATATTTTTTTTTTATACTATTGTTATTATTATTATTTTTTTTTATATATATTTCAATTAATAAATCTTTTTAATCTCATGACAAAAGTAAATCCTTTTTAATAGTGATCCAACCAAAACTTCCAACACATAAACAACATGATCATTATACACAACTACTAATACACACACAACTTATTCATTAACTCATCCACAATCAAAACATAAAAATCATCAAATTAAATCATTCCCATAAACATGATTTTTCAAGAAAAAAAACTTGAAATTCATAAATCGTAATAATTAAATTAAATACTTAATTTTCCTAACAAATTAAAATTTTGTAGAGAGTTGTAAAAAAAACAAAACAACCTCTTGAGTCAAAATATATGAGCACAACCCTTCAAACAAATTAAATTTTGTTAAAGGTTTATACAAACAAGATTTACATAAAAAAAAAATATTCAATCCTCCTAAAAGTCATGGGATTTCATCATATTTTTAAAAGAAGAAAATAAAATAATTTTCTTCAAAAGAGAAAATCTAATCTTAACAATTGAACTATACTCACCCTTGAATAAAAGATTGAATGATCACAAAATTCCTTTTTTTTTTTTTTTTTTTTTTTTTTTTTTTTTTTAATACTAGCAACCGAAATCAAGGAAGAAAAAGGGAGAAATATTTATTTATTTATTTATTTTGTGAGCAATGCAATAGAAAGAGCAACACAAAATGAAAAGCTTACACACCAACCTAGCATTTTAAGAGTACACACAACTTTCTATCTTCCCATAACCCCCCCCTTAATGCACATTAACCCACAATTAAGTGAGGAGTTACAAAAACCCCTCCAATTTCCTCCCCATGGCCGGCCACTTTTAACACCATTAACATATTTTATTATTATTATTTTTTTAATTAATTAATTAAATACTCTAAATAAGGTTTAATTGTTTAATTTAAATTTTAATACTCATAAAAATATTAAATTAGATAAATAGCAATAACTCGTTATGCGACAAATGCCGAAATCGTTTGTCACATATTGACTCACTCAAATTCTTATACTTGATTAATATTATTTTATTTTAATCTCGAATATTAATTCATTCAAATTCACGGGGTGTTACAGCTCCGATCTTTCCCGCATCATGAGTATGGGGAGAACCATGTGAATACTTTCTTCTACGATGGGCTTAATGAGTCAACGAAGGCATTACTAGATTCCGTAGTTGGTGGGCAACTTTCAAAAATCCCATGCAACCAAGTGAGGGCCATGATCGAAGAGGTAGCAAAGAATAATGCTTGGGGTGGGGCGAGGAGTAGTAAGAAAACAAGGGGCACGACCGATGAGAGCAATCCAGATTCGATTGGAGCAAAAATTGAAGCAATCATGGACAAGAAATTGTCTAAGCTTAAGTTAGCCCAAGGGAGTTCTAATGTGTCTGCCGCAAGTGAACGTAAGTCCTTCTCATGTCGTATTTGTGGGGTTACCAATCATGACACATCTTATTGTGGGGGTTTGAATCCAGAGGATATGGCATTGGTAGAATATGGGGGAGACACTATAGAGGGAACCCCAGCGACGCGTTTTGATGGGTATGAGTACAATCACGAATGTATAGCTGCAATGGGTTATGCGAACCAAGGACAAGGGTACAACCAATATAGCCTATTCAACAACCCGTCCTCTCGACCTCCCTTCAATCCGAACAATGGTCAAGGAAACTTCCACCAAGGCTACAACGACCATGTTCCATACAACAATCAAGCCGGTGGTAACTTAATTTCTTAGGCCAAATGGAAATAGGCCTTACCCACAAATGCCACACCCTAACCCCAACCTACCATATCCGACCACTCAACCACTTCCAAACCCCGCTCCTAACCACGACTTCATGACCAACCAAATGATTTCCCTTGCCCAACTCAATCAAACCTTGATTTCTCAAATGGCGCAACTTCAAGCTCAACAAAAGCACCTTGAGACCCAACTTGCACAATTAGCACAACCAACCCCACCAATGCTATTCCCATCCAACCCTCAACCAAACCCATCTACCCAACCTCCATCACCTAACCCACAACAAAATCCCAACCACCACACGTGCAAGGCGATCTTCCTTAGATCGGGTACTTCTTATCCGGGTCAAGTTGAAGCTCCTAGGGATGATTTGGGTGAAGGTACTTCAATGGGTAACGATCAACAGGTGAATGATGAGCATGAAGGTGAGCTTGGGGGGAAGGAAGAGAATGAGGTTCTTGAAGAAGAGTTTGAGAAAGAA
>CM025923.1:21999338-22025847 GCA_000753965.2 Amaranthus hypochondriacus
CAAATATGAATAAGTATTCAGCGTGGAAGTCTGTGTTAACAAAGATAGAGAACAAACTTTCTTCATGAAAGTCGAAGCTACTCTCAAGAGCAGGAAAACTCACCCTGATAAAAAGTGTGCTCAATAGTCTCCCAATTAACTATTTGAGTATGTTTAGGATGCCAAAATCCATAGCCTTGAGAATTGTGAAGTTGCAGAGGAGATTTTTCTGGGGTGCTTTTGCGAATGGCAATATGCCTACTCCTACGGTCAAGTGGGCATCGATTTAATTACCAAAAGATCTAGGTGGGTTGGGTGTTGGAAATATTTTGCATAAGAATCTTATTCTTCTATTCAATTGATGGTGGAGATTTTCAGAGAGTGATAATACGCTTTGGAAACGGATTCTGATTTGCATATATAATATCAAGGGGTTAAAAGCTTCGTCGGAATCTTTTGGAGGTATTAAGTGCGGCGCATGGGCACATATGCTTAATAATGATCCTGATACTACGAGAATCACAGACATTGTCAAAGAGGGCCTAATTATGAGTGTTGGTAATGGGGTGTCCACTCGATTCTGGCATGATAAATGGTGCTCCTCTAGTCCTTTGAAGCTTGCGTTCCCTAGACTATTTTTGTTATCAGAGCAGATTGATGAGGTGATTAGCCAAATGGGTGCATGGCAAGAGGGTGCCTGGGCTTGGAATCTACATTGGAGACGACGCCTGCATGATTGGGAAATTGCTGATGTCGATAGATTAACACTGCTTATTAGTGTCTGTTGGCATGGTAGAGATTGTCATAGTTTCCCGATAAAAGAGATTGCTGATAGGTTTTATGAGCCATACAATCCAAATCTTCCTAGAGCTGTATCTGATTTCATCTGGAGAAACAAAATACCTCCTAGGGCCCAACTGGTATTATGGCTTGCAAACTTAGAGAAACTGAAAACAGGGGATGTTCTTGTGGGAAAAGGGTTGATTGATCCGGTAAATGGTGTGCGCCCCTTCTGTGATAGTGAACTGGAAACATATTCCCACATTCTATTCACATGTTCTTTCTCTTAGAATATTTGGATGAAGACTCTCGATTGGTGGGGTGTATTTGGTGTGCTGTATAATCATTGTCCTGGGCTTACTCTTGCATAGAGGTTTTTGGTGCCGAAACGTTGTCAAGGAAAACTATGGAACCTCATTCTGGGGTGTGGGGTATGGTCAATATGGTTTGAAAGAAATAAGATCAAATTCGAAAATGGTGCTCGCGATCCCGGTAATTTCTTATCTACTGTGAAAAGTCGTGTGGGCGTTTGGGCAAAGGAATTACTTGGGCTGGAGACTCTACCAAGCAATGCCCTCACACTCCATCCGGAAGATTTGCTGTCTTAAAGTTTCTTTTTTTCTATGTGTTATTTCGGTGTTGGTTGGAGTATCTGTTTCGGTTTTTGTGTTGTATTGTTGTTTTTGTAGTAATCTGGTGTGTAGGGTGATAGGTGTAGTTATCTACTCTGGTGTGTAAGGTGATAGTGGTGTCCACGATTGGTGTATGCATAGTCCACTCCTATGCGCTTTTGCAGTGGCCTGTTTCTTGGTCCCTAGTTTCTAATGGCTTTTTCCCCTCGCGGGGTTTTTTATGCCGGCAGTAATAGGGTCCCAAAGTCCCAGTGTTCGTCTATTTTCTTGATATATTTAATTCCAAATTTTGGATAGCTAGCCATGTGATGAACTTTGCGCTTGGACTAGCACTATTCCTGATCATGATGTTCCCCCAGGGGACCTTGGGAGCTCATGTTGTAAGTAAGTCGTAAACCTTTCCAATACTGAAAGCATTCCCTTTTGTCATGGCCTCCCCAACCCCCTAGCCTTTCCACGAGGTCTCTTTGCTTGATGATCTTCTTGAAGCTCCAGGAAGGGTGAATAGAGACCTTCACATCTTGGACTTCTTGGGTTTTCATGTAGTAGCTGGGAACCCATCTAACCCACCAATTTTCCTTTTTGCTCGCCAGATTCCACAGATGCTTGAGAAGAGTAGCCTTGTTCCAAATGCACATATCTCTCAGGTTTAGTCCTCCCTATGAGAAAGGTAAGACCATTTGGCTCCAAGCCACCGCTGCTTTCCTAGAATGACCATCTTTCCCAGTCCAGATGAAGGACCTGCAGACATCCTCCACCATCTTGATCAGCTTTTTTGGGAGGCAGAAGATTTGGGCCCAGAAGTTGATCATACCCCTAATAACAATGCGGACCAGCTGGATCCTACCAGCATACGAGAGTAGATGAGAGGACCAGTATCCAATTCTACGGAAAGGAAAAGTACCCTCGTCCATTTGTAAGAAGTGCAGCAAAAGCTCTTTACGTTGATTATTAACCCCGGAGATGTAAGCATTGCTTTTATTGGTCTTTGCTTCAAATCCAGATGCTTTGGAGAACCTCTTGAAAGAGGACATCATGTTACGAACCGAGGAAATATCTGCCCTGCAGAACATGAGGAGGTCATCTGCAAACAGGAGGTGAGTAATATTGTCTTTTCTGCATGTAGGGTGGAAATGAAAGGTCGCAGAATCTTTCTGACTATGCAAGATTCTGGACAGATACTCCATTGCTATAGTGAAGAGATACGGCGAGATAGGGTCACCCTGGCGTAAACCCTTCTTTGCATCAAAGGGCTTTAGAGGCGTGCCATTTACCAGAATGGAGAAGGACACAGTCGTGACACAAGCTTTTATCCAGTCGACGAACCTAGGCGGGAACCCCATCTCCTCCATTACAGAAAACAGAAACACGCAGCTGATCGAATCATATGCCTTCCTAAGATCCATTTTCATCATACATCTTGCACTATTATTTTTGCGAGAGTACCCTATGATGAGCTCCGCAGCTAGCATAATGTTATTTACTATTTGCCTCCCTGGTATAAAACCTGACTAGGCTTGGTCAATAACACTCCACATCACCTTCTGAAGTCTACCTGCGAGAACTCTAGAAATGATCTTGTATATGACGGTGCAGCAGGCAATCGGTCTGAAGTCTCCTACTTTGCTAGCATTGGTCACTTTGGGAATAAGAGTAACTGAAGTGCAGTTGAGCGGGGGGAACAGAGAGTTATCATTGAAGAAGTCTTTGATGGCCGTGATCAGGTCCTCCTTTATGATATCCTAGGTCTTCTTAAAGAAGCACGCATTAAACCCATCTATACCAGGAGCTTTGTTGTCATTCATCCCAAAAAGAGCCTCTTTGATTTCTTCCTCTTTCACATCTTGGATTAGCATTTGACTGTTGGAGTTGTCAATCTGGGGGCCTTTCCTCATAGTAACCCTATCAATCACCTTAAGGTTGATGGTTTCAGTGCCTTGGAGGTTTTGATAAAAGCTTGTAATTTCATTCTGGATCTCTTACGTAGTGTTTAGCCATTTGCCATCCTTATCCTGCAGCTCAAAAATACTATTCGTAGCCCTTCTTTCTTTGATTGTAGCATGAAAGTAAGCCGAGTTATCGTCCCCATTTTGAATCCAGTTGATTCTAGACTTCTGGCGGAGCGCTTTGTCTTCAATTTTCCTCCATTATCTAACCTGGGTGATCGCTTCTTTCTCTTGGTGGTGAAGGTCCTCATCTGTGGGAATGGATTGCAGCTCATTTTGAAGTTTGTCTAAGGTTTCCTCCCATTGTGTGATTTTCTCCTCTATCCCTGCAAACTCCTTTGTATGAAGGTTTTTCAAGCCAATTTTAACATTTTTCATCTTGTACCAGATTTTCTGAAGCCCAACACCTTTAACTTTGATCTTCCACGCATCATCTACTACTTTGAGGAAAGTCTTATGCTCACATAAATAGTTGAAGAAGCGGAACGACTTTCTTTGTGTTTGGGTGAGGGAACATGAAGAACACGGATAGCACCTCGTTTAACTTGCTCACGAACAAAATGAATGTCCATCTCAATATGTTTAGTGCGCTGATGATGAACTGGGTTACCCGATAAATAAACAACACTTACATTATCACAATAGACAAGAGTAGCAGTAGTAATAGCACAGCGAAGTTCAAGAAGTAAATTACGAATCCAACACGTTTCAGAAACCACATTGGCAACACCACGATATTCTACTTCGGCACTAGATTTAGAAACAATAGGTTGGCGCTTAGCAGACCAAGAAACAAGATTATCACCCACGAAAACACAATAACCAAAAGTAGAGCGGCGAGTATCAGGACAACCACCCCAATCAGGATCAGTATAAGAAATAAGAGAGGAGATAAAAGACTTATATAATTGCAGACCATGATCAATAGTACCCTTGACGTAACGAAGAATGCGATGAAGAGCAGCCACATGTTCAACACGAGGATCATGCATAAAAAGACATATCTGCTGAACTGCATAGGAAATATCAGGTCGAGTGAAGGTGAGATATTGCAAAGCGCCGGCCAAACTACGATACAAAGTAGGATCTGAACAGGAGGAACCATCATTAGCATGGAGTTTGCTGGTAGTAGAAACAGAAGTGGAGGCTGGGTTGCATTGAGACATGCCTGCTTTTTCAAGAATCTCAGTGGCATACTTTTGCTGAGAGAGAAATAAACCTGCAGAAGTACGAGTGAGAGAAATGCCCAAAAAATAACTCAGAGGACCTAAGTCCTTCATGGCAAACTCATAACTCAACTTAGCCATAATAGACTGTCGTAGACTATCAGAAGAAGCAGTAAGAATAATATCATCAACATACAAAAGAAGATAAGCAATATCGGACCTATGACAATAAATAAAATAAGGACTGATCAGATATGCTATTACGAAAACCAATAGAAGTAACAAAATCAGCAAAACATTGATACCAAGCCCCTAGAAGCTTGCTTCAGGCCATAGGGAGACTTGTGAAGAAGACAGACATGGCTAGGGCAATTAGGATCACGAAACCCCACCGGCTGATGCATATAAACAGTCTCATTCAAATTACCATGAAGAAAAGCATTTTTGACGTCTAATTGATGAATAGGCCAAGACCTGGAAACCGCAATACTCAAAACAATACGAATAGAAGTAGGTTTGACCACAGGACTAAAAGTCTCATCACAATCAATGCCCGCACATTGAGCCTTACCATCACCTATTAGAAGCGCCTTATAGCGCTCAAAGGACCCATCAGACTTAGTTTTCAATCGAAAAATCCACAAAGAACGAATAACATTAGCATTAGACGGTCTAGGTACGAGTTCCCAAGTATTATTTTAAATTAAAGCATCATATTCCCCTTGCATGGCTTGCTTCTAATTAGGGTCACGAAGAGCATGTATGGGATTTTTGGGAATGGGAGAAAAAGAGACGGATAGAACATGAGAAGAATATTTGGGATTTGGTTTGAATATGCCATGTTGACTTCGGGTTACTATTCTTGGTGGAGAAGGTGTAGAAAAGAGGAGGAAGAAATAATGGGTTGGGAAGATACTGGGCTGTGTGAGGCAGGCCCGGTAGAGGGAGTTGGAGTGTCTAAAATGGTGGGCGGGTCTGATTGGGCCTCGGTGGTGAGAGCTGGCCCAGTAGGATAAGAGGAGTATTGTGGGGAATTGGGAGTCTGGGAAGAAAGGGGAATAGGGTCTAGGCTAGGCCAAAGAACGAGAGGGGCTGGTGGGTTTGGGGAGTTTTGATAGTGGGTTTGGGGAATAGGTGGTAAATATTAAGATTGTCTTCCAAAAACACATATTCGTGAGGAGTATTTTTGGGACGGTCGGTAAAGGGAAAGGAAGACTCATCAAAAATAACATGGCGAGAAATAATTATTTTACTCGATGCGATGTCATAGCACTTATAACCTCAATGTGATGAAGGATATCCGAAGAAGACACATGGAGTGGAACGAGGTTGAAGTCTGTGGATTATAGAGGAAGAGAACAAAGGAAAACATAAACACCCAAATGTCCTAAGATGATCATATGTAGGAGCTTTATGAAAAAGAAAATGTGTGGGAGTAAGATAATCAAGTAACTTGTATGGGAGAATATTAATGAGATAGGTGGCCGTATTTAAGGCGTGAGGCCAAAAAGACGGAGGAAGAGATGCATGACAAAGAAGAGTGCTAATAATATTATTGATGGATCAAATTTTTTGCTCGGACTTTCCATTTTGAGAGGACGTTTGAGAACATGAAAATCGAAACATAATACCCTTAGTTGCACAAAATTGGTGAAAAAGATTGTTAGCAAATTCACCCCCGTGATCACATTGAAAGGTTTTAATTTTAAGCTCAAATTGATTGTGAACATAGGTTTAAAAATTAACAAAAATATCATAGACTTTAGATTTGCGAATCAAAGGAAATGTCCATTAATAATTAGAATAATGATCAAGAAACAACACATAATATTTGTACCCGAAAGGGCTTGAAACAGGAGATGTCCATAAATCACTATGCATTATTTCAAAAGGACGAGTACAAAAAGATGTAGATTTATTAAAAGGGGGACTAACATGTTTGCCTAAAGGGCATGAAGGACAAAAAAAAAGAAGGATTTTTATTACATTCAATAGACTTAGAAGAAGACAAAAAATCTAAGATAGTGTGTCCCGAATGACCTAGACGATAATGCCAAATACTAGATGATAAAGCCGAAAAAGCATATGAGGATGAAGAGGTAGCTCCATGTGTCAATTGGAATGGATAGAGATCGCCAGTGCAATTAGACCGCAGGATTATGTTCTTTGTGTCCAATTCCTTCACAGAAAAACCGAAAGGATCAAACTCAATAGAAACATTATTATCGGGATGAATTTTTGTAGATGAAGCCATGAGAAAAAGGGCAAAAAAAGGAGAGAATGGTGGTGGAACGTGGCGGCGCAACTAAGGAAAGCTGCCGGCCAAGGTTGGGGAAAGAGGAAAAAAAATGCCAAGGAAATCAATCTAAGCAACTGATACCATATAAGAATTGATTGAGAATGATTTCATGCCTTCTCATTATGATCATAAGAAATATATACAAAGCTAAGCTATGGTTTCTAGGAAACCAAATAATTACAATATTATGCCTAATATTATTTCCTAAGATATAAAGATACATCAAATAAACAATATATGCAAAATATACTCAAAAGATATTTATTCTAGCAATTTTGTACAAGCAATAGTAAAACTACTATTTGATCGTATGTGATCATTATATAAGTGTAGTAGTGGATGTTATGTAAAAGAATATTTTCTAATTTATGTATATAATATTCAACCATATATTATATATTATAGCCTCGAATGACCTCAATAAATATATATTATATTAATCCTTTGTATCTATGGTTCAAACAAACAATACAAATAATAGGTCCTTTCTATCTTTGGTTATCAAAAGATACAAATAATGTGTTATTTGTAACCCTCTTGTTAGTATGATGCTTAGCAAGTGGAAGTTGGACTTTTCCTGCCATTTAGAGACGACAAAGTGGCCGACAAACTTAGCTTCCAACTAGGTGAAGGAATAGATGCTTCGAATGGGGAGTGAGGTATACTAGTTCAAAGCAACACTACTTAATGTGGTAGGGAAGAACTTGCACAGTAGCGCTTGATTCGTGGTGTATAGTAACACCAAGTTTTAGTATGCCCCACCCCATCCCATCAAAAGAGTTCATGTTGGGAATTTTAATTTTGGCGGGATTAGGTGTTGCAAAGATTTCAGCGGATAAGGGGGAGTTCAGCAACATAGGGGCTTCTTGAGGTCCTCTATGGCTTAAATCCTCTCGCTGAGGCAAAACGAGACTTTGTGGGCGACTAGATTCAGAAAGTTGTGGCGTCTTCCTTTTTCCTGCCTCTAGTTTATCAAGGATTTAACACTTTGTGACTGCGAGCCCTTTTCTCGTTCAATTAACTTCTCACATCTTGAGTTTCAGGTCTAGATTCTTCTTCTAAGACTTGTTAAGGCTTTTCTGGAGTCTAGATCTTTCCCCCCTCTGTTTGTTCCTACGATTAGATTAGGAAGCCTAGCTTTTCCTGTCATCTTGTCTTTGGGAACTTGTTGGTGGCTCAATCCTCCTCCTGAGATTCTTAACCTATTCAGCGAAAGCATTTGTTAAATTCTGCGCCACGTGTTCGCCTAACCCACGGACGTGTCTGTGTCTATGCTTTGCACGGTAGCGGATTGTGTTGGGATTCTTTTGGGAGCCATGACTTTTTTTTCGAGTACTTGCAACTATGTCCGCACAGATGGCGCCAAACTAATTCGATAGTGAAACGAGAAAGTGTGAGAGGCACGTGAAATACCTGAACTAGAAGTGGTAATGCGGTCAACGGTCAGCGAAATGGAACGGGACGTAGGTCTTTCTGTGAGGTGACCTGAAGTCCTGCAACACGACATGTTAGCCTTGTCCGGGGGTAATCTCCCAGAAAACCCCTCAGACGCTCAAGTCAGATTAGATAATCCCATGTTCATGAATGAAAAATCGCCAATGATATGTCGTGATTCAGGTGACAAGGTAATGGTGGTAGTGATGGTGGTAGATAACCGATTATGGTGGCCTATCGTAATTTTGGCAGAGTTTTGGTATATACATGAGCTTAGAGAGGTAAATGAGGCTGGTTGTGCTATTTTTATAATACTAAAGAGGGAGTTATTTTTAGAAGAGTAAAGGTTATCATGGGTGATAGTGGGAGGTTGCAGTTGGTTATTACAATAAGTAGTATATGACAGTTACGGGGTGGTTACTTACTTGGGGACTAAGTATGCTAAACTGGTCATCTTCAAGCCCCTTGACCGTAACAGGATACTTTAGGTAAAGGCACACAAATTTGCAATGCATTCACTAATTTAAATTTTGTATTGATCTAAATTTTCAAAATGTTTTGTTTTTTTATAATTGTTATGCATGTATTTCATGCTCTATACCAGAATAATCTTTTGGTTCGTTCTTATCTCCTTCAATAAAATGTTGTAGATTTGATGGCTAAAACCTGTCATCTTGTGATAGATTTTCGTCATTTAAATTTAATTTCCCCTTCCCCTCGTTTACCCAGGTCACGATCGGACTCGCCTCTGTTTAATTTCCTTGTTGTTTAGTTTTGAGATGATTGGTTTTCTTCGGAGTGGTTCTTTACTTTGCTTTAGGGAAGATCATTAACTTAATGCGAATCATATACCTACCTCCCCCTTTTGTACTGTTGTATCCTTAGTTTAAGACTCAATGTTAACCTCATTCTCTAACCTCCAATTCGTCCTATTCGCTTTGGTGGTTATAAGAGTAACTATTAATACTTAATGTAAGTTGGTATGTTATAAATTGCAAATTGATAAACAAAGGAAATGTCTTAAATTTACTATACTTCACATCCTTAAAAAGGAAAAATAATTCTCTATTTGTTTATGTTTATTTACCACCTTAGAGGCCATATATTTAAAAATTTTCAGGTTTGGGATGATCAACGAATTGTGATATTTGTTCGCAGAAAATCTAGATAATTTGATTTTTTTTTTTACTCTGATTACATTATACTAATATTGTTTTTTTTTTTTTTAAATATTTGTAAGATATGGTTTTTGAATATTTTTATATAGTAATTGTGGGGCCGCGTGCTATGCACACGATCTCCCAAGTTATACTATCGAATTTCAAAATGCTATTGTATACACTTCTATTAATAAAATACGAATAAAAATATTAAAATATAAATATGTTGCAAAAATATGAAGGACGCAAGGGTTACAGGTGTAGGCTTGGGTGTCGACGTTTAATGGGATAAAATGGTTGTGATCTACTAATGATTACTGATATGTTGTTTAACGTAAGCATGTGATTCTGTGAATAGCCATTGTTGATGGGTTGCTTAGTTATTTAAAGGTGTCGTGGCTAAGTAGTCTATGTTGTAGACGCTGCTGTTATGATGATATATCGAGACCTAACATCGAGGTGTATCAATGCTTTATCAGAGTTAAAATGACTACCCTAATTTAATAGATTCAAAGAGATACAAACTACAATAATGTTAAAGGATAGATAATAGATTAGAATTATGAAAAGTTACATTCTTCTTGTATTTTATTTGAAATGGATAGACAATAGATTAACAAATACTAATTTCATTAGTACAAATTGTTTGTAAAACGACTGATTTTTGCTTGTTTGTGAAAGATATTTGATGTGCTCGATTTAGAGCGCATTTATATCCTATTATTCTCGTTGTTTTACATTGGATTTTTTACGTTTTACACTCGATTTTACCTTGTTCTTGTCTCCGCATTCTTTTAAGATTATTTCAAGTATTTTCGGAGATTTCAAGGTGAAACAAATCGAGTTCGAAGCTTAGGCATCATAATTGAGGAAGAGGCACGTATTTCGAGGCATTCCTAAGTGCTGCGAGTCGTTCCCGAAGACATCATAGAGGCCGGAAGTTGTTTGATGCTTAATTGAAGGCGCGAAGAGCCAATAAGCCCCAGATTCGGGTAAACCTAGCATGGCTTCGGGCGAATGTATGAGTTGCTCCTAGGAAAAATACCCCAAGGCCACTGGAAATGTCGAATCCACACCAATTCGGACAAATTGGCTAGATTCGAGCAAATGCAACATTAGGTTCGGGCAAATGGGTGAGCTCTTGCACTTGGATCAATTCACGAGCCACTGGAAACCCCGAAAGCACCAATTCGAGCGAGCGGAGCTAGCTTCGAGCGAATGACCTCCTGGTTTCTGGCGAATGTACTTAAAAATTAGCGATTTGTTAGTCTTAGCAAGTCCAATCCACAAGCTAGCTTTGACTAAACTTACACATTGAAAACATATCCATATATGTGTGTATATATGAAGATGACCAGTTATATTGTTCAATGATCTACTTCGATTTCCTATGAATAACCTCTTACTCTCACAGAATCTTTAAAAAATGATATCAGATAATTCCTAATTTCTTTTCACGTAAAAACCTTTCCATTAAAAAAGAATCAATAGTTAAATTTTAATGATCAAGCAAAGAAAATTATGTGTTTCCACCATTCACCAACCACATTCCCTCCAAGAGTGACAACAGTCTAATTTTCGTTTAAGCTTGATGCACTCTTAACACCTCTATGTCCCTTACTATTCATGTCCTAGCTCAAGTCCCATTTAGGGGCTTTAATTGAGTTTATTAAAGTTTAATCTCAAGATTAATGTGTCTTAATTAGGGCTGTAACAGAAGCGACAATCTCGATACATAATTAATGTTTAATAATAATGTTTATACAAAAAGAAATTGCGGAAGTCTTAAAATGCTGAACTGTTAAAAACTTTAAATCATAAAAACTAAAACTATTTAAAATAAAAGTAAAATATTACATCCGATAAGAAACATTATTTGCTAAAAATTAAAAATGTAAAAGTACATCCACATCAAGTCATCAATAAAGACACAAAAAGCAGCTAAGTTCTCGATAAATAATAATTGTTGCGGCCTGGATCGGAACCTGAAACTAAATCCTGCAAAATGCTGCCATCCATGATACGGATGACAGCCGATTGAATCGGTCAGCGGTAACGCCGAGCATAACATCCTATCCAACTCAAAATATAAAAATTATACACTACATTTACAAAATAATAATTTAAGTAAGAATTTCAAATTAATTGACACCATTGTATACTTTTATTATATTCTTTTACTGTTCCATACTTTTAAGTCATTAAAATACCATTCTCAATCCTGACAGAAGTACGTTACTGTCATTTATACAATTTGGTAATCTTAACACTCAAGTAAGTTTATTTGGTTAATACTCATAACCGTACCATGATTCATAGGCCACTAATCAAGTTCATCACTAATCAACAAACACAACAATATGACACCTGATATATGTAAGGGTCTGGTTAGGTGAGGACCGTAGCCCTAAACCCTAACTGTGGTGGGAGTCGTCACTCCTCCAATACAATGTTTATGCTCGAGCTCCACAGGATAGGTAGCGAACCCCCTGTCTTACACCGCATTTTACGTGCCGGCCAACACGGACGCCGGGATTTTACATGCCGGTCCATGGTTCGACATTACCTTACTATCAGGGTCATTCAATCAATACTCATTCACACAGGTACATCACATTATTATTACTACAAGTCGACTTCGAATTTGACTTTGACCATCCTAGGTGGTAATTTCATTTATTTAATATAATTGTTATTAATAACATTAATTTTTACTTTTATATCTTTATATGTTCATTACATAATTTTTACACATTAAACTTTATTTTAATAGCTCATAAAATTCACACTAATAACTTAATATTCTATTAATAGTCTCCAAATAAGTATTTTCCACAAGTAGCAACTAAAATCTATTTCTCTTGGAATAAGTTTTCAAAATCAACATTTTCATCTTTAAAACAAATAAAACTTTTGTTTTCTTCACCAAATCAAATATTCTAATTAAAATTCAAGTTAAAATTTGCATCCTTTGGATAAGTTTCCAAAATTCAACAAGCTCACCAAAAATAATTTTTTTTCAAGTTTAGAAAAACAAGTAAACTTATTAGATTTGCAAAAATCAACATTCTAGTTATAAAACAAATAGAGCTTATAATATCACAAAAATCAATATTTCAGACATAATTTAAGAGACATGTTTACTAAAAATAGCTTAACATCTTTTATATAAATTTTGGTCAAATAGTTAGCAAATAAAATATTTTGTACTGAATAGTGATTAAAAGTTACTATTATTATGAAATCTCATATATTCAAGAAAAACACTTCAATATTTAATAACTTATAAAAATTTCTCAAACATATCTTTTTAAATAATTATTTTATTATTATCACAAAAATTGGTTTAATAATTTAAAATAGTAAATCAAACTCAACATTTTTTTTTATGATATTGGTCGAATGACCTATGAGTGTTTGGGACCCTTTTCACATAAAAAGAACGACTTAATGTAATTTATCATACTAAATCCTAGATTAACATAACAACTTACAAAAAAATAAAAACTTTACGTAATAACTTAGAAATTTACTATAACTTTGAGGATAAACTTAAATCTCAAAAATAACGTATAATAACAATATTATTAATATAACCATACTTAAGGCTAACATAAAAGTATTAATAAAGTTCTAAAATAAAAATCCTTAAATATAATAACATTCCTAATGTAACATATAACTCATAAACATACTAGCACTAGTTTATAATAACATGAATCATACTTGTAAATATCACTAGAATATAATTTCGCACCCAACATCCTAAACTTGTTTAAAGATTATAAAATTAACACACTAAATATGTTTTTAGCATACACATACTTAATATAATCTTGATCAAAGTTTTATTAAACTAACTTCTTACTAAAGCATATCAACATATTTCATACTTTGCATATTATAAAGTAAATATAATGTAAAATTTCACAAAAAGGGTAGGGTAAGAAGTTATACCATACTAACACCAAGGATTAGTACTAAGTACTAATGAGGAAAATAATAAGATATAAGACCCTTCAAGATAGATAATAATGCACCAAAGATAATTAATCTAAGCTTCCAAAATAATGATGATCTTCTAAGCTCCCAAATGAAATAAATCCCAACTTCAAAAGTAATGATACATTATCTACCCAAATTAATAACCCAATAATACTCCAAAATGATGATGATTTAAGCTAAATAAAGAGTATTCTAAGCTCCATTTTCTTGAATTCTTTCAACTAATAATAAAAGTATTAAGGTAGTAAGATGTTAATGAAGTGAAGGTATAAGAAAGAATGGTAGAAAGATTTGATGAAGGGGTGCAAGTGATCTCATGGATAAGGGAGGTATTTATAATGGGTGTGGTCAACTTTGTAGTTCTTAGATTGTATGAATAAGAGTGTTATGAGTATGGAAAAAGACTAACTTGTGTAAGAGATTTAGAGTGTGTAAGTTGATTTGTAAGAGTTGGAGTGTAGGAGAAAGTTAACTTGTATAAGAAAATGGTGATAGCTTGTGTAAGTGATAAAAATCATATGTTTGATAGAAATAATTTTTGGTTCATCATATTTTTTTGTTCTAGTTTATCCAAGTGTATATATTTTAGAATAATGGGTAAGTTTGATCATGAAAATATAATAGTTTACTTAGAAAATTTTGATTAAAACTATACTTAAAGTTAATAATAAAAATACAACTCATTTTAGGTATAAATTAATTAAACCAAAGTTATAAGATTACAAATAATAAGTCGTAATGTTAGTTTAAAGACGAAAGTTATAACGTAACGTTTTACAAAACTGTAATTATAATAATAAAATTTTACTTTCGTACTATAAAATAATAAAATAATATTTTAGTGCTTATAAAAAGAGTTTAAACAAAATTATATTTTTAAAGTTTAATATTCAAAAGAATTTACAAAGTCAGAAAAAGGTTTAGGAATTAAAGATGGTTTGAAATGGATATTTAAAGGATTAGAAATTTGAATGGACATTTCGGAATAATTTATCGAAAGATTAAGTTTAAGATATTTGAGTCTGTTACAAGGGCTATCACAACTTGAAATTATAGTTTTATGGAATTAATATATTTTCTTTTTAATTAAAATCAATTCAAAAACAAAACTTGTTTTAAATACCAATAGACTATAACATCATTATAAAGCTATTTTCTAATTTTTTATAATTATATAAGTATATGTATTTAGATAAATCAGTTTTAATAAAACATATAAGAGAAGCTTTTGTCGACTCAGTTTGTGAAAGCATTTGCAAATACTTTAAAGTGAATAAACCAAATAAACACATTTATCAAATTATCAATTTTTTTTGAAGGAAATATAAATAACTTAAGTTAATTCAAATCTTGAATAAAACTAAAAGCATTGAAATTTATTGTTTAATATAATAACAATATTTAACAAAATAAAACTTTGTGTATTGAAAGTTAAAAGTTTGAAACTCCCACTATTTTTTTGGCACCTAAAGATGAATAACTAGAGAGCTTAATAACACTAATCCATTACTGAACCTACTTAAGTTAAGAATAAGAAAAGCTCCAAATTAGGGCTATTACAGTTTTAGGTGGTCCTGAGTTTGGTAGTGGACATAGAGATGAGGGGTTAGCTAATGAGACAATAGAGGATCCTAAATTTCAATATGAATTTGATGAATTTCCTAAACAACAACCTTTCTGAACTCTTCTTTTGAAGAAGTCAAATTTAGCAAGCTTTATGAAGCTGCTAATGAACCTCTTTATAAAGGTTGTACTTCCCTTTCAAAGCTATCATTCATCTCGCACCTTTTTTCATCTTTCTTAATGTTGATTGATCTTTAACTTGATGCATTTCCACAAATAAAAAATTTTCCTTCTTCATACGTTGAAGCCAAGAAATTGATCATGGATTTAGTTTTGGATATGAAAGATCCATGCGTGCCCTAATGATTGCACATTATATTGGAGTGAAATGGCGGGAAGGATTCATGCCCTAAATTTTCTTGCTCAAGATGGAAGAGTGAAACAGAAAAAAGGTTCCAGCAAATGTGATGAAATATTCTCCTTTGATTCCTAGATTATGAAGGATGTATATGTCATCTAAGATAGAAAAGGACATTAGATGGCATGATGAATGTAGAAATGACGATGGAGTTCTTAGATACCCAGCTGATGGACAAGCATGGAAGGAATTTGATGTCTGATATCCAGGGTTTTCCATTGATGCTCGTAGTGTTCGACTTAGTCTTGCTAGTGATGGGTTCAATCCTTAATGTCTATTGAACAATTCCTTATAACTTACCTCTATGGTTGTGTATGAAACCATCTTCATTTATTTTTTTCGATGCTCATTCCTGGCAAGGAAGGGCTAGGGAATAATATTGACGTTTATGTGCGTCTTTGATACATGAGTTGAAATTGTTGTGGAAAGGTGTCAATTCTTTTGATTCATACGCTAATGTAAATTTCAAACTTCAAGCAGCTTTAATGTGGATAATTACTGACTTTCCAGCTTACGCCATGTTATCAACATGGAGTACTAAGGGTTATAATGCTTGTCTAGAGTGTAATTACTTAACACTCTCTACTCGAGTCGAAAATAGCATATGTTTCGTAGGACATCGTAAATGGTTACCTAGGGATCATTCTTTTAGATTTAATTTCAAACTAGTTTGTTTGATGGGACTGAAGAACATGGTAGTGCTCCTTAATCCATTACTAGCTCTGATGTTTTAAGAGAGCAACAAACTTTATAGCATGAGTATGGGAAAATTCAAAAGTCATGTAAAAGAAAAAAAATGATAGTCCATAAGTGATATTGATGTCAATGATCCAAAGATTCTTTGGATAAAGAGGAGTATATTTTTTGAGCTTCCTTATTAGCAGCACAATATTCTTCATCACAACTTAGATGTCATGCATATAGAGAAAGATGTGTGTGATAATCTACTTGGAACTTTGATGAACATGGATGGAGAAAGTAAAGATGATGAATTTACTCGCATCTTTTTTGAAAATAGAAATGTGAAGCCACATTTTTGGCTACAAAGTCATAATGACAATGAATTCATCATGCTACTCGCACCATATTGTATGATTAGGGTAGGTAAAGAGTCATTTCTACATGTTTTGGCAAGTATCAAATTTCCTGATAGATATTGCTCAAACCTTTCAAGAAGTGTGAACTTGAAAAACAAGAAGCTAATTAATTTTAAAAGGCATGACAACCAAATATTAATGCAAGATATCCTTCCAATAGCATTGAAATCATTTCAAGCCTCCACCTTTTTTGATCTTGTGGATGATCTATCATGATTTTTAATTCTAATTATCTTGATGCTTTACAATCCAAGATAATCGAAGTCTTGTGTCGAATGGAGATTGAATTCCTTCCTCGTTTTTTCACTATCATGGTTCATTTGTTAATCCACCTTGTCAAGGAGGTAAATCTCGGAGAACCTGTTCATTATAGATGGATGTATCCAATTGAAAGGTATACATAATTTGACATTGCACTCCTTACTCATTTTAAAACTTATGACTTTTACTACTTACAATATTCTCTTTTTTAAAGGTACTTAGCCCATCTTAAAACATTTGTGAGAAATAGAGCTCAACCAGAAGGTTCTATTGTAGAGGGTTATATTCTTCAGGAAACAGTTACCTTTTGTTCAAGATATTTAGAAGGTGTAGAAACACTCTTAAATCGACCACGTCACAATAATGATGATAATGATAGTTATATGTTCAATTCTTGTGGTCGGCTAGTTGGGGGGGGGGGGGGGGGGGGGTGGTGGTGGTAAATGTGATTAATTTGAACAATTTCAAGAGTTACTTCAACCATTTGAAAGGTAAGTGCTTAGCTTAGGTATTATATTATTGAACTCATTTGAAATATTTAGAATTATGTTAACACTTATATTATTTTTATTTACTCGCAGGGAAATCTTATCTCAAAAGCAAAGGTAAATCATAAAACTATTGTTACTATTGATTTGGTGATTAAATGGAAGTTGGAGGAATTTCCAGATTGGTTAAAGTTGTAGGTTAATGATTAACAAATTTGTCAAATAAATGTAAATGATATACTTATTATTGATTCATTCACTTAAATAATGTATTTTACGTAGGTACCAAATATCGATGAGGCCGATGCCGAAGGAAGATTGTTTATAGCATTGGCATGTGGTCCAAGTCCATATGCTAAAAGAATGAATGGCCATATGATGAATGGTTTAAAGTTAAAAACATTTGCTAGTGAAAGAAATCGTAGAACACAAAAGAGTTGTGTCATGGTGGTGTAACCGCCCCGAATTATGAAGGCAAACGATAACTGGAATTTAGTATTAATCAAGCGTAAGCTTACTTTTGCCAGCACAATTAAGGGGTTACTTAGAGGTTAAACCAATATCCAAGTAAGATACTTGAACCAAACCAAAGTAATATAATAGAAGTCTTAACTGCCTAAAATATAGGAAAATTACAACCATATCGAAATAAGTCCAAAGTTCAAATACATCCTAAAATAGTCCAAACCTAAAAAACCCAACTAATAGTCTCTCAAATACAATAAAGAGATCTAAACAAAAGGGGAGTCATAC
This sequence comes from Amaranthus hypochondriacus, assembly GCA_000753965.2. Lineage (NCBI taxonomy): Eukaryota > Viridiplantae > Streptophyta > Magnoliopsida > Caryophyllales > Amaranthaceae > Amaranthus > Amaranthus hypochondriacus. The sequence goes on from CM025923.1 coordinate 22,017,320, forward strand.
TCCAACTCAGGTTCATTCTCCGCTCGCATATCCATTCTCCGTCGAGGTGCCATTGGGGTTTACTCTAAAAACAAAACCATTGGAAAACATACAAAACATAGTATTAGCAAAAAGGTTGATTATTTGGGTAGGCCACAATTGGATGGATAAGTAGTAGATCTTTATTTTCATTTTCATTTCTCACATTCATCTTTTGAGGAGCTAAGGAGGTTGAATAATAAGGGTTTTTGATTTTTGATGTTTTGATGTCATTTGATCTTTCATGTCTATCTTTTGATTTATATTTATATTGTGTGTTGTGTTAGCCAAGTGAAGGGGTTAAGTGGTATGAATGATTTGGAGCTTTGTTTTATATGTGTTTTCACCTTGATTTACCCGAGGACGAGCAAAGGTTAAGCATGGGGGAGTTTGATAAGTGCATTTATTTGCGCTTATCCGTATCATTTTTATGCTTCTTATACGTAGTTTTAGTGAGATTTAGGAATGTTATTAGTGATTTGTTGCATATTTTGTCTCATGAGCTTAATTTTGTGTTTTATGTAATATATAAGGCAAAATTAGAGTTTTTTATTAGGCCCTGTGGTGATAAGAGGGTGAAGGCTTGGAGAAATATCCTAAGACCCCTAGAATATGTGAAGAGATCGTTGGTCGCTTGAAGATGTTTCATAATGAAGATGGGCAAAAGAGAAAAGTGTAGAGAAACGCATAAAAGACAAAAGTTTTGAGGTGAAATTTGATATAGGCTCGCTCTTTTGGCCATAACTTTTAATATAGAGATTACATTAATGCAAAGTTTACGGCATTAGAAAGTAGACTTCAAGGGCTTTCCTACGGTATATTATATGTCCATATCCGACAATTGAGCAAGAAATGACGGCCATTCAAAATTCGTTAGTCAAAACAGAAGCGACGACTCGTCGCCTGAAAGTGACGCTCGTCGCTTATCAGATCCGGATGGTTATTATATAAAGTGACGGTTATTATTTTGTAAAACTGTCTTAGACCATTTTATTTTTTTGTTTTTTTTTTAGTTTTTCTCTGAAGTTCTTAGTAGTGTCCATTGTTGTAATTTCATTTTCTTGCATTATACTTTCGGTTTCTTGAAGATTTTCGTAGCTTTCTTTGTTGAACATCATATTTTGCTTTTGGATTTAGTATTTCAGTTTATGTTCTCTTCAAGATTTGTAAGTTTCCATTTCTTCTTGTTTCGTTCTTTGTTTTTATTATTGTTTGTTGTATGTTTTTCGTGATTATGTATTGTGATTTGTGAGTAGTTTTCTTATCTAGGGTTAGGGCATAATCCCTAATTCGAAATATGGATCGATATTTTGTCGATTGTTTGTGTGCGATTTGAGTCTATGATTAAACTTATGCTTAATGAATCTTGATTTAAATATCTTTGTTAACCTTTTCAATAGAATGAAAGTTTGAGAATTGGATTAACTTAGAATTAAGATATATTTGAGTTAAATTCCTTCTAGTATTAACCAATAGAACGGAAGTTTGAGGATTAATGCTAGCTTGCCTTAAATCGATATTAATCAACAGAGCGGAAGATTGAGATTAGATAGATCACGTTCAATTATACCGATGGCTCAATTTCATACAATCATGACAATCATTGAATTCCATCTTAGAATTAGATTTTTACCACACTTCTTGTTTAACCCTTGTCTTGTTTATCATAAAACATACTCCCTCCGATTCAAATTACTTGTCCAGTTTCCTTATTTGGTAAAGTCTCTTTACTTGTCCACTTTCTATTTTTGGCAAAACTTTTTACCTAAATACTCCCAACTACCCCAACTTATATTATTTAATAATACCACACCTACCACCTTTTCAATTATTATAATCACTTAAAATACCCCACTACCACCTTTTCAATTATTATAATCACTTAAAATACCCTACTACCACCTTTTCAATTATTATAATCACTTAAAATACCCCACTACCACCTTTTCAATTATTATAATCACTTAAAATACCCCACTACCATTTTTTCTTAAAATCCGATCCAAACCCAAATTGGACAAGTAATTTGAATTGGAGGGAGTATAATTTAGAATTATCTAGCCTCTTGTGTTCGACCCGCACTAAGTGTACACCGTGCGCTTGCGATTAATTAAAATTTGACGATCAAGTGACGGTCACATACTTTTAAAAACAGTCTTGTACCAGTTTTATTTTCTATTTTTCTTATTTTTTTTTTCTCTTAAGTTCTTAGAATTTCCATTGTTGTAATTTCGATTCTTGCATGGTACTTTCGGTTTCTTGAAGCTTTCTTTGTTGAACATCGCATTTGCAATTTGGATTGGGCATTTCAGTTTATGTTATCTTCAAGATCTGTAAGTTTCCTTTGGTTATTATCTTGTTCATTAATTTTAATCGTCTCATGCTTTGTGTTTTCTATGAATATGAATTGTGAGTATATTTCTTATATAGGGTTAGGACGTAATGCCTAATTCGAAGTATGGATTGATATTTTATTGATTGATTGTGTGCATTTTGAATCTATGATTGATCCTATGCTTAATGAATCTTGATTTAAACATCTTTGTTAACTTTTCAATAGAATGAAAGTTTGAGAATTGGATTAACATAGGATTGAGATATATTTGAGTTAATTCCTTCTAGTATTAACCAATAGAACGGAAGTTTCAAGATTAATGCTAGTTGGTCTTAAATCGATACTGGTCAAAAGAGCGGATTTTTGAGATTAGTTAGATCACGTTCAATCATTTCAATGGCTCAATTTCATACAATCATGAGAGTAATTGAATATCATATTAGAATTACGCGATGCCCGACGCCTAAGAGTTTGTCTTACCATTGTTCTTATCACCTGTCTTAATTTAATTGCATCGTAGAATTACATTTCTACCCCATATCTTGTTTAACCCTTGTCTTGTTGATCATAAGACATACAATTTAGAGTTATCTCGCCTCTTTGTGTTCGACCCGCACTACGCGTACACCGTGCACTTGCGGTTAATTAAAATTAGATTTGATGCTTCGCATAGTCCACTCTTATGCTCTGTTCTGGATGGCCTGTCTCTTAATCCTCTCTTCCAATGGTTCTTTCCCCTTGCGGGGTTTTTTATGCTGGCAGTTTTAGGGCTATCAAGTTAAAGTGTTGTTTTTCAACATCAGCTTATATATTCCTAATTTTCAAAACAACATATTTGTATTGAAATTAAAACATATGCATCATCTATATTTAGACCTTGTTTTTTTTAACATTCTTAATATTATAATTTTAGTTGTTGTTGTTGTTATATTATTATTATTATTATTATTATTATTATTATTATTATTATTATTATTATTATTATTATTATTATTATTATTATTTTTATTATAGGAAAAATAAAAAATATTAGTACAAATTTCACACTATTAGCTTAACAAGTAGTTATCATCTACATTAGCTACGCTTATAAGTGTAGAAAAATAATTTATAAATCAATAGAAATGTACGTAATTTCCCCACGCATATAAATGAGGATAATGTCCCTACGCTTATAAATGAGGCTGGAATTGGATTTGTGTGGTTAAATATCCGTTTCTCCATGCTTAATAATAGTAACGGAGCCACGTTGGAGCACCTGGGGTCATGTGCCACTAGGTGTTTTTTTAAAAAATATATTTAACGTAGACTTTTCTATTGGTAAAAGTAAAAGTGTTAAATTAATATTAAAGTTTTTTGATGATAAATACTCCCTCATTTTAGTAATTTTGTCTTATTTATTTATTTAATCTCATTTTTTTAATTAGGTCAGTTGATTTAATTTGTTCCATTTCTTTTGTTGTATATTGTATTTAAAATTTTAGCAAATCAGAGCAAAATAGTTGTTAATTTTGCAAATAAAACTCTACCGAAATCTCGTCCATTAGTTGGTGCCCCCTGGGACTCCGGACCCTAGATCAGCCACTGCTTAATAAGGATGGACATAATTTCCCCAAAGAAATTTTCCCACCCTTATTTAAGTTTGGGGAATTATTTTAGCCTCATATATAAGCATGGGCATTAACAATTTTAAGCGTGAGAGGATGTTTTTTTTTTTTTGTAGTATTAAAAAGCCATGACTATCAATTCTAAAAGCTTAAAGTGCGCACCTGATATTACAAATAATCCTTAAAAAAGGTCATCACGCAAGGATCTCACCATATTGAATCTAGGACTCCCAAACTTATTACAATGAGTATTGGTGGACCTACTTTGGGGGTATGTTAGTCAAGGAAGAACAACACGCTTAAGTGTTTTAAGTTACGCTCATTCGCTTATATTATGGCTCAAGTGATCTGGACCTAAAGGGTAGAATAATTTAAAATGGTGAAATATCATAGAAGGCTAGTGAATGGAGGCTAAATGAAGATGGTGTATTGAAAAGAATAGATGCAGTAGTAGCCAACTTTTTTTTTAGATAAAACCTAACCGATTATATTAAATCAAGCGCAACCAAGGTACTAAGACCTTGGGGAAAAGGGTCCATACATATTTTCTCGTTAGCTACCCCGGTATCCTACCTCGCAACACAATGAGCAACAATGTTGCCATTTCGTTTGACATAGCTACACCCAAATCCCATACATCTAGCACTAGCAACAAAAATACAGTCATAAATCAAATGGAGAGGGGAGCAGCCTTCATTCTTGTTCTCAATTGTTTGCACCACAGTAAGGGCATCACCTTCCAAGAGGATGTGTTCATAGCCTAGACGAAGTGCCAGATCAATGCCAAAGAGCGCTGTTGCCGCTTCACTGACCTCCACAGACCATTGGGCATCAACCCTTCGTGTTCCAGCAGCTAGCAGCTTCCCATCGTGATCACGGATCACCACCCCGAGGCCTCTGATTGCAATACTGATGGGATCACATTGCTCACCTTCGAAGATGGTTTTATTTCGTATGAACCACCCAGCCCATAGAATCGAGCAAAGAGACACAAATTCATCACGCGAAGCATGGTCATACATCCATAATAGGAATTCACCGAAAGATGACCTTGGAGCATCAAGCAATGCCTCGTCGAGGTATGATGGTCCCACATGGAGGCCATACTAGAGCAATTGCAAAAGGCATGAATTATAGTTTCGGATTCCACATTACATCTATCACAGACCGAGGATGGAACACAGTACCTTTGGAAGAGGATCCCCTTGGTGGCTAAGGATCCTTTGCAAGCACTCCAGAGAAAGTCCCTAAGCTTCGGGGGGCCGGCCACATTCCAAATCACATTCCAGACTTTGTAATCCCAAACTTATTACAATGAGTATTGGTGGACCTACTTTTGGGTATTTTAGTCAAGGAAGAACAACACGCTTAAGTGATGTGGACCTAAAGGGTAGAATAATTTAAAATGGTGAAATATGATGGACGGCTAGTGAATGGAGGCTAAATGAAGATGGTGTAATGAAAAGAATAGCTGCAGTAGTAGCCAAATTAATCTATGATTTACATAACTATTAATATCTTGACATTTTTCTTTCTTTCTTTTCTTTCTATTTGCTTTTATTTTTTCTCTTTTTTTCATTTTACATATGAACATACATTACTGATTACTCAAAGATGCATATGAATATATATAAGTTGAAAAATTATATACATAATCATTGACGTTGCAACTTTTATTAAGGCATGGTCAATCAAAAGCAAAAGTAAGGCTCATAATGCCTAAGGTTTTATCATTATAAAAATATATGTCACCATAACTATACTATGTGGTGATTCAAACAAGAAAATGATAAATAATAAGTAAATGTGCCAAAGATGATTAACCAAAGTCTATTAAATCAAAACTAAGCTAAACCAGTAGGATATTAGAATAAGGGATGGATACTCGTAAAATCCATTACGAACTACTAGATTTATACAAAACCCTTGTTACGAAATCATGCATACTGCACTATACATCGACAATCTCATCACTTACAAGTAGAAAAAAACGTATTTGATGATTCGTATTTGCTGCGGTTTTAGTTATACGAAGTTAATATTAGCAATAAAAATTAGGTTAAAAAAATGAATAAAGGTTGTGATTTTTGTATATAACCGCAGAATATAACCACACTCAGAAGCTCAATAAATACTCATGGATTTAAAACATGTCAATAGATATCCAAAGGCGGTGCCGCAAACCAAATCCTGCATAACTATTCTTTTGAACACTCAGAAGTTCATTAATTAAAAAATTTAGGAAAAAAATAGTCTAAGCTTGCGAAAATACCATACACAAGTAAAAATTATGGCACTGAAGGTATACAAGAAAACTATTCAATGATTCAAATTGAATAAATGTTCCTCAAAAATACCATACCAAAAGCGCTTCTGCCTCAATGGATAGAGCATCTACATGTGGAGCAGAAGGTTTGGGGTTCGACCCCTACTGAGCGTACATATCAATTGGGGGGTTTCTTTATTGCGCGCATCTGTCTTTACTCCCTCCTTGGTGGAACGAGTATGATTTGTCTACATCTTTCAGGAAAAATAAAAACCCCTCAACCGAACCTTGCCTTGTGTAGGATATTGGGAGTGTCCTCAAAAACCCATATGTAAAAAAAATAAAAGACTAGCTAACTACTAAAAGAAACCAGCAAGAAAACGAACTACTACTAGCAAGCATGTGAACAAGAGAAAACAATATCAAGACTGGACATAAAATGACTTAACTCCTCCCCCAAGCCTAAATATGTAGTGTCCTTAATGCGACAAAAGGTTTAAAGAAGGTGCAAGGTCTCTAATCATCACTCTCATAATCATCAACATCCTCATCATCCTTGGCCCTTTGGCCAAAAGTATTGTCCCAATTACTATCACTACCACTAGTAAAAAAATCATTATTTGTATCTTGGCTTTAAGCTCATTTGTATTTTATATTGAGGGTTAGTAACAAGTGGGTTACAAATAACATATTATTTGTAACTTACGAATAAGGATTATTTGTATTGCCTGTTTGAAACAAGGTATATAGATAACAGGTTATTTGTATCGCCTATTTGAAACAAACGATACAAATAAAGTTTGATTGATAATAGATGCACATGATCAGGAGGGATGTGCCCCTGCCTATTGTGATGATCATATAAAGGATATAGGCTTGATTGATAATCGACCTTCAACTGAACTAATCGACTTTGGTTAGCCTTTATTTGGTAAAATATTTCTTCATACCCATACATCCAAATATGTAAACTTTATAAGGAGGCCATGAAGGGGTATGTTGTATCATGGTTCGGTGACGATGGGGTTGGTAGAACTGGAAAGGATGGGCCACTTTCTTCATAGGTAGAAGAGCCACATTGCCCAAAAGTAGGCATGGGTCAACCTCATTCATGGTTAAAGTATTGGTTGCGAAAAGGCTTAGGGGGAGGCTTTTCTATTGCAATGGGTTGAGGAAAAAGTGGTCTTATTGCATAACTTAGGCCCGAGAAAAACATTTGGGCCTTGCTAACCCGTTGCTGCGTCTTATAGGAACAGGGGTCTTCACGAGTCAAACTTTCACATCACTAGCATTAATCTTTGATAATCTGAATCAAGATATTAAACTTGTAATAATTGTTTTACTACAAGGAAACATGAAGAATTATAAAGTTTAAATCCAACATATAAAATACAACCTATAAACTTGATTAACAACTAAGAAAAAAAAATTGCGTTTATATCTTTGTAAAATAGCTTATTTGTAACAGACTCAAAATTCTCAATCTTCATCTTCCGATTAATTATTCTAAATTTTCAATTAAATTTCTAATCCTTTGGTTATCAATTTCTATTTATATTTAATTCCTAAATCTTTTCTGATTTTGTAATTTCTTTTAAATATTAAAGTTTGAAATATTATTTTCTTGTAATTTTTTTATGAGCACTAAAATATTATTTATTACGAAAAGTAAAGTTTTATTATTAAATTTACGATTTTGGAAAATGTTACGTTTTTATTTTCCTTCCTTAAACTAACATTACTACTTATCGATTTAACCTTATAATTTTGATTTAAATATTTTATACTTTAAAATAAGCCATATTTTTATTAACTGCAAATATAGTTTTAAGCAAAATTTTCCAAGTAAATTATCATATTTTCATGGTGAAACTTACCCATTATTTAAAGTATATTTGCTTGTGCATACTAGAATAAAAAATTGACGAAACAAAATCTTTTTTATTTAACACATGATGTTCATTACTTACAAAATCTAAGCTTCTACACTTTAATCTCTTATACATCTAATTACACACTCCAACTATTACAACTCTTACAAGCTTAATTACACACTCCAACTCTTACAATTTTACTTCCATTCTCCATCTTTTACACATACACTTACTTACATACTCAAAACCACTTATATAAGTTAACCTTCTTCCATACTCCTAACATTCTTATTCATACAACTTACTAAAAATTTCCTAATAATCTATTATAAATACCCCCTTAGCCATAAGAACACTTCCACCTTGATCATCAAATCTTTCTAACATTCTTTCGTATATCTTCTCTTCACTAAAATCTTACAAACTTA
>CM025924.1:0-13351 GCA_000753965.2 Amaranthus hypochondriacus
AAAAATACTCCTAAACTAGCATAATTGACACTTGCACTAAAAGAAACAAAGTTTACGTTATTCCTGTAATTTCCATGAGTTCAACGGTAGTTATGTTATATCATATTATATTTACTCACATGAATTTGTTTAACTCATAACTTTTCAATCAATAATCCTCATGATTTTTTTGTTCAAGATATTTCGTTCAACTCACATGAATTAATTGGTTAAGACATAATATCCCTTTTCTTTCTACTTTGTTACTATTTATTAGATTATTGAATTTATTTTTCACCTAAAAAAAGGAAATTTATTTAGTAGTGGAGTATTTATTGTTGTCTATATTGGACCAAATATGTAAAAATCTTTGTGTTAAAAGATTGACAAATTTGAAATAGAAATAACATTGTTCTTCAATTTATTGCATTTCCTAAATAACCTTATTTTTACAAAATATTATTTCTAATATTAAAGACTACGTATGAAAAATGAACAATGAATATGCAAAACAATAAGAACCTTCAATAATATACTAAATATCATTATAAAAATCAATTAAATAGGTTAACTGGAAAATTTATGTATGATTCTAATCTTACCAATACTATCAAACTAAAACTTATCAGTATTAGCCTATTAAGGTATAAGGACAATTTTTTCAAGTATACTCTTTGGTGTTGCACTATTAGGAAAAGAGAATACCAAAAACACACTAAAAATTAATAAATTAATGATCACCTTAAATTTGAAGGTAAAATATATTACAAATCTATCTTTGATTTTTGTAAACTTAGAGTATATTAAGGAAAACTTCATTTTCATATGGTTTCATACATCTAGCGTCTATCTAATTGAACACTACAATGTGGTAAGCTGTTAGTGTTTAATTTAACTATAGTTTTAGGTACTCGACTATCTTTACCTCTAAAAATTGTTGTTATTATAGTTGTTTTAGTATAATTTCTTAAGAAAAAAATTTAGAAAATTTTTTTTACTGTTGTATATGTCTAGAACAAATACCCGGTCATATGAACCAAAGGGCTAACCTAGGGCCTGAACTGGACCAATTTAGGTTTGGATTAAGAGAAATTTGAGGGAAAATAGTCTGCATAGAGCAAGTGCAATAGGCAATGATTTAAGGGAAAATCGCTAGTAGTGTCAAACAAGTTGCAATGTAGCCGTTTGGGTGATTAAACATGAACCTAGTCACCAAAAAAATCAAGGGAAAACATCACTAGATGTGGAGGATTTAAAATTTTAGATATATGCTGGGAAACACACATTCTAGAGAAAATTGAAACCATTATGATGAACCAAAATAAAAGACTAACCAACCGATGTAATTGAGCAATTGACCTAGAAGAATAGGTCACCCAGAGGAATGATTTTTAAAAACTTACTAGAATAAGATAGGTCTACCATACCCTTAATTCCTCCTGAACACCAGACTTAAGGGTCTATGGGCAAATCGTATTTGTCTAGAGCAGATACCTGGTCTAATAGACCAAAGGGCTAACCTAAGGGTTTGAGTTGGACCAATTAAGGTCTTGATCAAGAGATGTCTAAGGGAAATTAGTCTAGGTCATTTGTTGTCTAGGTTAAAAGGTGGCCAACCTGGCCAGGCTAGGCTAGTAGTGATCTAAACTGGAAGCCTTGAACTGGATGGTCGATATATGAGGGAAAACTTAAGTCTTGGATGTTGGAAAAGAAGTTGGAGAATATAACTAATTAAAGTTAAGAGATATGGGACGATTCGATGATGAATCCATTGGTAATCCTTGGGAAAAGGAAGAGGCATTACCTTTTTCAATTAAGGTGAAACTTGGAATCTAATGCATGGTTACGTGGGAGCTTATAGCCGTCTTCACACGAAGCTCAAGAGGGATGTTCCAAACATCAATAACAGTAATATCATTAGGTCTAAAAAGAAATTCAATGAATAAACAAGAGGACATTCTCTGAGTATATATAGTGGGCTCAGACACCATATAAAAGGTATCTATTTTTCAATAGTTTAAGCATTTACTCTCAATTATATATTAAACTTCACGCAATATTTGTTGAGGACTAAGTGATTGAACTAAGAACATTCTTCTAATTATTTGCATTCCATGTATAAGACAAAAAACAACTTTGTTGCATTAAGCCTCACAATACAAATAGGTACTAATTATGCACTTGGGTAAGGGCTTATTAGGCCTTCCAACGGGATACTTATTGACTCTGGCATCGGAGAAGGTACCAGGAAAACCATTCTAAGCACTTCTAACCTGTGTTACTTGTGCAAGAATCATATGCACTTGGAGTGATCTCATTGCAACATCAGCTTGACAGCAAGAACAAACGTTCATACAAATAGCATGAATCTTTGTTAAGAGCAAACCCTTAAGACCATGATTAGTTAATAAATTAGGTGTATCTACTCCAAGACAGGAACAATTTGGCGCTAGAAGGAGGGCATGTTTTTCTTTCTTAGCCAAAAAACTTCTCAAGAATTTCATCACAAAAATGCCTAACCAATTCATGAACCAAAACAGAAGGGCTACTCACTCTAGAACAAGTTATGGTTCATGCCCACAAAGAAAATTCATTGATCTCAACTTTGCTCAAAGCATTGTTTGGGCGGCTTGTAGCCAACGGAGAATGGATGAGAACTTACAGAATGAGGAAAGTTTCCTCTCTCATTCCAAGATTGAACAAAGTTTTGGAAATAAGTCCCCATCAGGACAACTAGAGCCCAACACCACACCTACTCCATAGTTTACCGTCACTAACAATTAATGAACTGGTAAACTCAGCCACTACTTTAGCCAACAATATTACTATTGGTAGAAGGAAGGTTGTTCTATTTGGGAGGGCCAATGACGAATACCAAGGTTGTCCCATTTCCTTCCAAGGGTTCTTCGAAGATAGGGAAGATGAGTCTTATCATCCTAGAAATAACTGATCTTTGCCTTAGAAAGTCTCCATAACAGGGATTAAGTGCTAAAAGGCCAAAAAGTAAATCCTTTAAATATAGCAACTACTGGTCTTATCTTAAGACCATGGCGGAAGTAAGAGAGTATGCCTAGTCCCATGTGGACGTGAAGGACTTCAAAAGCATTGCTGGTGGTCTACAGAAGGACAAGAAAGAAAAACGCAGAAAAATCCAAAAGCAAAAATAGCAATCAGGGATATGGCGGCATGAGAGAATCCAGAAGAAAAGATTATGATATTCCCGATCCGTAGAAATTCGCAAAATACATTCCCTAAATGGAGAACAAAGCAAATATCTATTACTGAAATAACAAGTGCCCTAGGGTAAAAAGTCTCAAACTTTATCCCTAACAATCACCCAAGACCTTTGCTAGGGGTATTCAATGCAAGTAAACAAACACTTCAATGATAACAATGAAAAGCAATAAGAATAAAGCAATAAACAAAGACACAAAGATTTACCAGGTTCACCCAACGTGGGCTACGTCCTCCGGTGGTGGTTAGCTTGCTTGTATTATTTGAAGAAATAATAGAATTCAAAGAACTCTTACAATGGAGATTACACTTGGAGAAGAAGAAGAGAGAAGAGAGAAGAGAAGGGTTTGTGTTTGGCTTAGGGTTTTAAATTAATCTTCTAAAGCACTACATCCACTATATATATAGAGGAGTATATGAGGATGCATGGGAGAGGGCCCCTAACCTAATAAATAACCCGTAGGAATTTTTCGCGTAAGAAAACAGTGGCTCTGCTATGCTTGGCTTAACCGGTCGAGCAGAAACACCATGGGTCGAACAGCCTTGAACTTTGGTCGAGCAACATTCCAACAACTCACTGGAATGGTCGAGCCACTTAGCTCGGGTCGAGCAGCAGGGACCTTGGTCGAGCAAAGCATCAAGGACCCTTCTGATGTGCGAGTGAAGCTGCTGCCTTGTACCATGAAGTAAGATTAAGCCTCCTTCATCATCATACACATACATACACACTCCCGTACACCTTCACACTCTTCAAAAATCATCAACATTGATTGGTGGACTCTAAGTCACACCAAATCTTACCAATTAGCTCCATAAAGATGAGGAACATTGGAAAAGGCCTACACCTAGGAAATAGGTGGGAAAATTTCAATGGTTGTATTGGCCATTGAGCTGAACATTGTAGGCCATTAGAGGGTCTAAGAGATCCAGGAATTTTCCATGGGAGATGGGGATAGGAAATTAAAAAAGAAGAAGCCAATCTATGTTCTTCCAAAAATCTAATGCATTGCTAGACACAAAGTCTCATCTCAAAGCAACTAACTCCACCAACGCTAAGTTGATGGAGGTCACAAAGTATAAAGATCCACCAACCATGCCTGATATGACTTTCACGAGACATGCTTGCAGGGGGTATCTTACCCCCCATTTGACCCTTTGGTCATGGTGGTTGATATTGCTGATTAGCTAGTCCATAGAGTTATACTCGACAGTGGGCAGAGATGAATGTTATGTACAAAGCGTTTTGGGTCCAGATGGATTTGAAGGATAATACACTGGTCAGATCTTCCTCTTCTAACGTGGAATTCTCTAGAGAGTGGGTACAGGTAGAGGGAAAGGTTACTTTTTCAATGATCATTACTGATGAAGAGGGGATGTCCATCACCGTCACCCATGAATTTTATATCATTAACGCTCTTAACAAGTACAATTGCATCCTAGGGAGGATGCTAATTGTAGCGATGATTGGCATCCCCTCTACTCACCACCAAACCTCGTTCTTTGTTGGGAGAAATGGAAGGGTGGAGAGGGCCAAATTAAACCAACAAATGGGTCTTATAATATGATAAAGAAGACCAGTGTCAAAGCAATGCAGCAAGAAAGATCCCTAAGTGCTTTATATTCTAGGATAGAAAGTCGAAAATTCACCAAGAAGGAAAGGGCCACACTTGAAGAGAACCTTTCGTATAAGTAGATTAAACAATACAAATTCATATAAAAAGATTACAGAAAGAAAATTTCTTACCACAGATTCTATGGCGTACTGTTGGCTGATGAAAAAGCAATCGGTGCCCCGTTGACTACTGGCGGGGTTGGGAAAAAACAAAGGGACTGTCGGTCGGTGATGGTGATTGTGGCGGTGAATTGGGAGAAAACTAATAGTATATAGCAAATTGTGGCCAGTTACCGATGAAGAAGCAATTCATCCAAAATAACATACCCTAACATCCGAAACATAAAGAAGCGGTGAATATGTCAGTTATTTTTGAAGGATATAGTCATACATCCTTAATCCTTAAACTATAAAACATGGCCAATGCTTTGACACTATTCACAATCGGGATGTGAATAGTATTTTTGCCAATAGAGATGCCACATACACAGATTGTTATCCACCTAAGCTCCATGTGTTCCTGTCTCTACCACGTCTACTCTTATTATCCTCCCTCATCATTCTCATTTTTAGTGCATGTACTCTAAAGCAAAGTGACTATCCCAATGCTGTTGCTCAAATCCTTAAAACACAATCTCCCAATTGATGTGATACCCAAGGTCATTACTACTTACTATTCAGCTTCCTATACCTTTACTGTTCAGCTTCCCATATCTCCTTAGCTACGCCTGTGAATATACACCTAATCTCTAGCTGCTTTGCACTCACAATCTCCTAGCTGCTTCAATATCCAAGGTCATTAATGCACATACTATTCAGAATCATGCGTAAATTACTATGTCAGTTCGATTTGAAGGCATTCCAAGATTATTTTTTAAATGCTTTGTGAATTAATTGTGTATGATGGAATGTATAATTCATGTTCAGTTCAAATTCGTCTGATGTTAACCTATGTTTATTTTGATATCTGGCTTGCCTATAGCACATGGATTCTAGCTTGTTTATTTTGATATAAATTAGGGTGATGATTTTAATTATGATATTTCAATTGATATTCAATTGATTGCGCTTTTGAACGATACATAGATATTTTTGTTTTTCGGGAGGACCATAATGGCTGCAAGACTGAAAGAAGTTGTAATGCTAAAACAGAATAATTTGAGGTAAAGCATACAATTGTTTGTCATTAAATTTTGGATTCTGAATTTTCTGGTATATTTTTGCTATCTAATTATACAATAAATCTTTTATGCTTGTTTGGTGCAGTGACTGTCCTGAAAGCATGTCTCATGTGATTTCTAAACCAAACAATGGTGGCACTTCTTGCTGCTACACTATTGGAAGGTTCATACTCCAGCAGGTAATTAAGGGTTGATAAAGAGAGGGTTTTGAAGAGGAGAAGCAGATTAAAAAAAGACTTTTCCATAGCATTATCCAATAGGTGAGGATCATGGTTCAAAGTTAGTGGTGTCGGTTCACGAACGACATGTATATCAATTTGTTCAGGAGAAGGAGGCATTGCATTTGTTACAATTGCGCCTTATTGAAATAGAATACTTCTTATTCATTAGATAGTAGTTTATAAGCCCCAAGCACCTTATTAGACTCGACCCTCATATCCCCGCATAAAAGAAGTTGATCATTGAATTGAATTCTAACCCTTGACTCAATAAACCTTTGAACTAACTCGATGAGAATCGAAACATTACAATCTAGCTCATATGAATATTCATTTTCAGAAATGTGAACCAAAAACTTCCCATTACATATATAGCCACCAGTTACATTCAAGTTCACCTTATCCCCACAAGAAAAAAAATCCCTATAAAAAAAGAAACTAATCAGCACCTCTAGATCTCTAAACTAATATGCACCACAATAGAATCTGGTTTAGTCTCCTTTTTTTCTACTTGTGCTTTCTTAATGTTTAAACTTCCATTTTATAATCACAGTTTTCTAATGCTTTACTAAGCTCTTCCACTATTTTAATTGTTCCAATACAGTGAGCAGAAGTGTCTTCAAGGTCAAATATATGCATCTGATCACGGGCTACCTATACTGAATAATGTCCTGCTTTCGAAAACAAAAGAATTCTTCGCTTGCTTTAAAGAGTTGAGGAACATTTTCGAGGTAGGTTTGTACTTTATTTTGCACAGGTTTGTTGCTATTATTGTCTTGTGTCCTCTTCCCGCCTTGAACTTCAGATCTTCATATCCAACGTCTCTCTCTTAACAACATTCCCAAATCAGATCTTTGGCTCCTAAAAGAATGTCTTCTGTATCTATAACCCCAGTAATCTTTCAGTTGTTTGATTTTGGTATGTGTTTCTTTATGTGAGAGCTTGTGAATTAAAGTGTGTGCTCTATACTTTTCTATGTGTGCTTATGGTTTCTATGATTTTCTTCTAAGGTTGTTGTGATTTCTTTTCCTAACTTTATGAATTTAAATTGTTGTAGTTAGAACTTTAAATTTTTAGTTAATAAAAAGGTATTTTGTTGAGAGCTTCAACTTGAGCCACTAACACATTTGTTTGCTTGCTTTTATTTTTTCCTATTTTGAATCTAGCATGTCATAGGCTTGAGCTCTTCTCCACAGGCTTTAAGCATGGTGATTGACAGGGTTATGCAAACAAAGAGCACGAGCATCACTTATAGCAGCCAACGGTTATTACAGGAGCATATGGCATTGAGCTCGATTCCTGTATAAGACAACTCTCTCTTTCTTGGATCTCATTGGACATGATGACAAAGCTTCTTAATATTATCTGCAGCTCCAGCGATGTTTCCAGCAGAGCATAAAGAATTTCCTTCGAGCTTTGACCACCAATACGACTGCTTATTTAATATGCAAGTCCTCTTTGGGCATGGTCTTTTCCATAATCTTCCTAGACACTGCTACCCATAGGTATGTCCCTGTAACATTCAAGTCTACAATTTCTTATCAGAATATGACAACTTTGATATTTTGTACTTCATGTTTAACTTTAAATTTGAAATCTTTAAACTATACTCCCTCCGTGCCATTGAATTTACATCATTTTGCATTTTTGGTTCGTCAAATTTTGGTATGAAATATATATCATGGGTTTAGTAAAGACAGAAGTTGCAATTCATTTTTGGATTTTAAAATAGATGTGTATACCCCTTCTTTATTTTTCCACGATGGGCATCACAGTTTGCAATTGCTTGCTTTGGATGTAGTCTTCAATGGTGCAGTTCAGAAGAAAAGGATTAGCGAACCTGCATTGCTAAAGGTAATGCTTTCTAATTTTTTAAATGTTTAGTTCTAAGGCTTACTAAGATGTTATTGATCACTTAAATATTTATTTCCACAAGCTTGTATTGGCTATTTCACATATTCTTCTACAACGATTTGATTTACTAGGAATTCAAAAACCGTCATCCAAGCTAATAGTTTAACTTGGGGACCACGTGCGAAGCACGCGGTCCCACAACTAGTATATTAAAAGGGTTGTTGCCCAGTTGTTTTTCATAGTAAACTTTATTTTTTTTGCCTCTTCTACAAAATTATTAATTTTAATTATTTTTTATTTATAATTTTTTTTCCCTCTCTATCTTTTTAAATTTAATTTTAATTTTTTTTCCTCTTTTTTTAAAATTTTTTAAGCTCAATGTAATTCTTTAAATTTATTTTCCCTCTAATTTAATTAGTATGTAAATATTAAAAGATTAATTATCTATTTAGGATATAAAATATTAAAAAATAGTTTAAATTATTAATACTGAAAAAAAGGATTAAAGTAACTAAAAATTCAATATTAATAATTTTTTCAATTTTAATTTTTAAAAAATAATTAAGTACAAAAAATTCTACTACTAATATAAAAGTGTTACTTATTAATATTATGAGTATAAAATATGTTCATATCAGCAACTTTTAAATAAAGTGCAAGTGTTACATACTAGTGTTACTAATTTATAAAGTGTTACATATTAGTGAAACTGATTCTTACAGTGTTACATATTAGTGTTATTAATTATTAAAGTGTTACATATTAGTGTTACCAATTTCAAAGTGTTACATATCAGTGCTACCAAATTTGAAAGTGCTACATGTAAGTGTTACTAATTTTAAAAGTATTACGTCATTGTGTTACTTAAAGATAAAGTGTTACAAAAGTGTTACATAATATATTCAAGAAGTTGGATTTTCAAATGTGTTACTAATATGTGTTACCTAAAGTCATTTTTGTTCTAGTGTCTCCAGATATGCGTCACCCCAAAAGAGGTTAATTACAACCTAAGAGAGGTAAATGAGGGATGATGTGGACATCATGTGGAGGCAAGGGAATTGACACATAAGGAAATTTTAATTGGGTACTTCTGGACAACAACCCTATCGAATGTGAAGACATTGGTCCAGAAATGTGTAAAATGCTAGAAGTTCGCTCCTAGCATCATCCAACCTGTATCTGAGTTGCATTATATACTTGACCCAGTCCCTTTTGAACATTACGGACTAGACTTGCTAGGCACTTTGAAACGAGCAGCTGAAGCAGAAATGTAAAACTCCAATGCAAAATAAGATAAACCAACAACATGAGCTGATGGGGAAGAGTACCAGGCTTATGAAAGTCCTAGAGATCCTAAAATATGTCAGATTGGATCTTCCCAACTTCAAGCTCAGCCTCAACCTAAACCTGGAAGGATTGGGCTTGCATAACTTCCTCCTGGAGAGGAATAACCTTCACTTCAGCCTGCTCTGAAAATTTTGGAATTACCTCCAGAGCTGGAACAGTCCGAGTTGGAGGAGATTGAGTAGGAGTTGAAGAGAAGCCATATAAAGTCAGAAGATACAGACAAAAAATAAACCTTAAAAGTACAAAGGAAAAAAAGAGGGAGAAATAGTTAACAGAAGAAAACACATCCCCAAAGTTCAAGGATAAAATATGTCTGTAACACCCCCAAAGTAGGTCAAGTTTTTGAAAACCGTTTTAAGTAAATCTTGAGTCAAAACCTACGCATGAGAGTGTTACCGCCACATCTATTTCTAAGAAAATAAATGTAAGGCTTAACGATTAGGAAAATAACTTAAATAAACTTGAATCCGAAAGACGTCTTACAATGTAGAAAAGACTTAAACGCAAACTATGTCCATATAGAACTTTAAACTACTAAAGATAAAATAAACTGACGCATGACTCTAATCAAAGCTATAACTCTAGGTGATTCTCACTCCACAATTCCCACGTGATCAACAACCTGCAAAATAAGAATGCAAGGGGAAACAAGGGAAAGCTCCCAAAAATCAGAAAAACTGAGTAATTCCAACTCCATCCCGTAAAACAATTTTAGTTGAAATAATTTAAGAAAACAAACTATAATTGAGTTGAAAATAGTTGTAGAAATTAAAGTAATATAAAGTTGAGTTAAAGGTCGATTTTATGAATATAAATATAACAACACATAAGCCAATTAATTAATTTGATATTTAATGATGACAACACATATATCCAATTTTAATTTGAGGGAACGAGAACGCCAGTAGGCCGAGGCTTTACCCCTATACCTACTTCATCAAGAGGTCGTCACCCAAATAATTCATCAAGGCCAGCAGAGTAGTCTCAGGTAACCCTAATGTGCACACCCTTCTACTTGGATCACAACAAATAGAAGGAAGACCAAAAATCGTATCGAGCATCAAAAATAATAATAGTAACCTGTCGGCAGCTATACTAACCAAACAGGGCAACCTGTTCATCACTCTTATACTTGGATCACAACAAATATAAGAGCTTCATTCCCATCGTTATACTTTACGTGATTTAATATATTTTAATAATTAATCGCGAGCACACAAACATCTAATAAAACATACATTATACTACATTTTATCTAATGATCATAAATTTTCTCAATAAATATATATCTCAAAAACATCCAATTGAAATCTTATCCAACAAATCACCATTTTAGTATCAATCGGTGACAACAATAATCAATATCATAAATATTTCTCTTTCGACTCAAATCGTCTTTTAAACCCATTATTAAAATAATAATATAATTTCCATAAAATAATAAAATAAATAATTTTCTTTCAAATCTAAACCGTATCAAATTTTATTATTAAAATAACAATACAAGTTTTGTCAAAAACAATAATCATAACTTCAGTTTGACCGAAATAATATTCACTATAAATTGAGAATTAAATATGTAAAACATAATATCATACAAAATCATGCAACACATTAAATAAGTTAATATCACTTAGCACATAATACTAACGGGATAATCCTAGATAAATGGACATCGAGAATTACCTTATTATGCGATCCTAGATAAACGTACGCTCCTAGTTATCCTGACTCACGTATCCGCCGTCTACACGATAAAATAAGAGGTCTCGAATTAACACCCGGATCAACCCGAACGAAATAAATAAATTAAAAGACTTTCGGTTAAAATATAATTTATTTAATAAGACAAATTTTAAAATGATAGTTTAAACTCTAAAAGATAAAGATAAAAGAATAACTTTTGGAATTATGACCACTTTTAAATAATCAACTAGAAAGATTACATTAGAATAGAAAGAAAAGGAAAAAAGAAATAAAAGTAAAAAAAATAATTTAAAAAGGAAAAGAAAATCAAAGAGAAATTAGAAAAGTAAATAAAACAAGGTTACTGGGTTAGAATAACCCACGAAAACAAACAGGAAGAAGGGGCAAGAAGAGAGAGAGGAAAAGGAGAGAGAGAAAAGAAGGAGAAGCAGGCTCGGTGGCAGCCGGCCAGCGCGCCGGCGACTGCCGCCCCACACCGGCGACACCCCGGTGGTCCTCCTCTCGCCGGGAGGTCAGAAACATTTTTTTTTTTTTGTATATTTCTTCAATTTCTCAGATTAGAAAAGAGGTAAAATACTTTGAAGTAATGGGATTCCTACCTTTGAACTCTCTCTCTTTTTTTTTTCTTCTATGAGCAATTGTAGATTCAGAATACTAAAAGAAATTTGTGAAAACTAAATCTGAATTTTGGTGAAGTTAGGTTAAAAATCTGATTAGAATGGTATATATATATATGGTTGAGGAAGGAGGTTACAAGGTCAGTTTAATGGTGAGAATGGAGATAGTGGGGAGGAAGGGAGGGATTGAGATGCAAGAAAAATATCAGTTTTATAAACTGATTTACGGTTTCTTTCCTCTTCAAAAAAAACTAATTTTCAGTTTTAAAAACTAATTTTTGAAATAATTATTTCTCTTTTAAAAAAAAACGTGGGATTACATACACTCCCCCTTAAACAAAAGTTCGTCCTCGAACTTAAAGTTAAACTTAAAATATAAACGGACGGTATGATAGACTCGCATCACCCCCCTATTTTTTTTAAAAAGGTTTCGTCCTCGAAACTCGACGTACCTGTTCGAAAAGCTCGGGGTACCGCTTTCTCATGTCAACTTCGGTTTCCCATGTTGCTTCTTCGGTTTGTTGGTTCGTCCATAATATCTTAACCAACTTAATTTCCTTGTTCCGGGTACATTTTGTTTTGGTATCAAGGATTTTTACTGGTTTTTCTTCAAAGGTAAGGGTTTCATCAAGTTCAATGGTTTCAGGTTGTATGATATGGGAAGGGTCATGGACATATTTTCGGAGTTGGGATACATGGAAGACATTGTGGACTTTGGCTAGGTTCATAGGTAAGGCTAATCTATAGGCTACTTCCCAATTCGTTCCAGAATATCATAAGGACCTATAAAACGTGGACTCAATTTACCTTTCCTACCAAATCTCATGACACCCTTGGTTGGTGACACTTTGAGTAAAACTTTTCACCTACTTCAAACTCTAACGCTCTCCTCCTCTTGTCTGCATACGACTTTTGACGATCTTGCGCGCCTCTCATACGTTCCTGAATCATCTCCACCTTCCTTGTAGTCTCCTCAATCATTTCTGGTCCTAACCCTAACGACTTATTAACATCATTCCAACATATAGGACTCCTACACTTCCTTCCATACAGAGCTTCATAAGGTGCCATTCCTATGCTAGAATGAAAACTGTTATTGTAAGAAAACTCTACATATCTCAGATCACTCTCCCAAGATCCTCCAAAATCCATAACACACGCTCTTAACAAATCCTCAAGAGTCTGAATCGTTCTCTCGGTCTGACATCTGTTGCTGGATGAAATGCAGTACTGAACTTTAAATCGTGCCAACTGCTTTCTTGTAACATCTTCCAAATTTGGATAGAAATCTCGAGTCTCTATCCGATACGATGTCCTTAGGCCACCATGCAATCTCACTACTTCCCTGAAAATATGCATCTGCCATCTGTTGCACTTGACCAAGTGTTCTTCATTGCTATGAATCTTGCTGTTTTGTTAATCGATCCACTATCACCCATATGGCATTCTTCCCTGTTTTCGACCTTGGCAATCCTACTACAAAGTCCATCGAATCGACTCCCATTTCCATCCAGGTACTTCTAATGGTTGTAACTTTCCCCCGGGCTTCATATGTTGAATTTTCACTTTTCTGACAACGTTAGGCACTTCGCCACATAGTCT
>CM025924.1:70721-91494 GCA_000753965.2 Amaranthus hypochondriacus
TGGATACCCTCTCTAGTCGAGCTATCAAATGAGGATCTTTTATCAGCTTTCCAAATCAGCTTATCGATTGATAAGAGTAAGAAGTTGCTCATGCTAACCCATATCTGTTTGTATACCTGTATTCTTATGTCGCATCTTCTCTTGCAGGGATAGCAAAAGAGAACTTGAAAAGGAAGTATCCGGACATGATGAAGAAATTCTCGTTCATGCGATTTGCCAATGGTCCGGATAAGAGACCAGAAGATAGGCCGCTGTTGATACCTCCTAAGGTAAATTCTTTAGTTGATTAAATCTATGTAGAATTTTTACTAACATCCCTTCGTTATAGGATTCGGTCACAACCACTAAAGGTTTGGACGCGGTTCCTTCTAAAGCGGAAGCAAAATTTTCTGGAAGACCGGAAAAAGTTCCATATTCCGGATGAATCCAAGAGGGCATACCCTCTCCAAAAAGAAACCAGCCGAGGAGAAGGCTGATAAGAAAAAGAGGAAGAGGGAATCCCCTTCCACGGATAGCGTCGCCAAGGATGCTTCCGCGGAAGCGATAAAGATGGATGTTCCTTTAAGGATCAAAACCGTGGAGGGCGATGCTCCTGTTCCCCTCAAAAAACAAGCCCCTGGAAAAGGCAAAGAGAAAGTAGGCGAGTCTGCTCCTGCTTCCGAGCCAATAAAAGAGGTCGCGTACAACAGGCACGAAGTCGTGCCTTTTAACCCGGATAAGTTATTTTCCGAACTAGGTTACAAGGGTATGGTAACCATATTCAATAGGGCGTCGGCTCAGCTGGTGAGCCAGAAAGATGTGGATCATCTCGATTCCGTGTCTTCCCTGGATAGGGTACGACAACTTCAATAATCTGCCGCTGAGGTGAGCCTGCTCTTTTTCTCCCTCCTGCTATTGTCCTTAAGAATTTTCTAAATGTTGTTTTGTTTTGCAGACGTTTTTGCGGCTGTCGTACGAACTCAATCTCCACCGGCAAAGTGTCGTTGCTGCTTGATGTGACGAGCAGAATGAAGAGCTCCGAAAGCTTAAGGAGGAGTTGGGAGAGCTGCTTGGGTTAAAGGAGAAGGTAGCCAAGAGCGAGGAGCTTAAGCTGCGGCTTCAGAAGATGGAGCAGTGCAGGGAGAGGGCTTTGAAGCAGTTGGAGAACTCGATCAACAATTTGGACAAAGCAATTGGCCTTTCTGCGACTCTAGAGCATGGGGTTGGTGATCTGGTCGATGCTTATAATAAATTTGAGTGCCAGACCCAATTTCTCATGAAGTAGGTGGAGGAAGATATTGTAAAGTTCAACAAGTTATTGGAGGTGGCTCGAGTGCACAAGCTTCGTTCGGAAAGGCGGGCCAGGACTATGCGCGACTGGCTTACGTCTGACGAGCCTAAAGCCGCGACCTTCCTAGAAAAGCTTACCCAGAAAATGATGGAGGCCAGCGCCTTGATCAGCTTTGAACAATTTCGTTTGGCGGCTGCAGATATGGGGTTGAATTTTGACGCATTCAAGTTGAAAGCCACAGAGAAGAGGAATGATGCTTTAGCCAATCTTAAAGAACAGCTTGAGAAGGAGTCCGTCGTATTGCTTGACGCGGAATAGGATGCCAAAGAGCAAGAGGATTGGTTGAAAAAGGTGAGCGTTGAGGCTGAAAAAGAAGCCATGTGCTTAGATTTAGAAAAGTTGACTTTATCTCCTTCACCTATGCCCATGATCCCGCAGAACCTGGTTGTGTCGGAGATCGAGAATCTAAGTCTCGACTTATCTAACCTGCTGAAAGAGGAAGGGAAGAGCCTCCAAAGGTTGCGCAAGAGTTTATCAGAGATCGAAGTTGAGCCCTTTAATGTCGAGGAATATGTTGACTTCTCTCCTGATGCTCAAGAACAATCGCAAGATGTTGCAGTAGTCGCGGACCCCAATGATTTTTTAGACAACGTTTGATGTAATTTTAATTATTTTGGTAGCTTTCTGTAACCAACAATTTGAATATTTCTGCCAAGACCGTGCATGATGTCGCGGCACAATTTGTAATTAACTGCTTTGATCTTTTAACTAATTGTGTAGATAACTGGTTTTGCGAAGAATTTTGTTCTCTGAAGTCTAATTGTTTATGACACGACTTTGAATTTTTACTTTGAGGATTTTTACTTTGAATATTTTCAGACAGGAGGACCTTCTTTGGGTAGTCCGACTTATCAACCACACGGGTAGGATGGAATAAGTCACTTGTCACTAGGACAATGTTTCCATACTTTGAATTTTCTTGGTTGGGAACCCTCTTACTTCGGGTCCGACTTATCAATGAGACGATTTGTAGAGAATATTTGTTGTTAACACGATCATAGTTCAATACTTAGAACTTTTTAGACCAGGGACCCCTTTCTTAGGGTCCGACTTATCGATATTACCGGTATTTAGGAACATCATTCAATACTTAGAATTTTTTAGACAAGGGATCCCTCTTTTAGGGTCCGACTTATCGACATTGCGGATTTTTAGGAATAGTTCAATGAATTTTTTAGACAAGGGACCCCTCTTTTAGGGTCCGGCTTATCGATCCTGCGGATGACTGGAAAAATTGATTTTAACAAGATATGTAAAATTAGAAATTGGTTGCCACGTACGTCTGGCAAACTCAGTGCTGAAACATCAAGTACGTCTGATATTTAGACTGTGATCGTAAATGATAGTGATGAAATGATAGTGATGATCATTAATGAAAACGCGGATTACATTAAACAAATGTCTATAGAAAATATTGAATACTGAATACTACTGAATTCTGAAAATATTAAAAATGCTGAATATAAATGATAAAAGATTAGGCCCTTGCATATATTTTTAAATCAAGAACTTTTTCAAGTGATCCCCATCCCACGGACGTCGGAGCTTTTTTCCATCCATGTCTTCAAGTTCAAAGGTCCCAGGTACAACGGTGCGAATGATTTTGAAGGGTCCGTCCCAGTTGGCCCCGAGTTTGCCTTTTTCGACTATTTTTCCTATGGCTTCAACATTGCGGAGCACAAAATCTCCTTCTTTTAGCATTCTTGTTTTGACATGGCGGTTGAACTGGCGGATCATTCGTTGCTTCTAGGCTATGGATCTTAACAATGCATTTCCCCATGTTTCTGGGAGCAAATCCAAGTTTTCCATCTTTGCCGCGGCATTTTCACCATGATCATAAAATGTGATTCGGGTTGAGGGAATACCTATTTCCACCGGCAATACTGCTTCTGATCCGAACACCAAGGAGAAGGGAGTGTGGCATGTTGCCTCTTTAACCGTTGTTCGACTAGTCCACAAAATTCCGGGTAACTCTTCATCCCAGGTGCCTTTCGCGCCTTCTATCTTCTTTTTGATGCCGTTGAGTATCTCTTTATTTGCTGATTCCACTTGGCCATTGGTTTGGGGCCTAGATACGGAGCTGAACCTGATTTGAATGTTGAATTTGTTGCAATATTCTATTGTGTTCTTCTGATGAACTGTCGACCATTGTCAGTGATCAACACCCTTGGAATGCCGTATCTGGTGATGATATTGCGCCATATGAATTGACACACTTGCTTATCTGTGATAGAACTCAATGCCTCAGCCTCAACATATTTGGTGAAGTAGTCAATGGCTACGATGATGAATTTTCTCTGCCCTTTTGCTGGTGGGAATGGTCCAAGGAGGTCCATTCCCCACTTGTCAAAAGGTAATACTGCTTGAATGCCTGATAGGTAGTTAGATGGTTTTCTATCTATTTTGGAAATATATTGGCACTTGCTGCAGCGTCGGATGATGTTCTCCGCATCTCCTCTCAGCGAAGGCCAATAGTAGCCACTTCTAAGAACTTTGTTGATGACAGTACGTACCCCTTGATGTATGTCGCATCCTCCTTCATGTATTTCCCGGATGATATAATTCCCTTCTTCAGGTGTCACACACTTCCGTAGAGGATGAGTGTATGATTTTTTGTATAACGTTCCTTCGTGAAGTTCGAACCATTTGGCTTTCTTTTGAAGGGTTTCAGCTTGATTTTTATCTTCAGGCAAGACATTGTGTTGCAAGTATTGGACGTAGGGGTCCATCCAAGATTCTGATCTGTCAACCGGGTATACCATGAAGTTGATGCTGGGATTGGGAAGGACTTCCCATACAATATCTCTATCCGCGGCTGTTTCAGCCGAACTGGCGAGTCTTGCTAGGGAATCCGCTTGTGCATTCTCAGATCAGGGAATGTGAGACAAGCTGAACTTCTCGAATTTTCCGACGAGCTCTTTTACTTGGAGCAGATACATCTTTATGCTTTCATCCTTAGCCTCAAATTCTCCATTAACCTGACCTACGATTAATTGGGAATTAGAGAATGTGGATAGAACTTTAGCCTCGGCTTCATAGCATATTTTGAGCCCTAAGAGGAGTGCCTCATATTCTGCTTCGTTGTTTGAGGCCACGAACTTAAATCTAACAGCTCTTTCCATGCGAACCCCGGCAGATGATATAATGAGAAGCCCCGCTCCACTAGAGGATTTGGTGGAGGAGCCATCTACGTACAACTTCCATTCCTTGTGGGAATCAGAAGTTGTGGGAATGGTGGTTTCAGCGATGAAATCTGCTAGCGCTTGGGCTTTGATGGCTGTCCGTGGCTCATACTCGATCCCAAAATCCGCCAATTGATTTGCCTAATCAGAAACGCGGCTTGATTGATTTTTTCCTTCTATTACTTTTTTGAAAGGCTAGTTGGATCGTACTATTATCTGATGTGATGGGAAGTAGGGCTTCAGTTTTCGGCTTGCCATTACTACTGCATATAGAACCTTTTCTACCTCAGTATAGTTTCCTTCTAAGCCGTGGTATGCGTGGCTGATGTAGTAGACAGGAAGTTGCTTCTTTTCCCTTTCCACAATTAGTACCCCAGAAGGGGAGTATTCGGAGATCGAGACATATAGTACTAAGATTTCTCCGTTAAGGGGTGACACTAATTTAGGAAGGGAGGCCAAGTATTCTTTCAAGAGATTGAAGAAATCCTCGGCTTCTTTTGTCCACTCGAACCGAGCTTACTTGAGAGTTTTGAAGAAGGGGTGCACTTATCTGCGGATTTTGACATGAATCTTCCCAGGGCAGCAATGCATCCCGTTAATCGTTGAACTTCTTTCACAGAGGTGGGCGATTTCATGTTCATTATCGCCTTGATCTTGTCTGGGTTGGCCTCTATGCCCCTCTCATCTACCAGGAAGCCACGACATTTGCCTCCAGTAACCCCAAACACGCACTTCTCAAGGTTGAGTCGCATTTGATGGTTACGAAGGGTGAGGAATGTCTCTTTTAACTCCGCGGCATGGTCTACAGCTCGCTTGCTTTTGGTAATCATGTCGTCCACGTATACTTCTAAGTTCCGCCCAATTTGATTATGGAAGACTTTGTTTACCATTCTTTGGTAGGTGGCTCTCGCGTTTTTTAAGCCAAAAGGCATGACATTGTAACAGTATACGCCGGCATTTGTTATGAAGGTCGTGTGAGACTGATCTTCTGGGGCTAAAGGGATTTGATGGTAACCCGCATTAGCGTCCATGAAGCTTAGTAGGGCGTGGCCTGCCGTGGAATCTACCAAACGATCTATCTTTGGGAGAGGATAATCATCTTTAGGACATGCCTTGTTGAGATCCGTGAAATCAACACACATCCGCCATTTTTCATTTGGCTTTTTCACAAGAACGACATTAGAAAACCAATCAAAATACTTACATTTCCGGATGAAGCCGGCTCTCAATAACTTTTCTACTTCTTCTTTCGCGGCTTCGATCCTTTCTTTGCCTTAGTGTCGTAGCTTTTGCTTTACCAGTTAGTAACCGGCCTTGAAGTCAAGCTTGTGACACATGATATCGGAAGGTATGCCAGGCATTTCCTCAACAGAATAGGCAAAGATATCGCGGAACTCGGCTATGACAGCCAAGACGTCGCGTCTCTCTACTTCAGGGAGGTTCTTGCCAACTTTGATTTTGTTCTCTCCAAACACGTCCACTTCCTCATATTGTTCTGCCGGTTGAGGTTAAGCGGGAGTGTTGTTGTCTTCAGTATAAACACTCATGGTGGAGGGTTCCTGCCTCTTTCGTTTGGACGGGACTTTAGCAATGGCTTCTTGTTTTAGGGTATTAACGAGGCATTGTCGAGCTGTGACTTGATCTCCTTTCAAGATACCTACTTTGCCGTCATCTTGCTCGAACTGGAGTAACAACTGATGAAGGAGGATTGCCGCTTTGAGTTTATTGATAAGGAGGGGCCCATGATCGCATTGTAGGGGAACTTCAGGTCGACCACTGTAAAGCGGATGGGCATGGTTTTACAGCGGTCCTTTTCCCCTACTCGGACAGGAAGTATGATGGTGCCTAAAGGGGTAACTTGATTGCCCCCAAACCCTATCAGTGGTTTATCGAGAGGCTGAAGATGTTTTTCTTCGAATTTCATCTATCGGAGGCATTCCATTGTGACAAGGTCAGCGGTGCTTCCGGTGTCTACCAATACTCGTTTCACCTTCATATGCCCTACCTTGATTGATACAACTAATGGATCGGTGTGAGGATGCTGTAGTAGCTGAGATGTTGCGGCATCGAACTTCATGACGGGGCCTGGAGGTGAAGTTTTTAGGGGTCCCTTCAGCAGAGTATGGACGCTATCCTTCGCAGCACAGACAGTGGGATACTCTTCTGAATATCCTCCACAAATCAGATGGATAGTCCCTTAAGTATTGGAGCTTTCCTTTCTGGATTCTTCTCTCCTCGGAGATCTTCGCCTTGGGGCCCAATTCTGCCCCTCTGCGTCGCTCCTCTTATTGTATTTCTTAACGACATACCGTTCCAACTTCCCTTCATCAGCGAGTTGGTACAGGATGCGTTTGAGTTCGCGACACTGGGCCAAGGTGTGGCCATGTTCTCTGTGGTAGTCACACCACAAGTTGAAGTTGTGACGGTCAGAGGGAGTAGTGGTAGGAGGTGGAGCCGGTAATTCATCCCTGATAGCAAAAAAAATATCTTTCCGATTTTTGTTGAACAGTGGATCATTACCTCGATCCAATAAGTTGCGGGTTCTTGGGCCTTCTTCCGCGGAATAGACGTGCCTTGATCGAGGAGGTCCCATGTCAGAGGGAGGATCAGAACGTCGTTGTGCGTAATTCGTTTCCCTTCTCGAGGCATATTCTTCCCTATTTATGGAGGAAGGATGAGGAGGTAAATCTTTCCGGTCTGACTTCCGCTTCTTGGGATCATGAGCGTGACATATTTCAGAAGCCGTGACATAGCTTTGGCATTGCTTCATTGCTTCTGCATACGTCTTAACTTGACTTTCCACCAATTGAAACTTTAATTTTTGGGCTCTCATGTCGTTGATTAAGGCGTTCAGTGCGACAGATTCTTCTAATTCCGTGACTTCTAGCACTGCCTCATGGAATCTCTTTAGATAAGAGGATATAGATTCCCCTTCCTGTTGCATTATGCTGAGTAGATGGAAATTGGATTTTTCTTGCCTTCGGGAAGCGACGAAGTGACATAAGAACTTGTCTTCGAGTTGGGCGAAGGTACGAATACTTCTCGGGGGAAGTGAAGTGTACCACGTCAGCACAACTCCTGAGAGTATAGTAGGGAAGAACTTACAGAGAAGGGCTGGTTCCGCTGTGTATAGAAGCATCAAATTTTTGTAGGCCATGACATGTTCTTCTAGGCAGGCAGTACCATCAAAGGCTGCCATATTTGGGACTTTGATTTTCGCGGGGTTGGTCGTGGCTAATATTTCCGCGGATAAAGGCGAGTTTATTAGCATGGGGCTCTTTGGCGGATTTCTTTGGCTCAGTTCCTCCTGTTGTTTTGTTACCGGGTTGGCGTGGAAGCTTGAACCGGTAATGGACATTCTTCTCCTTTCTTCCCTTTTTCGATCAATTAGAGTTTGAACTTGTGAGGAATCTCTTCGCCTCTTGCTCTCAAGGAAAGTGCGGGCATCGCGAGAGGCTGTCCTAGATTCTCGTTCTTGGGAATTCTGTTTGGTAGTGCTCTTGTGAGTTTTGGACATCTCACGTCGCCTTTTGTTTCTCCTACTAGAGCATGACATCCCCGTGTCGCTTCGTGTTAAGGGATGACTCGAATGAACATGGGGATTCACTTGCTCTTGGAGATTTCGGATCTGGTTAGACATCTCGTCCATCGTTTGTCGTTGATATGAAACTTGAATCGACTATTGACTTCGAAAACACCTGAGAGGGCGTAGTAAAAGTCCAATCGTCGTGATACGTTGTTGAATGATTTCGTCTCTTTACCTGTTATCCTGCACAAGACAAGTTAGCCTTGCCCGGGGGGTGATCTCCCGAAAAACCCCTTCGACGCTCAAGTCAGATCGGAGAAGTAGGAAAATAAGTGAATTAGCGATCGCAGGGAGATGATGTTAGGTGTTTGTCTGGGGATTCACAGTGGTGAAGGGTGTGATTTATGTAGAGGGAGTGAGTAGTGATTTGGACAGAGTTTCGGTGTATTATCTGAGATTAGGTTGCAAATTCCTCCATCAAACCTCTATTTAAATGAGAAGGAGCAGTTACTTCTGGGGGAGAGGGAGATCATGGAGTATGAGGAAGGTAATAGGTGGTTACATGGTAGTTAAAGAGGGTAGTTACTTAGAAATGGGGGGAAGTAGTTACAATGTCTAGGTAAGGTCAGTTACAGGTGGCCTTATTAAATAATCGACTGACTAAATAAATAATTAAATGACTTAAATAAATGTTATCATAACAATTATTATTATTATTATTATTATTATTATTATTATTATTATTATTATTATTATTATTATTATTATTATTATTATTATTGTATATATTATTATTATTAATATTATTTTTATTATTATTATTATTATTATTATTATTATTATTATTATTATTATTATTATTATTATTATTATTATTATTATTATTGTTGTTGTTGTTGTTGTTGTTGTATTATATTATTATTATTATTATTATTATTATTATTATTATTATTATTATTATTATTATTATTATTATTATTATTATTATTATTATTATTATTGTTATTATTATTATTATTATTATTATCATTATTATTAATATTATGATTATTATTAATAGTTTGATATTATTATTATTATTATTATTATTATTATTATTATTATTATTATTATTATTATGATTACTATTAGTAACTAATTAAGAATTTAATTAATAAATACTATTATGATTTGATAAATTAATTAAAAAATAAATTAATAATAATGTCATTAACATTATTATAATTATTAAATAATCATTTATATCATTATTATATAATTAATTAATTAATTAATTAAAAATATATTGTTAATTAATAAATTAATTAGTATAATAATATTATTACATTATTTGTATTATTAAAATTATAATTTATAAATTTATTTATTAAATAAGTATTTAATTAATATTAGTAATCATAACCAGCAGTAATAGTAATAATAATAATAATAATAATAATAATAATAATAATAATAATAATAATAATAATAATAATAATAATAATAATAATAATACTAATAATAATAATAATAATAATAATAGTAATAATAATAATAATAATAATAATAATAATAATAATAATAATAATAATAATAATAATAATAATAATAATCATGTACGTAATTTTTCTTCATTAATAGAAATTTCATTCATCTTCAAAAAAAATAATAGTAATAATAATAATAATAATAATAATAATAATAATAATATGGTTTGATCTGGTCTGGTCTGGTCTGAATCTTTCTGATCTGATCTGATTCCAATAAGAATAAGTAATAAGTCAAAAAAAATAAGTTGAAGAGAACACTTTCATAGTCTTTTACTCTTTCTTCGACATCTTGGTTGTTCAACAAGTTCATTTATTCAAAGCTCTAAACCCAAAGAAGAATGAAATGCACATTAATATTTTTATTTGAAAATGCTGAATTTTCGTGTGTTTGAGTTTAACCTATTTGCAAATTTGGTCAATATAAACTTATTATTGATTAGTTAATGAATTTTGATCTCTAATTGATTTGTTGGTAGAGATTAATTCGATAATGAACTACATACCAAAGTTGCAATCACGATCAACTACATCAAATTTAATTTTATCTCAAGATTACAACAGATCGAAAGATGTATCAAACAACAATGTGAAAGAGGATATTCAGAATTGTCAGATCTCATACGTAACGATCGGAATTTTGTTAATTTTGAATTATATTTGGTCAAAATTGTAATGTACTTTGTAATTTTTATCTCTAATGTAAATATCGTATAATTCTTTGATAATGAATATGTGTTATTAAAAAACTTATTTTTGATTTGGAAAAATTGTTGAAAACTATCTAGAAAAATATTACTTTTGTGAAAAACTACCTAGAACATATTTTTTTTGTCAAAAAATACCTAGAAAATTTTGTTTGTTTGTCAAACAGTACCTACTACTAACAGAACCTTAAACTTCCGTTAGATTTTTAAATTAAAAAAAAAAGAAAAAACAGAATTAGAAAACATTTTTAGAGTCTTAAACATCACGTGGGTTTGCACTTATCAAATAGGAGTAACTTCCCCCAAATCAATTAGAGAAAACAGAGTTAGAAACCTGACTTAGGGTTTTCGAAACCCACCTTGCTCAAACCCAGTATATTCTCAATCTTCAAAGCTGCTAGAACTCCTTCCTATTATTCCATTAATCTTCTTTCCTCAGGTAAGTTTGAATTTTCACCAGAACAGTAGATGAACACCACGAACAGTAGATGCACACTACGAAATATGGAAGATTTCGACACGAGGAAGATAAATTTTCGTAGATCCAATTTGCTATTTGTGTTAGATGAATGAGCAAGAAGATGAAACCCTAACTCTTGAACCAAGTTTTCGTTTTCTGGAAAATTGATTTGGGGAAGGTGACCTTTATGAAACCCACGTGTTTATATTTTGCTTTTCTAAATAATTTTTTTTTTAATTTTGAAGATTTAACGGAAGTTTAATCAATCTGTTAGTAGGTACTATTTGACAAACAAATAAAATTTTCTAAGTATTCTTTTGACAAAAACAATGTTTTTAGGTATTTTTTCACAAAAATGATGTTTTTTAAGGTATTTTTTAACAATTTTTCCTTTTGATTTACTTAAACTCAAATTCGACAATTTCAAATTTGGTCAATATAAAGTTATTTTTGATTTGCTTAAACTTCAATTCGAAGTTGGGGTAGGATTAAAGTTTGAGCTGGAGTCAGAGTCGGAATCCGGTCGAAGGATCAGATTTTTCTGTAATCATCTGTGGATTTGGAGGTGAAGGTGAAGGTCGCAGGATCAATCCTCGACCTCGTCAGGTTGTATTCAATTCCACTCCAACGCCTGTAACCTGTAGGGATGCTCTTTGCTTTGCTTGTTAAAACGTCAAAATTTCAGGGTTGTTATCCACTGCAACAAGAAGCAATGAAAAGTGATCAAACTCATAACAAACATCCTTGAAAATTTCGAATTCTACTACATCATCATCAATCAGCATACCTCTATTATGAAAAATGTCCCTAGAATCACCCCCATCTCTTTCTATCCTCCCAAAAAGCCTCTTCTTTCACAAATCCCTAATCCTGATAATCACCTTTTTTGCCTATGCCTCCCTCCATGCTTCTCGCAAACCCCCCAGCATTGTCAAATCAGTTCTTGGGCCTGAAATCTCCAAAAATGACACCAACCCACTTCAAGATTTGAACTTTTCTCAAATGGGTTGGCCTCCTTTTAATGGATCTCTCGGAACTCATCTTTTAGGTGAGCTTGATCTTGCGTTCTTATCTTCTTATGCTATTGGGATGTTCTTTTCTGGCCATTTTGCTGATATTACTGATCTTAGACTCTTTCTCTCATATGGGATGTTATTAAGTGCTCTCTTTACTGTAGCTTTCGGATGTGGCTATTGGTTTAGTATTCATAATTTCTTGTATTTTGTGCTTGTTCAGATTTTTTGTGGGGTTTTTCAGTCTACTGGGTGGCCTTCTGTTGTTGCTGTTGTGGGTAATTGGTTTGGAAAATCAAAAAGAGGTTTGATTATGGGGATTTGGAACTCTCATACTTCTGTTGGTAATATTGTGGGCTCAATTGTTGCTTCTTATATGCTGAAATTTGGGTGGGGTTGGTCATTCTTTTGGCCTGGATTGTTAGTGTTCTTGATTGGGAGTATTGTCTATTTGTTTCTTGTTGTGAGCCCTGAGCTTATTGATCTATCAATTTCGAGTGAGATTGAGTTGAATCCAGTTGAGGTTTCTGATAATGGGGATGCTGAACATTTGGGTCTTCTGCAATCTAAGGATAGAAAGCCCTTGGAAGAAGTTAAGAGCTTTGAAACGCAGGATGTCAATTCGAGGGATGCGATCGGATTTATTGAAGCTTGGAAACTGCCTGGTGTTGCTTCTTTTGCTATCTGTTTGTTTTTCACCAAGCTTGTAGCTTACACATTTTTGTATTGGTTGCCATTCTATATAAGACATACAGGTAATAATACTGCCATTGATTTTAGAGTTTCTGGTTCTGCTGTTTATTAATGCAATGATCAAATTTTAACATAGTTGTTGTTCTATAATGAACTTGAAGCTGTTGCTGGTGTGCACTTGTCCCATGAAAGTGCTGGAATGCTGTCAACCATATTTGATTTTGGTGGTGTTCTTGGAGGAATATTGGCTGGTTTGGTTTCTGATAAACTTGAGGCTCGGGCAATTACTTCAGTTTCATTCCTCTTGTTATCGGTTCCAGCCCTTGTTCTCTATCGTGTTTACGGGAGCAGTTCGATGTTCTCCAATAATATTTTGATGTTTGTTTCGGGCACACTTGTAAATGGACCGTATGCTTTGATAACAACTGCTGTGGCTGCTGATCTTGGGACACAATCTACCATTAATGGGAACTCTCGCGCATTGGCTACAGTTACGGCAATAATAGATGGAACTGGTTCAATTGGGGCAGCTATTGGTCCAGTTCTAGTT
Organism: Amaranthus hypochondriacus; assembly: GCA_000753965.2. Classification (NCBI taxonomy): domain Eukaryota; kingdom Viridiplantae; phylum Streptophyta; class Magnoliopsida; order Caryophyllales; family Amaranthaceae; genus Amaranthus; species Amaranthus hypochondriacus. Next base: position 83,709 of record CM025924.1, read on the forward strand.
GGTTATATTTCGACCAACGGTTGGAATTATGTGTTTGCAGTGCTTATTGCTTCACTTTTCATAGCCACAGTGTCTTTAATTCCTGCTGTGAAGTCAGAGATACAAGAGAGGAAGTATAGAATCCAAATGAATGGAGCTGTTCACTGATCCAATGTATTGCTTCCTGTTGTGATCAGTGAGGCGAATCTCACAGCATGTCCGACCACAATCATTCAGACAACATTATTTTATCAGTGTGAATTCATTGTGCAATGTGCATAGAGGATGTCTCTCTTTCAAAACAGATTTTATGAGAATAGCGTGTGGAACATAGCTTTATACCATAAGATCTTTACTGTAGAACGCATTCTTTGAGAATACAGTATGAGTAGATGTGAAGTTGCAAAACACATTCTTTGAGGACAAATCTTTATACGGATGTAATTTCTTAGATAATGATAAAGATAGCTCTTACTTGTATTATACTGCATTAGAATAAGTCATGTTTTCCTTAGATGGTAAACCTTTTGGCCATAGAAGTACTCTCCAGCAGTTTTCGTTTCTTGAACTTGGTTGCCACAAAATCAGTTTAATTAGTTGGTGGCCAAAATTCAGAAATTGTGAAAGATAATTGATGAAGATAATAGTCCTGATACAGGATGATATGTTTTTGATATATATTGTTTAGTCAGTTAGGTAGTAGTAAGTTATAATAGGCTTAGTAGTTAGTTGTAATAGGCTTATTTCAGTGACTGTTTGACTTGGACATATATCATGGGAGTGTTTGGTGTGTAGACACATGTATGTGTTTTTTCATGTACTAGTTGTGGGGCCGCGTGCGAATATCGACTATCATTTTGATATTTTATATCGTTGTAATTACAAAAACTATATTGAAAATATTTATGTTAAACAGACTAAGCTATGCAATATGTATATTCAATGAGGAAATTTTTTGACTTGAGATATTTATGTCAATAAAAAACAACAATTTTTATAGCAGCAAAGCATTATCTGTAGTAACATAACGGGTCAAATTAGAAGAAAACTAAATTGCAAACAAAATTTGAAAGGTTATCATATTTCTCAAGAGAAAGTTGATCTTAAATACTACTCCTATGTGCCAATCTATATAGTCGGTGAAAATAGAACCATGTGAAGACAAAGCTAAAGAAGCCCATGTTAAGAACACGAGTCATTGCCAATAAGATGATACCTAGAAATCTCACAACTAAATAGTACCTAGTAGACACACATGGAGCATAACAAAATTCATAGAGCACTACATTACAAATTTTTCAAGTAATGCTCAAGTGAAGACATAAAACAGCACTTCAAGTCTCAAAGCATGATATAATTATACAGGCAAAGCTTTATTGATAAACAGCTAGTATCATCAGGGTGATTCCTGAGTCCAGCTGCTATAGCCAAATAAGAGGCCTAAAGAGTCATATAATGATATAATTATACATTGCTCTCCCAACCACAACACTGTAAAAGATAAAATCTTCAAGGCCAAGCTTAATTGCACCAGAAGATCCCATACCAATCCCGTCAAAAGTCATATTGTCATGTGAAACCGCTACTTCATTGTTGTGTGGTTCAACAATCATTCTTTGCTCAAACAATGAAACGCAAGCAACCTGATTACTATTTGGAACTCGTCCTTCTTCGACACTTGTTAAATCTTTCCCAGCATTTAGATTTAAAGAAATCAGTAAGCACTCAAACAATTATCAAGGCTCTCCCTCAATTATAGTACTCAATCACAGAAATCAGTAACCACATTGTACCTAATCAATACAAACAAAACAGTCGATAAATAGAAAAAGAAAAAGATGAAAAACACACGCATCATTCATCAAGGACTCTCCCTCGATTATAACACTTAATCTTTTGCTTGCACCAGGTTCTTTCAAGGGAAAAATTCATTTATTTTTATGACATACCAAATGCCTCCTGATGAACCATAAACAGAACCACCATCTTCAGGAGTATTTGGATGCATAGTTGACTTTGTTACACGAGATGGACACATGTATTCTGGAGAAGGATTTCGCCTTAAAGATATATGTCTCCCATTTCTGCGGGCTTGTCGAGCCCGACTCATCATAGCAGCCAAATGTTGCATCATTTGCTCATTAAAATCAGAGTCATCGGTCCAATGAGACCGATGCAAAAGCAAATTTCCAGTTATAAGTACTATTAAAGCAACTCATATTCACAAGCTAAGGCATACTATCACATAACCAGGAACAGATGTTGATATTGGTGTAAATAAGTTTGTTCTATTGGTTAACATATGCTTTGTTCTAGAATTCCTTTCATTTTCCACAACAACTAAAAGGTCTAGGCTAAAAACATAATTAAACAAAAAATCAAAAACAAGAATATTCTAAAAATGAAAAAGCCTTTAATTGAAACCCAATTATACCTTGACGGATCATGTAATGCAAGAGACTGCCAACATATTGGACATTTATTTACGTCTTTGTGACCTAGAAGCATTTCCATACATCAGATTGGAAAAGGAGGAGCCATAAGATGATGACATTCACAGATATAAATACTTCTATATAATAATAAACCAAACAATAAAAAAAAAAAAAAAAAAAAAAAAGCAATCCAATATGCCATTCAAGAAAACAATGTAGGTGATATTCATGTTTGTAGGTTGTCACTTGAAGAAGACACAAACAAACACAGTGCCATTAGTAAATCCGATCCCAAACAGCTTAAGCAAATGAACAAATTAAGAAAATAAGATCAACCAATATAATCAAACAAATATTCATATCCGTGAGAATCACCTCATCAATCAATTAGTATTAATTATATAACACATATTTTTGATGAACCAAGGATTTAGCATTGTTCTTGTTAACTACTATCTGTTGCAATGTTTCCAATGTAGAAGTGCTTTTTAAGAGTGTAGTTACTTAGTCATTAGCTTTCATTTCTATGAAAGGACATGAAAAGAGATTCTAAACTTTCTGGTCTACAAGCATATGCAATAATTAACAGGCATCAAAAAAGGACTTGTCATTTACCATGAGCAGAAAACACATTCAGATTGCTTCGCACGCGGTCCCCCAAGTTATCCTCTCGAGTTTAATGATAATATTTTACATATTCTGATTTTAAAAAATAGTTAAGAAAATATTTATGTTGAATATACCAATTTATTTTGCTATACAAATATTGGATTTTTCAAGACATAGAGTAAAACGATGGCATCAAGTTAAAATGAAGCAAATTATTTGTCACTTAGGTTTTATAAGTTGTAATGCATTAATTTTCAGAGAGTTCCCAACTGGTGTTTTCAACCTATTGAGATCTACTTTACAATCTCAAATGAAGATGTTAAGATGACAACATTTATAGTATTCTACAAAGAGACAAAGATAATAAAACTGATGGAAATCATAATAAGTAGAGCTTACCTAGACCAAAAGCCAAAGGCTAAATAGATAACTTCAACGTATCATCAAACAAATTGTATTCAACCAAATTATTTAAAGGGCTTAGACACGTAAGGACATTAATCGTTTAAAAAATCTCAAAATTCAAGTATGTTGTAAAACCTTCAACGTATACTCTACAAATGTATATCAATAATTAAACCATAAAAGTATACTTTAAAGTTGGGAAAATGGCTTAACTTAAACAAAAAAGAACTAACACAAAAAAATATTAAGCCTAAACAATAATCAACAACTATTAACCACAAAGTGTATTCCATAAATAATGGCTATCAGTAAAGCTAAGAGAAAGTAGAAATGATCAGCTTCTCTAAAATCACATAAGAGAGCGTTAAGTATAAATCTAAACCAAACTTTGATATTTTATTAAAACCCACAAAAAATAGGAGAAAAAAAGCAATAAAATCATCAAAACATAAGTTATGATACATAGTAAAAACGAAATGCTAAGCTATACTAAATGACAAAAAAAAGAAGGTTAAGCTATAATATTACACAAATCAAACAAAGAAAAATTTATTCTTATCATCACTCAAAATCATTAAAAAAACACCCAAACAAAACACACAAGTAAATCGAATTACAATAAAAACCCAAAAACAGTGAGAGAAAGGAATAAAAACAATAGGAATTAATATATATACCAAATACACAACAGAGAAGAGGAAAATAAAGAGCTTCCACTTTCCTATTCACAAAATCAAATAGCAAAAGGCATAAAAATTTGTATAAATCTAGATAAAAAAAAAAAATTTAAACTTAAGGTGGAACATGTTCTAGCACTTGAACATGCACCCGAAATAACAAGGATATTATATTTGAAGTGGTACCTTCTTTAGTTAGTTTGCTCAAGGCCTCAATTATTTCAACAGAAAGTGCTAAATCATGGCTACCAGCATTGCCTCGCAACTAAAATTAGTCATTTGACTTCTTCAGTGCACAAGCATTTCATGTCTGTAAAAGAAACCATGAAAAAAAACAAGTTCATACCTCTAAAAGGCTATTCCCCCGAGTTTTCTTCTCTAAGTTTAGCCTACAATTACCAATATATTCTGTCAGGAAAAGATAACACTGATATAGACCACAAATATTAATCAGAAGCTCATTTTGAAGCCATTAGAGTAAATACCTGCCCTTCAGCTATCATATAGAAATCAACAATGGATATTGTAGCAGATTTCCTACAAGATTCTTATGTTATCAGTCCAAAAAATATGCAAATTACATGAATTACTCAAAAATTAAAAAGAGTAAATGTCATGTTCCATTAAATTACAATGTATACCTGCCAGTAATTTTGAAAAGGTAGTTCAACGCATATACAAGTGTCGGTTTTCCACAACCTTGTGGTGCACTAAATCCTATCTGACAAAATGGCTTTATTTCAGACGATTGAAACAGTAATTGTTTCAAAGGCAACGCCCTTCCATGAAGATTACAAAATTGCATGTGTACATCAAAGCAAAGGATAAAATACAACAAAGTTCCAAATAATAATACTATCGAACTCCAAAAGTCTACCAATTGCCAAAGTAAAATAAAAGCAAAAGACACTATAACATTACAAAGTACAAAGTAGATTACAGGGTATAGAAAACAAATTTTTTGTATTCCACTTTTCTTCTTCGCCCATGGTAAATCTCGAACAGACCAAAGTAAGACGTTTAACAAAGACACTGCAGCCCCAGAGATCGGTGCATAATCTCCAACTGACCAAAGTAAGATGTTTAACAAAGACATTAATTAGCTTCTCGAAAATTGATCTGTCAAACAAGCAACAATGAACTGAAATTTCAACACAAATCAAGTAATGGACAAAAGACGCATCATAAACATGACAATATAATAACCAGAATTCACACGGGAAATGCTTAGGAAATGAAGAATTAGATCGCAAATGGCATAATTAGAAGAAGATTTTGTTTGGGATCTATAACTTGTTATCTTTGTTTGGGATCTGCAGAAAGCAATAAGAGAGAGAATGATTCCTAGAACAACCTAATTTGGCACATCAATATTAAACATAGAATGCAGCAGTAGATTTCTAAAGGGACCAATTCAAAGCATGTCGATAAGTAAGTGAATGAAATACCGACTTTGAATATCAACACTATTACTCAAGAAACACTTTTAAAGTTCAAATTTTAGTTTAAAGTGAGTAATTAATCTGAATCATATTGTACTACATCCAGTTACAATGGCATCTAATCTAATATAATTGATAATCAGTAATACAAATCACATTAATGCATAATTGTAGGTTTAGCATCACATGATCCTACGATTCAATTCTACCAATTTTAATCATACCCCTTAATGATCCTAGGTAGAATCTCGATACTAATAACCTTGTATATCACCACTTTCATTATTCATAAACACATATTTATATGAGGATTCTTTTTCATTACACCAATATTTTGAAATTTATGAACCACGAATGTTAATGACACAATTGGTAATGGGAGTATTTTGAAATTTAGATATCAAAACAAACCACAAGTCTAATCATCAATATACACCTTTACGAGAAGAATAAAGTATTCAAAGATAAACTAAAATGCATAGATACACTTGCTTGTATTGCTCAATCATACTCAACATGTACCTAGTGCCAAGGAATGTGTATAAAAACTATGAAAGCCTATTTTAACTTCCAAAAAAAGTGGCAAAAAAGGACTATTATAACCAAATTCCCCATAAACCATTATTGAACGAGTTGGTGATCATCAATGTCCTAAAGATCCGACAAGGCAGATCATCTACTGCAGATGTACAAGCTAACAACTAATGAGACTAAATTCAAAGATTGAGGTTAAAATGTAGCAAAAGGAAATTCATTTACCTTGACATTAGGTGGTCTTTCCCCTCTCTGCACCATGTCCATCTAAAACAATTATAAGAGATAAGCAACATAAAAATTGATATCTAAAACAAGCAAAAATGATGAGAAACAAAAATTAAATCTCCATATAGGATTTTGGATGAGACGGGTCACTTGATGCAAGTAGTGAAACAGACCTCACTATAAGTAATTACAAATCTATTATGACCTCACTAAAAAGTTAAACAAGCAACAACTAAAGAATAAAAAATTTGCAACAAAACCTGATCGCATAGCATATAAGGTATTAAACAAAAGAATGTATGATTGTTCGACCCACCTTATATTATTATCATGAATTTGTTGCCTATTATTTATAATTTACAATAACTTGCAAGACCAATTATGATGTTCAACAGTATAGTAGTTACGCCTAAGCTATATTTTTAAAATTTAATACAAATATGCAAACTCAAAGTAAACTACTCACGAAGGAAATTTAAGGATCTTGCCTAAACATAGTAAGACTTCTCAATATATGTTGGCTAAGCATCAACACTTACTCCTACCAATACAGTAATACAAAACTTGTACATATTTGTACAACTTAAAACAAATTTACTTGACAATGTATTCAGATCCACATAGCAACAAATACAAAGAAAATGTAAGCTCAAGATGGCTACTATTTTCTGCATCGTGGCTTCAAACAGTCTGGTCAGACGACTCAAACCTTAACAGTTCTCTCCCAAACCTTTACAATAATAAATATCTAAGGTAATGCTTTGAGGAGTCATGCATTCACATAAGACATAATAAAGAATGAAAAGAAAGGAGAGAGACGAAGAACAGAAAAAGAAAAGGAAAATAGTAGCATAAATGATATATATTTCAACAACTAAGTCAAGTAAGCAATAGACTCTGATACATTCAGTTGATCACCTGGTTTAATTTCATTTTCTAACTTAAATGATGTGTAAATCTACTACATATCAACACATCATGCTTAGCTGTTTTGAATATTATTTTATAGATCGTTTAGTTCTATACCTCTGCAACATCACAGAAAGTGCCTTATATATAGGGTTTTTTTTATTGTTAGATCCATTACAATACAAGCATGGAAACTTCTTCAAAAGTTTGAAACTTTTGTTGTAAACAATATACAACCATCAAAGACTCAAACTTGACAAACCTAAAATCAAAATCACAATAATCAAGCTATGAATCATCAACTACCCACAAAAAGTAATCCAACAACAACTCCAAAGCTTTAATCCCATTTTTTATTTTTTTTTTTAAAAAAAAACTAACCGTCTTCTTCAAGGTCGTTGTCGGGATCAATATGCTCAAATTCACAATAAAATCATAAAATGGCATTGAGAAACCATAAAAACGCCCAAATTTCACAACTACCATCAAACAACCATAAGTCTATATCATAAAATTAAAGCCAAATAGCAAATGCACAAAAAAAATACCACTGGAAAAAAAACAAAAA
>CM025924.1:97312-122149 GCA_000753965.2 Amaranthus hypochondriacus
TCATCACACAAAGGGGTTTATACAAATTCCCGATTGTAATTTGTATTGTATTATTTAAGTTCCCTAATAACAGTTAGGATGGCAAATATAGTACCAGGAATTTTCAGGAAAGCCCTCAGAAATGTCAGCTATAAAGGTATGTATCGTCTCAACTTGTAGGATACACGGCTGCTACTTATCAAGTTAGAGCGTGCTAATAACACATTAAGGAAATTAATAACACATGAGATACAACTGTGAATTATTAAGATTCTTCAAGATATTACGGGATAAATGGTTCATTGCATTGTATCAAAGAGTATAACCAGATTGCATATGATTGTTTCTGACTCCGTGCAACAAAACTGATAAACATATGTAGACCTTTTAAGTTTCTTAGCGATTTGTATATAGTCAACTTGTTATCAAATATCAATATAATAAAATTAAGGGAAAATTACATTAAAAACTCCCAACTATTCGCGATTTAAATATAAAACTCCCAACAATTAATTATTATTTAAAACTCCCAACTTTAGGCCCATTTTATATTTAAAGTCCAAGATGACTTATAACCGGATAAATTGGTTTCAATTGAGACGTAGTGGGACCCAATTGTATTTATTAATCACCTCACTTCCTTTGACCTTAGACGACCCTTCACGTACCGTCCCATTTCAACAAAAGGTAACCGATTAAAACAGGTTATAAAATGTATCGGTGCTTTATATTTAAGATGGGCCTATAGTTGGGAGTTTTGAATAATAATCAATAGTTGGGAGTTTTATATTTAAACCGCGAATAATTGAGAGTTTTTTAAGTAATTTTCCCTAAAATTAAAGGCATAACTTTATATATGTATTAGTTAATGCCTTAAACTACAATGATCGTACTAACCATATGGCTTTATTGTTTAAGGGCTATTTGTTTTATGGTAAAAGGTCTGATACATTGATTACTCTTTGATAACTATTAATACCATTTATGGAATACGTGATTGATTATTGTCTAAACCTATGCACTTGTTATTAAAGAGTAATCAATGCAGATATATTATTATGGTATTTACTGTGTATTTCAAAATAGTAGGCACACAAACTGCATTAATAGATTATATAAGGTGTGAAGAGGTTAGAAGGAATACTCTTTGAATGATTTCTATCAAACTATAAGTTAGCAATAGTAATAGATTATATAAGGTGTGAAGAGGTTAGAAGGAATACATGAAAATGGTATAAGCGAAAATGATATAATTGCTATAACAATCTTGATGCAGTTATAGCATTGATTGTATACCATTTTCGTACGACCTTTTGATCACTTTATTATAGCAGTTATATCAACGGATATTTCATAAGTAATAATGTAATATTATATTACATTATACTTCTTTAGCTAAATTTGTATGGGCAATCTGAATATCTTAGGTGCTTAGATAATAGGTTGATTTTGCAATATTTTGTTCTTCAGAATCTGTTAGGTGATTTCTAAGATCAAATTTTGCCATTTGATGTTTGAGGTTCACATTCATCTTGTTATATGGAACGTTTCTTGTCTTTGTTGAGGTAAGAGTGTAAGGGTTATTGTCTTAGATTGATAAGAGCTCGAACTTTTCAATTTAATCAATGTGGGTGTTTTGGGTATGTTTCCAAGTGTGGAGTAGTGGAACACAACAATTTGTGAGATGAAATTTGTAATGTGTCACTTACAGACTGTGAGGTAAAAGGTCCAAGTGTGATACTCTTACCTTCTCTTGCACTAGAAAAAATCATAGCAAGATACACTAAACAGAGGCTGCATCCTGATTCCTGACCAAAATGTTACTATCAATCTCAGTAACCTTGCAGGTAAGAAGTGTAGATCCGAAAAAAGCTTTGCGTCTGCAGAAGCAAAATAACTTCGTGATTCTTGATGTACAGCCAGAAGTAGAATTCAAAGGGGTGAGTCTGTTGATTTGATCACAATGTTGTTCTCATTAATCCCATTTTGTGTGCCACCATCACCCACGAAATGCTTGGCACGGCCCGCTACTTTTTTCATGATCACATTATCAAACTAACATCAGTATATGCAAAATAATCATTCTCTTCCAATAGACCATAATTTTGCATTCACAACCAAAGATAATCTTTAAATAAACCACAGTCGTGTTTTCTCTACTCACTTAATTTTTAATTCTCTCAAGCAGAAGCACAGGGACTTAGCACGAGAAGCTGTCCGAAAATCTCTTGTTCTTTTGAACAATGGAAAATCGGCTTCCAAACCTTTACTTCCACTACCGAAGGTGTTCAATGAGAACCCAAACCTGAACTTTGTGAAACCTGGTGAATTCTCCTATGCAATTGTAGTTGTAGGCGAGCCACCTTATGCTGAGACAAAAGGCGATAGCATGAACTTGACAATTCCCAACCAGGGCCAAGCACGATCAAGAATGTTTGTGGGTCGGTTAAATGCGTGGTAGTGATCATTTCAGGGAGGCCGGTTGTTATCCAACCTTACTTGGATCTTTTTTGACTTTTTCATTTTGATTGTGACATTTTATTAGCTGTTTTACATGTTCTTGATCTTTGTCTTAAACAACTGCTACTACACGAGTTTTCTGTAAGATTTCGTTTGATTGATAAACTTTTTCATTTTGATTTCTTTTGCAACATTATTCTCATTAATTTGCATTACTATATTTTCTCTAAATTGGTAACTAGAGGAAAATCCACACTATCTTTGAAATTAAATTTGCATTGGCATGAGATTCTTCTTGCAAAGTACACACTAATTCATAATTTTGCCACTAAGTGACCTATTGGAAAAAAAAAGGTTGGTAAGTAACTTATTTGAAAGTAACAAGGAAGAGTTGATCATTTAAATGGGAAATTTGAATAATATACCGATGACGATGTCATTCGCAAGGAATCAACAGATACTTTTGATGAATTGTTTGATAGGTAAGTCGTTTTTTATTTTTTAAAACGTTTTATTTGTAATTCTTGGACTTTGCTGCTGCAATTTTTTATATGAATGTTACAAACTTTTGTTTTTCGGAACATCTAGATATTCTAGAATTGCTTGCTACTTGATAAATTGGGAATATTTTCAATTGAACTATTTCGCTACTTATATTTTTATGCAAAATCATTAAAATGCGATTAATAAGAAATGTTTTAAATTTTTTCTAGAGCGATGTCTTGTGAGTTTCCATATTTTGAAAAAGTGGAGGTCTTCTTTCAAGACCGTTGTGACTGTTAGCGGCTGTCAAAAGAAGATGATCACAAAGGTATGATTTTCGAATGTGCTGAAAAGACTTTAGATTACTTAAACAAGATAAATGTAAGTATTTATTATACACCTAACACTTGTTTGTGTCTCAAAAAAAGTACTTATATATCATTTAGTCTAAATCTTGTAATTTTTATTTTTTTTTTGCAATATTAGTGTTCCTTTTTTAGTCGTTTCTATTTAGATTGTAATACAAATACACCTAATAATATGAGTTAACTGACTTGCACATAAGTCGGATGCACTACATTGCATTTCATTTTAGCAGCACAACATTGCAGGATATAGACTATAAGTTCGAAAAGTATGATGAACTCATTCTCTCTACCTCAGAACACAGTCGTGCTACACATTGCAATGTCATTGCAAAACCGAAAATAGCTCCACTTAAGGTTAGGTTTACATTCAGCTGCATGGTTGTGCGACAGCGGAAGCCAAGATCGTAAAATAATAATGAAACAATCAAAGATTCAATCAAAACAATAAGAAAAGACACAAGAAATTTAACATGGTTCACTATCAATGTGATAGCTACGTCCACCGTCACCGAGATCAAATAATTTCACTATGAACCGCAAAGATTTACAAGATGAATCAACCTTACAATCACAAAGAAAAATGACTCTCTTGTGATCTCTCTCAAATTTTGCGATTAGTCATGCCCTAATCCTAAAATGGGTATTTATATGAGATGCCGAAATTAAGAAGTTACTACATGGGTTAACAAGAATAACCGGCCCAAAAATGTGTAGAAGACTGCTTCCCGCAAAGAGAAACCACAAACCCGCGTCCCACGCTCCTTCCCGCTGCACGTCAACACAGTACACGATCCGCACACTGCAGCCATCTCCGCACTTGCTTCTGACCTTAGTTTGAGTCACCCATTCTCAACAATCTCCACCTTGACGAAAACTCGTATTCAGCAAACGATCGCATCAACACATAGTGAATATGTCTCAAGCCAAAACCCGATGTAAAACTCATGCATTAGTCATACATCCCGATAAATCTTCAACCAAGATCCATCCCGACAAGTCTCCAATCAAGATCCATCACACACTTCTTACCAAGTATAACTACTCATAATGCTCCACCTGCATCACAAGCCCCGGGCAAAATCCACCTTGAGGCCAACACACCTACAACGGGAACTCCCCAACACCGCCCCTAAGGGCCAATTACATCACATAGTAATCAATTTTTGCAAGTCTAAGAAATGTTTAAACTTACTAAATGGAACAGACTTGGTAAAGAAATCAGTTGGGTTGTCAGCGGTCCCGATCGTCTTTACCCTCTTGTTAGTACGCAAGAAATGATACCTGACATCAATGTGCTTGGTCCGATCATGGTGCACTTGATTTTTAGCTAAGCAAATGGCACTTAGACTATCACAATACAACGTAGGAAAATCCTGTGCAATACCCAGTTCACCCACAAGGTCTTTGAGCCAAATAGACTCCTTAGCTGCAGAAGTTAAAGCCATGTACTCAGCTTCAGTATTAGACAACGTGAGTGAAGACTTCAATGTAGACTTCCAACTAACCACAGAACCACCCAAAGTAAACACATAACCGGTCACAGACCTCCTTGTATCCACATCAGCAGCAGAATCTGAATCACTATACCCAGTTACCAAACACTCCTTATCATTCCCATACAGAAGACCAATATCAGTTGTCCCTCTCAAATAGCGAAAAATCCTCTTCACCCCCTGCCAGTGCTCTCTCTCCCAGGTCGAGCCATAAACCTACTCACAACACTAACAGCGTGCGCAATATTCAGCCTAGTACAGACCATATCATACATCAAACAACCAACCACGTTGGCATAGGAGACCCTAGAGATATATGCCAACTCTTCCTCAGTTTGAGGTGACATACACAAAGACAATTTACAGCTCACAGATGTTGGTGTACTTATAGGCTTCGATTTCTCCATCCCAAAGCGAGACAAAATCTTTTCGATGTAACTTTTCTGATTCAAGAAAAGCTTACCCTTCAGCACAGCTTCACTCCAATACCTCATCCCCAACCCTGCATTAGAAAGTATGCATCAAACTCTCTCAAGCAGTGTCTGATTAACCCGCTCTACAACACCGTTCTACTCTGGTGTTATCCTGACGGTATGATGCCGACCAATACCCTCATCTGCACAGAACTGATTAAACTCCTCTTTGCAAAACTCTAGCCCATTGTCCGTTCGTAGCTTCTTGATCTTCCTACCTTGTCGATTTTCCACCAAAGCTTTCCATTGCTTAAAATAGTAGGATCTATCATCTTGTAGATGCATATTTCTCTTGGTTTTGCACACAATCCTATCATATATCATGGATACTCTTGCATACCTGGTAGAGGCCAATTTATTGTAGGAAATTTTCCAATTAAAAGAATCAGTAAAAGGATACCAAAAGAATAAACATTTGCACTCTCTCTTGCTTTACCACTCGCTAAATACTCAGGCGCTATAAAATCAATTCTCCCTCTTACCAATACTTCGACAAATTCTTGATTCTTAGGAATCGAAGCACATAGACTAAAGTCAGACAATTTGATAACCCTTTCTGGGCTCAAGAAAACACAATTAGGGTTCCAATTCTGATAAATAATAGGCCGGGGAAAGGCAGTGTGCAGATATGCAATGGTATGAGATATTTCCCATGCAATTCTGAGCCTGTCTTTTCACTCTACCACTACTCTTTGGTTTTGGATTTCGTCTTCAAGTAAAATACAATCTTCAAGTGTTTGAGGTGCCACCCACTCATAAACAAGAACTGGTGTTATAGTCTCAAGGCAACATCCTAGTAATTTATGAACATTAGTATGAGTAGCCATTTGTGTAGCCACAACTGTATCGGGCAAAACGAACCTCTCCCAGAACAACTTGTGTTCCATATTATCAACCTTTCTTACGAAAACATCTCTTCCCTCCCAGGAGCCTTTGTACAAGTTATGAAACGTGAATTGATGGATCGGAACTGTTTCAACATTCATTGTATTGAGCTCACCGACAGAAGAACGACGGAAAGGATTAGCCCTGCCGTGAAACAGGGCAATGCTTTCTTCAAGTAGCCGTGCTCCATTCCTTAAATTATTTTCATGGCTTCCTCGAAAAATCAAGTATTTGTCACCACATCTCTGCAACAACCAACATATATATAAGTATATAACCTTTTATTGATTTTAACAACCAAAAAGAATGGAATATATTATGAAAGCATAGCGTTTCTGAAAAACAAAGTTTCGATAATTGTGTTCAAAATTTCAACATTAGTTGCTCTCAAAAACATCGGTAGAATTGACACCATTTTAATTTGATTTTTTTCAATTTGACGAACATTAAACATAACATTGTTGAATTCGAACACAAATATACGCATAAAATATATTAATTAGAGAACAAATAGTAGGAGATATTATAGCATAAAACATGAAGAACCGATCAAATCGATATAAATAGATTCCACGATTCAATAAATAATGGTCAATACATTAAAAAGATAAAAATGACAATTTTTTAAATCACTAGTTAACCTGAAAAATGAGAAGATTTGATTAAATTCAACTCGCGATCTTTACATAGAAAAAGTGATAGTTGCTTCAAATTAGACAAAATCTATATCTCAAGAGCGATAATATCATTAATTTGATTTTTTATTATTTAAAAGGTTTATAATTTTTGAAAATAAGGACATTAATTTGAAAATATGATGAAATAAATGTTTGTACAGATTATTTAGTTGGGTCTCTAAAGTGTGTATTGGTAATGAGTGGGCATGAAAGGCCAAAATAGGAAAGTAGCCAAGAAAAATGGACATGATATTTTTCACCATAGAAATGCTTGGATGGACCTCTTTTTCAACATTTGGGTGCTTAGTTATTTGTTTACACTACCTAAACTAAATCAAACTGGATTCTTTTTGAGCCACCAACAACTACTTTCAATTGTATTGGAAAGTCACTATTTTGGAATGTGCTACATCTATTACAACTTCTTTAACTTATTAATCTTTGGTCTTTCACTTTCTTAATATATCTTTTAAACATATTTTATATGCTCTTATTACGTAAGCGATTATATGTATTTATATACAATTTTGTTAATCAATTTCTTTTCAACTAAATATTTTGTAAATGATATGACATCTATACATGACAACCGATTAAATTTTGTGTCATTTAAATATAATTTAATAAAACCTTATCATGGAAATAATTTGAAATATTTTATTTTTCTTTTTGATTTAAGAAAAAACTTAATTAGCATAAATTATATTCTATATTTAAACCAACATGAGTATATAAGTATGTTCTCTACTTTAAGGGTCTAAGATCTATATGACTTTATAATCTAATTAACTGAAATATAATATCTGATACAATCAGGGGCGGATCCAATGGGGTGTCAACGATATCAGTTGACATCCCTTAAATTAAAAACAAAATAAAAAATAATAGAGATTTGAAGTTGGATTAGTTGGTAGAAGCAATTGTTTTTCAGAGCATATGTCCGGGTTCGAATCCTTCCTCATATACATTTTTTTGTTTTAATGGGGAGTGCAAAGTATTGGGAAAAGCATATATCCTGGGAATACAAAACACATTAAAGTTTTTTTTGGTGACTTTAATTTATATTATTACTTTATTAATATCTCTCTTTTTTAAAAATGGCTTTTGGGTTCTCATAATTTTTGTTTTTTTATTCTTAAAATTTCCCTTTTGAAATTTCTAGTCTTTATTATTTTTATTCAATTTACCCCATTCTTTCATTATACTATGTTATATTAAACTTGTCCTATTTTTATTTTTAAGTATGACTTTATCACTTTTCAATCTATATTTTCTCTCTTAAATCTTAATATTCTAGTACTTTAACCCTTTTACTTAATTAAAGTGTCAAAAATAAATGGAGCTAAATAGTTCTATAATTATTTAGTCGTTTAACCCTAGTATATATTTGAATTACACATGTATGATCTAGACATTGCCTACGTTTCATACAAAGTGATAACTTAAGCTTTGAAATGATTTTTTTTTTTGTGTGTGTTTTTAATTTGTTCCTTTCAAAAGAAGTAGTTCTATAATTATTTAGTGGTTTGTTTTAGACATGACTCATCATTTTTACTCTATATTTTATACTTTAATTCTAAATAATCCAATACGTCAAAACACTATATTTTGCTCCTTAGTCTCCATGATATTTGTAAAAGGAGCAAACTAACTATGATCGAGTAAGGTATTTAGTGGTAGCATAGGTTATATCACTAAAAAAATCTAGTCGAAGGGTAAATCTTTAGAAATTTCATGGAGAGTGGTATCTTCTCACTGGCTCGATCTCATTATTTCCTTTAGTAATATCATAATGATATGGTTTGACGTGCTTTATTCTTCCAGCTCATACGGACATACACTATCATTTTTAATTGATTGTTGCTATACTCCTCCATCTAGTACTTTTTGTTAAATCTTCGGCTTGTTCGTACCATATAATTTAAAACGTTATTTTTTTAAAAAATAATCGACATCACTTGTTCTATTTTCTAGATCCGCCCCTGGATACAATCAAACAATAATTATATGATCTTCTTTACAAATGTACACATGATATTCATTAACAAGGATAAAATTAATTTTCAATAATAAAATATAATATATTCTAAATTTTTAATTATATAAGTATTATTATATTACCTAACATACCATAAAATTCTAAATTATCACTAAATCACAAGCCAACATATATTATGTTATTTTTATTTTTAATTTTGCTTTTATAATTACTATTTTTAGATGCATTAGTATTCTTGTTTACGATGGTCACAAATGTCATATTGATCCTAGCATTTGTTATTATTTTGGTGATAAAACGAGGAAGTGCAAAAGACTCTTAAAATGCGTAAATATTTTGTATATGATATGACATCTACACAAGCAGTTAAATTTTGTGTCAACTATATATATAATCTAAAAAAACCTTATCATGGAAATAATTTGAAAATTTTTATTTTTCCTTTTGATTTAAGAAAAAACTTAATTAGCCTAAATTATATTCTATTTAAAATAACTTGAGCATATAAGTATGTGTTGTGATTAAAGGTGACTTGAGTGCACAAATTAAACGGTGCATTAATGAGTGAACTTTTTGGATGAAATTCTATGAGGTTGTTAATTGGTGTTAAGTTGGTAATTTAATATGGTGTTGAAATGTGATGGTTAAAACATGAATTAATGGGACTTAATGAAGAAGTGTAAAGGTTTAATGCAAGATGCTCTACTATGCAAGTCGAGCAGAAATTGTCCATGAGGGATCTGATGGTCGCTCGACCTCCGCTCGACCCCTGCTCGACTCGAGCAAACTATTCATTTTGGTCGAGCAACAAGTCAGAATGTATCCAATAGCTTTTGTTTTTCCGCTCGACCAGTCGAGCGGATCCTCTAACAGCATAGGATGCTGTTTTTCAACGGTTCAAGTGCATGGAGGTGTTACAACTCATTGAATACCAGCTGATTAATTCTCTCAATATTGTTTATTATGCAATTTACTACATATATTGAATCATATGTAACTCCTAGAAGATCTAGCATTATAAATAGTTAGCAAGAGTGATCATCCAAACACATCTACAAAATTACCCTAAGCCAAACACTAGCCTAATATTGTAGGAAATAATAAAGAAGATTTAGAGAATAATTAGTAGAATATCTTTGATTTTATTCTAGAATAATATTTTAAGTGTTTAGGAAGTTAAGTTATTTTGTAATATTTTGTTTCCTTATTTCATGACAAATCTCTTTTATTTTATAGGAGGCATTTGCTCTATTTGATGAATGAATAAGAATGAAAATAGAATGAATTAATTCTTAAACCGAAACTAAATTATTATACTCTGTTATTAATTTCATCATGCTATCAGAACCAATGGTGTTTTTCGAGAACCGATGATCGGCTATGGCATTCATCACTAACCAGAAAAATCCGGAACCAAAACTAAACCAAACCAAAAAAATTCAAGCCCAAAAAAATGATGTCTTTGCAACAAATGGTCCAAAGAATCCAAACATATAACCAAAAGATCCATACTTACCCAGTGGTTTTTGAAAAATTGAACTTTACAAATTATACCAAATGGTGTAATGAAATTAAATTAAAAAATAGAAGATCGGTGGCTACTCAATCATATTATTGCCGCCCGTCCAGAAAACAAATACCCTCAATAGAAACTAGATGGTGCACAAGTGATGTTATGGATATTTTACACCCTTAACACCACCATTGTCAATGCTGTTATTTATTATACAAGTGCACATAAATTGTGGACATGGATTTCCACCCTTCTTGGGCCTAGTACTGACAAAACGGGGAGCGAAAAAGGGGAAGAAATTCAAAATCTGAAAATTCATCATTTTGGCGAAGTCATGAGTTCAAGAACGAAAATGTTGCCTCCAAAGCTTCGGTGAGTCACCGGAACGGTGGCATGCCTACTTTCACCATTCCTTACCAAGAGAACAATTAACAAGTAAACCAAGTCCAAACCCCCTATGTCTAGACATCAAAAGAAAAATGGAAGATTCAACACAAAATCCAAAGATTCAATATCAAAACTATACTCAAAAGCAAAAAATCAGTAACCTCAAATACCAAGATTCAAGTACAAACCCTAAAACCCCAAAAATATACCAACCCGCGTCCCTCAATTTAGGTCACCCAAGGGTCCACGTATATGGGTGGATCCATTTCCAAGCCAAGTACTTCACCCATTTTAAATCTCAATCTTGTTCATCCAACCATTTTAAATCATATACCCGTTTTCCTATCCAAATTAAAAAATTTTGAAAATCAACTATGAAAATTTGCCGGAAAAATTATCAAAATGTCCTATGTAAAAATCAAAAGATCAATTAGCGGATTTTCTGATTTAGGCAATTGGCTCAAAAGCATTAATGAATATTATTGGCAAGTTCGGTTTCAGTGATCCCAAGACCAAACTTGAGGGGAGCGTAGGAAAAAATAAAGAATATTTAGAGAATAATTAATAGAATATCTTTGATTTTATTCTAGAATAATATTTTAAGTGATTAGGAAATTAAGTTATTTTGTAATATTTTGTTTCCTTATTTCATGATATATCTCTTGTAATCATAGGGGGCATTTGCTCTCTATAAATACAAGAGATATGTCATGAAATAAGGAAACAAAATATTACAAAATAACTTAACTTCCTAAACACTTAAAATATTATTCTAGAATAAAATCAAAGATATTCTACTAATTATTCTATAAATATTCTTTATTATTTCCTACATTCTTTATTATACTTTGCTATTAATTTCATCAAATATCTTTTCTCTAATTGTAATTCTTATTTGTGATAATATAAGAATTACTACACACCGAAGGATGTAGCCTATATTGGGTGAACCTCGTTAAATCTTTGTGTCATTTTATTGCATTTTATTTCATACAAACATCAGTTTAATTTGTTAGTGTAATTTGTTTCACACAAGACTTCGCACTTTCGATCTTGGTAATATTATTGAAGCACATTGTTTGATCTCTAATATACCATCGTTTTCAATTGGTATGAGAGCCAAGTCGTTATTATCGTTGTTTAAAGGTCGCATTGGTGCAACATGGCTACAATGAAACTCGATATTGAAAAGTTTAATAGGAGCGTGAGCTTTGGCTTATGGCAAGTCAAAATGAAAGCAATATGGATACAAAATGGAGTGCATAAAGCATTTGATGGTAAGGAGAAGATGCCCGAAGGCACAAGTGAGGCGAGATTGGAATATGATGTTGGTGCTCTCGTTGTTACAAGTGAATACAAGGGTGGTAACTCTTGGATTTTGGATTCGGGATGTTCAAGACACATGACTTTTAACTCTACTTTCTTCTCAACTTTTTAAAAGGTTGATGGAAGGAAAGTCACTATGGGCAATGAGGCTAGTTTTCCGATAGGTGATATTGGAGATGTTAAATTTATCATGTTTGATGGTGTTGAAAGAACATTGATCGGAGTCCTCCATGTTCCAGGCATGAGTAGAAATTTAATTTCCCTTAGTATTTTGGATAAAGAAGGTTATAGATGCATTGGTGAAGGTGGAGATTTGAAGGTTGGCAAGGGTCCTAATTTATTCTTGAAAGGATCCATACAAGATGACCTGTATATGCCAACCTTAATTAGTTCAGCTTGTGTGTCCACTACTTCAACCAAGCATGAAAATGAAAATGATGTTGATACTTCTATAAACAACGAAGGTTCGAGAATAATTCCAACATAACCCAATGAGTTCATGGGATATGTGAACTTGATTAGTAATAAATTCATACTCTTTGGGAGTGAATTAAAGAATGCCTTTGGCTTGGGTGAACTAAAGAATGCCTTTGACTTGTGTTGTTTTATTGATTGCTATGTTTGTGCACCTGTGTTGTTTTTGTTTTATGTTTTTTGTTTTTATTTTGAGTATGTAGTAGTGTAAGTTATTATATTATGTTAAGGAGTGAATTAAAGAATGCCTTTGACTTTGGTGAACTCAAGTCAAGGTGGAGATTGTTGTGATTAAGTGTGACTTGAGTGCACAAATTAAAAGGTGCATTCATGAGTGAACTCTTATGATGAAATTCTATGAGGTTGTTAATTGGTGATTTAAGTTGGTAACTTGATATGGTGTTGAATGTGATGGTTAAAACATGAATTAATAGGACTTAATGAAGAAGTGTAAAGGTTTAATGCAAAATGCTCTACTATGCAAGTCGAGCAGAAACTGTCCAAGAGGGATCTAATGGTCGCTCGACCTCCGCTCGACCACCCCAAACTGTTCTGTTTGGTCGAGAAACTAGTCAATATATTTTTTTATTTTTATTTTTAATTGTTTTTATAATTACTTTTTTTAGATACATTAATATTCTTGTTTACGATGGTCAAAAATGTCCTATTGACTAGCATTTGCTATTGTTTCGGTAATGAAACGAGGAAGTGCAAAAGACATTTAAAATACCTGGATATAAATTACTGTTAGTATGCTTAAAGTGCTAATGATCCTTCCGCTGATGAGACCTCAAATCCTGCAATACAACGTTAGCCTTACTTGGGGTGGAATCTCGGAAAACCCCTCCGACGCTCAAGTCAGATCGGAAAACCAAAAGTAATGAATATATGATAATTAATGAATACAAAATTAATAGATTGTAGGATAAGTTCCGATCAATTGTAGGAATATTTGGTTAAGTATAGATTGTATGTAAGAGGGTGAATATTTTTGTGGAGTTACGGTAGGAAGATGAAAACTTAGTCGGGGTAAATGAATAATGCAACAAGTATTAATAATGGTAAAATAGAGGTTAGATGGTGAATTAATGTGTGAATCATTATGGGCGAGTGATAGTGGTAGGTTATGGTGTGTAGTGGGTGGTTATATTTAGGTGGTTAGTGGATCAAGATGAATGATTTGGGGTTTAACTAAATAAATTATAGATTTATTTATTTAATCCCATAATAACTACAATAAATTTTATTTTGAGAAAAAGTATTTGCTATAGTTTTAGCAATAAGATCATGTCATAGATTCGGGGTAGAAGATGGAGACATGGGAATATGATTATTTGTTCTAGAATTATGAAACCACGCTTTCCTCATGTATGACTTATTCTAGTAAATTAGGTACCTACTTTAACATGTTTTTGTTGACTCCATTCAGTTATTAATTTGTTTCCAATCACCCCCCCCCCCCCCCCCCCCTCTCTTTCTTTTGGTTTATTAAATTTTCCCAACTTTCTTCCCTACAACTAAATGGAAATTTAGGCATGACTCATGAAATTAGGTGTACACCACAACCATACAAATATTTTATTACTATTGAAAGATCTATGAAGTTGCTTGAGTAAATTCAATGAAATGGAAAGAACCACCCTGTCACCTTCCTAATAATTAACAAGTGTTTTTTAATTAGATTATGTACACACAAAAGTTATGCATATGCATTATATTATACTCCTTCCATTTTCAAAAGTTTTTTTTTTTTTTTGAGTATTCCATTTTCAAAAGTTTATTTACACTACTATAAGAAATACTTCAATTTGTTTGTACTAATATTAACTATTTAAAAAGAAAAATTACCTAAAATAATTCACTTTTTTGTGATTTTCTATAATAATCTTTCTTATTGATTAACTAGGAATATTCCCAACTCTAAACGGTATTTTCCTTGAATAAACTTGGTAACCGAATGACTTGTTATAGCAAGTTTTATTTTGTTAAAAAAAGATAAATTAAAATAAAATTTCAAACAAAATATTAAAAGATGTTAAAAAGTTCTGTTTTTTCGAAAATTTTTATGTAAATTTTTAAACTTTTTCTCTAATTTTACATTAATCTTGAGTTTATTTTTCGGTAAATTACCTGCTATAGCAAGTCATCAATAAGTGGGATTATCGTTGGAAAATCATAAAAAATATTGGATCGTTTAGGTAATTTTTCCTTAAAATTTTTTTTTTCACCAATATGTTCTTGGTGATTTACAAAAATACAAAATCATCCTTAGTTGCTTTTATCTAAAATCATGATTCTTGCTTGATTTTTGAAGTTATAAATGTTCTCTTCCCCTTTAAAAAATTTCAGAGCTTTTCGTACTTCTCCCCCATTTCAAAATCATCTTAGTAATTTTCTTCCATTACTATTTTTAATTTATTGATCACATTATTAAAGATTCACAAATTCTTGCGATAGACCGTCTATAGCATAGACGGGTAAATATGGACCAACACATTTTGTAAAATAAGTAACTGATTAGTCATCATCCTTATTTTTAAATTTAAAATCATTAGGTTGAGCTGTTGGAGAAGCCGATTTTTCCATAGACGGTCTCTCAAGAAACCTTCGGTTAAAGATTACATTTTTCTCCTCTTTTTTGATCTAGTGTATGACATAAAAAAGAATTTCTTTGGTTCTACAATGACGCATGGAAAAAAAACAAAAAAATGTATTATTCATTCCATATATACTTGCCATAATTAAATATGCTCGCTAAACATTAGATTTTCTCTTTCAAATTTTTTTTTTCATTTTTACCGTACATGCAAACATTGAAAAAATAAGAGAGTAATAAAAATTAGGAAAAATTTCCGTAAATAATACGAATTTTCACTGATTACCCTACAATAATACGAACTTTCAATTAACCATGAATAATATCAACTTTGACGTGAATTTCCCCATAGCGCCCTTAATTTGTTGGTAAACTACAATTGTAGATCAACTTGACAAAAGGAAAATACAAAAAAAAAAAAAATATAATAGGGTGGTGTGGAATTAATTTTTTTTCTTTTTTTATTGCATTTATATATATATATATATATATATATATATATATATATATATATATATATATATATATATATATATATATATATTTGTAATTTCCTTTTTTTGAGCAAGTTGACCTACAATTGTAGGTTACCAACAAGTTAAGGATGCTAGAGGAAAATTCACATCAAAGTTGGTATTATTCTGAGTTAATCGAAAGTTCGTATTATTATAGTGAAATCAGTAAACATTTCTATTATTTACGGTAATTTTTCCTAAAAACAATCACAAAAATCACGTATCCTTGTATTTATTGTTATTTTTATTTTTATTTTTTAATTTTAACTCCTAATATATGCCCTTTAAAATTAGAAATATTATATTACTAAATTAATATTATTTAATTAAAAGACAAAAAACAAAAAGGAAAGTGACTAGCTGTTTAAATGGACCACCAAAGATGGATGACCGACAAACAACCTCATTAAAAAATAAAATACTTCCTACTGTTCTCGCTATTTTTCTTTTAGAATGCAAAGTGTGTAGAATTATGGTAATTGATTATTGGATTTCTAAGAAACTAAATCGATTTTAAAATGTAATCCTGTGATTACAATCTCGCTCAACTTATAACGAATTTCAACATCTCTTTTAATTAGGGTAATGAATCATACCTCTCAAATAGATAACATTAATAGGTTAGAAACTATTTGAACTAGACTTAACTTGTTTAGTTTTACTCAAAAAAAAAAAAAAAACCTAACCTGTTTAGTTAATTGAGTCGAAAATCACAACTCTAACCTGACCTGTAATAGATCAAGCGGATTTGATCTCGATCCACTTATTATAATTATTTTTTTCATTTCAATTATTTTAACATTGACTACGTCTTATTTTTAATGTCTTAATTAATTTTAATTTTTTTTAATTGCTTAATTTGTATTTGCTATGAAAACTTGAAAAATATAAAATGAATTAAGTGTATATTATACTCATTGATTTAAATTGGAATTTACTCGTTTAATTAAATAAGTTGTACAAGTTTAAAATTATAACATGAATCTAATATATTTAATAAACAGATCAAGTCGGGTCGACCATTATAAATCATTGGATCCAAAATCTCAACGAAAGCCACATATTTCCAATTAGGTTTAAATTAGATTAGCAAATCGGGTTAATTTTTACCAAGTCTATAATAAATAGTCAGATAGAAATATTTCATAAGTCATAAATCTAAATTTATTATAATGAGATTCCGTCTACACTTAAATTAAATGTATACACACGTATTTTCTCATTTCCAAAATTTTGAAGACCTTTTTGTCTTAATAGAAAAACAACATTCCAAAAATCGAAAATGAAGTCATAAGATTTGGGAAATTAAAATGTGTATTATAAATTGGATCGTGCCCATAGAGATTGATTTAGGATCATCCAATAACATTGGTATGAACGGCTATAACACGTTGACGATTAAAATAGTGGTATCTAATTATCTATTTATCCTGGAAAAAAAGATCTGGAATTATATGCCGAGAATCTTCTCTTCTGTGTTTTGGTATAAGGAGTAGAATAGGTACCCATAAATAATTGCACATATTCTCTCTCCTTTCTCTTCTATGTAATCATAATAGGTCCTTTGCTTTTGGCATGAGCTCATAAACGCACACAACTTGCACGGGAGCAGCTGTAGGCTTGTAGCCTGTAGGCGTAGCTGTACCAATATAATACTACTACACCAACGCTACCTGCCTGACTGCCTGCCTGCCTGCCTGTCATACACTAAACACTATATATAATGTTTTTGCAACACTTACTGTCAACTGATGAACATTTGCCTCTTCATAATAATCAATTTACATTACAACTACTTTCTTGAATGCCCATATGGATAATTCTTCTAATCCATTTCCTGTAAGTAATCCATCTCTTTCTTTTCCTCTTTTTTTCTTTGCTGTTTATTGATTTTCATGTCATTAATAGTAACTTGCATTGCTAATTGCTAATTGCTAATTGCTAATTGCTAAATTGTTCATGTTCATTTTAATTTGGGTGTTTTGGATTCTTTTTATTTACCCCTCTTTATATGAATAGATTTGGAAACTTTGCTTCTTTTTTAAGGTAGGTGGGTCTTAATTCCTTTTATATACCTTTTTAGGAAAACAGCTTCCTGTTTGCTTGCTTATGAATTTTGCACAATATTAGTAGTTGTAATTCGTTTTCAAGCTTTTAAACTTTGAATACTGCTCTTCAATTCTAGATGCTGTAAATTCAGATCTAGTTTAAGTGTTTACCATCAAAATTTTATGGTTGGTAGACAAATGTAATTTTATCACTGCCAAATTGTCTTAGGATTTTATCCAAAAAGCTAATTGAATTTATTATAGGAGTATATGACATACATACCAAAGCTACAATTATAAGCTTGTGCTTTTGGCTATAGCATATCAGAAGCTAACTGTCATGAACGGCTGAGAGGGAGTACTATAGGAATTAAGTAATAGATAATACTTAGCCACTACTTCATTTGGGAAGATAAAATGTAAAGATAATTAGGGGGTGTTTGGTATGGTTATAGAAAATGTAATGGAAAGGGAATTGATAAAGAGGGGTAAGGGTAAAAGTAAGGGATATGTTATTTGTTGTTTGGTATAACTATGTAAGGGAAACACTTGTTTACGTTTCCCTTACTTGTTGTTTGGTTTTGATATGTTTTTTATGTTGGATCTTTGCTTAAATTCTTAAAGTCACATTATAATTAAGATAACAAATGAACAATCTTACATCAAAAATAAACTATAGCCCCACATTTTCCAACTTTCTCCATGCATTAACCATCATTTCCTTGATAAAACTCAACATAATTCAAGTCTAAACAAAACTAAACATAACTATAACATTTCAACTAATAATCTGCAATATGCTATAACAATTACTTTTCAATTTCAAAATGCAGAAGTGTATAAACAAGGGAATAAGCACCTAACTTTTCCTTTTTAGAAGACCATTTTACTTTTTCTTGAGAAGATCGAGCACATATTGTTTCTTGAGGTTTGAATGAGCTTGATAAAAAATACGGAGCTTGTGTTCTTCAGCAATGAGAATTGTAGCTACCTCCAAAGCTTCAGAGGGTGAGACGCCATCTAATTTCATAACTTCTTCTAGAACTTTGTTCACCTTCTCATCCATCTTCTGCTCTCTCTCCTCAGCTTTAGCCCACGCACTAGCCATCGTGCCAAGATTGGCATTAATGTTATCAAAAATTTTACCGAAATTACTTGTAGCATCATGGAGGGAAGAAACCAATTTATCAACATCACCTTGAAGAGTTTTCTTTCCCTTAAATTCCTTGAGCTTGGGTTTTTTTGAAGATGTTGAATCATCCTTCTCTTGTTTAATAGAGCGCTTCTTGGATTGTACGGAGTGAGTAGTCGACTGACTTCTTGACTCTGCATCATCTTCATCACTATCTATGAAAATCTGCTTCTTTGCAACTTCAACATCTATGCAATTGATTGCTCCCACAAAAGACTCACTCTGATCACCCGTGGCCTTATCTTTAGCATAAATCTCCTCCAGGATGTCATAGTGAGGAAAAGGTACCCCATACAATCCTTTAGCCTTCTTATGAACCTATTTCAAAACAAGAATTATCAAGTAAAAAATTTGACAAATAAACTAAGTACACACAAAAACATAAGCTTTTAAGCAACTTAATCCACTACAAAATAAATTGTGTATTCTAACCAAGTAGTTCAGGAACACCAATTAAGGAGGGAAAGGAAAATTGGCTTAAAAATGTTGTCTATTAGCTCTTTGAACTAATCAATAGTATTGACATTTGACATAAATCATATTCCAACTCAACTAAATAAAATACTAAATTTTTCTTTGTTGCTGACACATAATTTAGTGCAAATAACATCACATAAGAAAGTAAACTAACAAAAACTATCCCAATAATTTAGTGCAAATAACAAATTCTTCCTATAAATTCCAATTCCATAACCAACTATCCCAAAACAAGCTCTTCTTACTTCTTACTTCTTACTTCATAGTTCATCCTAATCTTAACAGACCTTTTACACAGTATACAAAAAGTAATGCATAAAGATCCCAGAAAACTTTACCTTTGCCCATTCATCAAACACCGCTCTCTCTACTTGCAACATCTTCTTGTCGGCATCCCACCCAAAACCCGAAGTAGACAACATCTCAGCTAGTGCACTGTACTTTTCTGACCAATGTTTGATTCTTGATTCAATATGTGGAAAAGCCTTCAAAACACAACTAGGAAGCTCACCGTTAATCAACTCTTCCAACCTATTCATGTAACCATTTTTAAACCCACCCTCACCTTTCCACTTAGGATCAATAGACAATTGGTGTAAATATTTTATTAGCATCGAATCTTCTTGACATGTCCAAAAGCGTTTATTCTTGCCCCTTCCTCTACTACTTCCCTCTAGGCTAATGGTATTCGCCTCCATATCAAGTACCTGGAAATTCATATTAAGTGAAAGAAAATCATTTATATATGTCTATTCACGATAGTCAAAATGTAATAGGAAATTGAACTTCAACACATGATTATCATTGAATCTTATTTTCAAAGAATCTATTAGTACATTTGTGTGAGCAATCAAACAATCACTTATTACAAACCTTGTCTAACTCTTGCCCTCCAAGCATTAAACAAATCTTGAGCTAATGTGTTTCTATAATTAGTCCATTGATCAGAGGTAGTTATCGTAGTAATGTACTCAACCTCATCATCAAAATCGTCATCCGAATCATTATCACTCAAATCCTCTTCCTCTATATCATCTGTCGGCATCACTTTCCTAATTAAATTGTGAAGTAAACAACACGCCATCACAATGCGACCTTGAGTTCGAATGGGGAAATATGAGGGGCTTCTAAGTATACTCCATCTTCCTTTAATTAGCCCAAGACACCTCTCAATTACATTTCTTGCACGAGCATGTTTCAAATTGTAGTACTCTTCAGCACTTTGCGGTTGTTTATCTGTCCATTCTTTAAGGTGATATCGTTGCCCTCTATTCGGAGCAAGAAAACCCTCACAGTTTGTATACCCCCCATCAACCAAATAATAACAACCTTCAAAATTGTTGAAATTGGATGATTAAAGTGAGTTTTATTAACTATATAATTTTTCTTTTAAATATATAGATTTAGATTACCTCTAGGAACTCTAAAGCCATTTGGTCTAGAAAGAGCATTGCGAAGGACACGGACATCATGTACCGAGCCTTCCCAACCTGGAAGAACATAGATAAACTGCATGTTGGGTGCACAAACACCCAACACATTCATAGCAATGGTACCTTTTCTTGTCCGGTATTTTCCACGATCTTGGGAACGCACATTTACATTAATGTAGGTACCATCCAAAGCTCCTAAACAATTCTATAAAATCACAGAAAAAAATCACTTGTTTAAACACAAATAACATTATTGTAGGTAACACTCTAGATTTTAAGGCGATAGTACCTTAAAGGGTTTCCACCTTTCATCTTCAGATTCTTCCAATATTGGTGTGGGCTTGTAAAGCAAATGCTCATGCAACTTAAGTATAGCCCTTAGACATAAGTTGAATTGCCGACTCACGGTCTCTCCACTTCTTATGAAAAAGTGAGCAATAGATCTATTTTTTTCTGGTGAGCTAAAGTGTACAAAAACATGGCAACTATCTCTTCAAGAGACATATTTTTTGTCCGAGTGAGGCCTCCAATCTCCTTAAGCATTTCACAAATAATATTAAAGGTTTGTCTATTAACACGAAGCTCACTTTTGCAATGCACATCACTTTCTTGTATTAAGCGATGCATAATTTTTAAGCGCAATATTTTTCTATCTCTTTTACTTTGGATCAATTGAACACCCCTAACCGTAGCAACACTTGTCATATACCAAACCCAATACATCATAAGAACTACAACTACATTTGTTACTACCAATTGAAGTTGTTTTAAAACATCTTTTTCTCCGTAAGGATTGCATAATTCGATCCATTTATGACAATTAATTAGAAGCTGTACAACAAAAATTATACTCAAAAATCAAAATCAAACAAAAATTCCAGTAACAATTCAATTTCGAGAACAATTCAATTTCTAATTGTATAAAGCCTAATTCAAAACAAAAAAATTCCATTTACAAACTATGTAAAATACAAGTTGAATCATGACAAAGAGTGTACTAACTTTTGCCATTTACGAACTGTAAAATACACAAAAATTGAAGTAATAATCAAATTAAAATTGAATTGAAATGCTTTGGTGAGAACCATGAAATTAGAGTTCATGTACTGGTTTATAATCTCATTGTTCTATGTCATGTGAACTAAAATTAGAATTTCAATGCAAATTTTGGTATCTTCAACAATTCTGGTCAATTTATTCATTATAAACCAAAAGTCATGATGCTGGGGTTAGCGATAAGAGGATAAATGTCCAACAATGACGATAAGATGAATCATGACAATCATCTTCTAAATAACGAACTGTGATATAAACAATGAAAGCAAAGATTTATCAAAAAAAACTAGAGAAAACATAAACAACAATGACAATAAAGCTGCTAGTTGGGCGATCTTCAACAAGATCTCAGAATTAGGATTCATCTTACATAATCAAATTGAGCAAAAAAATTAAAATCAAAACAGGAAAAAATGAACATCAAAGAATCAAAAGGAGTAAATATTAAAAAATTTAGAGAAAACATACCAGAATTTTTGTCTTGTTGAAGAAGATTTGGACAAACACAGGAGCAAAACTAAAAAAAGATGTAATTTGAGAGGAGAGAATGTAATTAGCAGAAAATGTGTTTTGTTACTGGAGTAAATTGACCAGTAACAAAATAAGGGTAATGGATTCCTTGGTGTAATGGATTGGGTTACCATAATTCTCTACCAAACATTGGGTAAGAGAATGGCTTAAATGATTCCCTTACTTGGGCCCAAAATTATTATACCAAACAGTCCCTTAGTATGAATTAAGGGAAAGGGAATTAGCCATTCATTCAAGTACTAGTTTTAAGAGGAGTTTTATATACATTAGAAGATAACAAGCCTCTTGAATACTTGTATACTATCTTTTGTAATTGTCCTTTGTTCATAGTCAATCTTTAGATATACATTTTCATTTTACATACAATTCGTTACATTCTTTACATTTTCTGTTCAATCTTTAACAATTTCATCTAATGGCCAAGCTAGTCCATGACACTAACGTGGCTAAAAGGTCATAGATTCAAATCTGTTTACCGCCCTTCATTTCCAGTGTAAATAGTTAGTGCCACGTATGATGGACGCTTGGGTTGGCCACGCTTCTATCCAAAGGGCTCCTATGTGAGGGGTGTGATAGTGTATATGATATATAGGGGTTGTCCACGCTTGGGTTAAGTTAATTGAGTTTAACAATTGTTTCGTACTAAAATGCAACATTGACAATCAACATATGTTAAGGCGAGGTCCAAAAAGATCAAATATTATGCAGGTTGTTGATAATGGTGACTCAAATCGAGTCTTTATCATGGGGAAGATGAATCATGAAGTCACGTAGCGCGAATAAACTTGCGGGGCGCGAGTTAAAGTGCAAAAGCTACTGTCTTGATGATGCGGAGGCTCGCGGCACGCGACCCGAGGTGGACTCGCGAGAATGGAGCAGATAGTTTCTGCCTAGGATGCTTGAGGAGTCGCGGCTCGCGAGGAATTGGCACGGCTCGCGAGCTTCAGGGCTGTGTACGGGTTTTTGCTTCTTCAAACTTCTTGTGATGGTTACTTTTGTTCTATTATGAAATAACTTCCTTTTGGGGTAATTAATATAAATACCCATTTAAGGGTTTAGGCATAATTTAATCACAAAATTGAGAGAGATCACAAGAGAGCCATTATTCTTTGTGATTGAGTGGTTGATTCATCTTGTAAATCTTTGCGGTTCATAGTGAAATTATTTGATCTCGGTGCCAGTGGACGTAGCTATCACATTGATAGTGAACCACGTTAAATTTCTTGTGTCTTTTCTTATTGTTTGTTTTGAATCTTTATTGTTTCATTGTTGCTTTACGATCTTGGCTTCCGCTGTTGCACAACAATTGGTATCAGAGCTCAGGTTTAATCCTTGGAGAGTTTTTTGTGTGAAACAATGGCTGGAGATTCTACAATTAGAATTGAGAAATTTACCGGGAAAAATAGCTTCGGGCTATGGCAAATTAACATGAAGGCTCTGTTGAAACAGCAGAAAATCTGGCGTCCGTAGGCTCTAAAGAGTACTACTGCGGGGTCGGAAGACGAACTAACTGACGGGCAATTAGTAGTAATGGAGGAAAAGGCTCATTCTACCATTTTGCTGAGTTTAGATGATCATATCATCACGGAGGTCGCTGATTAGGCTACAGCGGCGGAATTATGGTTAAAATTGGAGTCGTTGTATATGACTAAGTCGCTGACCAACAAAATATTACTGAAGCAGCGGTTGTTCAGCCTCCCGAATGCAGTCAGGTACACCCTTACGGGAACATCTTGAAAAACTAAACTCTATTTTGCTTGATTTACGTAATTTAGATGTTAAGATAGATGATGAGGATGCTGCGTTGATTTTACTTGTGTCTCTGCCATCTAGCTTTTCGAATTTTGTTGAGTCTTTTGTTGTTGGTAAGGACTCATTGACCTTAGAGGAAGTGAAGGCAGCACTTCACACTAGGGAACTTCGTCAGAAAGCTATAGGTGATAACGGGGAAAATGGCAGTGGGTTGTTTGTTAAGTCCGGGAAATCTAAAAAGAAAAAGGGGTTTAACAAGGGCAACAATACTGGGTCGGGTGCTGGAAACGGCAATGATGGATCTAGTAAGACTGCAGGAAAGACCTGTTATTACTGTAAAGAACCGGGTCACTTTAGGGCTAATTGTCCTGTGAGGAAGGGCAAATCCCAAGCTGCGGTAGTTGAGGAGAAACCGAAGGAGAGCTATAATTCGGAGGAAGACTTAGCACTCGTGAGTTCAGCTAAGTCTGGGGATCTTTCGGATGGTTGGGTTCTAGATTCGGGGTGTTCGTTCCATATGAGTCCACGTCGAGACTGGTTTGATACATATGAGTCTTGCAATGGGAGTACGGTTATTGTAGGTAACAATGCACCATGTAAGGTTAAGGGTATTGGGTCCATGAGATTGAGGACTGTTGATGGGCGAAAGTTAACTTTGACTAATGTGCGGCATGTTCCTGCTTTGGGGAAAAATCTGATTTCATTGGGTACTTGGATGAT
>CM025924.1:162238-185061 GCA_000753965.2 Amaranthus hypochondriacus
AAACCTGAACCCGATCTGTTACTCGACAAAACCGAACCAATTATTAACCGATGACAACCCGACACCGATTAACACTCGACATGAACTTCAACAGACACCGAATCGATGCTAACCCGATAGCTCGAATAACCGATCTTAACCGCGACTAACCGAACTGACCCGAGTGCGACACGTAACCGAAAAATAGCCGATCCGGAATATAACCGAACCGAAAGACACTCGTCCGAAACCGACCCGATCACCCGAATGAACACCTCTAGAACATAGGGTGAGTGAAGGCGCACCCATGCGGCCAATATTATTGTTAGCATTATTATTATCGTTCTGAGCAGCCATGTTTGCCTATCTTAACTCCTCTTCTCTAGCTCGCCTTCTAATGGCGTTAAGTCAGCGTGTTGTGGCTTCGATCTCAGGGTCAAAATGTTCAAGAGACTGGGATCTCCTGGTCATTCAACAAAAACCAAAGCAAGTGTAAGATCTGGGGGAGGGGGTAAACAAGAAAAACAATAAACTCAATAGAAAACCAATAAACCAATTGTCCGTTGATTCCCCGGCAATAGCACCAAAAACTTGATGAGAAAATTTATTTAACCGCAAAATACGACGTACGTGTAGTTGCGGGTCGAACACTAGGAAGCTTGGGACAAGGGACTTAATGATCTTAGTTGATTATATTACTTAAGGGAACAAAATATAGGTTGGTTGTAAGCTAACAACTAAGAATGCAATAATTAAAATGAGGTTAAGCAATATGGTAATAAAATCTAGGGTGTATGGAATCCCCTAAAGTCTCGTATAACTCTCATTAGTGTCTATGAAGATCCGGATTAATTATGTAGTTGAACATGATCTTGTTAATCTCAAACTCTCTCTCTGTTGATTAACTAATAGATTAACCCTATTAATTCGATTCTCACACGCTAGTTTTATTCAACGAATTAATAAGAATTTGACTAAAATTTACCCTAAAGCAAAGTCGATCCCAATCTCACACGCTAGTTCTGTTGACTAGTCCAACAAAACATATTTAATTTAAGGTTAATTAGCGCAATTCAACCACTTTAATCCTTAATTTCATAGACACAACCAAGAATCAAATCATACTCAACTAATAGGTTCAAAACCCTAACCCTAGAAAATGGATCTACTCACTAATCATGTTAAATGCAATGAATACTAATCTTGAAATGATGCTAGACATGAATGATAATAAATTAAATGGCAAATTAAGATGTAGTGCAATAATGAAATACTTAAAAACAATAACAATAAATTCAAGAGCAATAATGGAGAATAATGAACTAACTCTTATATTAAAGGAAGATTGAAAAACAATAATTTGAGTTCACTAGAGAATGCTTAAGACTAGTACTATAAATTAAAACTAGGAAAATAGAAATACCAAAAGAAACTTACAAAAAATTGAAGGAGGATTGAATCTTAAAGGCTAGGTAGAATGCTTGAAAATTAATTCTAAAACTAAAAAGTAATTAAAGACTAATAATTCAAAAATAAAATGAAAGTAAGAAGGAAAAAGAAGTGAAAAGGAAGAAACCCTAATATGAGGTTAAAAGGGTATTTATACTCTTAACGGAAATAAACCTAGGATCCATGAAAAACCCGGTTGAAAAACATGCTCAAAATGAACTCTGCTTGATCGCCGAGTCGGCTCTCACCATGACCAAACTCACCACCGAGTCAGCTTCATATTCTGGAAATAAGTGGATTGTTAGCAGCCTAAATCGCCGAGTCGGCGGCCACTTGTTTTGCCTTGTCGCCGAGTCGGCGTTTTGTGGCAGACAGTTTCTGCTGACTTCAAACGATCGCCATTTCTTGCTCGGTTATCAAAATCGCATTTCTTGCATCAATGTTGTCTTCCTATCAAAAGTTATGGCCAAAATAGTAGACATGTATCAACTTTCATCTCAAAACTTTTGCATTATAAACACTCTTCTACTCTTTTGCTCATTTTCTTTGTAGAACATCTTCACCCAAGCTAGAATCTTTCTTAGTGAAATTCGTCATCATTAGAACCATAAGAATTATGCTTAAAACGAAAAAACCACTAAAAATCAACTTGAATAACCAAAACGAGTATAGTAGCATAAATCTTCAAAATAATCGTGGAATTACTAACAACGACCATTATTAAGGAGTATAAAATGATATAATAAGTGCAATAATTGCACTTATCAGAATTTCTTCCTTAATATCAGATAATTTAAGTTTAACAAATTTGGGTTTTAATGGTGCATTACCTTCAATACCTATTGGTGTTTCCTGACTTGGGTGGCTGAGATGGGGTTGCCACTGTCTGGGGGTTGGTTTGGGGTGCCACCAGAACTGCTGTAGGTGTTGGTTGCTTCCCTGGATTCCTTGATGGCCAATGTTGAGGTGTTTTGACTCGAAGACTCCTGAGACTATTGATATGAACAGCACACGCAGGCTTGTCGAGCCTAACACCATTGAAGTTATCGGTGTTGTTTTGTATTATGGAAGCCCAAGTTTGATTGATCTCGTCAAGAATTGTCTCCCGTTCCTGAATAGTATAATGGATAACATTAATGGCTGATTTTTCAAATTTAGAGCAAACTCCTTGGTTTCCATTTGAACGCAGTAGTGAAAGGTCACCGATTTCCCCCTGTGCTGGGGTTCTACATTGTATCTCCGACTTCCTAGGGCGGCCGGGGCCTCTTGCTTTGGCTGGTTATACCATGCCTGGCAGCAATAGCAAAACGGAGGGCTGCTAGAGAGAGAAGCGAGATTTTTAGATAGTGTTTATTATTATTATTATTATTATTATTATTATTATTATTACTATTTATTATTATTTTTATTATTATTGTTGTTGTTATTATTATTATTATTTTTTTTTTTTTTGTCAAACGATTTTCTATTAACACAAAACAAAAACATTACAACCAGGGTATATACCCAGATATCCAGGGATCTCCCTATAAATTGCATCAGTGTGAAAGTGGGGCACACCTTCTAGGAAGAGTTTCCCCACCTCACTCTTCATGTGCACGAGAGAAGCCGAGATATCTCAAAAAAGCCTCATACGGTGGTACAGAAACTGGCTAAACTAACTACGAAAATAAACATGCAATCGTCAAGTTGAGCCAACAAGCAAAAAGACTCGGCTACAGGGACCTCATCAAGAGTGCAGTGGCCTCATTCTGAGATAGGATGGCGAATCTGATTTTGGAATCGGTTTTGATGGTGTCTACTACCCTCCCTACTGTCGATACCTTCTTCTGCCAAATTGCGTCGTTTCTAGCATTCCAAATAGCATATACAAGGTTGCAGAAGATTGCAGTGATGAGTCGTGTTTTTGCCTTGGGCATACGAAGTTTGCGAAGAATGTCTTTCAAGTTCTCAATGTTCCAATTTAATCCAAACCAACTTACTAGTGCTTTCGTACATTGAGAGCTGAAGTTGCACTTGAAGAAAAGATGTTCTGTCGTTTCAGGGTGCATTCCAAAAATGGGGCATAGAGCATCATCCACCACACCCATGCCTTTGAGCCGTTGTTTTGTTTTGAGTCTCTGATGGTAGGCTAGCTAGATCACAAAGCGACTTCTAGGGATGACGGCTCGGTTCCACACAGCAGAGGCCCAACACACTTTATCGGCGGTCCCCAATTAATCTTTCTATACGACATCTATGGAGTATTTCGGTGTTTTCATCCAGTCTCGCAGGGTCTCCTTCACTCCACACAGTTTTTTGATCACCCAACTAGCAGTGATAGGGGCATTGAAGAGGTCCCATCTACCACCTTTCATATACACTTCATATACCTATGTTACCCATAAGGAGTCTTGCATTATGCTGATGGGCCAGGCTATTTTGCCTACAGCTACTAGATTCCAACAAAGCAGGTTTCGAATTCCAAGACTACCTTCTTTTTTAGGCCTACAAACCTTCTCCCAATTAACATTTCCTGGAGCCTCATTGTCCATTTCCCCGTGCCATAGGTATGAGCGACATACCGCATTGATCTGTTGTATTACTCGCTTGGAGAGAATAACAGTTTGACTCCAGTAGTTAGATATGCTCATGAGGACCGAGTTAACCAGCTGGAGTCGGGCTGTGTAGGAAAGGTTCTTAGCGACCCATGAACGAATCCGACTAGTCATCTTATCTACGAGGTATTCACAATCTGCAATAGTGTATCGCTTGGAGGTGAGGGGCATGCCTAGGTATTTGACAGGGAGGTTCTCAAAAGTAAAGTCTAGAGTGCTAGCTGCATGCTTACGGAAGTGATCACTGACTCCTGCGAGGTAGATACCCGATTTAGAGTAATTGGCTTCAAGACCCGAACTGGTAGAGAAGTGTTGCACCCCTTGGCATAGTGTCTGAATTGAAGGCATATCCCCTTTACAAAACAACATCAAGTCATCCGCAAACACAAGGTGGTTAAGATTTAGCTTAGAGCATCTAGGGTGGTACTTGAAGTTCTCAGCTTCGCCAGCTACTTTGAGGATCCTCGAGAGGTACTCCATGCCTCCTATTATTATAATAATAATAATAATAATAATAATAATAATAATAATAATAATAATAATAATAATAATAATAATAATAATAATAATAATAATAAGTAATAATGATGTGATCTGATTTGGTCTGGTCTGATCTGATCTGGTATCATCTAATATGATCTAGTCTGATCTGATCTGATTCGATCTGATCTAATGTGAGTTGATTCCAATAAGAATAAGTAATGAGTTAAAAAAATACGTTGAAGAGAACAAGGCCTAAGTTTAGTGCTGAAGCTGAATATCATGGTGTCACTAATATTGTTTCTGAGAGTTGCAGGATCCGTAATTTACTTCTTGAGCTTCATTGTCTTATTCATACTGTTACTCTAGTTTACTGTGAAATATTATTGTTGTTTATCTCTCCGGCAATCAAGTTATTCTTCAACGCACTAAAAATTGAGATGGACATTCATTTTGTTTATGAGAAGGTTAAACGTGGTGATATTCAGGCTCTTCACGTGCCATCTCGTTATCAAATTGCTGATATTTTCATTAAAGGCCTTCTTAAGGAGCTTTTTTATGATTTTCATTCTAGTCTCAGCGTCCGCAAGCCTCTCAATTCAATTGTGCGTAATTATTTAGTTTCCTTAGATTCTTCGTATTGCATTGTATATCCAATGAAAAATCAAGAAGATCATTTCCAATAATTTTTTCTATTGTTTTGTAGTTTGGTATTTCACTGTGGAACCTCGTGGACATACTCGCAAGACCCCACTATGTAATTTCTTATTGTTTTGGAAAAATAGCTATAACATTAGAATTTAATATTATGATTAAATTTTAATTTCAAACATCAATTATAGGTATGAAGATGATTCAAAAAATTATCGTAGTAGTTACACTATATAGATATTATAATCCAAACAAAAAGATGTGAACCTTTAATTGAGTTCATGATCAAACAATTGATTTATGCTATGCATGTAATAAAAAATAATTATTTGATACACTATCAGCTTCTACGTACTAATCTAATAGGAGTATATAATCCCTACGTTGAAACCCTAAAACAATGCAGCATTTATGTATCGTTGCTCTTCTCTCTCCTACTTAATCATTCTCCGACCCTCCCCAAAATTTATGCTCTACCCACTAATATGCTATTGCTACCTCTCTTATACCGATATTCGAACATATACATACTAATATTACATTCCAATTCCAAAATATATACAATTTCTACGTTAAACATTAATTACGAATGGCAACTTCTATAGTGTTCCTTTACATACAATATTTATGTTCCAACCAAAATAAAATAAACAGGGCGGAGCGAATAATTTCGAGGGCCCGTTTATTTTTCATAAGTTTCTAAAATTAGGGCCCTTTATAATTAAAAGGAGAGATTTTCTTAAACTAAAATAAAAATTCAACACGATTTTGAATAAAAACTCAACGCAATTTCTAATTCTATTAATATTGATTTATAAAAATAACTTAAATTCAGTTATTAAAAATTAAATTGTCATCTCTAATGTTAAAATTTTAAGTACTAGAGGAGTAATAAATTGATGACTATTAATAAAATGAGTAAAAGTTTGAAGGGTTTCAAAATTTAAGAAATAAAGTATTGATTATTTTTATTATAATTAAGTTAGTGATAATTCATGTTTGATGAATGTGTAAAATTAAATGATATAAAAAAAATATTTGAAAGGTAAATAATTTTTTGGAAAGAGATAGGAAAGAAAAGAAAAAATGTATTTAATAGGATTTGAATTTTTGAGTATTGTTTTGTTAAGTAATACTCCTATATATCAACTACTCTACGTCAATAGTATGTTATTCCAATGTAGTTCGTTCCTTAATGAAGTTCCTATTAGGAATGTTCACGGGAATTAAAAAGACAAAGAATCTTTTAGATAGTAAATATATTATTTTGTTAAATAATAAATTTGATGGAGGAAAAGTGAAGACTATAAACAATATATAAATATTAAAAGAGGGGTTAGACGGAACATTATGGGAACGACAACAAATAAAAAAACATGTGGGAAACATGTGAGCAACATAAGGAACATAAAATGAAATTAGTGGAAGATATGTGGGGACCAAAAACATTATTAAAATAATAAAATGACAATGATCAAAGTTATTTTTGTTCAAAATTAGTGATAAAATAGAAAGATTTTTTGTAAGAACAACAAATGAAACATCTTAAAATGACAAATGAAAACTTGTTTAAAGGTTGAAAATGAGTATTAAACAAGATTTACGATAAGGCTACTATCACTGATTTTTGATGTCAATAAACACGAGGAGATTATAGAATATATAAGTAATAAAAAAAACCTACTTTTAATGTATAGCTTATAGAATTAATTTGAATTATATTATAAAAAATTGGTACGATTACTTCAAAAACGAATGGTATTACTGTTTCAAACTTTGTTTGAAGAGTTGGAATTACATGCATTAATTAAATTAAGAAGAAGAATTCATTATAGCTAATTAATGATGCCTAGGACTATGTCTATAAGGTCCACGGTAATCTTCATGAATCCATGGAAACCAGTGATGATGATTAGAAATCACCCTTCTCTTCACTCTACCTTTTGATGAACAATCATCTTTACATACTATTTTCATATTCGATTCCAATTTTATTTCATCGTCTTTGTTCACACCAATTTCATTCTCCTGCAAGATTTACCACAAATATACTTCAGATTTTTTCTTCTAAACTTAACGACGGATAGCAATAAGTGACCACTTTCAAATAAAAACTTAACTTGACATAATCTCTCCACCCCTTTAATTAAGCCTCGATTCTCCTAATTTAGTTACCAAGTCTTTTAAACCATGTTATATTATTGTCCTATACTCTAATTATTTATTTTTGTTCACCAAATTAATTCTTATTGAATATAGTTAGAGGGTAATGAAAAAAAAAACACATGATTAACATAAAACATGTTAGGATAACAATTACATGTTGTAATAGCTTAACATTGAAATTCATTAATATTGCCACCTTTAATTAATACTACTAATCATATCAAATGCTTGTCTTATAAGAATTAGATGTCAAAATGTTCAAATTTAGGAAGAATATATATGTTTCAACTTTGAAGCCACATACAATTAAAGACAATTTAAGAGATGGGTTGAATAAACACCAACTAAAATACACACCAGGTTGAGTAGTTGGGATTTGTGAGAAAGAGTTGCTTTCGTATCAAATTTAAGTATTCGAGCACCTACATAAAAATGTAATAACTTAAAATTAGTTATAATATGAATAAAAAGGAAAAACATCAATAAATTATACTATCAGTTTGTAAGGAGAATCATAAATACATACCGTAAGATCCACAAATAAGACGCAAGACAAGAAGAAAGATGAATAATAAAGAAGGCCTCATAGTCATATATGATGATTTTATTGAATGAAAATGTATAAATATAAATTAACCAAAAAGAATTAAGAAAGCTAGGAAGCTAAGCTATATGTTATTGCACTATTCTCTTAATTCAATCTCCACTCAACGATTATTTGTAGAGCGAGTATTCATTGGAATATATAAAGCAAGGAAGCTATACAATATTATATATATGTCAAGGAAATTAAAGGTCATATGGTCCCACATATGCTTTGTCAACCTAGACAACATGTCAAATAGGGTGTTTTTTGTTCACTTCTCTATCCTTCTTATTAGACCTGGGAAAATTTGATCCGACCCGAAAATGAACCCGGGACCCGACCCGGTAAAACCCGAACCCGACCGATCCGAAAGAGACTTAACCCGAAACATGACCGACCCGATAATTACCCGACCGAAAATGACCCGACCGACAACCGACTCGACCGACCCGTTTTGACAGGTCCAATATCAGTTTTTAGAGTAATCTCAATGTTAGAATTCATTTCAAATAAAATTTTAGTTTACAAAGTATCTCAACATATTGAGTATATCACTTGAACCCTAAAACTCATCAATAAATCTCAAAAAACACGCATTTAGCGTCTTTTTATCCATCATAATATTTTCTTTTAAAAAAGACGTTATAATCATCTTAATTGAATACATATATCTTGTTAAGTCAGTTAAATGAGCTTTTAATTCTTCTACATTTCAGGAAGCAATTCAATATAATTTATAAAAACGTTTTGCACATTTGAATGAGCTTTTCAGAAAAGGAATGTCGCTACCCTAAATTATAAAACGCATATCTTATAAGACGAAATAAGTACTTAATTATTTGTATATCTTTCTAACATGTAAATTGTGAAGATATTTTTATTAGGAAATGAGAAGATATTTAACGTCATTTTAATCTAATGTTACAACTTTAATAGTCAAACATAATAACTTTTATGAAGCGCGTATCTTACAAGTCTTTCAAAATAAGTATTAATTCTCTTATTATCCTTACACTCAAATGAACTCGACATACCAACTATTTTTTGAAAATCGTACATCTAATTTCTCTCATGTGACATGTATGTCACAAATCCAACTATACATAGAGATTTAAAGTCTAGAACACGAGCGTCGCAATAACTAGTTTTCTATAACTTGAATTGAGTCACATAAGGCTTTAATATTATGTCAATTGATATGTGGATTAATGTCATAAGGATTAGAAATATTTTTTTATTAAAAAAGTTTTATAAATAATAAAAAATGAAAAACTTAATTTTTAAATTTTGTAAGTCATAACCCGTTGGGTCAGACCGACCGACCC
Organism: Amaranthus hypochondriacus; assembly: GCA_000753965.2. Lineage (NCBI taxonomy): Eukaryota > Viridiplantae > Streptophyta > Magnoliopsida > Caryophyllales > Amaranthaceae > Amaranthus > Amaranthus hypochondriacus. Next base: position 171,472 of record CM025924.1, read on the forward strand.
GGAACCGGGAGTGACCCGACCCAAGAATGACCCGATCCGAAAATAACCCGACCCGAAAATGATCCGACCGAAAATGACCCGACCCGTAACCCGCCCGACCGACCGTTTTCCCAGGTCTACTTCTTATGCATATATAATTCTTTCGTTTCTTTTTTTTGGAAATTATTCTTATGCATATATAATTCTTTCGTTTCATCTGCCTACAAATAATTTATTTTTATGTCAGGTAATTTTTACCCTTGTGATAGTATGGAAAATTACCCTTTAGGCTTTACTTTTACTTAATATCCCCGTTCAAACATTCAATAAAATCACACGAATTAGAAGATATTTCCGATAAATAAACAAATAGAATCGATTATAATCTCGTGGCATAGAACATGAAATTATTTAGCAAAATAAAATTGGAAAACTTATCATCGATAATACCACATTATGCTTACTTTCCTACAACAATACCAATTATTAGTTAACTATGAATAATATCATCATAGGGGGGCGTGTTTCTCTATACAATTTCCTTAACACGTTGAAAATTAAACTATAAGAGAGGTACGACAAAAAAAATTAGTAAATTAGTTAACAAATTAATTAATCCCTTAAGGTGATATTATTCATGTTTAATTAAAAGTTTATATTATTATTACTATAGGAAAATTAACAAAATATTATATTATTCATGGTAAAAGTAATGATAAATCATAGCTAGATTTATTTAAGTTAAAAAAAAAAAAAAAGAATTCAACGATGGGTCATCAAACATCCTTCCATATAATATGTATTAATGTATACTTATACAGCTAAGCTACGAAATTAATTAATTTAAGAACCTATTTCTCTTTATCATTATTGTTTTTTTTATTAAATATTTTCAAGTTTAGGTGGATCACTAAGTTGTATTGTATTTGTATGTAACATCCAGGGAAATGAAAAGGTAATGATATATATTGAGCGAATTCACAGGAATTTATGTGAATGTGTCTGGTGATGACAAAACATTCCCACTTGAACACAAAAAAGTATTGAGTTCGATCTTCAAGCGCTTAAAAAAGAACCACATTGTCCTCCACTTATATTTCCAACTTAATTTCCCTCACAAACTAATTATTAGGTTTGTCTTCTTGTTACCTTAGCCCATAGGTATAAAATAAGATATTTTTTTTGGTTTCGATTTTAATTTATAAACTTATGTAGTTTATAATTTTAAATATTTAGGATCATAATCCAGAATAATGAGAGATTGATGAACAAATTCTAATTAAGTTCAATGATTTAAGCGAATATTTATTGGGTTGTATTATGAATTATGATTGAAGATTCTCAAATAGATTTAAAGGTCGTAAATTTTATCGAGTTGCAGTTGATTCGTCTAATTTTATGAGACAATGATGGATAGTTAAGAAGAAACATGTGCATAAGATGAAAGTAGCCGAAATTGTTGTGATTTTATTTTAATGCCGCAAGTGTACGGGTGTTGTAGCCCAATATGGGTTGATTTATAGGGAAACACGATTAATATTCAGTTTTGTTCAATTAACTACTTAAGAAACAAGATATTATTAATTTGGTTATATCTTATTCCAATATGCCAAAGAAGATTTAAATAATGACTCAAAAGTACTATAATTCACCCATTTGACTACAAATTGGACATGAAATACCGAAATGGAGTGAAACCACCTAAAACGACCCTCAACCGCCTCTAAACATCAAAAAGGAGCACAAAAATGTAATTGATGAGTGCAAATAATTACACTTATCATTACGTTAAAACTTTTATATTGAAATTTTCTAAATGAGTTGTTTTACTTCTTTTTCGATATGATTTTACCTAAAATCCACCAAAATGTTTTACTTTTTTAGATGTGTGTACTCAGTTTATACTGATGTGTGTACCGTTTTGTCATTTTTTGGCATGTCACTTAGTGGGTGACAGTGACTATTTGTTGGTATGGTGACTGATAAATCCATCTTGGGATCATGTCTCATTTTCGTGAAGTGTAGTATGTTGCAAGGGCATTGGGACACTTATATTTTACTATAATTATTTAAGTTTAAGGATTATATTGATAAGAGAGTTTCTAAATCTTGGGTTGTAATAAGATTTTATTTAATATTGTTTTGTAGGATGTTATTTGCGTCGGATTCATTTCCAAAACAGCTCTAGTAAAGCCTTTCGCTGTCTTAAGATAACGTGTTTTCTGGATTGAGGTTATAACTTAAGTTGTATTAAGGCTCCATAATAAAATTGATTTTAAGTTTAGGCTGTTACATAAACTAAGCCATCTATGAGGGTGAATTTGAGGTATAGTAACAACAGACATAAGCAAAAATAGTAAAAGTGAAACAATCCAGTGTAATTCAAAAATGAAAGCATTAAAGTTGAAATAATCCTGAACCAAACTTATAAAAAAAAAAATAAAAATAAAAAAATAAAAATAAAAAATAAAAAACTAATCCTACACCAAATACAAAAAATAATTTTGTAAGTAATCAATACAAAGAACAGAAAATGAAGCAATCTTGATTATTCCACTCATGAATTTCCATGTACCCATAGTGGATTCCCAACATAGACCAAAGGACCGATAAGCCCATACAACAAGCCCATTACAATAAAAAAGTTTTTTGCAACAACGAGACTTGTTGCAAAAAATCAGTTTCATTGCTAAAAGTATCTTTACAGTCGTAGCCAAATATTTTTGCAATGATTGTCTTGATTGCAAAAGTTTCTTATTTTTGGCAACGATTATTAGTGCTGCAATTACTTTTCGTTGAAAATCTTCAAGTATTTATCTTAACAAGAAATGTCATTGCCAAAAAAAAATATATTTTGCAACAACTATAGTCGAATCTTTTTTTATCAACAACTTTACTTATTGTAATAAATAATGGTGTTTTTTTAATTAATTTTTGTTATTGCTATTTTTGGCAATGATTGTATCGTTACTACTATTGAAATTATTTCGTAATGATTTATTTATTTTTTCAAGAAGTAAAATAATATCATATAAAACAATTAAGTAGACAAAAAATGACTTAATAAATAAAACTATTTTACTTTATACAATGACTATTCTGTGGAGAAGTATTCTTAGTGTTGATTTTGTCGACTTTGGAGGTATATATTGCTTATGAAAGCTGTAGTCAACCAAAAACAATCATGGATTCATGGTAGCATATTATACATGGAAATTGGAATGATTCAGATTCAACTCAGAAGAGCCCTAAAATATGTTGACAAGGGACATACTAAACAGATTGGTTACATACAACTCAGAAGAGCATCTACCAAGACAATTAGACAACCCACTATAAAGAAAATTCCTTGAATTACTTAACAAACTTAACAAGACACACCCTCATAATTCTTCAATAATTTCTTGACCTACACAATCCATTTTAGGCAAACTTGCATCATTATGGGTTTGTGATCAACATACTCAACATTTTCTGAAGTACAAGTAGACTAACAAAAGTTATAATGCAACCAATTTTGTATGTTCCTAATGTAACTCAAGAAAATAATATTTAATATTACCGATATATGTGAAGAGATTAATGAAATTTAAAAACAAACTATTATGCAACCACTTATGTAAGTTCCTAAAGAAACTCAAGATCCCATAATTGTAGAAATAAAGGAACATTGCAATTTTCATTTTGTTTTTACAGAGGAACTGGTTGGAATTTTGTTTTATGGGTTTTTATAGATCATATTACGAGAAACAATGTTTTTGTATAAAACACAACAAGCCAACAACTTCTTGATTAAGTGAATGAAAAAACAGAGCCTGATTCTATTTCGAGCAGTACCCAGATAGAGAAGCAATACTCATATATAGGATTTTAAGAGAAATTGCTGCAATATGCTCTGTAACTTGTTATTTTCTTTACCTTACATCTAAATTGATACTAATTATTAATGGATACCTCAAAGATTATCATGTGAACACAAATTAAATCTGAGTGTATTAAACATGAAAAAAGGCTATACAAAAACAATATCAACATGTTAGATGCATTGATACAAACACAAGCAAGGACTTCTCAAAAAAGTAAGCAATACACGTAGCAAGCTAATATATACAATCTTTACAAATAACTACTTGTCAAACATTTGCCCACACTTCACCTATGAAGAGAACAATGTAAGCTTAATTATCAATTAGGACTCAATAAGTAGTGTTCAAAGTCATGTACAAAGCTGATAATTATTTAGAGCAACTTGTTTGTACAACTAATTATATCCATGATGTGATTATAAACAACAACAACAACATCAATTAACGACAACCACGACTTCAACAAACAACATCAATTACAAGAGGTGATAATTAATACCTTGTTAGAATGTTGTTCGACAACCACTCAAGCGCAAGCGTATATTGACCTTCACCAGTAGCACTTGTGCTTTGATACACATAACCCAAAATATAAATTGTAACTTATAAAATCTTCAAAGTGAAAGAATGGTTTTGAGAAACATATAATGTGATCTATATTCATGAAAGCGCTCAATTATATACAAAAACGAACCCTGAATTTTCATTCAAACATAAAAAAATCATTTGTTTTATAAAAAAATGCAAAGATCAGCTACATATGAACTAATTAACCAAGCCAAGTAAACTCGAGTAGACTAAACAATCAAGAAAGGAACTCATAGATTATCTAGATGCACTCGAAATCAAAAGAAGCTCTAAAACTTGAAGATGATCTATTTGCACCAAAATTTCCAAAGACCCTATTTTTCAGAATAAAGGAACTCACAGATCAATCAATTAAAACAATGAACAAAAATTAAAGCAACAATAAATCCAACATAACACCCAAATTCAGATCACAACAATTCATCAACAAATAAACAAAACACACCAAAATGCCATCCATTGTTTGGAAAAATTTTAGAATCCAACCATTATTCATGCATATACCACCGTCAAGTGCTCAAGACTGCTACGTTCTGATTCAGCCAATTAAGTCTAGTGCTCAAATGTACGCACCCAAGTTCCCAATTAATTCTAGAAGTACAATTAAACGAATCAATACACCACAAATCTTCAAATTTCCAGTAACAACCAAAATATAAAAACCACTCTATATTGAGAATGTGACATGAAGAAACACAAAATTTGATTTTTATTAAAATGATTGGCAGCAAAATTTCCCTGTATTTGCCCATTAGATCTTCAAAACAAACATTAATTATCAAATGGCACTATGGCAGACAACCCCATAATGTAAAGCTAGACTGCTATCAAAATCTATTAAATATAAGATATGATCTCAAATGTAGAAGACTTTCGAATTTTAAGAGCATTGCAATTCTATATTTCTTCATAGCAATTAGAATCTAATAAAGGGAATTGCAAAAGATGTGATTCTAGTTACTCATTATACAAAGAAGCAAACTCTACATACTAATTCAATAATCCATTAAACATTTGATAAAACAGGAATTGCAAAAGATACAATTTTTTTCTAGATACCCACCAAAACTTAACCTTTTAACACCCAAATAAATATGATTTAATTTGAAATAGTGTACCAATAATTGAAAAGAAAATGTTCTCAGTTTCTTTTATACTCTTCTATATCATCATCTATATTTGTGTAAAAGAATTGTGTACAAAACCAAAATCATAGTTGCTTATCAAGATGGATTACATAAATATCACTTAGCAATCGAATCATTTTTCTGCATCAATTGATTATAGATAACAACTTTAATGAATAAGTGTTGGGTTTATTGATTTTATATCAAAAAAAGCTTTAAAAAATTCTCATATATTTTTAATGGGTCTAAAGGGTATCTTCCAAATAAAAAGGGTCTAAAGGGTACTCGAAAGTTAAAATGTGGCCCATGACCCAACCTAACCCGGGATTTTATTTTTTACCTTAAAACTAACCCACCATTAATGCTTCGGGTCGACGGGGCAGGTCAAGCGGGTTGGGTTTTTTTGAACACCCCTAATAAATGACAGATATGATTTTCATTCAAATGTTTAAAGTTTAAAGTTGAAGAAACCATCCTTGGTTTGTATAAAAAAAAAGACCAAGACTAAACCAGTGGCTGCCTTTAGCTACTCCACAAGCAACTCAACAAATAAAGAGGACGTATGGTACTAATCGTAAGTTGTTGCTTAACACAACGTACGAGCATCATAGTGAGAAAAGACATTATCACCTTGACCAGTCTCATGTTGTAGAATGATAGAGCTCCTTTCACCGTCTAATGATTTTAATGAAAGACAATGCAAAGCCTTGTAGTTTGCTACATAAGGGAGAAAAAAGGTGATCAGAGAACACATCCATGAATGTAAAAATTGGCAGACCTGGAAGTCATGTTAAAGTATACCCAGGCTTCAAGAAAAAGATATATTCACCACTGTATAGAATCAAACTAACCACCTCAAGTAAGGTAAAAACGGAGAACAGCTCCCACAAGCAAACCCTATTTAAGATGTTAGGCGTTAGCCTTGGAATGAATAATTTTCCAATCTACGCACATTCGACATCGAAAAAAAAGAACAGAGCAAAGGGATTACCAAATGATTTAGGAAAATTTACTTTTAAAAATCTGACATTTTGTTTGTTCTCTTTTTTTTATGGAAATGTTTGTTCTCTTTTAAAAATTCCACCTTTCGATTATTTTTTAAAGATCCGACCTTTTGCCTTCGTTTTCTTTTATAGTACATACCTCCCTAATTTACCTGAACAACCAGTTAATTTCAAATTTTTAAAAAAAGAAAATAAGAAAATTTACTTTTAAAAATCCGAACTTTTGCTTGTTCTCTTTTAAAAATCTCAACTTTTGTTTGTTCTCTTTTAAAAATTCGACCATTTACTTGTTTTCTTTTAAAAAATGATGAATTTTCAAATGATTTAAGTGGTTAATATTTAGGGCATCGCATATACAACTGTCAAAAGAAGGAACACAAACATGAGGCTATCAACAAAGCTAGGGTTCAGACAGTTGTCAAATCCATATCTGACTCACCACATTAACCCAGTTTCAATTCAAAGTTTCTTAGAACCAATTGTTACTCCTTTCAGTCAATAACTACTTCATATAGGAACAGAACATAATAAGGACATTGGGTTTCAGTTTCAGTCGACAACAATTTATAGAAAAATCAGAACTCACCATACATATGAAACATAGTCAATGACAAAAAGGAGAACCAAATTGCGAGAGTGTCCTCTTGAAATGTGAGCAAGTAGCATTTCTAATGCCATTTCAGCCATTGTAACCACTGTCTCTTGGCTTCCTTCCTAAAATACAACATAAAGGTGCTCAGTTGACAATCTTTCTCCCAATTGCTCCCAACATTTATAAAAAATCTAAATTGGAAATGAAGCAAAATCAAACACATGTAGTATGTGAATCATAACTAAAGAGAACTGCAACAATCATTCAGAAAATTGGAAGTCTAGAAAAATGAATTCACCTTCAATGTTGTTCCCTCTTTGTGTGCTTTCTTGGCAACTGCAGCAGCGTTGTCGTAGCCAATTTTCTGAAAGATGAACACAACTGCTCAGCAAAGAATATATGTACATAAATAACAATCACGAGTGAAGGGATCAATTAAAACTTACTGGGTTCAACACTGTCATAAGCATAAGAGACTGCCAGTATAAACACCATAAGCAAAAAGTTTGAGATAATCATTCATTCAGCTACAGAGAACTTGCTTCACTTACGGTTAGGGTGCACTAAACTCATTTAGCAATTTAGCAATAGCGAGTATAAACACCATAAGCAAAAAGTTTGAGTGAAGGGATCAAACAAACCCTAAATGAAAATCCCTAACTTTTTCCCCCCAAAAAAACAAATGTAAGAGAAAAACTCCAATGAATCTAAATCGAAAACCCTTTTTCATCCCAAAAACACAAATGTAAGAGAAGAACTTGAATGAATCTAAATCGAAAACCCTAATTGAAAATCCCTAACTTTTCACCCAAAAAAACCCATAAAAAACATAGAATTACAAGATGTGATGCATTGATACAAACACAAGCAAGGACTTCTCAAAAAAGTAAGCAATACACGAAGCAAGCTAATATATACAATCTTTACAATTATTGTGTGACAACGGAAGCAAAGATCGAAAATAATAATAAAATAATTAAAGATTCAATCAAACAATAAGAAAAGACACAAGAAATTTAACGTGGTTCACTATCAATGTGATAGCTACGTCCACCGGCACCGAGAATAAATTTTTCACTATAAAAGGGAGATTACAAGATGAACAAGAAGCCACAACAATGGCTCTCCAAGCTTTTTTTCTCTCTTAGTTTTTCCTTACTTTGTGTTTCATAACATGACCTAATTCTGATAACAAGAGGGATTTATATACTATACCACTTTATTAAAAGAAATTAGGTTAAGAATAGAAAAAGAACCGTCAAACAAATACATGAGTAACCGACAAAAGAAAGAAAAGCAAACTGCTCCCGTGAGTAGGACTGAACACCGGTCCAAACCCGGACCGGATGGACCGGAAGACCGGAATCAAAAAATTTGAGGACCATCCGGTCCGGTCTAGGTTCGGACCGGTTGGACCGGCTACAAAATATTGCTTTAAATTTTAAGATGTTTATTATAGTAAAATTCAATATTAATCATTATATAGTCGATAAAATACTAGCTTGCTTTTTTCCTAATAACTTCGATGTCAAAAGTCTATTAATAATAATAGTTATAAACTTATAATTAATCCAAAAGTCCAAAATTCGATCTTCAAAAAAAAAAGTCCAATGTCCGATATTCAAAAAAAAAGTCCAAAGTCCGATAAAAAAAAATACAAAGTTTAATACATTAATATTTTCAATACATCCCTTCAAAACAATTCTAACCAAGTCAAACAAAAAACAACATTCGTGACTCGTGAGCTTCATATCAAGCTATCCACGTAAATCACTTGATCATACATGTCATCTTCACAAATATCTGTCATAAAACCATAACACATAAGAAACATAGAAATGAATATGTAAATAAAACAAAAAAAAGAAATAAATACACAATCATAAAATCACCTTTTTCCAATTCCTCTAATTCACGCAAATTCTCTTCTATGTCAACACCTAATGATCCCTTTGTTCATAACCAATCTTGTGAACAAACAAGAGCTTGTACCATCTTACATTGATAAAAAAAACTATTCATTAAAATAAACAATATATAATAAACCAAAGTAAAGTATTAGGTGAATATTATATTACCTTAGGAGTTAGTGAACTCCTAAAAGGATCAAGAATTCGACCTCCAGCACTAAAGGCAGACTCAGATGCAACGATAGACAATGGAATAGCTAATACATCACGAGCCATGTGTGAAAGAATTGGATATCTTTGCCCATATTGACCCCACCATGCTAATGCATCCATACCCTTTTCTGTTGGCCCTAATCGATCAGTCAATTACCTATCTAACTCGCTCCTATCATACTCACTTGAACCCTCCAACCGTTCTGCTTTCTCTCTTATGCTTTGCAAGTAGTTACTTCCTAATAGGCCATCATCCTCACTTAAATCAATTGGAATAGAAGAATCATCACTAGTTTGCATTGGTTGATAATCTTGAGGAGAGTATTTAATTCTATACTCATCAAATAATTCATGAGTGAACTTCTTCACATCAGCACAAAGTATTGAACCATCTTCCTTACCATACATATCAATAAGTGTCAACTCAACAGGCAACCATTTAGTTTGAGGATCAAGAATGGCAGCAACATAAATCAACATATTCATTTTCATTATGTTCCCCTAATATTTATCATACTTCTTTTTCATTGAACATGCCATTGCTTTAAATTCAGGGTCACTATTTTTCTCCCATCTTTTCAACATATCATAAACAGCAGCAACCTCAAAAAAACCTTTACTACTAGTCACATAAAGAGAGCCAGATATTCGACGAGTTAAAAGATAAAAACCTTTCAAAATACAACCAACCTTTTTAATTTTGCCCAATCATCATTATCTGGTGGCATTTCAGATTCCTTATCTCCACTAGGTATAGTTATTCCACCAAAAACAGGTTCAAATTTGATAGCTGTATCCAACATATCATAAGTGGAGTTCCAACGAGTAGGAACATCAAAACACAAAGAAGATTTACTCTGAATATTATATTTAGATACAAGGTCTTTAAACCTTTGAATTCTAGCAGGAGAGTTCTTAATATATTTCACAGCATTTCTTATCCTATCAATGCACACACCATGTTCTTTAATGCCATCCCATACAATAAGATTAATGATATGAGCAATGCATCTAATATGAACATACTTTCCATCTGCAATACAATTAGCCCTATTACGTTGAACTAATTTTTTCAAGTGAACACAAGCTACATCATTAGAACTCGCATTGTCAACAGTGACAGTGAAAAGTTTGTCCTCAATTTCCCAAAATTCTAAACATGCCTCAACAGCCTTACCAATGGCCTCACCTTTATGACTTGAAATTGGACAAAAATTAATAATTTTTTTATGCAATTTCCAATCATTATCAATGAAGTGAAGGGTGAGACACATATAATTGATTCTTTGGATTGATGTCCAAGTATCAGTAGTCACACTAACCCTTTGACAAGTCTTTAGAAAATCTTTCAACCTATCTCTTTCATTTTTGTACATTAAATAACAATCACGAGCAATAGTAGTACGAGATGGCATTTGAAATCTAGGGCAAGCAACAGACATTAATCTTCTAAATCCAGGTTTATCAACAATTCTAAAAGGACACTCATCAATGATAATCATTTGAGCTACTGCGTCCCTAACATCTTTTAAATTAACAGTCCCATACTTCAATTTTCCTTCACAGTCATCCCCAAACTTATCCCTTTCCCCTTGTTGAAAAAACAACTCAGTTTGTTTTCCCTTCCCTTTATTCATAGGATTAACAAGACATCTACCCACATGAAGCTTAACATTTTTTGAACCATTTACGTTACTATCACAAGCAAAAGTCTTATCACAATACTTGCACTCACAACGCAACACACTATTTTCAAAATAATCAATAAAATGTACCCAATACTCACCCGTTCTCTTTGTTTTTCTAACAACATATTGTCTCCCCATCCGTTAGCTTTTTATCAGGGGGTAAGTTTTTGGATAGTTCCTCGACATCCAAAACCATTGTGTTTGTACTTGCATCTGATTGTTGTGTTTCGTCGGTTTGATCGGAGGAGTATACAGCAGCTCGTTGTCTTTTGGATTTTGAGCTCATCTATACGTTAATTATATGAAAATAGTATTAGATTTTATTTATCATAAAATACTATCAAAAGTCTAACCAACAAAATGTATAATTTACACAATAATGAAAAAAAACCATACATTACAAGATGAACAATCCGTTATTGGCACTTGGCAGTCAGTCGTGCACCTTGTGTAGCTTCTTGATCTCTTTTTCTACTACTCTATAACAAACAATAGAAACATTTATCATTAATTTCATAGAGACAATCAGACAATACTCAAACAATAGAAACATTTGGCAGTTGAGACATGAAGGCTTTAGTGACACAAAAAAGGAAGTCCATTAAAATAGAATCCTATACTTTATTTTTACAGAACATAAGAGAGAAAAGGGAATTTCAATTCTTAGCCATACTTGTATTTCATTGGTCATTTATATAAGAACTTTAGCTTAAGGGTATCTATTCCTTACGAAATTCAACCATATTAAGAAACCCTTCTTCTCTCTCTTTGCAAGATAGCCTTAGCCATTACTAAAACAAAATGAATGAAGACTAAATAAAACAAAATCAGCCATTACTAAAACAAAATGAATGAAGACTAAATAAAACACAAAATGAATCCTATACTACACACCCATTGTTGAACAGAAAAAAAAGAATGGAAAAGATGAATTACCGTCGGCCGTCTGCCGGAGAAGCTGTACCGTCGTGACTCGTGAGGCGTGAGGGACTGAGGGTCGTCCGTCTGGAGAAGGGACTTTGGAGAAGAAGGGGATTGGAATTGGAATGGAGTGCGCCGCAGTTGAGGAAGGCAGTAGCAAAGGGATTTAGGAAAATAAACCCTAAAAATGAAAAGCCCTATTTATATTTATGTCAGAATTCAGAAATTAAAAAAGCTAAATTATAATTTAACCGGTCCTAACCGGGTCGACCCTGAATTTTCCGGGTTTGACCGGACCGGACCGGAAACCCGGAATTGGAAATTTTATAGGACCGGAGACCGGACCTGATGCTTCCGCTCCGGTCCGGTTCCGGTCCGGGTCCATCCGGGTCCGGTCTAGTTTTGCACAACCCTACCCGTGAGAATAACCGCAGCCGAGACGGCTGCACTTCACGCCAAACACACTTCTTCTTCTGGAACAAACAACATTGTGGCAGCCATCACAGTCGAGTCGGTTGTCGTCCAAGCACCTCGGACGCCGACTCAGCGTTAGTCTCTGGAAAAACTTCATCATTTGCTTCATTCAAAGTCGACTCGTCTCGAGTCCGATGACCCCCTAGCAGCCTACTCGGCTTTACTCAATGCTCTTGGACTCTTCACCATTCATCTCCAACCAGTCTTAGACTCGGTTCGAGTCACAAAACCCAACAATCTCCACCTTGACTAGAACTCGTAGTCAACCACTACCTCATCAAACCATAGTGAAACAAAACCATTCTTAAGCCAAAACCAATGCAAAGCTCAAGCATAAGCCATACATCCCGATAAGTCTCCAACTAAGACCTAACTCGATAAGTCTTCAACCAAGACCCATCACATAGTCATTTCCAAGTATAACCACTCATAATGCTCAACTAGCATCACAAGTCACTCATAATGCTCCTCCTGCATCACGAGTCCACGAGGTAAGCTCCACCTTGAGGTTGTGCACACCTCCACTTGTGAGCTCCCTCACACCGCCCTTAAGGGCCTATGCCAATGAATCTAGTATAGTAAAGAATCTACTAGGACTGTCAAACCATCCTACCATCTTTACCTCTATCTTCATGTACGTGCATTCCAAATGACATTTGACCACACCGTGCTTTTCGCGAACATCAAGTACCTGATCACTAAACACACAATCGTAGTACACAAAAGCTAAGCAAGGTTGATCACAAAGAACCATCACCGAGATCAAGATACAATCAAACTCGGCGAACACAACTCAAGCTTCAACCGATGTAACTAAGCACCTAACATCATTTCCGTACATAAGAAACACAACAGTTGATCCAAGCAAACCGTAGAGAGAACAAATCTTTACCTGCTAGTGCCCCCACTCAGGTTGAGTCACAAACCTACAAATGACACTTCTGGCATACGCAAAACAAGTACACATCAAAACATACTTCAAACACCGAACCATAACTCTAGACATGTAGACCGACTTAGCCTCAAAATGAAGTGATATAATTGAGCTAAGTAGCACTACTAGCCTATACAACAGTTCCCATACTCTACTCATACGTAAAGTCATAGCAAACCACTACGCCCGCTCACTATACTCTATAACATGCTCATAAGTTGGAGGTCCAAGTGACTCCACAAAAATGGCTACCAACCTTGTCAATCCCGCAAGGTTCAATGAATAACCTACCAC
>CM025924.1:211248-227745 GCA_000753965.2 Amaranthus hypochondriacus
CACGGTGAAAGTCAAAGATACGAATATTTCAATAGGAAATGTTTACAACCGCAATTTAGAGCAATCCCTAGGAATACCCTTAAAAGACGAACTCCAAAAAGATATGAGTTAGTACAAATTTTTAAATCTTTTAATGGTAGAGTTAGCTTAACACCATATTTGGTCAGCTCCCCCACATTTAGGCCTTATATGTGTGTAACAGCACATGGATAGACCGTAATTGGTGTATTAAAAAAGAATAATCGCGTTCGAGTTAATGCCCGAAAGACACAGGGTGAAAACATAAATATAGATTAGTGGAAATTTGTAAAGAATGGAACTTATTGGATAAAATATTTTGTTGTTCTACTGATAATGCTTCCGCAAATATAAAATGCATGGAACTTCTATATAATGAACCCGCTTTTACTAGTATTTTAGGAGGTTTTATTACATATACGTTGTTGTGCTCACATTGTAAATTTATCTTGTCAAGCAGGTATTAAAAGTTTAAGTGATTTATTAGGTCCCATTAGAGATATAGTTCAAATGGCTTAGATTAGGACAAGTTAAAGAAGATATAAACAATTATGTGCCCAATATGAACTAAGAAAAGTATATTGCGCTTTAGACACTCCTACACGTGGGGGTTCGACCCATGACTTATTAAAGAAGGCGATTGCTTATCGTCCCGTCATAACACAACTGTATAATGAGTTTACGGATAGCCGTATAAGTATTAGTGATGATACTTGGGACTTAGCTATAGGCGTACAAAATTTACTAGAAGCGTATGTCCACGCAACTAAGATATTTTCATATGTATACGAACCAAACGTTCACTTAGTAATAAGTGAATGTGTTACTGTTTTTTATCATCTGCATTCATATTCTCATGAAGATACTAACGTTTTTTTGAAGCCGATTCTTGAAGATATGATGGATAAGTGGAAGACATATTTAATGATTTTCCTTATATTTATGGCATAGCGACAAATTTAGATCCGTGTTTTAAACGGAAGCCCTAACTAAAATAATAGGATTTTATTATCAAGCACTAAATCGCCCGCCTACTGATGTACATAATTATGTAGGCAATTGTAAAAACTTTTAGTGGACCTTTATGACCATTATTCTAGTATATATACCCGAGTCGCGATACGTCTAGGCGGCTAGCGTCTCGGCACGTCCCGATTATTATAATCCCGTAATCGCTAAATAATGAGTCGTGATGATACTTTTCTAGGACTAGGATCATCTTCTTCCTCCTCTCCTCCGCCTTCATATTTAGAATTAGATAACTACCTTAAACATCACTTTGAAATAAACCATAGTAGTTATAATATTTTAGAATGTGGAGAGAAAAATCGGTAAAATACCCTATATTATCGGAATTGCAAAGGATATCCTTGCAATTCCTGCTTCTACTGTTGCGTCGGAGTCGGCTTTCAGTGCAGGTAAGGTAAACGCGTTTTGGACGAAAGAGATCTCGTCTTGCACCACATAGTATTCAAATATGTGTTTGCAAAAAAGATTGGATCAGGGCGGAGGTCCGAATGCAAGGAGAAAGAACGACGATGATCAAGAGGAGATGATCCATGGATGATGATGGATACGTCTGCATCATCATCCGGAGCAGATTCGGCGGAAGCATCCAACCAACCAAATGATGACGATGAAGAATAGGATCACAAATACGGAATATCGGACCACGACATTAAATATAAAAAGGTACGAAAAAGAACTACGTGGGCTTTGATTCTTCGGGATACGTAGGCAGCTTAGTATTTCTCGGGATACTAGGTTCAAGTCCATTCTCTCCCTTTTTTTTATTATTCATCTTATCGTTGATCGTTTCGTTTTTTTTTTTTGTTTTTTATTATTTATTGTTTTTTTAGTAATATTTTTAACGATTACAAGAATTGAATTTCGATAATAATCAAGTAATCGACGAAGTCGAAGCCTCGAAGGTACGTCCGCATTATTATCGTATTTTTTTTATTAAAATTAAAGGAAAAATAAGAACGGAACCGATGGTCTGACCCACCCGACCCGGAAATTGGAACCGCCGGAACCGTCTCATGAACCGCCAAGGAACCGGTTGGAACCGGCCGGAACCGGAACCGGAACCGGAACCGTCCGGGTCAGGTTCCAAATGGGAACGGAACCGGGTGGAACCGGAACCGGTTGGAACCGGAACGGAACCGGCCCAACCCGGACCGTGGCCATCACTAGTTGATACAAATGCTCTATTGCTTATGCCATTTCAGTTACATTGATGGGGTTAATTTTGCCTTATTCTTTACTATCTTTGTTCTGTTTTAGTTGCACAATTGTAGTTTCTTCATTTAATTATGGCATAAACATGTAACTCTGAGTATTAATGGCATATCATAAATTATGGCACAAAGTAGGTTGATACAAATGCTCTATTGAATGTTTCATATGCATCATAGACTGCCTTAACTAAAGCTTCTAAATCCCTTGGAAATTCTTTAAATTGAATCGATTGAAGTGCATTAAATATACCTAGATCCAATATGTTCATGTCTGGACTAGATGCCGGTTGACAGACAAGCCTAATATTGAACCCATCTTGTGTAGCAGCTTCATTGAATGCTTGATCATTAATTAATATGTGTGGTCTTGCATTGTCTTACTGTATCCATATATCCCTAACTCCATTTGCTGGCCATTTTGATCTGATTGCCGGTAAAACTTCGGCAATTAACTTTTGCCTTATGACATCACGAGTAACTCTTGTAATTGCTTTTAATTCGGGTGTACCCGCTGGCCTATTGCTTGAACTCCTTACTGCCCTTTGTGTTTCTGTAAAAGGGAAGATGCCTATCTTTCCATCCCATAATATGTCTCCATTGTTGTTTATTATAGGTCTAGCAACAGCAGCTATGAACATGACTTTACCTATAAATTTCTTGTTTTGAACACACCTATATGGCTCTTCTTCTTCCCATGTGAATAAGTAAAATCTTTGTGTCTCTCGACTCATATAAAACCACTTCTCGTCTATGTGTACCATGTTGTACATCAAACCAAACTTGGGCAGTGTGTTCACTGTTGCCGGTATAACTTGAGATAAAATAAAATTAAGTCGATTAACTTTGTGCTCATGTGACAACTTTGGTTTGATTGAATTTGTGTGGGATCTAAGGTCTCCAGCCTTTAACATTCGATACACTTGTGAATGACCCATTTTCATCTCACTAGCAATTGCTCTAATTGTTGTTCTTTTCTCAATTGGAATTGTATTAAGTGCTTCCATGTTAAAAACATTTTTTTTCCTTCCAACCCTTCCCCTCTTCTTATTTCTAACATCAATAACACCTCCACTGGCTATGGAATTTTTGGCACTTTCCCATAGCCTCCAACAGTCCAACGCGATACATTATGTGCAAGAGCTGTTGCCTTCATACTTCCTTTAGGCAAGATAATACTTGGGGGTTGACAAAGGCAAGTTAATTGTTGAACAATCAACTTCCTTTTTTCAACCGTGAGTTCCCTACTAATTGTTGCTGTTTGGTTATGAGCTGGATGGTTGGATTCTGAACTATTGCTATTTGGCTCTGCTGTATTGTTGCTGTTTGGCTGATTCTGATCTTGTTGTGCTGATGTTTGGGAATTATTTAAACACAAGTCTAAACTGACATCAATATTCCCATAGTTTCACTTGTGTAATCTTCAAAACATCATAATCATCAATTAACCCTAATTGTTCAAAGTAAGAAATACATACCTCAATGTCGGGATCGAAATTCTCATCAACGTTTGTGTCATCCATCTTGTTTGCTTATCTTCAAAACTGTACAATTATAGTGCTAGTGTGTGCTTGTGTTCTTTTGTAGTGTTAAGAACCCCCTTCCCCAATTAATTAAATGCCTCTTTTTCAGAGGTGATGATTAAGATCGGGTTAGACCCTCGAAACTATGAAGTTGAAGCTCAAAGAGTCAAGGAAAATGCTGAAAAATTAAAGGAAGAACAAAGACTTATAGAAAATGCTAAGATTTTAAAGGATGCTCAAAGATGGAAAGGAAATATGGGGAAATCAAAATTCCTAAACCGATAATGTCTTTATATAGGCTGTGTAATTAAGCTGTTTTTTATTTTCATTTTGGTGGGGAAATTACATTTTGGGGGGAAACTTAAAATTTGGCTATTAAGTGTATTTTTGATTGTATTTTGGGTTAAGTGTATTGTGGGTATTAATTTTGGGAGGGAAAATCAGTTTATATGGACTGATATACTTGACAATTAAAGCTGTTGTTTTTTTTTTATTTAAATATGTTAATTTTAATAATATTAAAATCAGCAAAATCCACTAAAATCTGAAAAATCAGACCTGATGTGACATGCCTTAATTCCTGTGCCAAAGGGGTGTGGTGCAACTAAAACGGAACAAAGGAAGTATAATATATTTTTTCATAGTGTTTTCACCAAAATGATAGCATTGACTGCGGCTAATACGTTGTTAAATTTATGGATGATATCATAGAAGCCATGAAAAACGTCGGGGTTCAAAATATTGATTCCGTATGTTTTTAAATTATAATATTATATATTTATTAGAAAATCTAATTATATGTATTAATCTTTTAATTATTTCATATAACTTTATGTAGATTTTATACGACACTCCAAGGGAAACACGCAAATTGACGGACACGAAAATGCGCGAAGTCAATGACAAAGTTGCCGTGTATCTTGCTAATTTATGTTGGTAATTATGTTTCGTAGTAATTATTTTCGATAATTAATTAGGACTTATATGTATATATGTATATTATATTATATATTATATATTTTATTTTTATATGCACAATTAAATTATTTATGTGTATATATATATATATATATATATATATATATATATATATATATATATATATATATATATATATATATTATATATATATATATATATATATATATTATTTTGGTGATAATTAATGGTGATTATAGCTGCTGCATTATTGTTAATTATTTATTATTTTATAGTGGTGGTAATATATACAATTATTATTAAAACAAAAAAATTTGAAAAAAAAATATACTTAAAGGTTGTGGTTTAGGGCATGACCGCAGTCTATAGTGGTGCCCAAAATTTGCAAAAAAAATACACTAAAGGCTGCGGTTTAGGGCTTGACCGTAGCCTATAATAAGTTATGTTTGCTGCGTTTTTTAACCGCAGCCTTTCTTTCAAGCTATCAGCTGCCACCAGCCCACCACAAGTGTTTGGGTCAAATTTCCAGTAACAACCAAATTATAAAAACCACTCTATATTGAGAATGTGACATGAAGAAGCACAAAATTTGATTTTTACAAAAATGATTGGTCGCAAAATTTCCCTGTATTTCCTCATTAGATCTTCAAAACAAACATTAATTATCAAATGGCACTATGGCAGACAACCCCGTAATGTAAAGCAAGACTGCTATCAAAACAAACATTAATCATTTTAAAATTGCTTATGTGTCACTTTCTTAATAAAAATTTTCCCTCTAAAACATTATGATAATGTCATTGTATTTATTACTAACTAGATAATCTCCGTGCGATGCACGACTTTATCAAATTTTCTAATATATTTTTTATAAATTAAGAAATTAAAATTTTAAGAAATAAATTTTACATTATACTTATACTCCTAGCTCATTTTACTCTAAACAATTGTATACGTTACGTACATTAATTGTATCATATTTTGCATAATGCGCCCAGGTGGTTGTGAAAATTTAATTCACGACCAAAAAAATCACAACAAAAGATAAAAAAAATTAATTATACATTTAATATAATTATATTTATACTTTTCTATTTTTATTTTGAATTAAAGAGCAAATGGTTTGTATATGGAGTACAGAATACGAAATTATAAGTTTTTTAATAAAAAATAACATACTAATTTTTGCTAACAAAAATAATTACATTAATTTATATTAAATATTACTACTATTAATAAGAAATTTTAAACTCAAATATTATAACAAAGAAATATGTAAAACTATTTTATAATAGTTCAAACGAAAAAGATATTTTTTCATAAAAAATATAAGTGACTTATATGAAGATAGTTACTACATAAATCATATTAGAATTAATCATCTCATTTAAATAACCAATTGGGCATATATAAAAAAAAAACATATCCTAATAATAGTATATTAGGTTTTAATCATCTCAAAATATCCAATACACTAAATAATACTCCTTTAATAATAAAATTGAAAAGATTTTATAATTGAATATAATATATATTTTTCTAATACATTAAATGATTGGACCTAAAAAGTAAAAATATAATCAATATGAATCATTATACTCAAGAGTTGAAAATAGTAAAGTCAAAGATAATCATAATAGCAATGACATCATCATTGCATTTTGGAGGGAAAATTTTCAATAAGAGAGTGACACGAAAGGTAATGATGTCAGCAGTGTTTTGTTTTAGTAATAGTTATAGATAGATTATAGATGTTATAGCTTTGACTTTTTTATTTTCTAATTATGACTAATATTATCAATATTGGTTAATTTTTTACTTTTTAGGTGATACTATTTTGTTTTGATTAAGGTCATACTATTTAATATATGAGAAAATCATAAATTTTATTTTATTTTCTTTCAATTATTTATAAAATCGAGTATAGAATATTTGAGATAGTTAAAGCACAAAGCCATTAATTTTTCATTTTTTTATTTAAATAAATATATTAAAAAATTTAATAAAATCCTATATAGCACATGCATTATCTGGTGTAGATAAAGTTAAAACGAAGGAGAGGACTGAAATTAGCATTCGTTGCATTGATTAGTTCCACAGAATGAGAAACACAGGACAGGATTATACAAAAACCAAAAGTAAGAAGAGAGAAAAGAGAAAAGAGAAGGAGGAGACTGGAGAGAGCAAAGATGAGTATTCCATTGACTTGTTCATCCTCATTTGTACTTCCAATTCCTAAGCTTTCTCTCTCTAAATTTCCACCTTTCTATTTGCACCGTTTCCCTTCCCGCAATCCCATCCAACTCAGAGCATCTGCTGCTACTCTTGATTTACCGGTAATGCTTACTCCTATGTTTTTTCTTTTTTTTGGTTTATTATAATTTTTGATTTAATCGAATTCGGCAATATTATGATTTATGACTATCGAAATTGGGTATTACTGGCATTTGGGTTCTTATTGATTACGGAGGAGTATTTGTTTAATTCATTTTTGAATTCGGCATTATCATGATTTATGACTATCGATATTCGGTATTACTGGGATTTGGGTTGATCTTGATTACTACTCCCTCTGTTTAATTGATTTTTCTTCACGATACATCAATAGCTCTGTCTTCGATTTTCATAACATAGCAAAACCAAAGGGAACGGAGGATTATCTGTATAATTGATTTGTCACTAATATAAGTTGAAATTAAGTTAAAGAGAACAGGACAATATTTTCTTAGGGTTGTTAGCAATTCAGTAAAAACTTTCTTTGAAATTTATTTGTCACAATTGATTGCTCGTTCAAATGTAAGCAGGAATAGCAACAATGGATACATCAGCTTTTTAGGATCTTAAATTTTCAATGACCCTCCAATTGTACATAGTCTTACCTACGAGCAATCATATGCTATATCAGTTTGGGAATCAGCTTACTAAGCCATTATTATAGTTTAATGTGTAAATTGTCAAACATTTGAAATAGAATTCCGACCTCTTCAAAGTGTTAATGGTGAAATCTGTTGAATTAGAATGAAAGTAATACTCCGTCCGTGCTGAAATAGTTGTCAATTGTCGCACAAGAGTTTGATGGGCAGGATCTAGCTTTTGAGGAGTACCAAGAATTTACACAAAGGTTTGTTGGGTAAATTGAACCGCACACTCAATCAACACACCAAAGAGCATATAAGAGCTTTCGGCCACCAAGTAGACACGTTTCAAAAGTCCCTAAATTACCCTTGAATTATCACCAAAACCTTGAATAATGAGCGAGCTACACACAATTTGCTCGAGTAATTTCACAAAGGAAATATGTTTCTGATAAATCAAGTCTACCTCATATGGGTAGCTTGCTTCTATATTTATAGATGTTGCAGGAGTGCTTACAATGAGTCACACGCCTAAACCCCTAGACTTTTGTGTAACCCCTACATTAAACATAACAGTTATTTATGAGTTTTCTCTAGTTACAAATTTTATTGATGCTTCTAAAACCGTCTTATGAAAGAAGATTATAAGCTTGATAAGTATTTGAATTAAGAGGCCTTTATTTTACCCTATAATTGAAGAGTTAAACTTTTCATTGATGAAGAATATAACGGCTTGGTGATCCTTTTAAAGATGATGTGTAAACAATTCTTAACTTTATCAATTAAGATGAAGACTCTGAAACTAAACATAGAATTATAATCAGAACCTTTGACAATATTCCCTATGTTGTCCTTAAATTTATCCATTAGAACCAAAGCATGGACTTGACTGGATGTTGTTATTTTTCATGATGGAATTCACATCATGACCTCATCCGAGCAAGAGCGGGAGCAATGGCAGGCTAAGATTGGTAAGCAAGGCAGCATCACTAGTTGGCTTACACTCGGAAAAGCAAGCAATAAGTAGATTGTATGAGCATTGAGTAGTGTTTTTGAGGATATACTTTGCTCATGTGAGCAACCCATAGGCTTGGGTGAGGAAGGATGCACCAACGAAGCCTAATATTGGAGTTGAAAAGTGGTCGAGTGAGCATCAACTGTTCGGATGAACATGTTGCCCGAATATTGGTCCAAAGTGCATGAGAAGATATGCTATGACACAATCATAGCGGGGGATTGATCTAGAAGGTTGTTTGGACAAGTTTGGTTAGTGTTCAAACGAGCAATTAGTTTTCGTACAAGTATAAATGCGTTGGACCCTCGTGAGTTGTGCTAAGCATGGATTGGCGATTTTATGGTCATAAAGGATCAATGAATATGAATTTTGAGGGATTAAAGATGGCATCTTGAAGCCAAAAGAAGAGTGTGGTGACCGTTGAAGTATGTAAAGTGTGGGATAAGCTCATATTTATGAAATTCTAAGAGAAGCTCTAATAACATAATAGGAAGGAAGAACCACAAGAGAGAGAGAGAGAAAGAGAGCGAGAGTGATTTTTGTGGAAGATTACTTCATTGTTGCTGGGTAAGAGTTGGTCATAAGAGAGCTTAGTGAATCTAGTTGATTCTCAAAGCGTCAAACTATATGCAAACAACTTGATTTTGAGAGAGCTTAGTGTTTGTATTCTAATTGTATGAGGCAAACATATATGTTTGTGAGGTAGTATTTATGTTGTAATGGAGCGTATAATTACATAAAAGAAATAAAAACCTGTGACATGTTCATACTAACAAAAAATTGAAATTTTTTCATAATTATTAGGTAGTGTTGACAAAGAAAAAAGATTTTCAAGTAGTTTTGGCAAAAAAAATTGTTAAGATACTTTTTAACATAAACTTAATCTTTGTAAATATTTTAGACAAAAAATTTATTCAAGATAGTCGATGGTAAAAATCAATTTTTATAGGTAATTTTGACAAATTTTTAATTCGTTTATCTATTATTGTTTACCTTAACAATATTATCTTATAGATGAGTTTTTTTAATTTTTAAAATTTTTTTATATAGTAATTGAACAATGAGATTTTTTCTAACTATAATTACAAATATTGGAGTTAATAGTTACTAGATTATACCACATCAGACGGCGAAGGGCCTATTTTTGTTGTATGTACATGGCCTCTATTTTCTTTGAGATGACACAGATTACATGTTATATTTTCTAGTTCTGGGATCTCAAGAAACATTCTATCTCTGATTTCATGTTTGCTAATGGTGTTGGGTAAGACTTTCTTACCACAAATCACTTATACCTTATGTGTTCTGTTTCAAATTTCAGAAAACTACTTCAGCTACATCTGCTGAACAAAAGGAAATCTTGTCTTGTCCAATATGCTATGAACCATTGATAAGGAGGGGTCCCTCAGGCCTGAATCTGTAAGTTCGGATGCAGAACATGCATACACGTCAGAACTCTTTGTTAATTGTGGTCCAAACCTTTGATTCATCATGCATTATGATTTGCAGGGAAGCAATCTACAGGTCTGGCTTTAAATGTCAAACGTGCAACAAGTCATACTCGAGTAAGAACATATACTTGGATCTTACAGTGACTGCAAGCTCAGAGGAATATGCAGAAAAGACACCCACTAGCACAGAACTATTCCGGTAAATGTCAATATGTAGCTCCTTTATATTGGAATCTAATTGCAGCAACATACCTCCAACGTTTCTTCTGATTTAATAGATATGCACTAGTGAATGTGCTGTGATACAGAACTTTTCTGCTTCCTTCACATAGATAAATATATCGACTTTCCATCTGAACTAGTAACATCATTTTGCCATATGTTTTCTAGACTGACCATAGTCCTCTTGTCCCTACTATTTGCCACTTTTTACTTCATTGTCAAACCAATTACTTTGATATTTCTTTAGCTGTCTGAGTTAATTCTGATTCTAACTTTCCAACAAAACAGGAGTCCAGTTGTATCTTTTCTGTATGAACGGGGATGGCGCCAAAATTTTAATCGAAGTGGTTTTCCAGGTCCAGAGGAAGAGGTTATTCCTCGTACTTGAACCACTTTTGACAAGTAAAAGTTTGAAATGTAATTTTAGAGAAGATTCATTGACTAGGTGGAACTTTTGCGATGCATAATCATTCAGTTAGTACAGGACTATCTTGTGTTTCTGTCATAAATTTGTTTATAAAATAAATTTATTGGTTTGGCTCAGTTTAAAATGGCTCAAGAGTACTTCAAGCCAGCGGAAGGTGGCCTACTAGTTGATATAAGCTGTGGGAGTGGGCTGTTTTCTCGAAAATTCGCCAAGTGTGGTAGCTATTCAGGGGTGATTGCACTTGACTTCTCTGAAAATATGCTTCGTCAATGTTATGATTTCACTAAGAGGGAGGAACCCACTTTGTCTAAGTAAGCTTCTCTTTGTTTATATTGCTCTTGTCTGTCTTAATTGAGTTTTATGATATATAAAACCATGGCTGCTTTTCTTATTTTTAGCCACAAGTGACTTTGCAGCAATCTCGCTCTTGTGAGGGCAGATGTGGTTAGGCTACCATTTCCATCTGCCTCAATTGATGCCATTCATGCTGGTGCTGCATTACATTGCTGGCCATCTCCTTCAAATGCAGTGAGTTTTATGTTTTGCAAATTATTGAATTCTGTTGATCCTTTTAGGCCTTCCTAAATGCAACATGCATGAATTCCTGCTTCTCTCTTCTTGTAACATGTAGGCTTAAGAGAGGAATACACAGAAATCGGGTTCTATGCAATGTGAGATCAAGCATTGCTTGTGTTATTTTACATGGAACAGATGTGTATCTTTTGATTTGCATGTAAGCAGAACACAGTAAGGATTCTAGTTTGATCAAGGCGATCTAATCTAGATAATGTTTCTCATAAAGTAGCTTGAATTTTTTGAATTTTGGAAAAAGAGGTCCATACATTAATTTGAGGGTGGGCATACTTATCTTGGTCGTGGTTGCTTAATGATTGACCAAAGAGATTTTTACTCTTTACAAGTGATGTCCCATAATCATAATGATATGATATCACCAATTCTTAGTTGTTGCTTTTTCTAGTGAAAAAAATGCTTCGAACCATATGCACATTTTGCAAGATTTTTAGTCTGTTCTTTTAGAAATAATTTGCTTAGTGAGATGGTATATATGCCAGATTGCTGAAATTACCCGTGTATTGCGAAGTGGAGGTGTTTTCGTGGGAACTACTTTTCTCAGATATACGTCTTCAACACCACCACTACTAAGGCCTTTAAGAGAGGTAATATTATGTTCCTTGTATAAATTTTTACTGTAATTGGTCCTCTTTGCGATTTCCTCGTGTTTATGTGGATAACCCCGATGGTGTTCATGCATTAGTATTTTCTCATACACCTGCTTTGTATTATATATAGGACGGTTAATTCGAATGTTGAATGTCATGACTCAATAATGTTATGTAATCTATCTAGAAGAGGAAATTTGAAGACAAGGGGAAAAGAGGGAGAGCGTTGTATGAACATTCTTTTATTATTATTATTATTATGTTTTTTGAATTGGGTGTAAGGGTTGAGAGATGGAAAACGTATTCAAGGGATTTTTGTTTCCTTTGCTCTTTGAGAAAATTGGATGGAAAGAAAAAAGATGGACTTTAAGGGTTAGGCTTTCCTTTGTTTGGAAACCAATTATGAAGGGGGCTGGTGAATTCGAAAGTTATTATAAGGGATTAACTTTCTCGATTTTGTCAATAATTAAATCTCTCCAAAGCAAAAAGATTTGTAATGAATATGATATATTCACCATCAAAGTTGGTTAAAAGATTAGTTTATCATTCATAATTTTCATTGAAAACTTAAGACTTGATAACCCTTCCACACAATTTTCCATTTTCTTATCCACATTTCCCTAGTATATCTCTTGGTTCTCTTCTTATTTCTCTCCCTTCTATTTCCCTACCCTTCTAAACAACAAAGTATTGCTTTCATTATTTCCTGCTTTTCCCTTTCGTTCATCTCCTTTCCCTTCTATATCCTTATCCAAACACGGTGTTGGTGATATTAATTCCATCTAGAGGTTGAAAGATTTGGAAAGTTATTTCTTATGTTCTTTTCCCCTTCCCTTCACTCTTTATCCTCCTCTTCACTCCTCAAATCTTTTACCTTCCTGAAGGAAATATCATCTGAACACATGTTATATATAATCAGATTACCATGAACTTGTTTATCTATCAATTAAACTGAAGCTACACTGCACCTTGTGGACAAAACTAATTTTCACTAAAATTTCTTTCTATTAGATCATTGTCAAGGACAAAAATATTGATTCTCTTTTGCATTTGAAGGGTACAAAAAATGTGTTCATGAAGATTACATATAAATTTGTCCTTTAGATGTATGCTTCAAGGCTGGCTAATATCATCTTCGAAACAAGCTGCATTTTATAAGATTTAGAACTTGTAATGCAAGGATATCATAATCGTGAAACATGAATAATTATATGAAATGTGCATGCGCTGCTAGTTTGAGTTGTTGATTGAAACTGTTGGCTAGTTTGCCTAGTTAAAATAATTATATATATATATATATATATATATATATATATATATATATGCATATTTCATTCTTGAGTATTCATATTCCTCAAGTGCTCTTGATATGTGGATCATATTTCATTGTTGTGTGAATTTCATCAGCGGATAGTGCAGACCTACAGTTACCTAATAGAGTCGGAGATTGAGGACTTATGTAAATCTTGCGGCCTTGTCAACTACTCATGCAAGGTTCAACAATCTTTTATCATCTTCTCTGCACAGAAGCCCTGAATTTCTTTGTCAACAATCTTTTCATTTTTGTATTTATTTTTTATCTTAGATTATTATTGATCCATGTCATGAATATATAAATAAGACTCTAAACCATCACTGTATATCTTTCAATAAAATAATTTTATAACTTTGATTAATGGTTGGTAAATGGCAGTCATTGACAGTGTATTTAGCTGATTATGAATATAGAATATAGAATATAGATTAATAGATTATTGGTTTCCTGGGCGATGAGTCAGGAAAGGGGACTAAATGATATATATATATATATATATATATATATATATATATATATATATATATAATTCTATACATTAAAAAATTTAGGAGAACTGTCCTGATTTTTCATGTTACTTCAAGTACTCGTATCAAATATTTAACTCTCGAATATGGGTACAACATTTGGACAAAAGATATAGCCAATTCGGACAAATACCTATATTGGATATGAGCTGAATAGCCCAAATATGAGAGCTAGCAAGCCGACTAAGATGGAGTCTGTACGCTGATATATACTTGTATTAGGTTGACATAAGTTGTAATTAAGGTTTTAGATTGAACCCCAATCTAAAGGACAGAAGGTTGAGAATACCCACCTTCCGAGGGTTCAAATGCTGATGTGGATGATTCCTATTGGCTTTAGAAATTTCATTTGTTGGCTAGATTATCTTGAGACTTGTACAGAGCTACTTGGTTTCATTTCCCAGATTTTGCTCTACTTCTTTTGAGTACCTAAGCTTGTCTGCGCAGTCTGAATATTGTCACTTAGTGTTACATCATTTATATTTTGTCTTTTTACGTATATTCTTTCTCCGTTACGTTTCACTTTTTATGCATTCCAATGCATTATTTTGTTTATTTGTATGTTGAATTATACAAATCCAAAAATTATAAAAAGTTAATATTATGAAAAGTATGCGATTGGATGTTCAAACAAGATCCCACTTGACTATATTTTTACTTACACATTAGTCGTAATTTGTTATATAAGCTGATGAATAGTGCACATAACCAAAATGTAGCGAGTATTTAAGAACGGCGGAAGTATCTAAATGATAGAAGTACCTCTAGTCTAGGATTCTGAGAGTTATAATAAGCACTATTCGTCCTGTTAAAATAGTTTGCCGGCTTAGTTTTAGATCGAATTAGTTTCAGTGAGGTTACTTTTTAATCTGGTTATTTCTGATGTGACCCTTTTATAATTAAAGGAGAGATTCATGACAGTGAGGAAATACAATGTATGAGGTAAGAATAAAGATATAATAAGTAAAACATAATAAGCAGAGTGAAGTGATGATCTGTTTTTGAAAAGATAAAAGCACATTGACTAAAATTAAGGACAGCTGAATACTGAGGGAGTAGCAGTAACATTGTAACATTGTCATGTGAGATCCTTTTGAAGGACAAAAGAGTGGCATGTAAACTGGTAAATTTAGGAGAATAACATTTTTAAAAAAGTCCATTAATTCCCATTACAAAACAAAGTTTGTGCTTAGTACTTAGTAGTTAGTACTTGCATTGAGATCTATTCCTGCTCTCCTGCATCTTATACCAGGATTAATTTGAATACCTCATGTTTTACTTTCTACATTCTACTTTATTACTCTTCATTATCATTCTCTTTACATATTTCGCATTCGTTTTTGTTACTCCTTAATCCTTTCCATAAATTCTACTGCTGCAACATCATCATCATACCCAATACCCACAGTGTTGTTGTTTAGGCTGGAGTTATTTAATGTTATTGAAAAATTAAATGTATATTTGTGAGTTTTATCCACTATATATGATCATAGTTAACAATCACCAAATTGTAGTGTTTTTGATTAAAAAGTAATAAAACCTGATTATGCTGTAATACCATCAATCATGATGATGATGATGATCATCCTCTGTCTATAGCTTTAGGGTAGACTAGATAATCCCCGTGCGATGCACGGTTTTTTTTCTTTTTATTGTTTTTTATAATATTTAAAATATTAAAAAAAAATGAATTCTAAATTATTAATTATTCATTTTCAATGAATTAATAATTGCATATAATAATTAATATTTGATTCAATTTTAATTTTACAAATACTATTTTATAAGTTTTGTACAATGATAAATAATAAATAATGTTATTTTGATTATATTTTAATATTTACTAAGTAAGAATAACAAAATATGTTTAAAATAAATTTAATATTTAAAATTTTATTGAAAGTTAGATTACATTAACCAATTTCATTAATGCATTTACATATATTGATTATATAAACCAATTTCCAATGTATTAATTATTATGATAATATATTCATTAGGATTAAACAACATATTATGATGACATTATCATCTTTCATTGGAGGAAAAATTTTAATCCACAAATTGACACTTCATTAGTTTGAGAGGTATGATGATGTAAGCGTGTTTTATTTTAGTTATAGTTAATAGATTGATTTTTGACCATTGACCAACTTAAAATAATGAGATTATAGAGACTAGAAACAATACCATATTTTAAGGTAGTACTCTGAAAATGAAATGAAAGGAGTTAAATATGGAGGAATATTTGATGAGTCCGAGAACCACTCATATGCTGATCTCAGACTCTATTTATTAAATATTAATTCTGTGTTTAAGTCTTTCAACAAATAGGGATATTTATTAAGTGTTAATTAAATTTTATTATTTTATAAAAATATACTGTTTTTATCCTATTTGTTATTTTGTTTTGGAATATGGGAAGACATCATAGAGGATTATAGATAGAGTGTTGAAGTATTCCAATGACATGTAACTATTCATTGTTGATGAATATTTTCTATGTAATTATAGCTGTAATTATAGATGTGGGAAAAAAAAGTTAAAGAGTGTCTTGAAATTTATCAAGAGGGAGGGGTATAATTAAAAGGAGGGAATTATGTTCATTTTTGGAATAAAATAGTCTAAATTGAATAAACGTAGAGTACAAACTAAAATTAATTTTTTTTTGTCTTTTCAAATGTGAATGCATATATAATTACATCATACAATTTATGTCTTATGTAAAATTTTACATGACATTCTCATAGTGATTGTCCTATGAAATAAAAAAATCCTAATCAATAA
>CM025924.1:228346-249079 GCA_000753965.2 Amaranthus hypochondriacus
ATATATATATATATATATATATATATATATATATATATATATATATATATATATATATATATGGGTTTTTATGTTGATGTATTTGTTAATTAATTAAGCTTTTTTATTAAATTATTAATTTTTAAAATATTTCATCAAGAAATAAAAGATACAAAGTAATCAAAAATTATTTTGTGTATGACAAAGAATCATTATGATAACGCTATTGAAAAATTACCTAGATTTTGTTTAAAAAGTATGAGAACTTGATTTTATAGTTATATTAACAACTGAATTTATTTTCATTAAAAACACTATATATCTAAGATTCTCTATCTATATTTTTAAGAAATATTATAATTTTATACAGGTAAAATGAAGAGACCATCTTTGTAGAATAAGAAAGTACAAGGGTATTTAACTCTATTGAATGTTGGTTATTAGGCCTTAGCTTAGCTATTAAACAATTTGTACATGTCAACTATTAATGGTGATATTTGGTAAAATAATTATTTGTTAGTGACTGTTCATTAGAGGAATAAAATGACATAAACTAAAAATTGATAAAAAAAAATTTATTTGAGATTATTTTTCCCTTATTTTAAAATTCAGTTTTTAATTAACATAAAAGCGATTTATAAAACAACACTTTAAATTGTAAGAACCCTAGCCGCCTCCTTTATTTCTTTTTTCTCTCTCTAAAAAAACCCTAATATCCATAGTTGGCTTGGGGCTATCATCAACCTTTTGGTTGATGGTAAGCCTCTAATTTCTCTGTTTTAAGTTTTTTCAATATGATTAGAATAAATTTTTGTCCTCTCACTACAAGAGAGTTGTTTTATCCATTCATTTGGTTGATTCTACCCATATACTTCATCCGTTCCAAAATACTTGCTACATTTTGTTTTTTGCACTATTCTTCGTTTAAGCTTATTTTATATATTGCGGCTAAATAATAATATAGTCAAGTGGGATCTTGTTTGAATCGTCTAATCGCATACTTTCATAATATAAACTTTTTATAATTTTTAAATATGTGTAATTCGACATATAAATGAACAAAATAGTATATTGAATTGCGTAAAAAAGTTAAATGTAGCATGTATTATGGAACGGAGGAAGTATTGGGTTTTAATCTCTCTCCTCGTGAGAGTTTGAGGTTATGAATTTTGGTCTCTAGTTGATTTGTTGGTAAAGATTAAGGCGATAATGCAGCAGACTTTAAAATTGCAACTATCAAGTCATACATCAAATTCTGTAAATAAATGTAGAGTGAATACTGGAGTTAATGCTACTTGTTTCATTCACTAAAAACCTGAGAACCTATTACATTAACAAGAGCAATATATAGAAAGGAAAGTAGAGCACAGCTACATACAGCTGTATAGGACACGTGCAAGCAAATAAGGAAAAGGGACCACAAGTGTTGATTGATACATAGAGGGGGAATGTGCATGTATACACATATTGCAGCAACTACAAACAAAAGGAATAAACAGATATGGTAGTGGAGCAGCATGTACTAGCAGCAGTACAAGAATATTCTTCAAGGTCCTTAACACCCCCCCTCAAGCTGGGAGTGAGGTTTTGCTTTGACTCCAAGCTTGTGAAGAAGGTGTTGATGCTGGGAGACAGACAAAGGTTTGGTGAAGATGTCTGCTAGTTGTTCTAGTGAGGAGATGTACTGTGGCTTAATAAGACCAGTGTGTTGCTTCTCACGAATAAAGTTGCAGTCAATCTCCACATGTTTGGTACGCTCATGATGCACCGGATTGGCTGCAATGGAGAGTGCAGATTTGTTGTCACAGTGGAGTTGTGTAACACCAATGTTGGGAATGCCTAGTTCTTTCAATAGTTGAGTCAACCAAAGAACTTCACAGGTTGTTAAGGCCATTTCTCTATACTCCGCCTCAGCAGAGCTACGTGCAACCATAGACTGCTTTTTTGACCTCCAAGAAATCGGTGAATCCCTAAGCATAATACAGAAACATGTGGTAGATCGTCTGGTGTAAGGGCAGCCAGCCCAATCACTATCTGAGTATGCTTTTAAGACAGCAGCAGAGGATGAGGCAAGGAGAATTCCTTGGGATGGGTTTGATCTAAGATATCTCAAGACACGTTTTGCAGCCTGCATGTGGGTGGAGGTTGGTTTGTTCATGAACTGGCTCAATGTATGGACAGAAAATGTGATATCTGGTCGAGTTAAAGTGAGGTAGATCAGTTTGCCAATGAGTTGTTGGTAGGGAAGGCAATGTGGAAGAATGGTGCCCATGTTAGTGGTGAGTTTTGTGTTGGGATCTAAGGGAAGTTTGAGGGGCTTTGCGGATCGCATATGGTATTTTGTAAGAAGATCAGTGGTGTATTTACGTTGAGAGAGAAAGATGCCCTCACTGGTTATATCTACTTCAATCCCCAAAAAATATCGAAGAGGACCAAGGTCTTTCATGTGGAACTGTGTGGCAAGGAAGGCTTTGGATTGAGTAATGGTTAGGTTGTCATTGCCAGCTATGATAAGGTCATCAACATACACTAGGATAATGGTGTGAGTATTATGTTGGTGTTTGGCGAAAAGGATGTAGTCACTTTTGGACTGAGTGAAGCCAAAGGATTTTAAAGCAGATGACAACTGAGCAAACCATTTCCTGGGAGCTTATTTGAGCCTATACAAGGCTTTGTGAAGCTTACATGCTCTATGGGAGTTTTGAGCACAGTTGGATAGGGACTTATGTAAGTCAGAGGAAATTGGGTTACCAGGGCCTGAGTAACCAGGGGGAAAAGCCATGAAAATAGTTTCATCTAAATGCCCATGCAAGAAGACATTTTTAACATCAAGTTGATACACTTCCCAAGCATTCAAAGCAGCAACAGCCAAAAGTGATCTAATTGTGGTAAGTTTTGCCATTGGAGCAAAGGTCTCCACATAGTCAATACCATATTGCTGCTTATTGCCAAGAATCACCAAGCGAGCTTTATACCTTTCAATTGCACCATTGGGAAGGTATTTGGTTTTGAACAACCATTTGCAACCTATAGGTTTTTTTACCTTTAGGTATATCAGCCACAACTCATGTAAGGTTTGCTTCTAAAGCTTGTAATTCCTCATTCATAGCATGTATCCAGTGAGGGAATTGGAGAGCTTCTTTGAAGTGCATAGGATCAGTTTGATTAGACAAGACAAAGAGGAAACATGTGAAGGTGGAATTAACAGAGGTTGTGGTGACATTGGTAATTAGATTAACATAATCCTGTAGCCAACTAGGAGGATGTTTAGGTCTTGTGGATTTTCTGATAGGAGAAGGTGAAGGTGGTTTGGAGGAAGCTTCAGAAGTGGTTAATGTAGGTAGATCAGGGTTGTATGCAAATGCGAGGCAACCAAAAACCCTCAAAGTGGAGTAGGTGGGTAATTTTTTGTGTAGCATCTCAAAAGGAGTTTTGTTATGGAGGATGGGGGTTGGTAGGCGATTGGTAATGTATGCTGCTGTGAGGACACAGTCACCCCAAAATGATTTGGGAAGTCCTGTTTAAAATCTCAAACACCTAGCCATTTCAAGTATATTCCTGTGCTTCCTCTCAACCCTGCCATTTTGCTGTGCAGTGTCTACACAACTAGTTTGGTGAACTATACCCAAGGTGTTATACAGTTTTTGACATTCCACATCTTGGAATTCTAGTGCATTATTAGATCGTATTACCTTGACTGTGGAGTTAAACTGTGTCTGAGCAAGTTTCACAAAGGTAAGCAAGGTTTCAAATGCTTGAGATTTGTGTTGGAGCAAAGTCACCCAAATGTGGTTCTTGTGTGATCATCCACCACAGTCAAGAAGAACCTATGGCCACCTCTGGTCTGAACCTTGTAAGGCCCCCATATTTCAATGTGGATCAATTCAAATGGAGAGCAGGCATGGGACTGAGAATGAGAAAAGGGTAGTTTTGTGAGTTTCCCTAAGGGACAAGTGACACAAATGGCCAAAGGGTTAGAGGTTCCAGCAGGCTTAGTATTGAACCCCATCAAGGTTAATTTTTTAAGGGGTACATGTCCCAACCTGAGATGCCACAACATAGTGCTACTGAGTTCCTTTTGTTCAAGCCATCCACTAGGAGCTTGTGCACTGTCATGTATAGCATTGAATACAGAAGCTTGAACACACAAAATTTTCAAGGTCTCAACAACACTTTCAATGCAATCATTTATGAGATAATACAATCCATTCCTGCATTCACCTACACCTCTGATTTTTAAGGTGTTGTCCTCCACAATAATACAGTAGCCAGCATAAAAATTAACTTTACAGTGACCTAAGCTAGTGAGTTTATTCACAGACAACAAATTGTGTTTAAAATCAGGCACCACCAGCACATTTTCAAGAATCAATCCATTTCTCAATTTCACAGTCCCACAGTGAGTGATAGTTGAACATTCCCCATTAGGTAAGGTTATTTTCATCTTATTTTTTAACACTTTAGTGTTCTCCACACATTCACTGTTACATGTCATATGATCACTAGTCCCTGAGTCAATTATCCATTTTTCATTTCCTTTATGAGTTGAACATGAGACCATACCTGCAAAGCCAGCAAAATTATTATCCATTTCATCATCTGAGGAGTTGTGCCTTATTTGAGACTTAGGAAGGCTTCTCAGAAGCTGCTCCAGCTGTTGAATTGTGATCCCAGTACTCTCCTCTTGTTGTGCATTTCCAGCCATCTTCCCTCAATTTGCATACTGGTTTCTAGGTTGGGGTCCAGAGCTCCCTCCTGAGTCTCTGCCCTTATAGTTGCTTTTATGTTTTGGGTGCCACTTTGGGTATCCCACCACAGTCCAGCACTTCTCTCTGATGTGTCCTCTTACTCCACACGCACTGCAGATGGGCATATCCCTTGAACCTTTACTATACATAGCTGATGAATCAACACTTACTTTCATAGGGTTCAGGATAGCTCTTTGGGGACTCTTCCTGTTGTAGTGTATTGCAGGCGAACTCTACTGATGGGAGAGGAACAAGCATTAAGAGATGGCTTCTTTGTATTCCATATATGTCATTTAGTCCATTCAAGAACTGAAACAATCTTCTTTCTTCCTTCTGTGTTTCTAATGCTTCTTAGAGCTTTGTTACATCCTCAGCTTCAGTGGTAATATTAGGAAGTTGATCTAGGGAGTCCATTTCTTCCCACATTCCTTTCATACTTGTATAATATTCATTTGGTATTATTCTCTTGTTTGAGACTATACACATCTCTGTTGAGTTTATATTTAAGAGATCCATTTGACACCGCATATCTTTTCTCCAAATACATCCATATCTCCTTAGCAGTCATCATATACATGATGGTCTGCCTAATTTCATCTGAGACAGATCCTAAGATCCATCCAATCACAGTGTCATTACAGGTATCCCACAAATCAGTTTTCACTCTATCATCTTCATCCTTCACAACATTCCCATTGATGAATCCCAACTTCCTTTTTGATGATAGTGCAATTTCCATCGACCTCCTCCAACGCCTGTAGTTATTAGTGTCAGGTAACTTGTCAAAACTCACCGTGTTAGGTCCATCAGAACCATGAAGGTATAATGGATTTTGGGGGTTCATCCTTTCCATATACAGATAAGAGAGAAGTTTAGAAGAAGAGAAGAAGAGGGGTTAAGAAATACAGAAGAACAGAAGCAAGGAGAAGGTTGAAACGTGGATAAAGGAATTTTCAAGGTTGTGTGGGATTGAGCCAAAGCTCTGATTCCATGTAAATAAATGTAGAGTGAATACTGGAGGTTAATGCTACTTGTTTTATTCACTAAAAACCTGAGAACCTATTACATTCACAAGACCAATATATAGAAAGGAAAGTAGAGCACAGCTACATACAGCTGTATAGGACACGTGCAAGCAAATAAGGAAAAGGGACCACAAGTGTTGATTGATACATAGAGAGGAATGTGCATGTATACACATATTGCAGCAACTACAAACAAAAGGAATGAACAGATATGGTAGTGGAGCAGCATGTACTGGCAGCAGTACAAGAATATTCTTCAAGGTCCTTAAAAAATTCAATTCTATCTCAAGACTACAAACAGATCGAAAGACCCTCTCGTAGAAGGCTGATCAATCAACGATGTGAAAGAGGATATTTAGAATTGTCAGATTTCATACACAACGATCGTAGTATTATTAATTTTGAATTATTTTTGGTTAAAGTTATTACGTATTCGCTCATTTTTATTTCTGATGTAGATGTCGTATGACTCTTTATTAATGAATTAGGTATTATTAAAAAAAAAAAACTTTAAAATCTATGACCAATTTATAAGCGATTTTTCTAAAGTCAAAAGACAACTAATTAGGTCAACAAAAGTAATTTGCTTAAAAAAAGGTGTACATGTGTTTAGAGAAGCTAAGGAAGTATTTGTAGAAAGGGGGCATTGGATCCCTTGCACGTGAGGCTCATCCATGCAATAATAGTTAGTCTCGTCCTTTAGGCTTTTGATGGCACGTGAGGTTAGCAACTAATCTGCTAAAACCTGTTTAGACTTGTTTACTTGTTTTTGCAACCTTAGCGGCATATCAGTAGTTTCTTTTCATTATGAATGCTTTTTATTTGCAGCTGCTTTTTTTAGTTTTTTTTTATTATTACAATATATTTAATATTCTTATTTAAGTATCTTCTGATATCATCAACACAATTTAAATAGCATCACCGTGATCATAATCTTTGTACAAAATCTAATTATTGTAATTTGTTAGAGACAGGAGAAAGACTAATATATTTACGGCCCGTTTCGTTGGTCGTAATGATAATGAGTATGACAGCTAGTGTAATTTTGGTTAAAAAATATTTTGGCTATTTTCATGGTCATGCTTATCCAACTTCAATCATCTTATTTTTTTCATAATATTCATACCAATGTATTACCGTTGTGAGATGTGGTATTTAATGGTGATAGAAATTTGTAAATAAAAAACTTTTTTGTGATCAAAATTTCAACACAATGAAAATGCCATGGAACATTTGATGAAATTTTCATAATATTCATACCAATGTATTACCGTCGTGGGGAGTATTATAAATCATTCTCATTACCACGAGTATTTTTTTGGTGGGTAATGGAAAAATACCTTACTTAGCCTTTTGGGCTACAGAGTAAAAAAGCTTCATTTTCATGGTGTCACACACACGTGTACTTCTCTGCCTTACTACTACTCCATGTTTAGGAAAAGTCTTTCCTTTTCAAGATTTATTATTTAAAGAAATCAATCAAATAAACTGTCACAATCATCATCATCTTATCCAATGTGTTCCGCTCATATAGACTATGGTCAGGGTCTGAGAAGGGAAGGACGAAAGCAACTCATACCCATAAAGGAGAGCGTGACCAAATGAGTCTCCCGCCTCAAGAAAGATGAAGATTTTCCTGCAACGTGGGAGATAAATAAAATGCATATAAATTTAAATAAAAATAGAAACAATCAAAAAAACTAAAACATGAAGACAATAATAATAATAATAATAATAATAATAATAATAATAATAGTGCAAAAGCAAGAAAACAAGGTGACAAATAAATATTTTGGAACTACAATATAACCATCTAACTTAAATTTACCATGTTAAGCGTATGTTTAATACTAGCAAAGAAATTCTTATATTATAAAAAGTTTTTAATATCATATCTTATAATAAAAACGTTGGAAAATTTGAAGTATCACAATTTAAGAGAACTTGCCAAATAAAATTCACTTATATTAATTAAAGAAAAATAACATGATAATTAATCTTGAGCAATATATGTACTATTAAAGTATTTTTAACTAGCATTTATATATAGTTAAAATGAGTAAATTAAAGAGTATAATATATTGTTTAATATATTGTTGACAATTTCTAAAATTACAGATTTAATTTATACATATAATTGACTATCAAAATTGAGTTCTTCTACTGCATAATATCTCCAACTTTTTTTTAATACGTATGTTTATATGTTTCAATGTTAAAAATTTGTGCATTGCATGGAGTTCTACACTAGTTAATATATATTGTTTGGGTATTGAAAATTCGAAGTGTTGTAGAACTTGAAATGTCAGAATACAAAGAGTTATTGAGAACAATTGTTAGAATAAATATCATGATGACTTAAGTAATAACTATGAGCTGAGGGTAAAAACAATTAATTGTGAGGTATTCATAGGAACAATTAGAAGGATGTTTAATAATCACAAATTCTTACTTGAGACCGTCTATACAATAGACATCTTAAGTTTTGGACTGACAAAAAAACTGAAGGGTGATTTTGTAAGTTAAAAGAGAAATATGGGCCGGGCTCTTAAGAGATGTCTATACTATAGACGGTCTCTCAAGAGAAGGTCTGTTAAATAATTCATTGTAAAGTAGTGGGTTTCATGGGAATCATAGAGATCATGTCCCATGTGGGTTTGTAATAGGGGATTAGGGTTTTGAAGAGGGATGTTTAAGTAATTGATTGCAATGAAGCCCACATAACAGCTAAGGTAAAAGGGTATTTCAGTATTTTAACCGTATACATAAAATAAATAAATGTTACCTAGAACATTTAGCCCATGCATGAAGGATGAAATGAAAAAAACATCCACTTGACTTTAAACATCTTTTTTTATGCGAATATTATTTTCGCATATGATTGATAAGATGTTCAATGTGAATATTGAAATCTTAGAAGATATTAATGTCTCGGAAAAATTGCAATGTCTAGGAAATGTCTCGAAAATTTGCCCAATTATGTGTTCCGCTCATAAAAGTGAATCCTTCAATTTAAAAGTTTATCAGAGACCCGTCTTTGCAGCCCAAATCTATATTTAAAGTTGCAACAATATATATTTAGAATTGAACTGGGCTTTTGAGAGCCGTCTTTACAAAAGACGGCCTCAAGTAAGAATTTGTGAAAGTTTATTGTTAGGGAAATGGGGTCCGAATTCGAGAAAGCTCGGATCCAAATGGGTTCTTCCCAAATTTAAGCCACGGATGATCCGGGGCATGGTCATGAAATTCCAGTGCTTTTCTAGGGGTAGGATCATGTGAAAACACTTAAAGTGTTGAAAACTGAAAACCAAACAGAGGTGTATATATATTGTTGCAAACCAAACTGAAAACCAAAAAGTTTATATTATGAAAGTAAGCGATTAAACGATTCAAACAAGATCTCAATTGACTATATTATTACTTACATATTAGCCGCAATATATAAAATAAGCTTAAACGATGAATAGTGCCCAAAAACAAAATTTAGCAAGTATTTGGAACGGAGGAAGTACAATCTCAATATTTTTTTTGCGAATTTCAGCTATCAAAGTATCAATGTCTACATCGTTCAGGACTAATCACAAATTTTCTACCCCTTCGACCAATAATAAGGTTAGTATCTTGTGATTTGGCTTGAACATTGTACACATTGATACTTTGATGAATGTAATGGGAAAAAAAACACTTCAAGTTTGTAATTTTATTTTAACTGTAATTCACAAACTATTCTATAATTTATTTTATTTTATTTTACTGAACTGAATTTATTATATTCTATTATTGATTTGATCTGATATATTCTATTATTGATGTAAGAAGCTAAAACTATATTTTTATGTTCTGCTTAAGTTTTTTTTGGAATTTAGAGGTGTATAACGGTGATCGTAATGTTAATTAATTAAATTGAATAAATAAATTTAATTAAATTCATTAAGTATATCCCAAGTTTACAAGGAAAAAGTGATTTTAGGGAAATTAAAAGTCACTGGTCACGAAAGGTTTCACGGATCGCGAACAGCATGCAGAATGGTACAGTTTTTGTGAAAATTGAAACTCCCGACCCGTGACTATTTTCGCGACCCGTGAAAATCTGATTTTTTCGGATTTATTCCTTGCAACGATTTGCTTTGTTTTGGTGGTTATATAATAACTTCCTACAGTTATTATGGTTATTTTTAGCCATGTTCTTTAGGATACACGGGTTGGACGGAAGGCTACTTTGGTTCGTGAATCAATCTCGTGTTTCGTGAATTAACCTCATGTTTCATGAAGCGATACTTTGCTTCGTGAAGTAGTGTGAGCTATTATATAAATATAGGATGCTTGTGTGTTATTTTACATATGAATTTTTTGATTCTCTTATCTTCTCGAGTACTTCACATCGAGAACATGCAATTCTTGATTGTGATTTTTCATATTTCCTTCCATTTAAGTTTTTCTTATGTCATTCTAATTTCCGTATGCTAGGAGATTAGTGTGATTCTTTGTATCTCAGAACGTATTTCCGGTTTGTTCTCAAGCACCGTGGTAGGGAGGAAATAACGTTTTAGAAAATAGCATCTCGCCTAAAATTTATATCAAGTTCCAACAAAATCTTCTTGTTACTTTATTCGTGTTGAAGATCGGTGTATCGGAGATCACGGTGGTGTATATAATCATAAGCAAAGTTCTTGATCGTCATATGTAATTTGGTTTTTCTATCACAAACTTGTATCTTTAATTTATTGTTCTTTTATAAATTAAAGTACATTTTCTAACCGTTTTTAGAGCGGAAATTTTCATAATTTTATATCCATCAATGAATAAGCTCCAGAGGAAAAGAGCATGACTGCACAAGGAGGCAGAATGAGTGAGGGAGCTTGTTCGAATTTTTTCTTTTAAAAGGGATGTGAGCTGTGTGAACCTATCGGATTAAGCTCCTCTATTAGGGCTTGGGTGCTATAACATTTTAGTTTATTTTGATTTCTTTTTATGATTTTTTCAGTTTTAACGTTTGGAAACAAAAACCAAACAAAATTATGTTTGATTTTGACTTTTCAAACCATATCTTAACCAAATTAAAAAAAGTAATCAAACCATATTTCTAATTCGATTTGGTTTGATTTGGTTTTCGATTTATATTCGAATTATCGAATAGCTTTAAAGCCCAACCACAATGACATCTAAAAACTCCATCACCTACCCTCATTCGTATGTAAAAGTCGTACCATATTTGATTATGTAGTTGTTAGAAGGGTACCAAATAGTCGCATATGTTCTCGGCTTGATCGTTTCATATCCATCTATCAAACGCTATCTCTGGCTTAAAGACGCCATGTCTTGATCCAATATTATCTAGTTGTCTATAAATAAATTGTTATAGAGAGCCTCCATTCGAAATGTAGAAGGGGTGAGGCAGTTTTCTAAAACTTTGATCGCTTGTTGAACTTTCTTCACTAAAAATTTACGATGTATAATTGCCTACAATATTCATATAAGTTTAAGATTATTCATAAAATCACAGGGACAAAATCAACCACATATGGTTCCCTAGGGGCAGGGTAATATTGTTCTAGGGAATAAATAGAAAAGCTGAAGATTTATCGCCGCTAATGATGGACTCGTAATGTGGAGTCACTTGTTATTTTGGTCTATTGTAATCCAGTTATCCAAAGGTTTTACACTCTGGGCTCCTACATCCTCTTCACCCATGTTAGGCCTAGACTTATCTAAATTAGTGTTATCTAACAATTGATAATTATTTTTAAATGTTTTTGTGTTTGGAGTATAAAAAATAAAATTTATATTGAATAAATAATATAAAATTACAAGTCTCAAAGCAAACCTGGAAACTAAAAGAACATTTTGAGATATGCCAAGTCTTATGAGTTATGAGTAGATGAATATTGTTGTCATAGCGTCTCTAACAAAATTATCGAGTCATTTTTGAAAGATTTAGAACTGTTAATGGTTGGGAGCATTTGTAGGAAAAATAAATGCACTATGATTACACTATCACTATTCATGTCAAGAATAAAACGTATTGCTCAATTTAGAGGAGGGATGTCTATGCCTATATGCTAAATTTTCTTGATTTATTAATCCATTTTGGTTAGTGTGATTTCACTCTTTTAAATTAACAACTCTTAGGTTGAATTGAGTTTATTGGCAGAGATTTTTCGAAAGCTCTTCTTTCCTTGTAGTTGCAAGTCACTCATTTCAACTAAAGAGGAAACTCTATTATACTTTCTTCAAATCATCAATTAGCAAGTATTTTATTTAGTCAATCTCAAGTTAATTTAGTTTCTTATAGAAATAAATTATATATGTTCTAATTTACTCTTTCCTTCCAAAATACTTGTACTTTTTGACTTTTCATTCTGTCTAATGCACTAACTGAATTCTTTATATCTTTAATTATGTATAATAAAAAAATCATAAAAATTTAATATTTGATAATCTTTGCATTGAGAATTAA
This sequence comes from Amaranthus hypochondriacus, assembly GCA_000753965.2. NCBI lineage: Eukaryota > Viridiplantae > Streptophyta > Magnoliopsida > Caryophyllales > Amaranthaceae > Amaranthus > Amaranthus hypochondriacus. The sequence goes on from CM025924.1 coordinate 240,556, forward strand.
ACTAGGTCCAACTTCACTATATTTTAATTTATAAATTAAAAACTAATTACAAATTTAGGGTAATGAATAAATAGTGCATAATCTTGTACTGTAGCAGATAATATAAAACGGAGGAAGTATAAGTTTATTAATAAATCAATTAGTTAGGTCTAAAGTGTTTTTGGTTTTGTCAAAAAACCAACTCAACCAAAAGCTTAACCTGATGGTTGAGGCCCGAAGATATGTTATATATTCTAACACACCCCCTCAGATGAGAGCCATTTGGGCTAGAACTGTGAATGCAATACAAGCCCTCCTCATACCTGGTGCTAAATATTCCACTTTAAATGAGGGGTGGTTGAGATTCAAACCCCTGACCTCATATCACACTGACTCTGATACCATGTCAAAGAACCAATTCAACCAAAAGTTTAAGCTGGTGGTTGAAGCCCCAAGATATGTTATATATTCTAACAGGTTTGTTGTTTGTTTGATCTTTATAAATCATGGTCAACTTCCTCTATGTGACCATTTTGTTCCATTTTTCTTTTTTATACATTTAATTTAATATAACATATTTTGTGAACAAATAAGTTGGTTTCAAGTTGAAGACTATATATTTCTTAAATCTCTTTAATTTTCCTACATTATGAGAATTCAAAAAAGGAGTTTATTCAATATAGTGCATCAAAATCAGAAAAACGAGAGTTTAAATTTTAAGTCCTAAAAACCAAAATTATAAAGCATGTTAATTAATTGTTACCATTTGATTTGCACGTTGTGTCTTATTCATATGGTAAATCACGTTCACCACTTGAACTCAATTGGGTGTCTTTTATCAGTTCATCGATCTCAAAAACCAAAACAACCAAAATAAAAAGAGAGTGGCTACCAAAATTTCTACCCTTAACCCTACTATATATTACTATTTTATGTACTACTACTATATGCTTTGAAGATGGAATCGAAAAAGACAGATACAAAATGGGGACAATCTTATTTTTACTATTATTAGGCACCTCCTTCAAGGCCAAGAGAAGAGAGATATCATAATAAACAAACATCAAATTAAATCCTTGGGTTTTTTTGGTTTAAAAAAAAATTAAAAAAAACCCAACCCAACTTATTATAAAATAAGTCATTAACCAGTGACTTATATGTTTTAACATAAATTGTTACTTGAGACCGTCTTTTATAAAGACGGCTCTCAAAAGCTCAATCCAATTCTAAATATATATTGTTACAACTCTATATTTACAATTAGATTGGGCTTTTGAGAGTCGTCTTTACAAAAAACGGTCTCTCAAGAAAGCACCTGATGTTGTAAAGGATTCTTAAATTTGTTTTCTTGTCCCATAAAAATTGCAAACAGGTGTTATTATGTTTACCGTTAATTCATCTATTAATTATATACATATGAATTGCGGAATTTTTCATATAATTTGAGTTTCCGTTCATAAATTTGTTAGATACGAGCCCCTAACTCAATAAAACTTAAAATTTTAATATTTTAGTCACTAAACTCACATGATTATATAAGACAAAATTACTGACTTAGTGTAAATAATACAAATTTTTTCTAATTTCCCTATTTATATTAATTTTTAATTAACCATAAATAATAACAATTAAGGAGGTATTTATTTATAATAATACCAACTTTTGTTTTATTTTACAAAAACTAAAGGTAAATAATTTGTTAGACAAAAGTTGGTATTATCATAAAAAATTCAATCTCTAAAGTTAGCACTTATTGACGGTCAATCAAAATTGATATTATCAAAGAAAAATTAGTGTAAATTTGTATTATTCTTTATATAAAATGTAAAATTATTTATTATAAAAAAGTTTACCGCTCATGAAAATATTGGATTCTGTGTGAAATAAAAAAGAAAAAATAAAAAGAAAATTTATAGAGCTTAAAAAAGAGCTCATTTGCCAAGGTGATGAGTTTGCAAAAAATAGGGGCTTAATAATAAAGCAAGAGTAAGTGAATGGGAGACACGGAAACAGCGCCCACGTTCTTCTCATATCTTACTCCTTTCACTCTTCTTATTGACAATATGTTGTCTCACTCCCCAATGAATTACTTCTTTTTTAATACCCCCCATTTCCCCTCTTGTGATCTTCCATAAATACTCTCTTTTCTTCTTGCCCTAAACCCCTCCTCCCCCTCCTTCCTTTTTATTTCCTCTAATACTCTCACTATTTTTAGTGATCAATACATATTAATATTATCCTTTATTATTATACTAAATAAAATTAGGACAATTTCCAAAATTGTGTTCATTTCAAACTATCAAACATGGTAGGTTTATGTTCTATCCTTTATCTCTTCATCTTTACTTCCAGAATTTCAATTAGTTTTTGATTATTTTTTGGAATTTTAAATCATATGATTGTCAAAGATTCGACTTAACCAAAAACTTAAGTTGATGGTTGAGGCCTTATATGGTTTATGTTTCATACCTTGCCTACTCAAAAGTTTAAACCGATGGTTGAAGCTACATAATATGTTATATACTCTAACAATGATAATTCCTAACTTTTTTAATTTGAGAATTCATTCATGTTTGAACTTGTTAGAATTTTGATTAGTTAGCTCAAAATTCAAAAGTGGTAACCCTATCCTATATAATCACGGAGTTCAAGTTTTTCATGATTGAGAATAATTTCCATATTTAATTTAGTAAACTTAATCATGGGAAGATTATCAAAATTAATATGATGTGTACAAAGTAGAACTATAATTCATCCTTTATTGATTATAATTAAAAATAATTGTAAATTTGTAAGTAACTAATGAATTAATGTTGGGTTTATAATAAAAATGTTTAGGGTTATGGAAAGCCAGCATGGTTGGATGCACTTTACAACCAAAAATTCTTTGTGAATTGCTCAGTTCATGAGACAGCAAAGAAGAATGAGAAGAACGTACTTTGCTTAGATTGTTGCATAAGTCTTTGTCCTCATTGCTTGTCCATGCACCGATTTCATCGCCTTATTCAAATTCGTCGATATGTCTACCATGATGTCATTAGGTTGGAAGATCTTGAGAAGGTTATAGATTGTTCTAATGTTCAGGTTAATTACCATCACTAATCTCTTTATTTTTCTTTTAAAATTCATAATTCACTAATTAAAGTTTCACCACTCACTAAATTTTCTTAATTTTGCTATATAATTGGATCAATTAGGCTTATACTATCAATAGCGCCAAGGTGATTTTCATCAAGAAACGACCTCAAAACAGGCAGTTCAAAGGAGCTGGAAATTATTGCACTTCATGCGATAGAAGTCTCCAAGAACCATACATTCATTGCTCTTTAGGTTGCAAGGTAAATAATACTCTAAAATTCTTTCACTTACTTTGCTCTTACATCACAATTTCATCATGTTATATTTGAATTCTATAATCTGGCTCTATCTTTTTTCTTAATTATTTATGCATAATGATACATATATTTAATTTGTAGCTAGAAATACAATACAAAGATGGCAAAGACTTTAAACATTTTAAATTTCTTGATTGAATTACTAGGCTCATTGAAACTTTAACCTAAGCTGTTTAATAACTATATAATTGGCACTATAACCTAATAGATATTGTTAATATAATTGAAAAAAAAAATATCTAATATATACTTGTAAATAAAATATTTTACAATAGGATTCACTCAGAATTTTCATTTAGTTGTTATTATCATAGTTATTTCAGTGACACAAATAATACAAATTTAATTTAAACAAACGAATATGTACTTTTAAGAATATGAACGCTCGAACCAGATAAAAGGGTTATTTGTGATGTTAGAATGGCTTCGTAGAACCACAATTGAATTGTTACAATTGTTGTGTAGCTTAATTACGCATGCACGTACAATAACAATTATTAGATTGTTGCAACAATTGACTTAAACACAACTCTTTTTATATATACAGTGAAAATAGTAATAAAAAGTTAGTATAATATTAATGCTCCAAAAATCTCTTGAAAAATTCAATAATCATGTTTGTTTTCCTCCATTGAAGTTATTTTCTTTATAATATCATTCTAATTCATTACCATGTTATTGTTAAAAAGTTGGTATCAGGTTGTAATGAATAAATATTGAATCAAAAAAGTCAAATTATCATAACCATAGAAACTACAAGATAAGCTTTCATCAAAATTCACAATACAAATCATCCTTTTTACCACCGTTTAATATCATTAGCTAAACGGACGGGTAAAATTATGATTTTGCAACAAAAATATTTGATCATACGTGAAATTTATGATAAATTGATGGGGTTTAAGCTGATGAGAGATTAAATTTAAGCTCTTTGCATGCTATGATAAATGATTTTGAAAAATAATCAAATAAGAAAATGGGTTTTTAACAAGTATAAATCATAGAAAATTTTGAAATAATACAAAAACTCGTCCAATTACATGGGAGAGTTTTCAAGGAATACAAATGTACCAATATAATCTAATAGGTATATATATATAAATTATTTATGATGAATAATGTTTGAATTAATATTGTTGGTAGGTGGACTTTGTGTTAACTCACAATAGAGACCTTACACCCTACCTAAGGGTATGCAAAGTGTTACAACTGAGTCCGGATTTCTTATACCCTCAAGATATGGGAGATGATGACATGACCAATGAAACTCCTAACTCCACCATCGTCGATTGTGACGAGCCGATGAGTTCGTACTCCGCCTCATCGGATTCCGATAACATGAGTGTGGCACGCACAACACCGGCCGAGATCGTGTGCAAGAAGAGAAACGGATTGTACGTGTGTGGAAGATCAATCAATAAGGTTTCCGATGAAGACATGGCTACTAGCATGAGTAGAAGAAAAGGCATTCCCCATAGGTCTCCATTATGTTAATTACTAAATTTTTTAGAAAAAAAAAAAAAAAAAAAAACACTTTAGAAATTCCCCAAATAATCTCATCAACTTAATATTTATAAGTTATTTGTTCCCAAACCTTTTTAGATTTAATATTGAAAATTAATTAGATATTGGACTAACTAGTTTAAATTTGTTTAGTTAGTCACAAAGCTAAAAATAAACCCTCCCCAGCCTCTTTTCTTGGTAGTCTTGGTAATAATTTTATTCTTATTATTTTTATTATTATTTTAAAGTTCTACCTCGTTTTAAGTTAACTAATCACTTGGTCGGGTGTTTTGTCTTAATGGCATCACATGGTTCCCAATTCCAAGTAAATGGCTTTGTACAATTTTCAATGGCCCAACCCGGGCCCAAGTCATGGCCCTTTTCTATCTATATATATATATATATATAAATATACCAAATTATTGTTATTTATTGATTATAATTAATTTAGTTCATGCAATGGAAGGCCTTTTCATGCTGTTATTCATAATTCTATCTCTGTTGAAGAAAGCGACATTTTCTTATGATTTTAGGGCATTCAATAGATTCACATACAAATATATGTGAATAAGTATACATTTATTGTTCCTACTTTCTACTAGTAATTCATGCGAATCACATGCTTTATATTTATGTGCATGCTTAATTGCATAATAACATTCTATATTCAATTATTTTTAATTCTAATTATTTATGTATAAGTCGTTTTATATTTGAACTAATTAGGTGAACAAATAACTTTTATCGTATATAGGAATATAACAGAGATTATATATCTGCTATAATAAAACAAGTGAATTCTTATATTATAACAAAACATATAAAAGTGAGTTTGTTTCATATCGTTTTGTGCGGTAAATAAAAAAATTTTGACTAGCCAACTAACTTGTATTTCTTTTGATAGATGGAAATTGGCATAATTTTGATCTTTATTATTCACTTTTAGTTTTAATTGTCATTATATATTTTTAATATTTTTAATTTCATATGATAAAAAATTTTAAAAAGTTAATACTATGAAAATATGCATTAAAAAGAATAAAAAAAGATCCCACTTGATTATATTTTACATTATACATGAAATATATACTAAATAAGATCAGTTGATAAATAGTAATAGCTACAAATTTTATATATAGCAACTGTTAAAATCCATAAGAAGTATTTTATAACCGTTAATTTTTATGTGATAATATAAATTTTTTGAACATTAAAGTGAGTCATTACCACATACTAGTGCTCCATATAAGAATATTAAAAATGTATAAATCTTAGTGAGTTTCTGATATTAGTAACAGCAAAATGTGATTTAAATATAGATATTACTCAGTAAATTAAAATTTAAGCATGAAAGAGTATCAGTTTACTGCACACCACATGATATAAATACCAAAATAGGACCATTTTATAAAGGCAGCAAAATACATGGTACAACTGCCAAATCAATAATATAATTCTTGGATTAATAGAAAATTTAAAAAAAAAAAAAAAAAAAAAGAAAAGAAAAGAAAAGATGCTGTTGTACAAATTAAGAGTGGTTTTGGTTTAATTAAAGATTAAGAAAATCCATAATCTTTGTCAGAATGCTGATACTGTAGGGCCTACATATACTTGCTATCTCGGTAAGAAGAGCCTTCCTTTGACTTTGACCATTACGGACAAACACTTCACTCCGTTTCAAGAGAACGGGATTTCTGAGTTTGTGACGCTTCTTCTTTTCATTACTCACAATTCACAAATTGCTTTCTCAATCTCCATTCATTCAATACAATGCCAAATAACATCATAACAAATTAAAATGGTGGATATAAGATGAAAAAAGAAAAAATATAACCTAATGTGTAGATAATAATTTAATAAATGGGTATAAATATCATCTAAAATAGAAATATTATCATGTAAAAGAGACAAAATAAGATAAAAAAGTTGGCAAATTTATGTATTTTATCAAATTTGTATTGAAAAGAGAAGAAAAAATAGTTACAAAAAATTGATTAAATAAATTTGCGATAAAAGGAAGAGTGAAAAAATATTATGTAAACAAGTTAAATAAAACATGAAAGTTTACTTACTAATTATAGAAATATAAAAAATAGAGGAACACATATATACTCCCTCCAATTCACAACTATTGTTCCATTTTCTTATTGGGTAAGTTCACCTCAAATGTTCTATTTCTATTTTCAGTTATGATTTTTTTTATCTAAATACCCCATATTTACACAAGTAATGACCAAAATAACCCTACTTTTACTATTTACAATACCCCAACTACCACTTTTATTATTAATTTAATCAATTAAAATACCTCATCTACCACTTTTTGGTGGACCTCATCCCACTCTTAATATCAGTGCCCAACTAAATAGGACAATAGATGTGAATTGGAGAGAATATTAATTATGTATACACTGTACACTATTATAAAAGAGACTTTGAATTAAAATTAGTTACAAAAATTATAAATAAATTTTCTTTGTATTTCTTCAAAACTAGATGGATAAGAAGAATTTCATTCACGCAAAATAGAAAGAGAGTATTAATCTTTTGATAGGTGGGGACAATCAAATGAATATTACAAAAATAAAATGAAAAACTTTGATCAAGCAAGCTACCATTTCATAATTGTCCATTATAAATAAGTGTATGTTGCTTATTATGGTGTAAGATACTTGCTCATTTACCTAAAATGTAATTATTTTTCTATGATTGAAATTTACCATAATAGGTGATTAATTATTTTTTTTTTACAAATGAGTAAATAAAAAGTTACTCCTATGTAGTGAAAATAGTGCAATTAGATAGTAAAATCCATTGTGATTTGCAGCAAACTTTATGGTATTTTATTGGTAGTTCACATTGTCATGTAATATCCAATTTGGGGAATGTTAGTGGATATTAGGAATTAGGGGCTATGGAAAATTCTAGGTCAATAGAGAATTCTGAAGCTTATGGACTAATTTAGTTAAGTGTACGTCTGAGTTTGTGGGATATTTTAGATTACATAGTTTAACCTACTTAGCACTAGTATAAATAAAGTGTCAATTAGTATTGATAAGTGTAGTTATTTGCACTTATTTATATTATTTTATACTCCTTAACGATGGTCGTTGTTAGTAATTTAGTGCTTATTTTGAAGATTTATGTTACATTACTCATTTTGGTTATTCATGTTGATTTTGAGTGATTGTGATTGTTTTAGGCATAATTCTTATGGTTTTGATGATGACAGAGTTTACTAAGGGGATTTTAGCTCGGTTGAAGATGTTCTACAAAGAAAATGAACAAAAGAGTAGAAGAATGTTTATAACGCAAAAGTTTTGAGGTAAAATTTGATACATGTCTACTCTTTTGATCATAACTTTTGATCGGAAGATCGCATTAATACAAGGTTTAAGGCATTAGAAACTAGACTTTAAGAGCTTTCCAAAGGTATATATATGTCCAATTTTGACAACTGAACTAGAAATGACGGCTGTTTAAAGTTCGCTAGTCAGCAGAAAAGTGATGAGTCGTCGCCTAAAAGCTATGACTCGTCTCTTTGTTCTGAAGTCGTGTTCAGCCTGCGGTTTTCTCATTAATTTTTAGGTTAATTTCTTAATTAGTAAAAATACACCTTTAATGACTGATTAGGATTCTCTCTGTTC
>CM025924.1:261894-269493 GCA_000753965.2 Amaranthus hypochondriacus
ATCTTCTCACAATCTCCCTAAGGGTTGGCCACCCCTTGCTCTACTCTTTTATTTTATTTTATTTTATTTATTTTTTGTTTTGAAAATAAGAATAGTTTAGTGAAGAAGTTTGGGCTCAAATGCTCTTAATTGCCTTAAAAGGCTAAGATTCCATGCTCCAACCCAATGAAATCAAACTTTTCTAAGAAAAAATTTAATAATACTACTAGTAAACCATTTAACTTTATCAAAAAATATTGTGAAAATATCCGGGAAAAATATCGGGGTGTTACATAAGATCATCAGTATATGGTCGTCATACGAGGGTATGTTCATACTTTACCATTGGGCGGCGGTATGGCCCGTCACCGCCCTTGGTTGAGGTGTTGTCATGTGGGCCTTGAAAACCCTATGGTGGCCTCTAGTCGCATATGTTAAGGTATGTTGGCTCCACTGGTTTGGTACCCCAGTGGCTTTAGTTCCCAGGGGTAAGATCATCTATATATGGTCGCTATACGGGGGTATGTTCATACTTTACCATTGGGCGCTGGTATGGCCCGTCACTGCCCTTTGGTTGAGGTGTTGTCATGTGGGCTTTGCAAACCCCAATATGGTGGCCTCTAGTCACATATATATATAAATGTTTAAAAGTGGTTAAACTTTTGGTTCAAGGGATTCCGAGAAGTTATGAAGTCTAAGAGAAGTGAAGAAGACAAAAATGACAATGAGAAGTAGGAAGTGATGTTTAGCAGTTATGATTGACACTTGGAGTGTTGTGAAATCACTTTATAGTATGACATAATCTTTTGATACTAATTATGCTTCATTATGATATGATGTTAGTTACTAACGTGTATTGTTTGCTTTCATTGTTGATGGCTCGTTTTCTTTGATGACCCTGCTATGACGCGTTAGTCTATGATCGTACGTTGAGCAGCGGGGACATCATAGATAAACATTACAAGTAATGGAGCTTCTATGCATTGCATACGGGGGGAATGAGTGAGAACCTTGAAGCGCACAACGTATATTATTTTGACGCTACATGTAGTTCTTTGCATTATATTGTTTATGTTTTTTGCTTGAGGCTCATGTCCTCCATTTTGTTAAACTTATCTTTGCTGCTTGGTCTCTGGGGGTTTAAATGATTTTAATAGTTATCATTCTTTTCTTCATACTCAAGCGTTTACTTTGGAACCACGATCCGTGCTTGGCATGTTGATTTGAGAAGCCGGCGATGAATCATTCCGCCGCGATATAGTTTTGATAGGCCGTTGATGCTTTTACTTTATTAGATTCTAAATAACTTTTGTTTTTCTACAAAGGTGCACAGTATTAGGGAAGATGCTGCCGAAATTTTCTTTTCCCTCACCTCTTTAAAGTTAACCTTTAACGTTTATCTAAATTCTTTTCCTTTTTTCTTTTTATGTAACACCCGAATTCATTCCCGTCCTTTACGGTTTTGGTTTCATGTAAGAGGTCGGAAATTCAGTGGTGTTACAATAAGTTTCAATGAATTGAATGTTTAAAGGAAATAAAACAAATGCAAAAGAATACAAAGATTTAGGGAGATTCACCAAATGATGGCTACGACCTCCGTGGTGTATAGTGTCCTGTTTATATTATAACAATTGAGAAATACAACTTTTACAATGAAGTATTACGAATGATGTAACAGAATGCAAAGGCTATGATTTAGGCTTGGGATTTGTGTTTGATGTGTTTGGATGAACATATGAGCTCCCTATTTGTAGGGGAGATCACACTAATCAACATTCAATACATTAAAGCTATAAATTAATAACATTGAAACAACTCCAAGGACTTGAAGGGTCAAAAAACAGCATCCTAGGAACATCATAGGAACCGCTCGACCAAAACAGAGAGCTTGCTCGGTCAACCGACCTGGTCGAGCGAGATGCTAGAGGCTACCGGAAGTATTCTGACTGTCCGCTCGACCCACCAAAAACACACTCGATCGAGCGCCTAGGTCGAGTGACCTACAAGTAACAGATTTTGCTCGACTTGTCATAGTAAAGCATCTTTTTCCACTTCTTCATTAAGACCCTTAACTCCCATGATTGAGACCTACTTTATTACCTTCATAACTGATGGATTAATCTACACTTTAATCACCATTATAAATCACAAACATCTATAACTATTACTAAAACAAAACACGCTGACATCATCACTATTTATTATTGCTTAAATCACACTAATAATCTCAACAAAATGTAAACAAACCACCACAAAGAAATACTACTCCAGATAAACACTGAAATTTATAAATACATAACTTTTTTTTAACGTATATATTAATAAAGACACAACTAGTACAAATATTTTATAAATTTAGACATGGATAGTTCTCAAATACATGAGAATTATTAAACACAAAATTACAGAAAATACAAAAATAACACTCTTTATTTGTTTTAGTTTGTCTTCACTTAAACAAAATTCTCTAATAAAAACAGAGAAAGAGAGTAGTGTATCCATGGAGATACGGTCAGGATGTTGATTATGTCACTTAGCCTTATTTTCAGGTTTTTTTCAATGGTTTGTTGATCAGGAGATTTGAGAAAATGAGAGAACCAAAAAGAAGATGCTTTACGATAACGTCTATGCCTGTCATGATAATCCACATAGTTAAGACCATAACGAGTTGAGTAGCCTGTTCCAACCTCCATATTATCTGCTAATGCCCATACAAAGTATCCCTTTACATTTGTAGTCACTGCTTCCTTATCCTCAAATGTTACATCCCTGTAAAAATTTCATTTATTTTCAATTTATGATTTAATATTCGATAATATATGTACTTTAGAAAACTTAATGTCTTTATTGATATGAAGTATTTTTTTTTTTTCATTGTTACATTAATCATTTTTACTATTGTTATTTTAAATGTGATTATAAAATGCCCATTATGAATTTTCTACATTGGGGAAAGAAAAAATGATTTCACTTTACAAGTAACTCTTATAATTACCAATTGTTAAAGACAGACACGATCAATAAGAATGTGGAAATCCTGAACTAAAACATGTACTTAGTATTACTTATTAATACTATATGTCAATAAGAATTTGAAAATCCAAACTTGTACTCAGTATTACTTACTAATACTAAATGAATAAGAATGTGAAAATCTCGAATTAAAACATGGACTTATAGTATTAGTGTATTAATTAATTAGTAATAGTATGTGAATAATTAAGAATGTGAAAAGGCAATAAAATGAGTAGAATATGTTACGCTAAAGCTTCACGGAGATTGAAGAGATGTTCGGCAATGTCGTTGATCCTGTATCCATCTAAAAGTGCATCCTCCAACTCTTTAACATTTTGTTTTTCTGCTAAATCCCTAATTGAATCCCCGATTATGGGCGTTGATGGAACACCTGTGGTACATATATACCACCTTATTACTCATTTACATCTTCTCAATTTAAGGCATAATTAAAAACAATTATTGCTTATTATATAAATGTCACTACGCAAATTTATTACTTCATATAAAGTATATACATTTCATTATAACAATTAGATTAATTAATTACCTCATAAAATTGTTCAATATTCAGAAATATTTCCTAGCGCCAATACTCCATTATACAAAAAGTATGATTCCAAATTTTTAAAAGATCATTAATTTACACCAAAAATCATACCAACTACTAACATTAATATGGGTGAAGCAATGTTTCTAAACTGTCTATAAAAACTATATAAAAAAGTTAGGAAATATTGTTAATAACAGATTAACCTTTGGACAAAACTTTTTTTTCTTTATTTTTAATATAAAAGATTATTGTAAAACTCTTTTCCTCCCATATCCTCTTTTTTTTTTAATATCGAATTTATTTCTTATATATGTAATTTAAATTTATGTACATGTTTATTTGATATGATTTTTAATTATTTTAATATTTTAATTTTTTTAAATTACTTATTTTTAAAAAGTCATTGCAATGGGTATAAAACGTTAATTATTTTCACGGTTTGTGTATTGAAGAAATCAAGGTACAAGTACTCATATTGATTGGATTTTAAAACTAAAAGCCTTTAAGAATGATCGTGACATCTATTTTATTTTGACAAATTGTTAGTGCTCATAAAAACGACGTAAACATCTTATTGATTTGCATGTCGAGAAAATCAGCGTATGACGTTCATTTTTCGAAAAAAAAAATTCCTGGCACTGATGGAAAAAGATTTGGTTTGCATGTTTCAAAAATCGTCCTATGAATACTTATTTTGATAAAAAAATTCAAATTAGGCGTATAAAGGTGATCACAACGTTTAATTTTCGAAGAGAAAATTTGTTAGCACGGGTAAACAAGTAAAATTATTAATCTGATTCAAAAAAATTAATTTAGCACACGTAAAAAAAAATGTTAACATATCATCATCATCATACCCAGTGTATCCCGCCCATAGAAAACTATGGCCAGGGTCTGGGGAGCAAATGACGCGGCAACTCATACCCATAAAGGAGAGCACGACCAAAGAGTGCTCCAACTCGAGAAAGAAAAAGATAAGATACTGCAGCTGATGGGACCGAGTGCGTCTTATCACAACCTTAGACATAAGATTTATTTCCACAACTTTAATCAAATTACTTGATTTTGTGATAAATAATTAGATCCAACATAAGGCAAAGGTATGATTTTAAGTGGGGAAAGGTAGAAATTTTCATTTTAACATTGTAACAAGATTAATATGTAAACTTTTCACCTTTATAGTTTTCTCTATTTTAAGGATTTTTTATATTAAAAATATGTATTATTTTGATGTTGCTTCACCAGCAGTGATGATTGATTATTTTAATGCAATAATAGAATATTGATGAACTATGTAACTTTTTCTCATCTAACTTTTCTTGGGTGACTATGTGTGTCTTATGGGAATAGTTTTAAGCGTGAATATAACAATTTCTTTGAAACCTAAGCTGTTTAGGTTTGTCCATGTATTAGTATGATGTGAATCAAAAACAATTTTTTTCTTATAACACCTTTATAATAATAATAATAATAATAATAATAATAATAATAAATCGGACTCAAAATTAAATGAAGTTACTACTAGGAAAGAAAACATAAGAACAAAAGGTAATTAACGATACACTCACCATTTTCAGTTACATAAACTTCAGGATTGTTGTAAGTACGCTTAACATACAGAAGCAAGTTTCTAAGTCCCGTAGGAACCACATAAATATCTGTACTTTGTGGAGCATGAGGTCCAATAAGGTCTCCATCCTTATTTGCCACTGTAGAGATTTAATCATATCGTATAATATAAATCAGTGAAAATTATAAATTCAATATAATATATATTGAAAATGATCGACTCGAGAGTGTTTATTATTTTGAAATAAGGCAACTATGTTTCATGGCTTTTCAGCGGTATCTCCAACGACAAGTATAATCAATTGTAGCATACATCCATAGGAGCTAGCTGAATGACTGCATCAATGATGGCTTTTTCTTATGTTGGGGGATCGACATAATCAATGACATTATAAAGTTGTGCATGAATTTTATAGAAGTCAGCCCATTGATGATGTTGATTGGCATAACTACTCTCTAGTCTAGAGTAGGGGTGTGTAATGGGCTGGATTCTCATTGGGGTCTTTGATCCAGCCCTTAAATTTAAGGGTTGAAAAGGGGTTGGGTTGAAAAAGGGTTAGATAAGGGTCTTAGAAGGATTGTAAATGGGCCTATTCCAAACATTTTAATTTCCAAACTTTTCATTGTAAGCCCTTATTCATTAACCCATTTACAACGATTAAGTAAAGCAGATTAATTTTTTTGTGCATTATTTTATAAATTTTGTTTTTGTAATAATATTTTTAAATTTATGTACAATGGAAATGCAAATTACTTAATTAATGGGTTTGTAATAGATATAAAATTTGAATTTACTGGAAAGGCAAATTTACCGTAATAATATTTTGAATTTACTGGAAATGTACAATGGAAATCCAGTATTGATGAAATATACTTTGTAATAATATATTTTTAATAATATACTGTAATAATATTTTGAATTTACTGAAAATGTACAATGAAAATATATTTTGTAATAATATATTTTCAATAATATATTGTAATAATATTTTGAATTTACTGAAAATGTACAATGGAAATCCAGTATTGATGAAATGGGTCGGGTCGGGCCGGGCTTGATGGGCCCGACCCGTTTAAAGCCCGTTTTCTATTTTGTAAGGCTCGCCTCGGCCCGCCCCGTTTCTACTTGAGCCCGACCCGACCCTTATCCGGCCCGTTGCACAGGTCTAGTCTAGAGTGATCGAATTCGAAATAAGACATTTGACATTAATCATTTTTTATGACGAGTGAAATTTTGAGGAAGATGCCATTTAGGAATGGCAACGGGTCGGATCCGGACCGGGTCCAGATAGACTCGGATCCAGATCTGTTTTCAAGAGCAGGACCCAGATTCGGACCCGGATTCGCGGGTCTAATTTTCAAGACCCATATTCGGATCCGTGGATACTGCGGATCCAGTACCGGATCCGGGTCTAAAATGGGCCTGACTTAATTTTTTCTTTGTAATTTTGGATCATGTCTATGATTGCCATAAAGCTTTTAAATAATTGAAAATTGCAATTTCTGTTGGGTATTTTCAACTGAAGATTGCCATAAAGATTTTAAATAACTGAAAATTGGTCTGACTTATTTCAACTCTCAAGAAATAGCAGAACATTGCAATTTCTGTTGGGTATTTTCAATAGACCAAATCAGAATTTGATTTTGCAAGTATTTTAATGTATAATTTAAGAAATATGTTGGGCTTTTAAATAATCCAAGTCCCAATGTAAGCCCAATATATTTAATGTATATTAAATCAAAAACGGGTCCTTCGGATCCACGGGTCCGGGTCCGGACATTTTTCTGAGATCCAGATCCAGACCCGTGAAATCTAAACGGATTCGGATCCGACCCGGATCCAACGGGTCCAATTTTTTAGGACCCAGATCCGTGAAAACGGATACTGACCCACGGATCCGGGTCGGGTCCAATACCCATTGCCATCCCTAATGCCATTAATTTAACAAAAATATTATTCTATTCTAATAGATTATTAGTGATAATTTTTCATTTATAAAAATGGAATAACAACAATAACTTAATTTAATACTACTCCTTGTGTACTTTTTATTTGTTCACTTAAAATTTTTCCACTTTTAGAGAGACAGAATCTATTTGATTTTTGAAGTATATGTTGAAAACAAAATATGTTCATGTGGGATCTTATTAGATTCTTTATGATGCAAATGATTTTAATATATGATTTTTACAATTTTATATGATGCGTATTAAGAAATATAAAGAGTCAAAATTTACTTTGAAATTCGTGCAAAACTCAAGTTGACTAACAAAAAGAAATGGAGGCAACACTCTTAAATAAAGTCACCAACCACTTCTCTTTTATCAATGTATAAATCAGTCAGAAATTTACAACCAAGGCTCGTAAAATTCTACTCCTATCATCCCCTCTCTATTAAGCTAAGCATAAAAGCTTTAATTACTTGTCAACCTTTGTTGAACTTTGGAGTATTTCTAGTAGTAAAAATAGGGTGCTCATTACT